>OY744529.1:119265953-119403453 GCA_963556195.1 Sepiola atlantica
AACCCACTTAAAAATAAAAGATAAAAAGACAAAACGTAAATTGAACTTTTTTTTTATATATACCACCTTTTCGCTCCCTCTCTCTTTTTCCTCTACAACTACGGGTTAAATAGAACTAGTGATTATCGTGTTTTTCTCTTCCGTTAGTTATGGATATGTCCAATATGTTATGGGTTATTATATCAACTCCGGGCTCTTAACAAATCGGATTAGGGATTGAAAGACTCGATAGATTTAGATACTGTATAAAATATGAAAGAAATATTCAATTGACGAACATACAGCGCGAGCTTGTGGAAGAGTAAATAGATAGTCAGTAACAGATACAACGCGGGATTAGTTAATTGTAAATTACGGTCACTTACAACTATGAAAATTAACAGTTTTATCTTTTGAAGACAGCTCAACAGCATAACTCCCAATACTTTCGCAGGTATCTTGTGTGGTTAAAATACATAGGAAAACCGCCTTAGAAAAATTAACGTAAATTTATTATAATATATATATATATATATATATATATATATATATATATATAGTAAGCAATGAAAATATATATGGCAATCAAGCTACACAGAGGCTCCCGTGTTTCATCCCCGGGGAGAATCGTCAGGCTAAATGAAACGGGGATGAAACACGGGAGCCTCTGTGTAGCTTGATTGTTATATATATTTCCATTGCTTACTACCTAGCTCTACTTACGTATCGAGCACTGTTGATGTAAATAGTGAAAACTGACACATAAAAAATTATATCTCCTTATAATATTTTATGTGGATACATGAAGTACTAATATATATATATATATATATATATATATATATATATATATATATATATATATATATATATATATATATGGGAACTGTGGGTGTAGTATTAACACAGCATGACGTCGCTAGCAATAAATGTATCGTTCCTTTCATCGTATTACGTCAAGTCGTCGAAATAAGTGTTAAAATTATCACTGTTTATTTAGCTATCCAGCCGAGTGGTTCTAGGTGTCGGGATTTGAGTTGTACAACACTTGGAACCAGGGGTTTGCAATCACGCGACCAGTAATGAATAGTTATATCTCTAGGCTGATGAGTCCCGATTAAAAAGGACGAAACGTACACGTACATAGATAATAAACAAAAAACAAAAGTGAATTCCACGAGAGCGTCGAACACTGTAGACGTAAAGACAATTTCCCCGCCACCCTGGTAAATATACCTTTATTTCAATTACTGTCTGTGTCGATTAGTCGTTGCCGTGTGGTCCTTAGCGTTTGTCTCGTTATTGTAGACTGTATTTACAAACGGTGTTCGAGCCCATGCTGCCGATTGATTAGAGTAATAAAAAAAAATGAATCAATATCGTCTAGCCAAACTAAGAAGCCGAATTGACCAAGCCACGAACTAGTAAGCTACCAGGACCTCGTCGCTCACGATATCCCTCTAGATGTGGTTACAGTAAGTGAATTAACGGTTACTCGGGTTATAAAAATTATAGTAATACAGTATTATATTTAGTAAGTGGTATAGTTCTGAATATTTTAGATATAACTTGTGTTTACTTTGTGTGGCCCGGGAGTCATCACTATCATAGATAGCGCAATTCTATATATTAAGAATAGATAATTTTAAACGCTATATTACCCGGAAAAAATATTTTCACTTTATTTTGTTATAATATTGTATAGCAGAAAAAGAACTCTGCGTTGGGAGTCAGTGCTTAATATTCTTCATGATGCAGATGTGACAATAATACACTAGTATATTTCCTATGGGGTTTATGCTTGATGGAGAAGGGAAATACAAGCACCTCACCGTTGCACGAGAATACACTAAAATAAATATAGGTTTCATTATATTATTAAGGGGCGAGAAAGATTTAAAAACGGCGTTGCATGTGAATGAATTAAACCAAATATAAATGGTACTATATTTTAGAATGCTGATTTGACCCCAGATTACAGTGGTGAATCTATGTTTCATCTATTAACATATATTAGTACACACTTTTTTCTAGTTGCGTTGAAACAGTGGCAAACGTTCTGAATCATTTGGGGTGTTAATCGGCACCCACTTCGAACAGAGTATTCTCCTTGACAAAGGCTCATGAAATATTGTGAATAGATTGTCTCTGATATATTCAACGCCTATGTTATCTCACGCAACTTTTATTTACGATCAGATTAAACGAGTGTGTGGACTATTTTATGTTTTCCGAGAATAACAGCTTAAATAGGACCGTCTTTGTGTCTGTACGACCGGGTTAAAACGCAGCATACATCCTCCTCGACGTCGTGTCTAACCCTAATCAGAACCCTAACATCCTCGCCGTCGTTTCTAGTTAAGCAGAGACAGAATAGCAGTTATCAAGCTATACAAGACACAAGATTCAGATGTTGTCATTGTTTTTTAAAATTTCAACAGTAACTTTTGTAACTTTAATTTATATACTATTAATCTGATTGGAAACTACTTTTATAGATTTGTTTTTAACGGCGCCATCTCTTTGTTAAGCCCGGAATTTATTGAATGATGTCTTACAATAATAAATATTAAAGAATGGTTGAATCAAGATACAGTGAAACGAGGTGAGATAAATGCATATGTATTTAAAAAAGAGATATTTAACTTGTTTTGTTAATTATTAATTACGTTTATTTAAAACAAATAAATCAGTGTTTTTTTTTTAATACCAGAACTAAACGTAATGTTTAACATGTATTTTTTGTATATTAAAGTGTTTAAGTAAGTTTATAAGAAAAACATCTTGGTGAAAGAAACGTCGATGAAATCACATTTATTATAATAATATTTATATACGTATTTATATATATACCGACATGTTCTGAAAATGCAGATGTTTAGGATGGTGAGGATTATGCTGATGGTGGGGATGGGAACAACGATGATGATGGGAAGGGGAAGGGAGTTTGGTTAGGGTTAGGTTAGGGTTAGCAGGGGGTAGACTCTGTGTTGGGTGTTGTGGTGCCAGTCGTTGGTCGGATCGTAAAACAAAAAGAATCGAACTATAAACAAGGAACTTGAGATCCAAAAGAACTCTTTATTGCGTCATTTGACAGATATTTTATGACTGTTGCCCTCAGACATGAATAGACATTCCGGGCGATAATTCGACTATGGCCGATACCATTATTTTTCTTTTTTTGCGGAAGGTCGGTATTTCTCCAGTTCTTTGATTTCACATATTTTCGCCAATTATGTTTAATTTTGCGTCTCCTCCTCCCATCCCACACCTAGACGCCCTGAAAACATTGTCCTTTTTGCCTGGAGAAGGAAACATTTTTCTGAATTAGTTTCCAGCGCCATTTTGTTTTCCGTTTTCTAGTCTCTCTTTACTACAATTGTTATATTCTTTTTCTCTTTTTATTTCTGTCGGTCTTTTTTTTTTGGTCTTCCTTTGTGCTTATCTTTCTGCATTTTTCTCCCTTTCTTTGATTTATTCCGTTTTTTTTTCGGCAGTCTTTCCACATTTTTCTCTTTGTATTTCTTTCCCTCTGTTATTTTGTATGCATTTCGTTTTCTATTTTATATCGTGTATACGTTAATTCTTTCTTTCACTCTTTCTTTCTGATATTTTCTTTCAATCTATATGGCATAAGTTGTTTATTTCTACCTCCATTTTTTTTCGTTTTTCGTACGACACTTTTGAAGGCTCTCCTTGACTTTTCTCTATTATACTCTATCGGTATTTCTGTCTGACCATTCAGTTAATACTTTCATCTTCATTTTGTTTCTCTCTTTTTACTCGTCAATACTTTTTCTAATGTCACTTTCAATCTTTCTTTTCCTTTTCACCCTTATCGACGTCAATTATCTTTTTTCAGGCAAGTTGTTTATTTAGCTTTTACTTTGATTCTTTTATATTATATTAAACTTCTATTTATCTACGTCCCACACAGTAGAATGTGACACAAGGTCGGAAAGGGGGGATTTGCACCCTAGAGGAAGAGTACGGAGTTTCTTTAAAAATTGCCTGGGCAGGGCGCCTCAGACAGTAAGCAATAAACTTACTCCTTCCCAAAATGGGGAGGCAAAGCCTGGGAGGTGGTTAACCTCACAGAACTGCACAAGACAGACCCATTGACCGGCGTAAATCAAGACCCGAAAGCCAAGACAATACCAGTATGGGGTGCAGTATCCATCGGAACAGATACTACATTTTGATATTGGCCAAAAGGCCAAGAAAGCGACCGAAACTCTTTCCTCCATTCTTTTCTTCTTTATTTATTTGTTTCTTCCTTTTCCCATGTTGGTCATCCTATTCTTATTGTAATCTCTTCTGAGCCGCATTCTGTTGGTCCTTGTTTTTCCATTTCTTTTTCTTTTTGTAATTTCTTTTATTCTTATACCTTTCCTCCGTTATAGTTTATTTGTCTGTCTTCTCTCTCCCATTAAGGTCTAATCTCTCTGTTTTTATTTTGACTTTTATCTTTTACTCACCTTCCTTATTTTCTTTCGGGTGTATTTAATTTCTTTTGTTTCGATTCATCTTTTCTGTATTATTTGTCTTAATATTCATACTTATTAACTTTCATCAATTATTATCATTTCATGATCTAATTAATGTTCTATCTTTTTAATTCTCACAAGTAAACTATTATATTTCCCCCCATTAACTTATAATGTTTCCTATGTCCCTATTAACTATTTCAATCCCGCCTTTCCTGTATTTCTTTTAACCACTTTGCCTTGTTCGTTCTTAGATTAGTTTTATATTTCTTTCTCTTTTTCACCTTTTTCTGATTTTTTCATTTGTTTCCTTTTTCTGATTATTTTTATTTTTTCTGATTATTTTAATTTTTTTCTGATTATTTCCTAAATTTCTCACTTCACTTTTCTTCTTATTTTGCCATTTGTGTTCAGTTCACCAAATTTCTCTTCGTCTGCCTTTGCTTTATATTTATTAGTGCATTCATTACGTATTTCTTTGTGTTCGTATCTCTATATCTATTTATCTATTTAGTTAGTTATCTGTCATTGTATCTTTCTTTTTCTTTTTCTCCTTTCTTTTTCTTTTTTCTGATTACTTTTTCTGATTATATCCCAAATGTATCACTTCACTTTTTTATACATTTGACCATTTGTATTTCAGTTCACCATATGTTTACTCGTCCCTCTTTGCTTTATATTTATCATATCATTCATAACGGATGGCTTTGTTTTCTCATTATTATATCTATGTATCTATCGATCAAGTTAGTTATCTATCATTATACATTTCTCGTTTCCGTCTAATTTTCTTAGCTGTTATTTTTTAAATTAATTCTCTAAAGATTCTATTTATTTTTTCGTCTATTTGTAAGATAATGAAGAGTGGCAAACATGAATCGTGGACGAGTTCATTGTGGGTAAGACGTCGAGAAATAAATAAAGGCGACTTGATAACTGTTAAAAAGGAAAAGGTTTGGCAGTGCAAAAGGAACTTTTCACATTTCCGGGGTGTCCGGACTCTGTTCATGAGGAGGCCGGAAAGACTAAAACACATGGGTAAGCCCGAGACCTGTTTGTATATATATATATATATATATATATATATATATATATATATATATATATATATATATATATATATATATATATATATATATATATATATATATATAAGTTAATTAAGCAAGTTCAAATATTGATAAAATAAACTTGTCGTCAATACTTTTTAAAATAGCTCTATACAAAGTACAGCTTCATCAATGCAGATTATGTAAACATTAAACAGTCTACAAAATTTAATTCACATTTCCGGGGTGTCCGAATTTGCCAATTTGAAATCTATTATCACAATTTTAATGACATGCTAAAAATCCAATTTAAATGTTTTTTTATGAACAACTGAAAATAACGTGTAGATTAGAAATATTTTTTTTATCAAATCTACTAAAACCCGTTTAAAATGAAAGATGACAGCATTAAGAAAATGTGCGTTGTTTTAACTTGTTAAATTTTGCGTCGGTTTTCTAGAAAAGAACAAGGAATCTACGTTATTGGCAAAAAATCTTGTCAAGCAAAACTTAAAATCTTCCTAACAAGAAGTATTTTCCCATAACAATTGATAATTTTGAAAAAAAATAAAAATGTCTGAAAAAAGGGTTTTTTTGAAGAGAAAAATCAAATTAAGTCAACAAATTGAATTTCAATTCTGTGACTCAAAACAAAGTGACATAAGACGAGGCAATTACCTCCACCCCTGTTTTGCAGAGGAGTTGCCAAAAGAACAATTACGTGTAGGAGAAAACATAACGATAATTTCAAATTAAACATTAAATAAAACGGACATCAACTTAAAAGAGTCCACTGTATAACATATTTAGTGTGAATATCATACTGAGATAAAAACTATTTCGTTCTCGACGACCGCTCAAACTTTATCTTCTGGTCTATCGTCACACCTCATCACTAAGTAAAAATCTTACTCTCTATATAAATAATATTATCCTTGTAAGACTGTCCTTTTCAGTTTTAGGGAGTGCTTCACATTATAGGAAATGACAGCTGGCGATTTCACTTATCACGATGCTTAATGCACGGAGAAGTGTGTGACATTGTTATTACCCAGACTATTTTGCTGTGTCATAGTACTTTAGTAGAGCTTATACAAGGTATGTGATTTTTTTGTATTTCCGTCTGTCTATGACACTGTCGAAATATGTGATTAGAGACAATGTATATACTGAATTGAAGTAAAAATTGTCAACAATAAATTATTACGTTGGATCCAATGATAATATAAACTCTGTATTATAGGGTACCACAGTAACATAGATGAGGTCATCGGACATCGATATACGGGAAGAACAACTGAAAACTTTAAAGCAGGGGCGGGCAACCTCCGACCTGCGGCCCACATCCGGCCCGCGAAGGCTTAGCGTCCAGCCCGCCAACTTGCTATGCTTTATTATTGCCATCCGGTCCGCGGACATCCCAGTAAAACTCATATCATTTTAGGACATAGACGTTAAAGTAGGTTTCAATTAAGATTTACAGTGAGATAAAAATGTATTAATATCAACGAGCGATGATGCATGTATATGTCATTTTTCTTTAACTATTAAGATATAAACATAGAAAAAGAGAAAGAGGGAGGCAAAGAGGAAATGTGAGACGAGGAAATGGCATGAAACATAGAACCTATGTGAGGTGTGTCAAAACGAATGCTGGATCAACTTGCTACTGTTCCCGTCATTATTTTTTTATGATTCCAAAATGGGCATTCGTCGAGCTTTTTATAACATCACACACAGAAGTCTCCTGAGAAAAAATATCACATTTGTAGAGTGTTCAATGCAATATTTGTACAATTTACTCATGTAAACAAAATATATTACTTCTGAGATTTCATTTTTCACTCCGGCTTGCGATCTTCCTCTAAAAGTCTCATCTGGCCCTCACTCTGAGAAGGTTTCCCGCCCCTGCTTTAAATTATTAAATGTCAATACAAGATTCGGGACAGAAGTCAACAAAGGCAAATATTCATTCCTTGGCAACGTCGGTGCTGTCTGATGATGTAATCTTAATGCTGCGTCTTTGTACATTACGATGTATCCAATAAGAATATGAATTATCTAGTATGGGATTTCATAGTAACATAGATGACATCACCGGACATCAATATACGGGTGAAACGACGTTTTACATAAGTGTAAATCATTTTAAACTCAAAACTTAAAGTATACTGATTTTAAAAGTAAAAATAAAATGTCAATACAAAGTTCAAGACAGAAGTCTACAAGAGAAACTATTCGTTGCCTGGCAACGTCGGTTCTTTCTGTTTTCCTTGTTTCAACCCATATAACTTTCTGGTTATGTACAAAAGCGCTTGGGTATTTAATTAATAACACACCCTATAAGAATTCAACCAATTTTTTTTAGAAATAATTTTAGCTGGAATCGAATGATGGTTTTCATTTTGTATCATGCTTATTGCAAGTATCCCACTTGTTTATTTAATTTTCCGTGCATTTATCACTTTCTGTTCTGTTAATCTGACTTCTTAGGACGTTATTTATTAAGCATTGTCTTCAACTTTCATTCATTTTTTTCTTAATTTTTCCATGTTTATTTCCTATTTCTTTCCCTCTTATACAATTCTCCTTTCTCCTTATTCACTAACTCCCTATGTATCCTCCTGCTCTTCTTCTTTCTAAAAATATAGCGTAACAACAAGATTAAAAATTACATTAACACATCCTAAAACGAAATATTATATGTATGGATTATACCAAAAAACTCCATACATATATAGAAGTATCATAACAATATATTTTTTAAATTATATATATACAGGCAACTTACTTATGAAAATATACTTGAAAAATAAAAATAAGAATAGTAAAACAATGATAAGATGAAGGAAACGTTGTTTTTTTTTCAACAGAAAAATAGCAAAAATCATCATTCACAGAAAGAGACATGAAAGATGAACCGACAGCAAAATGCTGACATGGAAATAAGCATATATTGACATTTTGAAAATAATTGGTCAGATCTAAGATGTTCGTATATGGCGATTAGCTGAATCATGTCAACAGTGACACATTATTCGAATGACAAACGCAGTTAAGAAAAGTTATTACTGTGAGAATATTGCCCGAAGCATGACATGTGCGTTCAATGCAAGACAATAAATAAACGCTATGATCACATGTATTTACTTGCTATATAAATTTAACTACACACAGACACACACATATATATATATATATATATATATATATATATATATATATATATATATATAGTGTAATTAGGCAGCATTCCTTCTCTTATGCATGTTTAGTTAAACAGTAGCACAGCTTCTGTTTATTTATTTTTTGATTCGTTTTTTCGATTCGTCGCACGATCGATTTCGTATTGTCGTCAAATCGCCATATTTTCGCGAACGTTTTCGACCGACGTCGGTCATTTTCAGGCGGATGAATGAGTATGCAAAATAAAAGATTGGTGAATTTATTAAAAAGACGTTTTTAAAAAACATTTCAATACCACTTCAACAACACTTCAACATACATTCGCTGCCCTCATAACGAGCATGGTTGATATTAGGTTTATTTACTTGAATAAACAACGCTTCCATTATGGGGAGACGAATACTGCAATATGAGATCCCAAGAATGGCTGTGTTCTTAATAAAACATATTCCTGAATTCATTTTTGGGGATGCTATGTGTTATCAAGTGCTGGTAGATAGAACTTTGAGGGGAGGCGAGATGGAAAGTTAGTCGCGAAAATATGGCGATGCTTATACAACATGGACGACAATACCAAATCGGTCGTGCGACGAATCGAACGAACGAATCAAAAATAAATAAACAGAAGCTGTCGCTAGTGTTTAACCAAACAGGCATATAAAATATATATATATATATATATATATATATATATATATATATATATATATATATATATACAGGGTGGTGCAAAAGTCACGCATTAGTTTGAATCAGTAACAACTTTAACATTTAATCAAATTTTCTCCTTGTTTTTCAGAATATTACAGATATAAACATTGATAATTTATCATGGAAAAATATAGCACTGAACAACGACCCCAAATTATTGAACTTTACTTCGGAATCAATCGTTCAATTACCTTATCCCAAAGAGCCTATCGTCGGCATTATAATGTCAGACAATCTCCCAGTCAGACCACAAGTGATCGTCTAGTGGCCACGATCTGGCAGACCACGTTCAGTACGGACAGCGGAAAATGTAGCACTCGTTGAGGATAGCATTGCTGAAAATCCAGACACCTTAACTCGAAGACGAGCCACTCAGATTGGAATGTCCAAGAGGTCACTTCAAAGAATTTTCCGTGAATTGCGTCTGTTTCCATACAAAATTCAATTGGTACAGGCATTACAACCCACAGATTTGCAATCACGCGGAGCTTATGCTGTTCACATTCAGCAATTAGCCAGAGAACAAAATGAGTTCATCAATAAGCTGATAATGAGCGACGAAGCCCATTTTCATCTGAACGGGTTCACAAATAAGCAACACTGCAGAATATGGGCTATTGAAAATCCAAGAACCGTTCATCAGCGTGAATTACATCCACTAAAATGTACCGTATGATGTGGTGTTACCTCGGAAAGAGTGATCGGTCCATATTTCTTTGACGACGAAGAAGGTGTCGCGTTGATGATAACTGCACAGCGATATCAACAAATGATTCAACATTTTTTAAGGACAGCTGTTCAAGTCAACCCAGAAATGTGGTTCCAACAAGTTGGAGCTACTGCCCACACTGCCCGAAAAAGTATCGCGCTCTTAAGGGGATTGTTTGGCGAGCGCGTAATTAGCAGATTTTCTGATTTTAACTGGCCTTCACGTTCACCGGATTTAACAGCCCCTAACTTTTTCTTTTGGGGTTATCTTAAGGAAAGGGTATATGTGAACAAGCCTACAACGATTCAAGCAGCTTAAAAACAATATCAGACATGAAATCCAAGAACTAGAGCCAGTTATTCTAAGGACTGTAATGGAAAATGCCCTAACTAGAGCCCGTCTTTGTGAGGCCGAAAATGGTGCGCATTTAAAGGATATTATTTTTAAAACCTACTGCAACAGAATTACCAAGTAAATGTATTATTTATCAGAAAAGCCTAGTAAATTACTTGAAATGTTGTAGTTTCTATCACCTAAACAAACCAATGCGCGTCTTTTGCACCACCCTGTATATATAATCTTTAAAGTATAAATCTAAGTATTCCTTTGTTGTTTTTTACAACTGTTAAGAATAATGGATTTATCCACATATATCCAATAAAACATGGTCTTATAAAAATATTAGCATGTAAACAATACGTATTATTGTAGGTAAAGTTTACATTTTTTGAGTAGTCTAACGTTCTATGTCAAAACATGTTATTAGATTTATTAAAACAAATGAATGCACATGAACCAGTTGTAAAAGTCTGAACATTTAAATCTTGTTCTCAAAGTGATGGTCAGACACCGCGAAGTCTCTCTACCGAATAGCAACGACACTCATTGCACTAATCTCGGCTTAAATTACTGTGAAGTGCAATAATACCTTGACCCCCAAAAGTGACACACGGCATCAAAAGTCTGTAAAATAACAAGAAATATCGAAAACTTCAAATTGGTGTTTGAACACGTTTTGTATGAGTTTAGTGTTTTGTGTATTTTTGTATTCGCGCATATGTCGTTCGGAATTATATCCTCCCCATCATTTATTCTTTTATTTCTCTCTTTTATCTCCCTCTTTCTCTTTCTCTCACAACTTTCGCAACATCTTCCTCTCCTCTCTCTTCACAGTTTATCTTCATTTCTTTACATCTATTGTCCCCTTTTTTTCCCGCTACCGAACCTTACTCTTCTATCTAACTCTATTTCAGTTTTGTCTTTTAATTATCTACCCGTTCCCACTAATTTATCAAGCATCCATTCGATCTGTCTGTTGTGACGTCATCCAGTTGGCACACTCCTATTTATGGCATAATTTACAGTGAACAAATTTAAACAAGCAAGAAGTCGACATTGTCGAGATGTCAGGCATGTTTAATATACTTTAGAGTGTGCATTTCCCTCTATATAGAGGTATGTATATATATATATATATATATATATATATATATATATATATATATATTTATATATATACATATATATATACATATATAGATAAATATATATATCTATATATTTATAAATATATATATATATATATATATATATATATATATATATATATATATATGAATACAGTAAGTTAGAACAACATCCGTACCATCGGTTTCAAATCTGAGAAATGCAGACCTTCGCCAGCGGAGGTGTTCGGCTTTATAAGTTGAACGACTCCGCTGACAAAGGTCTGAATTTTTCAGATCTGAAACCGATTGAACGGATGTTGTTCTAACTAACTGTATCACATATACATAGATATTATCCTCTTAATTATGTAGTTTAATTTACTTTTGTCATTTAACACTCTGCTGGAAACAATATCATTAAAAGAAAAAAGTATATATATATATATATATATTTATATATATATATATATATATATATATATATATATATATATATATATATATATATATATATATATATATAATTAACTTGTTACAAATATCCAGGGGGTATGAATCCGAAAGAAAGTTGAAACCGGGTTTATGAGAGTGCTCAATGAAAATTCAGAGCAAAATATTTTTTTTTGATTTTTTGATTTTATTCCATTAATTGCGACAAAATTTTATGCCATTTGAATTCCTTTCGCCCGATGAGTTGGTAGCTTCTCGCACCAATGAAACAAAACCTGTTTTGTCGCAATTAATGGAATAAAATCAAAATATATATATATATATATATATAGTAAGCTATGAAAATTCGTTCATGGCAATTAAGCTACACAGAGGCTTTCGCGTGTCATCCCCGGCTAATGACTAATATATATATATATATATATATATATATATATATATATATATATATATATATATATATATATATATATATATATATTATATTTAGCATTACAAATTCACGCGCGCAGCCCCAGGCGGGGCACTCATACGTCGAACTCGACGGGAGAGTCCATCATATATATATATATATATATATATATATATATATATATATATATGTTTGCTCTGAATTTTCATTGAGCACTCTCATAAACCCGGTTTCAACTTACTTCGGATTCATACCCCCTGGATATTTGTAACAAGTTAATTATATATATATATATATATATATATATATATATATATATATATATATATATATATATATATATATAAAATATATACCATTATTTTCATTTAAGTAACCGATTAATTTGAATAATAGAAATATGTATTTGAGGTAACTACGTGTGTGATGTAGGTTCACTATTTTGTATAAACTTTACTATTTATCTGGTATTCTCCTCACCAAAAGAGTATTTAAAATTAACTATATAAAAAAAATTAACGTAGAAAATAATCTCTCTACATCAGTTTTTGAGTTGCATCACGTACTAAATTGATGGAAACGCAAAAATGGCAAAAGAAGTGCGAGGTAACCTTTTTCACTAATAAATAATAATTATGAGCTGTGGGATACGTATACGTATTCTAAGAAACACGTAGTGTAATTTGATCACCTGTTTTTATTTTTGAAACTGTTCACATTAGGGACGGTCCTCCTGGAACCGCTCCATACCCCCAAATCAAAGATTAACTAATCTTATAAACTAGACGACCCGTGACGCGTTGAATCATTATTTCTTTTATTCCCCTTCTCTACTATCATCAATCCTATTACAATTTCTAGCAACTCACTCTGACCAACTATCTCAATTTCCTTGCATATATATTTGCCTTTTCTGTCTTCTCTTTCTACTGCCCCCGCTTTCTGCAAGTATACATGCATCATTAAATCTTTCTCTCCCCCTCCTCCTTAAATCAATTTTGTTTTCACTCTCGCCCATCTCTCCCTCTCTCCCACTTTTTTAATTCTTCTTCTCTTATTTCCAGCCGTTCATTTGTGTAATACGAGCTCATCTCCTAACTCTGCACAACATTCGGCATATTTTATCAGTTATTCCTGCTTTTCTTCTTTTTCTTTTTTCGTTTTCTTTATCTTTTTCTTCCATGTCTTCCTTCTTTTATTTATCCTTGTATTTCCTGATTTTACTCTTTGTTCATTCTTCTGCCACCGCTGTCCCCCCTCTCTTTTCTACTTCTATATCTCCATTTTTCATCTACATCTTCTTAGTCCTTTTTCACTTAAACTTCATCAACTGCAACATGTTTATTTACACCCTCTCCTTCTATCGCCCTCCTTCTCTCCTTCTCTCTCTCTCCCTCTCTCTCGCCATTGCTATTCTCTCATTTCCACTCCGTCCCTATTGTTTTCCTTTTCATCTTCTTATTCTGCGCATCTTCATCCATTATTGGTTATTATGATTTTTACTCCGTCGATTTACTCTTTCCCTATTGTCCCTGCCCCTCTTCCCAATATTCTTCTTATTATTCTCTATATTTTATTTTAAAGATTCCCTGTAGATTTTAACGAAGAATAAAATGGCACGCAATCACGTCCTTACAAACCCCTAATATGCATTCCTAACATGCCATATCACGCCTATGCATATTCAACAAATTCCCCTGTGACCTTACCAAAGAATGCTCAATATTTCCTATTATTATTATTATTATTATTATTATTATTATTATTATTATTATTATTATTATTATTATTATTATTATTAATATATATATACTCACTAGGAGTTATCACAAAGGCCATCGTCAGTGATCGCTTACCGACAAAAACCGGTGGTGTCCCCTGGAGTCTGATTGTAAACAAGCCCCCCCCCTCCCAGATTTCCAGTATTTTCCAACTCTTTTCGATAACCCCCGCAAATGACCTTGCGATATCGCAGCAGCCGCTTACCCTTGTTTTTTCGCTGTTAAGAACTATTTGCATTGTCTGGAATTTATGTAGCCAATAAACCTCCCTAAGATCCCAGCACTCTTCCAGTGGAGGTCTGGTTTGTGTTGTCCCTCTTCGGTCGTCTCATCCGTCTTGAGCCTCTACAAATATTTTATGTAGTGTCAGCATCGGCCGGTACCATTTTTTATGGGGGGGGGGGGCGGGCAGTTCATGATATTTCTCGCTGTTTCTGTTAATTCGGTCGTGTGTTTTCCTGTGATTTTGTTTTCTTCTTGTACTTCTATGTGACTGCTTACCATTTGTAACTTATGCGGGGTGGTTCCCGCATTCGAGGTTTTCCTTAAAATTGCAGCTGTTTTGATCATTGCCTTTCTTTGTAATGTCTTAGTGATCCCTTTGATTCCAATCTCTCCCAGTCTTTTTTCCAGGTTATTTGGGGCTGTTCCTAGTGCTCCTGCCATTATTAGTATAATACTGACTTTCTTAATGTTCCATATCCCTTTCAGTTCCATGGCAAGGTCGGTGTATTTGCTTCGTTTTTCCGTCTCTTTCATCTTCACTCTGGTTTGCTTGAGCGGCGAACTCTACGATTTTGAAAATGTTTTCCTTCCTGTCGATTATTATAATTATTATTATTATTATTATTATTATTATTATTATTATTATTATTATTATTATTATTATTATTATTTACTCACTAGGAGTTATCGCACTGGTCATCGTCAGTGATCGCCCACTGTCAACAACCTGTGGTATTCCCTGTAGTCTGAGTGACAACAAGTCTTCTCAGAATTCCAGTATTCTCCACCTCTTTTCGTTAATCACCGCTGATGATCTTGCGGTATCTCAACAGCCACCCACCACCGGTTTCCCGCTGATAAGGGCCATTGGTAGCCTCTGGGGCCCGAGTGGCAACAAGCCTCCCCAAGGTCCCAGAGCTGTCCGCGCTCTTCCAGTGGAGGTCGGGTTTGCGCTTTCCCTCCTCGACCCTCTGTCCATAATTTTCGTGGCGTCAGCCTATGCTTGCGCCTCTCCCGTGCGGTTGTATTTTCCCCGGTTCTGTTGTCTAGTGCTTCCATGTGTTTGTTCTCCATTCGTTGCTTATGTGGGTTGGTTTCCGCATTCGAGGACATTTCTCAGGATTGTAGCTGTTTTGATCATTACTGTCCTTTGTATGGTCTCAATTATCCCTTTGATTCCTATTTCTCCTAGTCTTTTCTCCATGTTTTTGGGGACTGTTCCTAGTGCTCCTATGATTATTGGTGTTATACTGACTTTCTTCATGTTCCATATTCCTTTCAATTCTCTGGCAAGTTCGGTATATTTGCTTCTTTTTTCCGTCTCTTTGATCTTCACTCTGTGGTCCGCTGGAACGGCGAAGTCTACGATTTTGCAGGATTTTTCTTTCTTGTTGATTATTATCATGTCCGGTCTCCTTGCTGTTATGGGTCTGTCTGTTTGTACATTCATATCCCATATGATTTTGTGTTTTTCGTTTTCTAGTACAGTTTCTGGTTTGTGTTTGTATCGTTTTTTTGCATATTCGAAATTCAGTTGTTTGCACATTCCCCGGTGTACTTCTTTCCCCACGCTGTCATGTCTGTTCTTGTATTCCTTTTGGGCTAGGTTGCTGCATTCACTTATTATATGGTTTATCGTTTCGTCTCTTTGTCCACACCATCGGCATTTGCTGTTTTCCTGGGGTTTATCTATCTTTGCTTTAATAAAGTTTGTCCTAATCGCATTGTTCTGTGCGGCCGTCAGCAGGGATTCCGTTTCTCTGTTCAAGTGTCCTTTTCTTAGCCATGCCCAGCTGTTTTCATATGCTTCATAGCTTGTGAGTCTTATAAAGCGTCCATGTAGTTGTTTTTCTTCCCACTTTTCCTTTCTTGTCTTTTTGTTTCTGGGTTCAGTGGTTCCGGAGTTGTTTGTTGGGCTGGTGTCTCTTGATGTGGTGATCAGTCTTTCCGTGTTCTGGGTTACATATTTCTCAAGCTCTTTTTTGGTGTCTTCCACACAATCTTCTATACTTACCAGTCCTCTACCTCCTTCATTTCTTTTCATGTAGAGTATGTCCGTATCGTCTTTTGGGTGCAATTCATTGTGCATAGTCATTAGTTTTCTAGTCCTCTGGTCAAGGTGCCTGAGTTCTTCTTTAGTCCAGCCTATGAATGGTCCAGAGTATCTTATTAGTGATACAGCCCATGTGTTTATCCCTTTTACTAGGTTTCTGCTATATAGTTTAGTTTCTAAGAGTTTTCTTGTTCTTCGTAGATATTCTTTTCCAATCTTCTCTTTTAATTTTGTATATTTGATTGTGTCTGCTTCCAGAACTCCCAGGTATTTATAACTAACTTGTTCTCCTAGCCCACTCATCTCCTCTTGGTTGGGGAGTTCTATACCTTCTGTCGTCTCCAGTTTTCCTCTTTTGATCTCTAGCAGTGCACATTTTTCTATTCCAAACTCCATTTGGATATCCTGGCTGAATATCCTGGTTGTATTTATCAGCGTTTTCTAGTTCTTTTTTGTTTTTTGCAAACAGTTTAAGGTCATCCATGTACATCAGGTGGTGTATTCTTTGTTCTGTATTCGTGAACCTGTATCCGGCATCACACTTTCTGAGTATGTAGTTGAGTGGCATCATGGCTATTATAAACAATAGTGGTGATAGAGAGTCCACTTGAAAAATGCCTCTCTGTATTTTTATCTCAGACAGGTATTGTTCTCCGGCTGTCAGTTTTAGTCTCCATGTTTCCATTGCTTTCTGGATGAGATTAATAATCCTGTCTGGTATCTTGTATATTTTTAAGCATTCAATTATTATTATTATTATTATTATTATTATTATTATTATTATTATTATTATTATTATTATTATTATTATTATTATTATTATTAGTATTATTATTATTATTATTATTTTTATTATTACTATTATTATTATTACTATTACTATTATTATTACTATTACTATTATTATTAATATTATTATTATAATTATTATTATTATAATGATGATCATTATTATTATTATTATTATTATTATTATTATTATTATTATTATTATTATTATAATGATTGCCATTATCATGATTATTATTATTAGTAGTAGTAGTAGTAGTAGTAGTATTGTTATTATTATTATTATTATTATTATTATTATTATTATTATTATTATTATTATTATTATTTTACTCACTAAAAGTGTTTACACGAGGCATACTAACTTTCTGGCAACAACAGTGTTTTTCCCCTGGAGTCTGAGTGACAACAGGTCTCCTCAGATTTCCAGTAGTCCCCGCTTCTTTTTATAAAACTTGCAAATCATGTTCCCTTATCGTAAGAGCTGTTAGTCATTGATTTCTTATTTGCTACGACTGTTGGATTTTTTCTGGAATTTAAGTGACGTTCAATATTTGTCATTCACACACTAAGGATTTGGTGTCCACTCGAAGATTTTCGACCACAAAAATAGCATTGTAGATGAGGTTGAAAATAGTTTCGGGAAATATGAAAAAAGAATACAAAATTGAAAAATGCATTTTTTTCCAACCTAAGATTGTATGAACTGATTATTAACAAATTAATCGAAAGTATTCGAAACAAAAAAATCAGTAACCAGTCTCTTAGATTTCTCTATTTATCTGTGTGTTTAACTTTCGTGTTTCGAGCTCAATATAAAGAAATCTGCTTTGGTCCCAGCTTTATTTCGAGCGTTCACGCATGTAATGCATCTGCATTCGACAGTTGCGTGATCTTCCAATGCAGGAATAAAGCAGGACTTGACAGTTGTAAGTGGTTTTAATTTACCACGGTTGTCCGGGGTTCACGCGGATGGAGAGGTTGTCTCGTTATTTGGAGTTTCTTTTGCTCCGTGTTTCATTCCCAAGGCACACATTGTTCATATATCAAACAGTACTTTTTTATAATGGATGGAAACCTTCAATTTCTATAAGTGTCTATTTCTAGCATCACGCGTTACAATTGTCGTCAGATCAGAATTGGAAAACATCGATAATTTATGTATTAGTCAGTTCATATGCGTGATAGGTTTTTGATTGTATGTTTAGCATGTGTTTTTCCAATACCGGAACTTGTCAGGTGTAAGTGCTCGTAATTTAGCATGGAGATCCCGGATGTACGCACTTGTAGCGTTGGCTCATATTAGGTAAATAGCTGTTTACCTTACACACTCATGTATTCTTTCTTTCTGTCTCTTAATTTCATATAGTAATTCCCGTTCATGTATCACTTAATTTAACTTTCATGTTTCACAACTCCTTTCTTTTTTTTTCTTTTGTCTTTCTTTTTCCTTCTTTTATTCATTTCGCTTCAGATTTGTTTCATATTTCACCGAATTAAATTCTCTTTCTTTAATGTGTTTTAATTGTTAATTCTTTGTTTATTTATAATTATCAATGTTTTTTCCTTCATTTCTTTTTGTGTTTGTTCTCTTTAAATTTTGTTTTCTTCGTTTCGCTTTTACCCTGTCTGATTTCTTTGATAACGCCCTTTACGCTGCCTTAGGGCCGGGGTTAACCGTCAGACAGCTAGCAATAACTCCTTTCGAAAAACAAGACTCTGAGCCATAGCATATTTTAGTCACAGGTGTTATTGTCCATCAAAAAGGTAAACAACTGAAAATAAATAAAATCATTGTCTCAGAAATCTGAATACAATACATGACGACGAAACAGAAAACGAGGAATCTACTAAAATCTAAAAAAAGCTGTTAAGGAGAATAGGAAGTATTTTGGGGGGTGAAGGATACTACGAAGTATGAGGTACACATGTCACGAGCGATCGACAAGGAGATACGCACATGGGATGAGAAGGGAGAATAAAGTCCATTTAAATGAGAGAAATCTTCAAAGGAAATAACAGACACGATATTCGATTCTGTTTGATGAAGGAGAAGGGATAATGTCTCTTATCGAAGATGGCTGAAATGTCGGAATCTGTAGGGAGATTTAAATTCCACCATGCGGTTTCGTTCATGACATAGCATCAGCGAGAATCCCAAAAACAGAGCACCGGCAAGCTGCTTGCCGGCCGGTGTCGGGGATAAAAAAGTCCCTAACAAATGGGGGGCCGGGAAAGGAAGATACATCTAAGGGACTTATTCTAGGCTAGACAGAACACCCTTAATTGAATAAAACTCCATTTTTTTCAAGAAACCCTGTGTCTTTTTCTTTCGTTCTTCGTTATCTTCTAAATACTAGAAAAACTCTATAGAGTTTGCATAATTTGGGTTATTCGGAATACATTTCTCATCCCAAGTGCTATCATCACAACATCTCGGCTGCAGTAACCTCCGGCCTTCTTCAGGGGTATCTCTTCGAATACGGTAATAGTTCTGTCGAACTCGAGAATCTGGACGGAATTTCGAACGGAACCCTTTATTTTATCCACGTGGATGTCATGTTCTTGTTTCGTCAGCCATGACTTTGAGAAGTGTTCAGTAATTCGCAATTCTTCTTATCGTCCGCACCAAGGATTGAACCTGCAACTTTCAGATGACTATCACTTGGAACTGAATTTAACTTAGTCCACTTGTCCTTGCGGACATTAACACTCAAGATGAGAAATGTAGTCCGAATAACCAAAATTATGCAAAATTTCAAACCTCATCTCAAAATTCAGAAATATAATTTCAAACTTATAGAGTCTGTTACTTATCTTGTGCCCGTACACACTAGATGACGTCATCGTTTTGTGACGTCAACATTACACTAGAGATTAACATACCTGTGCGACACTATAATGCGACGCCATCCATTAAATGAGAGGGGTGGTATAACACGACACAGTGGACGATTTTTCATTGTTTTCAATGCGCGCCAAATGAAAAACTACCTTTTGGTCGCCATTTCGTTTATTCTTTTTTTTTGTGTGATTTGCAATACGCCGTGATTTTTTTTCGTCCGTCTTTCTTTCGCTTATGTATTCTTCTTTCGATGTATCAGAGAATTCGCATCCTTTTTTTGGGGGGGTAATCATTAGTTTGTTTTCGTAATTAATACGCGTTTGCTGCTATCTTCACTTTCGTAGACCGTTATTAAAATTGCTCCCAATGCATCACCCAATCACATTCCGTTATTTTTTTCTCTGTTTTCTAGTTGCTTCATTTCTTTTCTTTCTTCCTTTCTTTCTATCTTTATCTCTTCCTTTCTTTCTTCCTTTCTTTCTTTCTTCCTTTCTTTCTTCCTTTCTTTCTTCCTTTCTTTCTTTCTATCTTTATTTCCCTAAAATCTTATCTTACTTTCAATCATCCAGCAAATCCAACCCTTTATTTCCATTTGTCCCCAACGTTATTAAACCGTTATATCGATTTCAATCTACTTCGTTTTCCCTGGACGCGTTCCATCCTAACTACACTCCGCTGTTGCATTTACTTTCTCTCTCTCTCTCTCTCTCTCTCTCTCTCTCTCTCTCTCTCTCTCTCTCTCTCTCTCTCTGTCCAGTATTAACACGTTTTCTCCGGATGCAATGTATCCCAGCCAGCCCTTTTTACTTTTACTTATTCACTCTCCTGTCTCTCTTTCTTTCTCTTTCTCTCTTTCTCTTTCTCTCTCTCTTTTTCTCTCTCTCTCTCTATCTATCTCTCTCTCTCTCCTTTCTCTTTCTCACTCCTCCTATTTATTTCTATACCCTCTAATAACACGTTTCCCCAAGATGCACTCTATCTCACAGTGCGGATATTTTCCTATTTTATTTACTCTTTCTCTCTCCCCCCTCTCTCTCTCTCTCTCACTCTTTCCATCTCTCTCACCCTTTATCTCTCTTTGTCTCTCTGTCTCTCTCTCACACATCCTCTCTACGTCTCTCTCTCCCATTCATTATTATTCTATGTCTCTCTCACTCGTTCTCTCCCTATCACTTTCCCTCTGTCTCTCCCCTCTCTGTCTCTCTAACTTTTTAGCTCTCCCTGCCTCCCCCTCTCTCTCTCTGTTTATCTCCCACTCTTTCTCTCTCTCTCTCTCACACACACTCTCTCTCTCTCTCTCTGTATCTGTCTTTGTCTGTATGTCTCTCTGTCTGTCTGTTGTCTGTTGTCTGTTGTCTGCATATCTGTCTGTCTGTCGGCCTCTCTCTCTCTCTCTATGTTACTTTTTCTACACTTCCCACTCTCTCTCCCTCTCTCCCTCTCCCTCTCCCTCTCTCTATATCTCTCTCTCCCTCTCTATCTCTCTCTCTCTCTCTCTGTCCAGTACTACCATATTTTCTCTGGATTCACTGTATTCCATCAAGACAGTAATTCCACATTTATTTACTCTCTCTTTCTCTCTTTCTCTCCTTCTCTCTTTTCCCCACTCTGTGTCCCGTCCGACAGCCTAGATTAATTACGTCATCCAATAACAATATTCAACCAAGCGAACGACGTCCGACGCCCGACGGGTTTCGGCGCAGACAAACAACGTTTCATTTCCGCCATCATTAAAAACAATAGAACGCCGACAAGAGTCACCCGAAGCGAATTAGGTCTGTTCAGGTCAAGTCGGATCCCAGTCAGGTCGGATCGAGTAGAGCGGGTCATATTCGATCAATATCAGCGTACCAGCTTAACTGGAATCCAGAAGGGCGTCTGTATGGTAGAGCGGGGAAAGCAGCGATATTGTGTGTGTGTGTGTGTGTGGAGTGTTGGTGGGATGGGTGTAGGCATCTGTGGATGCGATACAGTTGAAATATGCGTGCTCACTGCCTGGCTGATGTTTTTCGCGGGGATATTGTTCAACCATGAGATTTATCGACCTGGTATTGTGGGCGAGGAGTGTCTATTAAATGCTGGTGCGCGAGTCGGAAAAGGAAGGAAGGAAGGAAGGAAAGAGGTTCGTAGCACGGAATAATAGAAGGATAGGGAAGGAAGGAAAACAACGATTGTGGTCGGTTCGGTGCCAAATGCTTGTTTAGTTATTTGTTTTATTGTTTAGAGCGTGACTTTTTATACTCCAATACTAAAGGAGCTTTTAAAGATAGGACACATATATAGATCATTAATATATAGATCATTAATATATATATATATATATATATATATATATATATATATATATATATATATATATATATATAGTAAGCAATGAAAATATATATGGCAATCAAGCTACACAGAGGCTCCCGTGTTTCATCACCGGGGGGAATCGTCAGGCTAAATGCATGGACTTATTTTTGTCAGGTGTTTTTATATACATGGCTTGCTTGTTAACCAATCAGATTCTTTGTTGTTCCCTCAGCCAATCGTTGGGCTTCCCTCGAACAAAGGCATTGTTGGTGACGCTCCTATTTTTGTTAACAATGGATTTTCCTATATCCTGTTTCCTTTGTTTTGTTAATACAGTGGGCGAATTTATTTTAACCCGTGGTTTCTTGTATTTTTATTTTAGGTTTTTAAATTTTACTAATTCAGTTTTTTATTTATTTATTTATTTTTATTTATTTTTAGCTAGACGATTCCCCCGGGGATGAAACACGGGAGCCTCTGTGTAGCTTGATTGCCATATATATTTTCATTGCTTACTACCTAGCTCTACTTACGTATCGAGCACTGTTGAAGTAAATACTGAAAACTGACACATAAAAAAGTATATCTCCTCATAATATTTTATGTGGATATATGAAGTACTAATATATATATATATATATATATATATATATATATATATATATATATATATATATATATATATATAAGGATAAAATGACTTATATATCATAAAATGTAAAGCCGTGAAAGACAGAATGCGAGAAAACGACAAACAGGGAAAAAGCAAATTAAATACGGGAAAAAGTCATCAACACACGATAGATTTTACCGGTTTCTTTCGGATCAAAGACGTTCGTTGATCAGAAAGGAACCGGTAAACTCTCTCCTTTTTTTGATGATTTGTTCCTATTTTTAAATTTGTTTTTCCCGTTTGTCTTGTTCAAACACACACACACACACACATATATATATATATATATATATATATATAGAGAGAGAGAGAGATACAGAGAGGTAGAGAGAGAGAGAGAGAGATACAGAGAGGTAGAGAGAGAGGGAGAGAGAGAAAGAGAGGGCGAGAGAGAAATTAAGGAAGATAGATAAATATGTTCAAATGACGAATCTTGTTCATCTTCGATTGTTAAATGCAAGGTGTACTCGCTAAAAAAAACATGCTTTTTTCTTTCTTTAAGCTAGGCTTTTCAAAGATCAAAATCTTATCATCAGAGGAAATACATAGATGAATATGTTGGCAGGGGGATAGCCTGGCTTAAGGAAAGAACAATAAACATGTTTTTTATCGAGTACACCTTGCATTTAACAATCGAAGATATAACAGATTTTCATCCGCACATCTTTATCAGGCTTCCTTCATTTATATTTATAATTGCTCTATCCCTATATTGAGCTTAAATCATTTCACTATAGGTTCAATTCTCTAAAAGTATACTTCTTGTGTCTTATTTTATATATTTATACATATATATATATATATATATATATATATATATATATATATATATACATATATATACATATTTATACATATATATATACATATATATATATGTATATATATACATATATATATCATTTCCTTCACTGATGAGCGCTATAAGCTTGAAACACTAGCGCCTGTAGGTAAAAATAATATATACTTATAAAATAGTTATATATATATATATATATAGAGAGAGAGAGAGAGACAGAGAGAGAGGGAGGGAGGGAGGGAGGGAGGGATACATAAAATATCATGTCTCCACATAAAATTTTATGTAGATACATAAAATAATATACGTATCATTTGTTTTTTGTTTCATTTTACTTCAGTCGAAGTTCTCAGAAATCAAGGTGCCCTTTCCTGGGGCTAACACTTGATATCTATATGAGATACATAGATATTCCATTAAAGTTCTTCTTTAGCTGTCAAACGTTGAGTGAGTACACAAGTTCAGAACATTCATTTTCCTCTCCCCAATTGTTATAGTATATCTTTCTTGTGGTCTCTTGGTCTTACGAGGTTCCACGACAAGAAGTCACTCGACGATAGTGTCTAATAGTTAATTCAAACTCTCTTCATAATTAAAACTCTCCTCTCTCTTATATATATATATATATATATATATATATATATATATATATATATATATATATATATATATATATATAGAGAGAGAGAGAGAGAGAGAGAGAGAGAGGGAGAGATATGATTTTTTGAAGGCTTCCCAAACCATTCCGTTCAGGAGATCATTTATCACCACAAAATACTTTTTCTTTCAAAGCTTATTTATTTATCATATATACCCAAATTAAAGAGTGTTTCCTACACGTGTTTCACTACCAAGCAGGTCCTTGCTTGGTAGCAGATCAGGGGAATTAAGTACTTGGAGTAAGAGTTTCAACAACTGTATTAGAAAAAAAACTCTTTAATTTGGATGTATATGATAAATAAATAAACTTTGAAAGAAAAAGTATTGTGTGGTGATGAATGATCTCCGGAACGGAATGGTTTCGTAAGCCTTCAAAAAATCACATATAAATGTTCTATACCCGGTAATCGAGTATCATTGAGCGTTTTTCTATTGGCCTAATCCCGGGTTTCTCTGAATAAACAATCTTCTAAGTGAAAAATCTAAATATATATATATATATATATATATATATATATATATATATATATATATATATATATATATACAGAGAGAGAGAGAGAGAGAGAGAGATAGAGAGAGAGAGTGAGAGAAATATACGTGTGTTGGTGTGTATAATTTACTACGATCAAAATCAACCTCATCATCTAATAATTACTGATAACTCTATACCCATTTTTACATCTCTTAAGTCCACATTGCTATCTCTATTATATGTGTTATAATTTCACTAAGTTATAAATGAAGTCTAATAAATGAAAACCACGTATTTTGTTGTTCTGTATGTCTAGTAAAAAAGCGGACAACACTTTTGTATTTTAAAAATTGTAATACAAAATGCTTAACCTCTATTAACTTTCTCGTAAAACTTTACTCCGGAAAAGCTCGGTGTAAACTTGTTATAGGACGTTATTCTCAAGACAGTGAAGACAAGTTTGTTATACGTTTTCTTTTTTATAATCTTAAGTATGCAATACAGATTTCAAACAGATCTCAAGACAGTGAAGACAAGTTTGTTATACGTTTTCATTTTTATAATCTTAAGTATGCAATACAGATTTCAAACAGATCTCAAGACAGTGAAGACAAGTTTGTTATACGTTTTCATTTTTATAATCTTAAGTATGCAATACAGATTTCAAACAGATCTCAAGACAGTGAAGACAAGTTTGTAATACGTTTTCATTTTTATAATCTTAAGTATGCAATACAGATTTCAAACAGATCTCAAGACAGTGAAGACAAGTTTGTTATACGTTTTCATTTTTATAATCTTAAGTATGCAATACAGATTTCAAACAGATCTCAAGACAGTGAAGACAAGTTTGTTGTAGAGTTAGACGTTTTCCTTTTTATGATCTTAAGTATGCTTCAAATTCAACCTACATGCAATACAGATTTGAAACAGATGTTCTACAGATTAAAATACGTGAATCCATTTAAACATCTTTCTATTGCACTTACTTTTTAAATGTGTGATTTTGTATTTTTTAGGAAGCATTATGTTGACGCGTGATTGGTCAAATGTCATTGTAGTAGCAATTTAGTATGATTCTTTGTTTGATTGCACAAAAGTATTCATCATCATATCTCAGACAAATAGCCACAGACTAAAGATAAACACTATACAGTGGTGCCTACAAGCATATTGAAACTGCTGGATACCAAAGAGATATACGTTGAAATTAACAAATTACCCGAGGAAATGCTGTCTAGATTGATAGAAGAACTGAAATATTTCTAATTCAATCAGAGGCGCTATTATTGTCGCAGTGCATTCGACTACATATCCGAATTGGCGCAACACGTGTAACATATTTAACATAAACCTTATTATTTCCAACCGATTTCCTTTATCAGAAAAATGTTGACAATGAATTGAATGAAAAGATCGATGAATTAAGATATGAATCTCTTAATAAGCCAATTGCGATTGATCAACTATTGTATTTCTGAAATTATGTTATGTAAGATAATATTATTTATTTTCTGTAAAATTTAAATTATTTTTAGTACTCCTTGTAAGCAATCGGTCACCCATTTTTTAGAGCACTACGCCATGAATGTTTTATAGTGATTCAGATCGAATTATAAAAAGGCCAACATTTTTAGACGATGGAGAGAATTAATAATGCAGTCTGATCAAAGAATATGGATAAGATGGGATGCTGATGAAATATTTGTGAATGTTGCGGGATTCGGTTGTTTTTTTTTCTATGTTAACGCAACATTATTGCACACATCAACAAGCCAGTGTTACTGTGGGAGCAGATATGTTAAGATAAAAGGCATGAGTATGAGGGGCACGATGCCCCTTTGTGTAAAGGAATCCTCAATAAAAGGGGGGTGGTGGTGGTGGGGATGAACATGAACAGCATTCGGTGTGATGACGGTGATTATAATCGCGATGGGGGTGTTGGGAGTTACGGATAAACAGCGGAAAGTTTAAAGTGAACAACGCTAGAAAATGTTTTTAAAAAATTATCTTGAAAAACAGTTCGTTTATTTTCTTTTTCTTTTCCTTCTTTATTTGTTAAAATTCTTTTTTTCAATTATTATTAATTTTATCTTTTTTATATTCTGATCAGAAAAAGGGTAAAACTCGCGAAAACAATCTGGGAATGCAAGCCTAATCATATTAATAAAAGTAAAAGCCCTGCGTGAGGTTCTGTCTTGCTTCATTTTAATTCAGTCGAAGTTCTCAGAAATCAATGGGCACCTTCCTGGGGCTAACACTTGATATATATATATATATATATATATATATATATATATATATATATATATATATATATATATAAGCTCCGACCCCGGGTAGAGCTTATATGTAAGGATATCGCCAACTGCCATTAGCTTTAAGGCATAGCTCATTAGGTAAAATTAATTCGAGCTCCCGGCACTTGCAATGTTTACATTGAGATATTACTTACATTCAGTCAGCGCCGACTGTCAGCTCCACGGTTCAGTTTCAATCCCGGCTTGAGGCACTAACTGGTCTAGCCGCACTGAAGAACTGTGATATAGCGAAACAGGTTGTATATAAGATACATAGATATTCAATTAAATTCATCCTTTACATGTCAAATGTGGAGTTAGTAAAGAAGTTAAGAACATTAGTTTTCCTCTCGCCAATTAATCAGTTCGTTATGTTATAGCATATCTTTATTGTGGTCTATTGATCGTACCAGATTCCAGGACAAGAATTGATCTTGTCTGGTGGAATATCAAGCTAAGTGATTTTTCTTGAGGTAACATTACTTGGATAAGGTGCACCATTCAACGTATGAGCCAGTGTATAGCCGTGGCGAGGTGATCTTATACAATGTTATTTTGAATATTCGATCAGGTTTTACTTGTAAGGTGAAGTATCCACATGTCAGGTTGTCCTGACAAACCCTTGTACAGAGAGACCGAAGACAATCGAGAATAGTGGCTTGTAGGACATTCAAGGTTTCAGTATGTGTGCCTGTGTCTGTGTTCACAATTGCGTTCTGTTATAGGGAAACTAATAAAGGTGGTCAATAAAACGTTGGTTTGGACTACGATGTGTTGGCAATGACAAATGTGCTGAAATGATCTACATAAAAACCTAACAAAAGTTGAATGAACTATTCTTCACAACATAATTTCATGTTATAATGAGATTATTTATTTTAGATAAAATCTCCGTAAACAATATTTTTTTCGAAATGTCGACAGCTGTTAAAACAGTAATCTTGAAAAAATAAAACTATTTGCTTCTATATTGTCTATATTGTTATTATCATTTGTACTCACTAGAGGTTCTCACACATGTCATCAATGATTGCTCACCGACAACCGGTGGTATTCCCTAGAGTCTGAGTGACAATAAGTTCCCCCAAATTTCTACTCTTGTCCACGTCTTTCCGATAACAACCGCAAATTCTTTACATTTACAACCGCAAATAAGCTTGCAGTATTGCAACATCCGTTTACCATTGATTTCCTGCTGTTAAGGACCATTGGTCTTCTTTGGGATTTGGGTGGAAATAAGCATCCGCAAGGTCCCAGCATTTTCTGCACTTCCAGTGGAGGTCTGCTGTGTGCTGTCCCTCCTCAGTCTTCTCATCCTCCTTGACCGTATGCAAATATTTTGTGTGGTGTCAGCCATTTTATTATTATTATTATTATTATTATTATTATTATTATTATTATTATTATTATTATTATTATTATTATTATTTCATAGTAATCTCAACTTTTGGATGTTTTTAGTCGGAGTTTTTTTTTTTTAACATAACGTTAATTCCCTTGACTTTAGATATTCAAGCTGTACTTTAACATATTCGCCGTTCGTAACAGGCAAGCCTTTTTCATGATTGCAAAATAAATAGGCTCGTAAATCTGTTTAAGCCATTTCAGGTTGTTTTTCGTTATGGTTTCAAGCGTTCAAATGACAACGAGAATCACCTTTACTTCTTTACATTTACATGTAGTCTAACTAATTCCCATTTTAGATCTTGATATTTTTTCTGTGTTATTTCTCCTGCACTCTGATACTAACTAGGAGTTATCACACTAGTCATAATCAGTGATTGTTCACCGACAACAACCGGTGATGTTCCCTGGAGTCTGAGTGGCAACGAGCCTCTCCACAATTCCAGTGTTATCCACTTCTTTTCGATACCAGCCGCAAATGATATTGCGTTATCGCAACAGTCGTCTACCAATGATTTTTCGATGGCAGCGACCATTGATTTCCCTTGGGATTTGGATGGCAATAAGCCTTCTAGGGGATGGCCTGTGGACGAGTGGTTATAGCACTTGTCTTTGGGCTGGACGACTCGGGTTCGATCCCATTCAGGACATGCGAATTTTCGGGTCTGAAAACTCCCTCTGTCCACCCAGCAGTAAATGGGTACCTGACTAAAACTCAGGGAAGGAGAGGGATGGGCTCCGCCTTCCATATGCTGTGCCCTAGACACGGTGATTCTTAACAAATCACCGCCGCTACGGCCATGGGCAGTGTGCGATGTCGGCAACGACACTCGTGCGCGTCCAGGCTATGCGACCTTTACCTTTTTTTAAACCTTCCCATGGTCCCAGTTCTTTCTCTACTCATCCAATGGAGGTCTGGTTTGTGCTTTCCGTCTTCGGTCCTCCCATTTTTTATGACCATTTTGTGTGACATCACTTAATTTTCTTTAAGGGGCTGGCATTTCATGAGATTTCTTGCAGTTCCTGTCCTTGGATAATGCGGTGGTGTTCTTCTTGTGGTTATGCTTTCTTTCAATTGTGAATTACACGTGGTTGGTTAGCCTTCGTAACTTATGCGGATTAGTAACTGCATTTGAAGATTGTCCTCATAATTTCAGCTGTTTTGTATGGTCTTAGTTATCCCTTTAATTCCAATTTCTCCCAGTATTTTCTCTAGTTTTTTGGGGGACTGTTCCTAGTGCCCCCATGATTAGTGGTATTATTTTGACTTTCTTCATGTTTCATATATCTTTCAGTTCTCTGGCAAGTTCGGTGCATTTGCTTTGTTTTTCTGTCTTATTGATCTTCATTCTGTCGTCTGCTGGAACAATGAAGTCTAGGATTTGGCAGGATTTTCCTTCTTGTCGATTATTATGACATCCGGTCTCCTTGCTTGTATCAGTGTTTTTCGGTTTTTAGTCTCTGGTTTATGTTTTTACCATTTGTCTGCGTGTTCGAAATGCCATCGTTTGCACAGTGACCAGTGTACTGCTTTCCCCACATAGTTATGTCTGTTCTTAGTTTGCTGTTATTATTATTGTTATCATTATTATTATTATTATTAGTAGTAGTAGTAGTAGTAGTATTGGTATGTTTGTTGTTGTAGCTGTTGTTATCATCATTATTATTATGTTTGCTATTACATCAGCAAAACTCCCTTAAAGAGAACGTAAAGCCTGAACTTATTGGATAATGGCCTCACGAACAGATACTACCCTTACACTTTAAAAAGAGAAGGTGATACCCGGTTGGATGCTATCTCTGCGAACGAACCCATACAATACTCCACGCAAATTAGGATGTAATGCCTGTGAGGATGGTCTCATGATAAAAAACAGATCCTACACCGTCTCTGTTTTGCACTGAGCATTAAAAGATAAAACAAAAACACAATTAATAAAAGTAATAGTATAGATATCAAATTTCGAATAGGTATCAATTATGATTGTTTTACTGAGATTCATTATCAGTGATTGTTCACCTACAATAAGGAGAGGTGTTTCCCTTGGGCCCGAATGATAACAAGTCTTCCCAGATTTCCAGCACTCTTTACCTGTTTTGATAATCGTAGCAAAATATTATTCGTTATAGCAACAGCCTTTTATCATCAATTTGTTATTAGCAACGCCCTTTGGTCTTTCCTGGAATTTTTCTGAAAGTAAGCTTTCCAAGTATCAATACTCTCCCACCATTCAAATATTCCGGAATTTAAATTCTTTTTGCGAGCCGTCGTTGTCTAGTGTTTGAATCATTGACTGAACTTTCAATCGAAGAGGTCGCCTTTTTTCTTACTACGCCTGCCTCTAAGTTATCAGAATATAGATAGATACGCTCGAAATTAGGAAATTCGACCCCTACTCCCGTGTGGGGGTCTATTAGAAAACGTTGAAAGTCACGTCTTTGCTGGGAATATCAAACATGAAAAATGTATGAGTTTGACTGCTCCAGTCCGTATAGGTGTTTCTCTCTTCTAATGTTTTGTTAAGTAAATGAAATTTTATGGAACGTCTCTTGTGTTCCGTGTTTGATGTTTAGATTACATTTGGAGTTTAATACGCTTTTCTTGTCTATTTTGACCGTGCAATTTTGCAGTGGTAATAATCCTTCTTGTACTTTGGGTGTTATATATTCTTTTTGTCCCGTGATTGTATTATCCATCTTTTATACGTACCAGACTTCTTCCTACTTCTTCCCTTTTTTAACATTGAATCGATCAGTATTAGTCTTCAGCTGTAGTGCAATGTACATGGCCATCAGTTTCCGAGTTCTCTTGTCCAAGTGCCTCAGTCAGTATTGAATCATATGAATGATGCAGATTATCTCACGAGGAATACGGCACAGGTATTACTTTATTTTATTATGTTCCGAGTATATAATTTGGTTTTAAGGATTTTTCTTATTCTTAAAGAAAAATTGACAACCTCGTAACTCTCGCTTTCATTATATTGTCTTTTAGTCCTCACATTTCATGAGTGATGTTTCTGACAAAGGGGGGAAACATTGCTGTTCTCTGGGTCTGAATCTATCCGTCTAACACTTATCATTGGCTAGTTTTTGAACTTGAAATATTATTTGTCAGCTCCTTACCTCAAGTGGCTTCGTGCTTTGTCTCAAGCGATTTCCATTTAAAAAATGTTCTCTTAAAGTTCTAATGATATAGATAGTGTCTGCTTTCAGAAGCCTTTGAGTTTATCGCACCGTTACCCCATCGTCACTCTGTTAGGCAGTTCCATTCTTCGTTTCTCTGCAATGGTACACACTTTAACATTTCGAATTCCACTAAAATGTTCTGACTGATATATATATATATATATATATATATATATATATATATATATATATATATATATATATATAATAGAGTACTGTTGGCATATTTGGGATGGTGATTCTCTGCCCCATTTAGGGGTTCTTTATAAGGCGAAGCCACGTATCTGTAATTTGATTGGGTCCACCCTTTCTTTTTCTCTACATGCTTTCTCTCACAAATGTGATGTTGCTAGTCTCAGTCTTTTCTACAAATACTATTATGTGATGTATTCTTCAGAATTAGGAGATATATTCTTCGCTTCTTTTGTTCCAGCTCGTTTAACTAATTGGTCATGCGGTTTACATCAATTTGCTGGTGTTCTACCTCATTGTAATACAGTTTCCTATTCCAGTAGCTTGTGAAACCCTTTTCTTGATGACTGTTTTCCTCCTACCTATAATATTGGTATTTTCGAAACTTAAAACAATAAGCATCTCCTGTCTTTACGATAATCATATTTGTTCTTGTTAGCTCCTTACATCCAGTGGATTCATGCCTTGTCTCGAGCGATTCCATAAAAAAAATAAAATTAAACATAAGTAACGTGCTTATTTGATGGGTTTATTCGTATACTTTAGTTTATTTACCAAATCGTCAAAATGTAACTTGGATGAGAGACAGGTATCCATATCTTTCTCTAAACGTATTAGTGAAAGTGATTGTGCTGTATTATGACTGGCCCTGTATTTTAAAATGTGTAGATCCACTAGTATGAATTGTGGAGGAAATAGAATTAAGAACAATTTGAGTGCTTTGTGATTTTGGGACAAACAAACTATGATTCACGGTGACTCATTTCATAAGTCATAACAAATGTTGCTGTATGCCGCCAGAGAGGAAATGCTAGGGTCAAAAAGGTTAGACAACATGAGGAACGAATGTTTTTTTCGCATGACGTTAACACGTGTACATCAGATGACGTGAGTCATCTTTATGTAGAGATTTAGTTGGCGATTCAGTCGAGTTTCCGATTTTGACGGAGACAAGTCGCCACGTCTAGCCCGGGTGGCTTGTGTTAAGAGTTAGTTCCCGATCCTCGAGGCGACAGGATTGAGGGTCTCAGCCATGTAACATGGTGTGAAAACTTAGTTTTTAATTGAGTTCGGGACTCTGGAAGCGAGAGTCAAGACGCTTAGTATGAACTTTCTAGAAATTGCGTAATTGCTTCCAGCGACCCACAGTATGGATGAAGGGAAGATGTGAATGAAGAACCGACGAATGGAAACTTCTTCAATCGAATGTTTGAAATAAAAATGATGAAATCTCTCTCTGGAAAAATCGTCTCCGGTGTTCTTGTCTTCATGCTTGGAAACCGAGTCTGCCACATAAAACATGTACCCCACCACGATCACAGCCAGCAGCGGACCAGCGACGAACGAGAACTGCAAAGGTAATTTTCTTAGTTCATTATCAAAGGGACTTAAAAGTGACTCTTAAAAATGTGTTTGAAATTTGTGTTAAAATGTTTTACAAAAGTATTATAAGAAACGATCGAAACACTTCTAATCCTCTCATAGACTTTTCACATTGTTTTCGACCCAGAGAGGACATAATTAGAACTGTTGAAGGTGTTTCGGAGAACTGCCTCAGTCGGCAGGATTTCTGCCTGTAGTAATAAATAAGCTCTCTCCCTGTTGTTCTCGTGGCGTTTAATTTTAGTAGTTATGCAACAATTGCAACAATAGGCGTCGGAACTCCATCACCACAGTTTGTGCCAAAAATAACTGATATTTAACCATTTCCAAAATCTATCGGGAAACATATCAACATTAAACGATACATCGTATACAAATTACTGAGCACACGTTATGTTTATTATGTTTATTATTATTATTATTTAAGAAAATTATGGTTTCACAGTTGCTTCCACTATTATAGTTCTTAATTGAGTAGGACATATCTGATCGAATTTCATGCCGGCACAGTCTATGACATAATCAGCAATGGTATCCCCTATGCGGATCCCAGTCATGTTTTTATTATTACAATTACTGGTAAATAATATATGTACCAAAAGACACAATCTCATATACTTCTCTTACTCGCTTTGTGATTTACCCTTTTCATAATTCACGAATATCTCAACAAACGGCAATTCTCTGCCCCTCCCATTTGCTATGATGTGATTCACAGATCTTGTCTATTATACATAGCTGATGTTTTATTAATGTATATGTGAGATCATCTCAAGTCATTTATCATGAGGTTTGATTTTATATTAAATACACATCAGTTTTTTTTAAGGGTCAGATAAAATCTCCCCAACTGTCATTATGATGAAAGCAACAAGTGGAATAATTTACGAGAATGAATCACAAAAATGTGTTTAGTTACACAATTGTTGCTGTGAGTTATCACCTTCTATTTTAGTTAAATACGCCGAATCATATTTATATATTTAATATCGTTACTTTAAAAGGTAGTCTAAAATACGAACGTTGAGATTAAGGTTTGATTAGCGATATGTAAATGCCGATAGTGCCAGTTTTGTGTATATTGAGTAGGACACTTATGACCCCATCGCTCTACACTCACGTCTTATTTTACTCGGCATCATTATAGTTCACGGTAATACTAAGTACCAGACGTAATAGAGATACACTAATACGTATATCAGTAGTTAATAAAAAGTATTTTATGTCGATTAATGTCATCGTTTATTAAGAATAATGCACGGATTCTCTTCAGATAAATACGGATGTAACCTCATTTATTTAACAGACGTAGGTCTTTCATCAGAAAATGTAGCGTTCATTGCGGATGAATAATAAATAAGTTAAATGCAAATATAAAAAGTAATTTCTAGATTATGAAATTATCAGTTGTATGTTTAGGCTTCAATCGTAATTCAAACTGAAATAAGGAGAAAGGCGTTTTCGGCTGTTATTTTAAGACAATCCTCTTTCGGAACAAACAGCTTTTAGAATATTCGTGTTCTCGTTGAATTCTTATTTGATCTTGATTTTTCTCTAGAATTTGATTCGTGTGTATTCCCCTTCTTGAATCACCAACTTTAGGGGTTCAATAGGTCGCGTCTCCAGCGCCTTTTACAAAAGTTCACAACTAGAAGTTAAGCGAAAAATATGAACATTTTCTTCTTATTTATAAAATCCTTACAGTTAAAAAGAAAAAACACATGCAAATAAATTGATGATACTACCAGTACTACCACTACGACTACTGCTCCTTCACCTCCTCCTACTACTACTACTGCAAATACTACTACTACTACTACTAATGATAATAATAATACAAACAAGGAGAACATATATAATGGATTAGGTTTCACACAATATATTTGGTACCAGATAGGTAAATAGATAATAAAGAAAAAAACCCGGTCCTACAGGTCTAAGTATAGTATATATATATATATATATATATATATATGTGTGTGTGTGGGTGCGTGTGTGTGTGTGGGTGTGTGTAGTCATCCACATACAGACTGTTTAGCTGTATCACAGCAGCCCTTAAGTACGGCTAGACCAGTTTGTTCCTTAAGCCAGGACTGAAACTCAACCATAGAGCTGACAGTCTAACCATGCGCTATTATACGACATTGACAGAATGTAAGGTATATCACAATGTAAACATTGTCAAGTGCCAGGAGATCAAATTTAATTAGCTATGCTTAAAGCTAATTGCAGTTGACGATATCCTTACAAATAATCTCCACCCATGAAAGGGAGCTGTATATAGTCACCCACATACAGACTTTTTCGCTGTAATACAGCTCTTCAGTGCGACAAGACAAGAATATCTATATCTAGATCTATATATATATATATATATATATATATATATATATATATATATACAAGGTGATTCATAAGTCACTTAGCTATTTATTTTTGAAATTCTCAAGTTAAAAAATACGGTAATACAAAGCAGAAAGTTCATTCAATGAATTCATTTATGGGAGTTTAACATTACAGCAAATTTTCAAAATGTCCACCTTCGTTCTGTATGCATAGCTCCGTTCTTTTTTGCAAGGAATTTACGACTCTTTGTAGCATATTTGATTGATTATGAAATAAATATATATAGAAAGAAATATATAAACGAACAAATTTAAAATAACAAATAGCAGTAATTAGAGAGTAAGATAACAATTATCAAAAGTTCTATAGTATGTTTGTGTTTCATATGGTAATCATTTTAAATAGTTAAGTAAAGTGAGTTATGAATCACCCTGTATATATAATATAAATACATCCAATATAACCACCTTGTCTGCGCTTTCGAAGATTGTTCAAACTTATTTTATAAAGAAACTCAACAATTGCCTCTTGCAACAATCGTGAGACATCAGACGCCATTTTTCACTCTGATATTGACTCACATAAAATGGGCATGCGCTGTCAATTGCCACAACGCAAGCGCCATCTGTTAAGCTCGTGCTAAACTAATTTGCAACCGGATTTTATTTGCATCACGTCATCCTTTGTATAGGGAGGCCATATATTTATCTCCATTTTTTTAGTTGTTGTTGATGGTCGCCATTGGCGGGAGGGACTATTCTCGTGTGTTTTTAAACATAATTTTCTCGCGCTCATGTACAGAAATGTTCGTGAATGCGTAATTTATTTTCATTAGCCATTTTTTGTTTTCTTTTGTGTTTGCTTAAAAATGTAGTAATAATAAAGAGAAGTATTTATCAAAAGAAAAAAATGGATGGTATTCAAAGTTTTTCTTTTTTAGTTTTGTTTTGGTGTTTTCGTTTTTCGTTAATATTTCGCCTTTTATTCGTCACTCGGCAGTTTTTTTTATTTGGGATTTGTATTTCATCCCTTCTTCAGGTTTCCTTTATAATTTCTATTTCTTTTCTTTTTTTTGTTTCCATTTTTCGACTTTGATATTTTTCATTTTCATTCTCGTCAAATGCGTGGTTCTCTAATTCGATTTTTATTTAATTTTCTACCTTTTCCTTGTTTAATTTTTATAATATTACTTCTTTATTATCGTGCTTCTGTACTATGTTTTCTGGCTTATTTTTGTACATATTTACTTCACTCTTATTTTCATTGAATACCTTTTTATGTACTTCATTTATTTTGCTTTATTTTGACCCGTACGTACTCTCATTCACTTTTAATAAATTATTTTATGCTTTTTTATTTATCATATACGGCTTTTCTTTCTTTATATTCTCATTGAATATCTTCCCCTGTACTTCTTTTTTCATCCCTTTTTTATTTGACTTATTATTTTATAGTAAATTAGTAGATGTTATTCCGTACTTTGGTAGTGATTATAAAACGCGTCTCATCTATCATTCTCATGAATAAGTATGTCATCTTTTTTGTCTATCCTGGTTGGTTCATAACTTACAATTGGTTATAAACGTTTTGTTATTTCCCCATTAACTTTTATTTTTCTATTACTTTCATTAGTCTCAGTCTTCATTAATTTGTCTCGTACTCTCTTCGTCGTTTTTGCTTCATTTTAATTAGTATCCTTTAATTTATTCTCATTCTTTGTGAACGTTTTAATCGGGCATTCTTCTATTCTTCTATACTTCTATTCTAATTTATTTAATTCTGTCTCGTTAGTAAACATGTTAATGTACTCAATCTGACATTAACTGTGTTTCTATACTTATTTATGTAATTCTGTCTCGTTAGTAAACATGTTAATGCACTCAATCTGACATTAACTGTGTTTCTATACTTATTTATGTAATTCTGTCTCGTTAGTAAATATGTGTATGTACTCAATCTAACATTAACTGTTTTTCTATACTTATTTATGTAATTCTGTCTCGTTAGTAAACATGTTAATGCACTCAATCTGACATTAACTGTTTTTCTATACTTATTTATGTAATTCTGTCTCGTTAGTAAACATGTTAATCCACTCAATCTGACATTAACTGTTTTTCTATACTTATTTATGTAATTCTGTTTCGTTAGTAAACATGTTAATGTACTCAATCTGACATTAACTGTTTTTCTATACTTATTTATATAATTCGGTCTCGTTAGTGAACATGTGTATGTACTCAATCTGACATTAACTGTTTTTCTATACTTATTTATGTAATTCTGTCTCGTTAGTAAACATGTGTATGTACTCAATCTGACATTAACTGTTTTTCTATACTTATTTATGTAATTCTGTCTCGTTAGTAAACATGTTAATGCACTCAATCTGACATTAACTGTTTTTCTATACTTATTTATGTAATTCTGTCTCGTTAGTAAACATGTGTATGTACTCAATCTGACATTAACTGTTTTTCTATACTTATTTATGTAATTCTGTCTCGTTAGTAAACATGTTAATGCACTCAATCTGACATTAACTGTTTTTCTATACTTATTTATGTAATTCTGTCTCGTTTGTAAACATGTGTATGTACTCAATCTGACATTAACTGTTTTTCTATACTTATTTATATAATTCGTCTCGTTACAAATTCCTCTTTATTCTATAATTCATTAATACATTTCCTTGGTGTTTAATGTTGCTATCTTCCATTAACATTGTTTTATTCTTATTTATTTCATCATGTCTCTTTATGAATCATACTCCGTATGTTGTTTATCTTTACTTATTTCCTCATTTCTCTTTGTTTTTCCTTCCTAATTTCATAATTCCCTAATTAATTTCCTTGCTTTTGTTATCTTTCATTTCTCTATGAACTTTCATCGTGACTAGTTGTATATCTTTATTCAATATCTTCGTCATATTTGACGGGTAGTAGGGTATAAACATTTCCACATACAGGAGCAGTACGGCGCCTCCTTCTCTCCACTAGCTTGTGGAAAACCCTTGTGCAAGGTCGACTACCCACTTAGCCCCCCCCCCCGATCAGGGTACGTGAAGACATTGCAAGCAGGTGATAAATGGAGGACTTAGCAGCCTAATCTATTTTAGAAACTGGTCAACCCTTCATTTTGTGTTAGCCAGATGCTACTGATGTTTGTACAATGGCTAAGACTTCCTGCTCTGTAAGAGCACTGCCTTTATATAAGGTAATGGCAACCCACGATAGGTAACCTCTTTGCAAATAATATCATGGTGAGAACCATGATCATCGATGTCTGCAAACAGACCTGATAACTGAAGAAGAAATCATATTTCTTACCTTCCTTCAACATTTATTACATTCATTTTCTTTTACTTCCATTAATTTTGATGTCACTTTCTCTGATTTTGTTTCGTTTTTCATTCCTTATATTTTCCTTTCACTGGTTTCCCAATCTTTCAACTTTCTTGTCATCCATCTATACGTCTCGCTTTCATTTTTCTTTTTGCGTTCGTTTTATACTTATATTGTATTCATTATTTTCTATATATTTTCTTTTCACTCGTTTCCAAATTTTTAACTTTCCTTTCATTCCTGTATGGTCTAGAGATGTTAACAAGAAGGTTAGAGATGTTCTGAAGAAGGCTAGACATGTTAACAAAAAGGATAGAGATGTTAAGAAGAAGGAGAGAGATCTTAACAAAAAAATAGAGATGTTAAAGAGAAGGATAGAGATGTTAACATTAAGGATAGGGATGTTTAAGAGAAGGCTAGATATGTACATAAGAAAGCTAGGCATGTTAACAGGAAGGATAGAGATGTTAACAAGATATATAGAGATGTTAAAGAGAAGGCTAGAAATGTGAACAAAAGGCTAGATATGTTAAAAAGAAGGCTAGAGATGTTAACTAGAAGGCTAGAAATGTTTACAAGAAGGGTAGAGATGTCAACAAGAAGGCTAGAGATCTTAACAAGAAGGCTAGAAATGTGAACAAGAAGGTTATAGATATTAACAAGAAGGTTATATATGTTAACAAGAAGGATAGATATGTTTACAAGAAGGCTAGAGATGTCAACAAGAAGGCTAGAAATGTTAACAAGAGGGGCAGAGAATAGTTACCATTCTACTGACATGGGAATCCTCACTTTCTGAGACCTTCCTCATAAACAGTTAAACATACTAAGTTGCTTAAAAACGGGAGTGGGTCGATCAAAAGTATATATAGCTTAGTAGGGCTTTAAAACCGTTCAAACCATCTGCGAATGACGAGAGAAGGACAACACGATGCAACACTCATTTGTCCGTCCTCTACTTTCCAACTAGTGCAGCTTGAAAGATATTGCCTAGTGTAGAATAATGCAAAGAACTGCGCCAAAAAATGGGAAACTTGCATATGACAACATAGTTTTAAGACACGTAAAGGAAGAGAAGATTCGAACTCTTTCCCAAACCAGACATTTTTGGAAAGTTTTTGAATGCTTTACTGAAATTTAACACGTGGGTATGAGTTATGAGATTATTAAAATAATGCTTACGTTTATTATCAAATTCATGCAAGATCGGTTGTTTAGGTGTTGTGTAAGTTCCAATTTGCCCTGCCATAGTATGAGTTCTTGAGGTGACATTTTTGACTTAATGTAATCCTTTGATATTGGATTTAAAAAATGGTGATTTGAAGACAAAATCTCTATTCATATAAGATACAAACAGATACTTGATTATTCCACTTTTCTTTTTAGTGGTGGAGAACATGCCAATATAAAATATTTTACAACTTTTCTATTCTATAATAAAGATTAATGTGTATTTTGTATATACATATATATTCGTCCCGTCACACAAAAGTGAGAGAAGAAAAAAAACACTTTAAGTTTTTGAGTGAAAAACAGACAACAAATAGCAAGACAGACCTACCCACCTCGGCCGTCTTAAATACATTTGGAAATACATCAATCACTATTTCTATGATTAAATCTTGTTTATTTTCTTTCAGTCCATACCACCGGATAACATAACATACTCCAGATTGGCACAATTACAATAAGATACAGTGTATTACTTTTATTCATAATAAAGTAATGATTTTGTGTTTAGGATGCTACAGTCGCAGAACAAGTCAATAGTGTCACTAGTATTATCTGGATTATTCTTACTACTGTTCTCATCTATATAATTCCGAAACATCAAATTTTGTTTTCCGGTTTTAATACACTTTTGTTCAAGTCTAGTATAATAGGATTTAAGAACAAAAACGTGTAAATCGTTCGTCACTTTCATTTTATCTTCATATGAAGGATTACCCCTCTGCCCTGGAGTTATTTGCTTAGTAATGTTCCAGTTCAATTTTTGTTTTAAATTCTACATAACAAAATAATTTTACTCTATATATCTATGTTTAAGCATCGAGTTGTATTACTTGTCAAGATGGAATCCCTTTTCGCCATATTCACTAAAACGTTTCTCTATTTAATTTGATTTTCATACGATCCTCTAAGAACACTTGACGAGCACCCATATAAGAGTGATAACTGAAGATGATTTATTCAAACGAGAAGTGCAGGTGAGAGAGTGACTAACGATACGTAGAAGAGACGAGGTTATATTGAATCTCTTTGAAACGATCATCAACAAATGCTAATTTGATGTAAACTTGTATTATTTAAGAGAATCGTTATTTTCTACAAGGAATGTCAATAGACGACAGAAAATAATTGTTAAGCTGCAGAGCAAACTTAAGAAGAAAGACTGTTAAACGCTTTCCTATAGTCAATGACATATGGACACACATTTTTCTTGCGTGTTTCTTAAGGGTTCTAATATAATGTGGTTTACTAATAATACAGTCGATTTGCTCTTTTTTGAAGATGCTTTTTCCAATATGACTGATATTATATTTTTCACGGGTAAAATCGGTTGGATGTAGAGTCACGGATGATAAAAGATATTTCTTGGAAGACGATCATATTACTGTGTTATTAATAAAAACATTATCGATTTCTTCGTTTGTAAACAAACAACTGGTGATACCAGATCAGGCTGCCCTGTGGCTCCCTGAGACGAAATTCACCTACATTGACGTTTTTTTTTTGTTTGTTTTTTTTTTTTTTTTTGTAAAACTTAATTATGTTCTACAAAACCAAAAACAAAAACAACAGCCCCTCTCCCTTTCTCCCTCCCCTTTTTTATTTTTATTTTTCCTACCCTACTCCCGGTCCTGGATATGACCTTAAACTACATCCGATGGTGAGATCCGGCTTACGGACTTTGGGGAATGTGGAGCCTCCTCTTAATTACCATTGCTCCCAGGTCCACCCTGACCCGGAGTGGTAGTACTTGTTAGGGTCCCAACTATGGGTTAAATAGAAACAGATATTAAAAGGGGAAAGAAACAAAAAAGAGAAGAAAACAAGACCAGATTCGGCATTAAATAACCCAAAAAGGGTTGATATGCCGTAAAACAAAACTACCAAACCAAACCAAACAAACAAAATGTGAAAATCGCTATTGTCCTCTTTGTTATTTTCATAGACTCAATTATATTAATATAAAACGCCCTCTAAAATCTAGTAATAACTATTTTTATACTTCCTTTTAGACCAGTTTACTGCATTCACTAACGCAGTTTACCGTTTACCGCTGTCTATATTGAATGTGTTCCGGGGGGAGCTATGTTTTTATATGGTGTTTACTATAATGTTGTTTTGTGTCATTCTCATTAGCGATTCTGTTTCCCTGTTTAAGAAGTGTTGATTATGCAGCAATACCCATGGTGTTCTCGTTAACCATTTTATTAGTCTGTCTGAAAGTAGTCCATGTAGCCGTTTCTTTTCGTTTTTCTCCCGTTTTTTGTTTCCAGTTCCACTGAGTCTACATGCCCTCTTGTTCCGGGTTACGCTTATTTAGGGTTGTACGTAAAATCTATAATCATGTTGTTCGTGTGACACCTATTAACAATCCTATTTCGGCTCTCAAGTGTACTTTTTTCACAAATAACCTTATTTTATATCATGCAGTTTATTTCGTCCTCGTTATAACCAATCTATGCTTTACTATTTCTTTTTTTTCATGTTTTTTTTATTGTTTTCTGCTATCATTATTATACGATATTTTTATTGGTGGCAGTAATCAGCCTCTTTTCGTGTCTCCTTAAACAGCGGCGTCTATGTTATTGCGGCCAACGTATAGACATTGTTGTCCTTTTATTTTTGCATGATCTGTACAAACGATATTTCGACCTTGCACATAATCATTCGTTTCCTGCTTCTATATTTTTATTTTATAGAGTTTGTGAGGATTATTATTCATTTGATTATATTTTTAAAAACTGTTCGCGTTTTTCTTGATAGTAAATGGCAATTATTTTATGCATATGCTTGCATTATACTTATGTTGTTTAACGTGTTCAATGTCAGTGCGATGCTCGTTATATTGGGCGTACTTCCTTGCATTTCCAGCCCCGCATAAACAAGCATATCCCAACTAGGATTAAACAGGGGTGGGAAGGATCCCTTTGCCCTCATTCCGCTACGACTTCGAACTCTGCTAATGGCCAGAATTTTGTTGCAAATCCAAATTGCGCCGGTAACTATAAATTGGAGTGTTTTGAGGTGCTGCAGAGAGCGGATACCGAAAACCATAAATAGATTTTTGAATATGTCTCTATCGCTCTACATACATCTTTCTTGTGTCGGCAGATAAACATTTGAAAAGCGCTAACTCTCTTTAGGGAATTTTGACCACCCTCACCGATTTTTCCCACGCTGCGCACTTTTAAACGACTATTCAATTAAATGTATTTTAGTCGCGTATAAATATTCCCTGGTGCTTCGATTTCTTTATTAGCTGTTCATTTTCGCTAAAAGTGTGATATGATAATCGAAAGAGATCTAGAGAGTTTTCTGTGAATCAGTTCCAAAAGCATATATATATATATATATATATATATATATATATATATATATATATATATATATATATATATATGAAGAAGAATGGAAAGGAATTAGAGAAGCAAAAGCCAAATCATAATTCAATTCAACCTCCTTAACCGTATAATTTTTATATGACTTCCATTTCTTTCCCCTTTAACTTCTTTTAATACATTCTTCCGCTTCCCATCAACACTTCCAAACTTCTATCCTTCCCTCTCAACCTGATAACTAACCCACCATTTTCTTATTATACCCTAGCCCTTTTTTCACTTGTTGATTCGCCTTATCTACTCTTAATCCTCTTTGCACACTCCGATATCGATCTCCTTACTGTTCTCTCTGTGCACTCTAATTTTTTTCCCCTCCTGCTTTTACTTTTAAATAATTCTTCTCACTCTTTTAATAGCCTCGATTATTCCCCCCTAGTTTACCTCGCCCTTCGCTCACTTCTCTCAGACCATGTTCAACCCCTAACCCGCCCTCACTCTACATCTTTTAACCCCCATAATATTTACTTTTAACTACGATCTCCATTCTCACTCTGATTTAATCTATTGTCACCACTTTAACTTCGTATGTCTCTTGCTTCTTTCTGCCATCATTAACCTAATTAATAATTTTCTTAATCAACCTCCATATACCTGTTTTTGGAAAAATTTTTGTTTCAAAGTTTAATTCTCCCTCTTCCATAAAGCACTAGCGTCTCGTAACTGCTCATTTTATTTCGACCCATACCTTTAACCACCTTGGGGATTCCCATTCCGGATATCCTTTCGAGGTCTAATTTACTCTTCCCTCATTCTAATACTCATTTTCGAGTTCCAATTTTATCGGCTTTTTCCCTCATTCTATTATTATTTTCTTATCAGGCAACCCATAATTTTCTTTGCGAGCTTAAAACTAATTCTAATTTTATTATCTCTTTTTCATTTTTTATTTTTCTTATTTTTATTTTTATCTTTAATTTTAATTCTATTCTTATTTTACTTTTTTACTTTTTTAATCTTTCAATTTTTAATTTTTATTCTTACTATTTCTCTAATTCTACCCTTCAATATATTTTGCCTCATTGTTTATAAGTAAGGTCTCCTGATAAAACAACTAAACCCCGAACTCTATTCATAGACGCATTCTGGTATTTGAACTCTCCCTTTCAGCACTCGTTGACTTACTCCTACCCAATCCTTTCCCTTTTCTAGTTGAACCCAAATTCGCGCAAACATCCAATTTCTACTTTCATGCGACTCACCCCCCACAATCACACTCTTAGTTTTAACCGCATTCACTCTCCGCACCCCTTCTCCTTCTTCGCACCCGTTCTTCTCTCCCCCTACACACCCCTCACTCATTCCCTCCTTGCCTACTGGTCGCACAGGAGTTTATGCCTTTCCTCATTTTCAAGCCGGCTTTCGCTTCGGGCTAACTAAAAATATTTTCGCTACATTTTTTCCCATTTTAAAGCATTTTCTCTGACATCTCTGCCCAGGAAGTATTGTTAATGGCGAATATTTTCCTCCTCACTCTCTTCTGAGCCTGCCTGCCTGCCTGCACTTATTGGACATTTTACCCTTTGGATTTTCTATTTTCGCCGCACCTGAAGTTGTGGCTTCTTGGAATTTTACTTTGATTCCTCTCTCACAACCTTTCGGGCCTTTTAACGACCTACCTATCTACATCTCATTCTCTCCGCTAGACTTTTCGACACCGGACTTTTTAGCAATCGGACATTTGCTTGCATTCGAGCAGAATTTTGCCCTGTGTTTCTTCCCCCTACAACTTTTATTTTATTTTTTCAAATTTTAAATCTTGGCCTTTGCCAACTTATCTATCACAGCGACTTCCTCTGATGATAAGATTTTGATCTTTGAAAAGCCTGGCTTAAGGAAAATTTAACTTGAATAAATTGCCTTTTTTGCGGAATATACCTTGCTCTGAGCAATTGAATTGAATTATGATTTGGCTTTTGCTTCTCTAATTCCTTTCCATTCTTCTTCATTCTACCTGCTCTATCCTGGATATTGAGCTGTATACTCTTCACAATAGGTTTTACTTTTCCTAAAAGTTCGCTTTTAGTATACCACTTTATATATATACATATATATATATATATATATATATATATATATATAAGTGTGTGTGTATCATGTTGGAAAGAAAGTAATGTTGTAATGTTTACTTCATCACTTTGCAGCCTCCTAAGTTCTACACATATTTTTTGTGAATGTGTGTCTTAATATCTTGCTTTTGCCTTTCAGATATAGTAATTAGTTGGAAGTTTAACGGTGTCAGCTGTCAAAAAATGGATATTAGTGAGGAGCATATGAGACATTGCATGCTCTATGAATTCAAAAAAGGGAAACTCAGCTCAGGAAGCTACAAGGATTATTGGAACTGTGTATGTGATACATGTTCTGAATGATCGAAAAGGTCAACGGTGGTTTGCAAAATTTTCTTCTTGAGATTTTAACCTGTCAGATTGGCGACGTTCGGAAAGGCCAAAATCAATTGATGAAGATGCCATTAAAGATGCTGCGGAGGCCAATCCAAAGTTAGCCAGTAAAGAATTAGCTCAACAATTCAATACAACCCATAGCACAATTATTTCATGCCTTCACGAGTTAGGAAATGTTTCAAAACTTGGACTCTGGGTTACCCACGATTTGACTAACGCTCAACGAAATCAAAGATTGACTGTTTGCACATCTTTGCTCTCCCGGAATCATCAAGAATAATTTTTGCAAAAGATTGTGACTGGAGATGAAAAATGGGTTCTTTACAAGAATACCCAACGCAAAAGACAATAGTTATACTAACACCAAAGTCCACAGTCTGTTCAAAATCCAGGCCTACACCAAAAAAAGGTTATGCTCTCTTTATGGTGGGACATGAGAGGACTGATTCATTATGAGTTACAAGGGCCTACTCAAATAATCACAGCAGTAAAATATTGTTCGCAGTTGAATGATCTAAGAATTGTTCTATCAAAAAGAACGCCCAGCATTACTTAATAGGAGTAATGTAGTGCTTCGGCATGATAACGCGATACCTCACACAGAAAAAACTCACTCAGAAAAAGGTCATGAGTTTCAATTGGGATGTTTTGTCTCATCCGCCTTATTCACCTGGCATTGCTCCACCCGACTACAATCTTTTCCGGTCGTTACAGCATCACTTAAACAATAAAATTCATTAAAATGACGACCAACTCAAAAATAACCTAAATTTGTGTTTCTCTAAAAATCAGAGAAATTGTTTGAAGAAAGCATCAAGAAGCTAGTTGATTGTTGGACAGAATTCATAGAAAATGAGGGAAATTATTGTAAAGATTAAACATGCCCTAATGAGAATGTGTCAGATGAAACAGATGTGTTGGACAAACACGACATTACTTTATTTCTAACCAAAAATAAAAAATGGAATAAAAATTACTTAATATTTTTTCAAATTTTGCATTTAGGCTTTTCCACTGACAACTTATCCATCTATGTAATTCGTCTGATGATAAGATGCTAATCTTTGAAAAACCTCGGCTTAAGGAAAGAATAATAAACATATTTTATACCAAGTATACCTTGCATTGAACAATCGAAGTTGAAATAAATTTGTCATTCGTACTTGTTTATCCGTCTTCTTTCATCTATCTTTATATATATATATATATATATATATATATATATATATATATATATATATATATATATATGTGTGTATATATATGTATATATACATTTATTTTAATTAACACAACATTGTATGTTATAGCTCAATAGTGTATGACTAAATCCCTTTATTTTACATCATGCACACTATTTATTAAGAGTAAAGTATTCTATATTTCCTGCAAACACACTTTTATTTACAAACAGTTGTTTCTGTCTATTTCTATTATATATATGATGTGTTCTTTCCCCTATTGTTTACATTGTCCATAATCAATCGATCAAATATATGTTAAAGTACATATATAGCTAATACTAATTTCCCACCAACCGTAATTATTCGAATTTTAAACTATTTTCTCATTTCGTTATTCAATTTTCTTCATTCTTATCTTTTTTTCTTTGGCATTACGGCACGATAATTGACGTCCTATCAGTCCGCCAAGTGCCTACAAATCAACTACGAGACATAAATACATAAACAATTGGTAATAAATAAAGACAAACTGAAAACAAAAATGAGAAAAAAAGTTGTGTAATTCGAATAATTACGGTTCGTTGAAAATAATTATTAGTCATATATAAACTGAAGTATGTATTTATCGATTTGAACCAACTGAATATGAACAATGTAAGGAAAAGAAGCAATACATAAACAACATAACACTTTATATGCAAAAATTCAGTTTAATAAGTGTCTTGCGATCGAAAACACGCACCAAAAATCAGTTTCACTGACTGTAGCAGCTGATTCGCATATGCACGTTTAAGTTGGAAAGCTATACCCGTCAATGAAATAGAAAACATAACTTTACTTTATTATAAAGATATACAAAGCTTGTTAGCGTGACTGTAGGTGCGGTAGAATGTTAGTACTAAACATATAACAAAATCATGAACTCCATACATTTAAACGGTAAGAGAGAATAGTATTAGAATGTAATACATAACTATGTATACGTGTTCCCGCGTACGTATGTGTATTTGTTTATGGAGGTACAAATGAGAGGAGGATTAGAAAGAGAGATAATAATACAGATGGAATGATAGAGGGAGGTATATATATAGAGAGAGATGGACGGGTAGGGGAGAGAGAGGTGACGAACAGAGAGGGAAAAGGACGGGCAATAAATGGAAGGTAATTAACACCATCAAAGCAGCGATCATCCTCGCGGCATATTATTCTAAATACAATATATCAGTTCTTTCTTCTCATGTGAAATGAATCCAAACAATACAACACACGCATATATATATATATATATATATATATATATATATATATATATATATATATATATATATATATATACATATATATATATATATATATATATATATGTATGTATGTATATATAATCCACACGTCTTGTGTTGAGGATACCATCGCATGCCTATCGGATATTGCAAGGGAGAAGGAGGAAGAGTGCACTTGCACGGATAACGATCTGAGGAATTGAGGCTTTTGAAATGGAAGCAATAATAACAATTTAAAAAATAACAAAAAACTTATTATATTATTGAAATTGATCAAAATGATGAAGATAAGACGATCATGCTGATGCTAATAGTGATGATTGATATATAACCAGACTAAATCTATACTTATTTTCTAATAGCTGAAAACATTATCGGCCATATACATTTACACACACATATATACGAGGTCTGTCTAAAAAGTATCCGACTTTTATTTTTTTTTCCGCGTGGAATAGAAACGATTGGGAGCGCTACTTGCAGAGTGAAGGAATGCACCTTCATGCGCATGTGTGAATGCTACTACCACCTTACGGCGCGTTAGTCACTGCCTGTCGGTCGCTGAGTGAGGTGCTACACAACGTGTTCGTGAGATTAACGATTCTTAGAAGATGACTGAACGTGTTGAGCAAATGTACTGCATCAAATTTTGTCAAAAGCTTGGTGATTCTCAAAGCAAAACAATTCGTGAGATTCAGCAGGTGTTTAGAGAAGATGCGATGGTTGCAACACAAATTAAGTAGTGGTTCAACCGATTGAAAAATGGCTGCACATCAGCGGAGAGTGACAACCGTTCTGGTAGGCCCCAGACTGCTAGGAGCGCAGCTGTTGTTTAAAGGGTGCGAAATTTGGTGATCTCCCAAAAGGTCGGAGTGAGTAAAAATTCAGCACATGAAATTTTGCGTGATGTTTTGAAAATGCACAGAGTGGCTGTGGAATTTATGTCTAAGTTGTTGTCAAGGAACAAAAGAATCTCTGTCTTCAAGTGGCACAGGACCTTCTGGGAACCGCCAAAACTGCTCCTAGCTTTCTGAACACCGTGATAACTGGAGATGAGTCATAGGTGTACGGGTACGACCCAGAAACAAAAAGACATTCGTCGCAATGGAAGCATCCCGAGTCTCCAATGCCAGTAAAGCACGACAGGTGCAAGGTAAAACAAAGGTTATGCTAACTATCGTCTTTGGTACCAGTGGAATTGTGCATCACGATTATGCACCGGAAGGAAAAACAGTGACAGAAGAGTACTATAAATATGTTCTATGGTATTTCCATGACGCAGTTCGGTGGAAAAGACCAGACATGTGGACGGCGAAAAACTGGGAACAGCATCAAACGACCCGCACATACATCCCAATTAATCCAGCATTTATAGGCCAAACATAGAATTTCAGTCGTTCGCTGGTTGTTCTGAAAATTGAAGACGCCACTGAAAGGTTCCCGTTTTGAGACTAGAGAGGAGATAATGTGGAACGCGACGGCGTAGATTAACACCATTCCAAGACTTTCAGAGGTGTTTCCGGCAATGGATGGATCGGTGCTCTAAGTGTGTGCAAGCCCAAGGAGCCTACTTTGAAGGGGATTAGGGTCCGAACCCAGTCAGGTATTTAGCATATGTTTTTCTGGTCTAAGGTCGGATACATTTTAGACAGGCCTCGTATATATATATATATATATATATATATATATATATATATATATATATATATATATATATACATACATACATACATACATACACATGCGCCCCTAATATATGTTAAGATTTAAAAATAGATTTAAAAATAAATAGCGTGCCTCGGATATCAATAGTAATAACTGTAATAATAAAAAATATACTAATATAATAATCATAATCATGAAAATAAAAATAAAATACAAGGCCTTGGTAATAAAAATGATCATAATTATAAGTATTTTGTATCATAAGAGCGATAAATTATATTAGCCATCAATAGTGTTGATTTAAGACATAGTTGTAACAACAGCAATAATAAAAACAGTAACGGTACCGATAATAATAATAATTATTATTATAACAGCAACAATAATGACAATAGACGATAAAAATAATCATTATTAATAATCGTAATGGCAGTAATAATATTAAAATTAAAATTAAAGTTGCATCAAAATAATAATAGTAATGTTAATAATAACAACGTAAATGATAATAATGATAATAATAATAATAATAATAATAATAATAATAATAATGATAATAATAATGCAAGTGATAATAATAATAATGATAATAATAATAATAATAATAATAATGATAATAATAATAATAATAATAATAATGATAATAATAATAATAATAATAATAATAATAATAATAATGCAAGTGATAATAATAATAATGATAATAATAATAATAATAATAATAATAATAATAATAATAATAATAATGATAATAATAATGCAAGTGATAATAATAATAATGATAATAATAATAATAATAATAATAATAATAATAATAATGCAAGTAATAATAATAATTATTATAGTTATAATAGTGCTATTTATAAGGTATAATAATAATTATGATGATAATATATATATATGAAGAGTTCGAATGCAAAACGCGATAAACGCCATTAATAAAAAATACGAAGTTAGCACGATATATAGTGTTACATTTCAACACTAGGCCACACAATTTACATAATATGATACAGGAATAATTAACATTTGCTTTCAATTAAAATAAGCTTATATTCGAAGTTTATAGTTAATATATTCGTGCTTTTATTGATTAATGTCTCAATCTAAACAGATTGGATTTATCGCGTTTTGCATTCGGACTCTTCATATATATATACAGGGTGGGCAAAAATAAGGGTCCTATTTTTAAAAATTCATAACTTTTTTATTTATTGATTTAAAAAAATTTTTTTTTTTAGAATGAGTAAAGGACCCCTTCCGAAGCAAGCATGAGCCGTATTAGCCCTAAGGAACGTACCCTCATTTAGAAAACATTATTTTTGCTTAAAAAACTCAAAACAGTATAAAAAACAATACTTTAGTTTTTGTAAGTTTTAAGAAGTGTTTTTCGGCTAAAATGTGTTTTGTTTATTTCAAAAAATCTCGGAAGGGTCAGTCTACACACACATAAAGTTTGGTGAGTTTAACTTTTATTTTGTGGAAGTTATTCAAATTCAAGTTATTCAAATTTAAAGATAGGACCCTTATTTTGGCCCACCCTGTATATATATATATATATATATATATATATATATATATATATATATATATATATATATATATATATATGCGTGTGTTATTCTTGTTTTGATTTTATTTCAAATTAAGTGTTCAGAAGTCAAGGGTAACTTCCTGGGCATAACACTTGATCTGTATATGATGTACATCGATATTAGAATATTGCTGCTTTACCTGTTAAACCTTATGTTTTTTACTATTTTATTTGTAATATTTAGTCAGGGTTTGTTGTAGAGTGAAGTGTCTTCATTTAAGGTTGTCCTAAAAAGGACCCTTTTACAGAGAGACAGAATACACTCGAATGTTGTGTCTAGTCGGTAATTCCAACTCTCTTATACGTGTATATGTTTGTTTGTGCGTGTGAGTTTCACTGGATGTCTATAGATGACTACCTTGTCTTTCAGTCATGGGGTGTGCTATCTAACAGGGAAATTAACTATTTCTACTTAAGTTAAGGCATTGCTCTAGCTAAAACTATGAAGCTCTCTTAGCAGTCAGTAGCGCAAATGTAAACAAACATGATCACTTAAATTGTCTGGTTTTCGGGTAAATGTAAGTTATACTAACTATTGAAAAACAGGCTTGTTCCGAATATCAGCATAAGATAATCGTGATGTCTACTGAAAAAGTGTGATACGCCAAGACAACTATCTGTGAATAACCAAATCGTAAGTTGATCTCTCTAGTTATGGAATTAACGGTTGACACCTATCAACATTAAAAAAGAATTAAGCTCTTCAGGCTGTCGCTAGTGCGGATGTAAATACACATAAGCACTAAAAATTCAATTAGTTCGTAGTGAACGTATCAGCGTTAGCGTAAGATCTTGAGTTTCAGATCTCAGATTTAAAAACTCACAACGTCTAACTACAACGAAGAGACGTACTACGGAAGAACATATATCAGTGTAGGACTATATATTCATGTATAACAGGCGTAAGGCATTAGACGGTGTATTTACTCATACACAAAAATCACTGTTCATGAATTGATAATATTTTTTTTACTCCAAAGATTTGAATCACAAAAACACAAATGTTTAATGCGGACTTTGACTGAATAGCGTCACAGACAATTTTAAGTCTCGCTTTGGATGGCTTCTAGCGCGATATTCTTCCAAGCCTCCATTAACAGTTTGTTTTATGTATGTGAATCTGCAATTAAAGTTCGTGTAACACTAAACTCAAAACGGTAAAATCTATTAGTCAGATCTGAACATTCGCTGAACAATTCGTTCCGTTCAATGAAGTCAAGATAATTGATACTAACACGGAAAGCAGAAGCATGTGCACCCGTATTCATCCGTTTCGTGGTTGATGCCGATACACAGATGATTTTTGTCCACGAAATGCCGTATTTTTTATGCATTTTGAAATGCACTATTTTTCAGGCTTTCTATAAAATCAACATGAATTAAATGTTTGTACATAGCAAAATAAATATATATATATATATATGTTTAAGGTAAAAGCATTGCCATATGCATCTTGATGCGCGTATAAGCCTACCTCAGATAAGAATATTTCGAAAAAGGCTCCTATCAGAAATCGAGGCAGGCAATATGTCTACCTTTATTAAAGGGGCTATCATTAAAACACATAAAGGTAGATAATAAATTGTAAGAACGAGAGAAGAATATAAAGTGCGCGCGAGAGAGAGAGAGAGAGAGAGAGAGAAGCAAAGCATAAGAATAGATTCTCTTAATTATGAAAAATAAGGTTTTCCCTTTAACAAATATTGGAAATGAAATTGAGTTTCATGATAAAATATGGATGACTCGTAACATGTGCGATGTTTAAAACATACTTCATTAAAAATGAATAATGGCTCCTGCATTGTTGAACAGCTAGAGAGGGACATGGTTAGAGAGGGGGCTAAAATAGCGGGAGCGGAAGAAATATATATATATATATATATATATATATATATATATATATATTCCATGAAAAATGCAAGTATACGAAAATCATATGCCCTTAATAGAGTTAAGATGAAAATTCATATACACTAAATGTACAAAAGCAAGGAAATTCCCAAATGTTTACACTTTTATTGTCATTAAGGGTATGACTACATATCAACAAAACCATTTTATTATCACATCACTACAGTATAAATCTCTATGCATGAGTGGATGAAGTGTGTGAGGTGCGCTGAAGAAAAATTCCTACCAGTAAAATGCATAGCCCTGTTGTGCTCGCATACCCTTAATGACAATAAAAGTGTAAAAAATTTGGAATTTCCTTACTTTTGTACATTTAGTGTATATGAATGTCCATCTTAACCCTATTAAGGGCATATGATTTCACTATACTGTCATTTTTCATGGAATGTCACTACTTTTATAAAGGCTATGCCTCAATACAATGCCTTCTCATAACTGATATAGTCGGTAGTTTGACTAATAAAGGTATATGGTAAACTGAAATTAAAATGCCATCAACTAGACACTAGAACCTCAATATTTGCCAAAAATCACACGGATAACATGATTTCATAATTGAACTTTCTGGATCTCTGGATCTTAACTAATGATACTGAAATTCTATACACTTATAGAACCTATCAAATAAAAATGTTGTGCAAAGTTTTAACTAATTTGGTTTATTGGTTTTTGAGTTATGATTTATCAAAGAAATGATATTTCCAGTATAGCCCATTCGTGTGTCTATTAAATGATAGGGCGCTCTCGCGCCTCCCTTGATATATATATATATATATATATATATATATATATATATATATATATATATACTAGAAAAAACCGGAACCAAACACATTTGCACCACTTTTATGTCCCCTTAAGAGATTAAAATAATGATGAATCAAAAGTATCTGATTTTCAAACAAGAGCTACTCACACTTTTTATCTCGTAGCATACACCACATAAATTAAATATAACCCACATTCCATACTTCTACGCCCAATAGTACTATTCCAAAATTCATAATAATCGGTTTAATAGTTTACAAGTGAATCCTTTACATGCAAATATATAAAGCCAGGCAATTAGATTATATTATCTTTTCATGACCTTGTCTGAGATATGGATAGACTAGTGGTTTGTGCATCAGCCCAGATGTGGCAACAATATTCCATGCATGGGCGAATTGAGGCCTTGCAGAAATATAGTATACAGGCAGGTGCGGAAATGTATTTAAGTTGGTAGAGGGACCACCTTTTTTACAGCAGACTTGGCAGTATCTTCTATGTATTTATTCCAATCTATGTAACATGTGAATGTTTGGCCGAAAAGTTTAGAAAACTGTCTTGCAGGTAGGTTGCTATTAGATATAGCATTCGGTAATTGAAAAGGCTTCTTATAATTGTTTAAAATTGTTAACTTAGGCTTAGTAGCATTGAATATAATACTCGATTTGGGGCCCGATTTTTCTACGGACTAGAAGTAATTTTTTAGGGATTCGACCATAGCTTTGACTATGTGTGTATGTTCCATTTGCCCGGAAGTCGAGAATATACAAAGGTGTTATCGATAAATATACATATCTTGGACGACAATGAATTAGAAATGTCGTATTTGAAGATCAAGAATAGCAAAACTCAATGCTCCCTGGGGAACACGCGCGTTAATGTGATATTGTTTAGATGTATGGCTATCGAGGATTACATTGATCTTTATATTGGATAATAAGGATCTGATTATATTAAATACTAGCTAATATATAATTTATCCGGTCGCATATTTTGCTAGGTGCAGAGGATATCATGGTGTACGAACTACTTACAATGACCAATAAAGGAAAAGGTTTTTACTGAGAGGATGATATCATGACGAACTAACACTACCCCTACCTGCCAAAATAGAGGAATTATTACCTGAGAAGATGAAATGTTGACAACAAAATAGATAGCACACTACACCCCCCAACAATAGGAGACGGTAATCCTGGGAGTAACGAACATATAATTTACTGTCTTCCCAAAAGAGGGTGTAGTTGCTGGGAAGAATGAAGCATGACGAATGAAAATATACTACGCTAACTCCGAAGGAGGAGCTAAGCCCTGTGAGCATTCACACTCACCCTGCCAAGAAGGTAGTGGTAAGGCCTGGGAGGATAGTATCATGATGAAAAAACATGTACTACAGTACGCATACTTAAAAGAAGGGGTAATGCCTGGTAGAATGTTATTATAGGAACATAACTGATACAAACATACCCCCTCCAAAATAGAAGCGGTAATTGTTGGGAGAATCATATATGTGGGTATGGAAACAGAAATAAAACTACACTATCCACACAAAAAAACAAACGAAGGTCGTCAAACTGCTGACTTCAGAACAGATACTACATTACTGTCTCCTTAAAAAACAACTTTTAAAAATGAGGATATAATTCATGAGAAGACAGTCTGATGACAACAGAACCGATACTATATTATCCACCCCCATTGCGAATATATAAGATATTATGACAATACATACTACAAATGTATATTACAGAATATTAAGTTAATAGAAACCGTTTAATTTTTCCTAGCTTTCTGTTTTTGCTGGAGATGGGGCATCCTACCGGATGCCAGACATTCACCGGCTATTTAAGACACTCCGGCCTAGAGATCTTTTTTAAGATTCTAAGTGTCCCTTTAAGTGAAATTGATTGTATTTCTCTTCGGTTAATGAAGTATACTCGCCAGATAACTTATGAATATTTTTTTAAAACATATATGCAAATGTGGATACTTAAAGCATTTTGTGGGTGTTTTCAGATTACTATATATACGGTATTTTAAAATGTTAAAATGTATCCGGGAATTAAATAAGCACAATTAGTTTCATAAATAAATATAGTTACAATAGGTGGAAATAAGATTCGCATTTATTAATTTGGATTCATCCATTAATTGCATATGACATTCATGTTAGACCATGTCAAACGCTTTGCATCTATCAAGTACTACCGCCATAGTTTCACCTGCCTCATCCCGTGTATGATATATCAGTTCAGACATAACAGTTAGGATAACCGCAGTAGAACATGATCGCCTAAATCAATACTGATGGCCAGAAAGCAGTGCATTAACTATCTTTGGTGGACTATCTTTGAATCATCAAAGAGCTTCGCGAAACGTGAGAGGAGACTGATGGGGTGATAATTTTGAGAGTCATTACTTTCACACGAATTCTGTAACACTGGTATCACAGAAGCAATACTCTCAACTATCACGGAAGCTAGAGTCGGCACGGCATTTGTTATAGAGTTTTGGAGAGGGCAAGTGATAGCTCAGTATATATTTTTGGAGGGAAATATAAAACACTCAAATTGACGGGGTTTTTATGAGGTCGGTTCACGGAACAAATTTTATCTAATTTCATATGTCAAACCTAGAAAACAAAATATTTAATAACATAATAAAACCCACTTTTTATGTCGATGATATTTCTCGATGATATTTCTCGATGATATTTCTTATACCAGCTGATAAGAATAGCACAAATACACCCACTTCAAGACATTTTCCAAAAGTAACTTGTTTTCCTAAATTTACCGTATAACTAAACGTAAATGATAAAATCTTATTGCGAGATGTTCTTATTGATACCCCTAATAATGCATTCAACATAAAACCAACCAGCTGATGTATTTTTAATTTCAAGAGCGAATGGGCCATCGCTACAAAATAGCCATTGTAAAGAACATACTAAACCAGGCAAAACTAATATTTCCCCGTAAAAAAAAACACTACTCATTGAATTAATATATGTAGTCCAATTATTTATTAATAATGAATTTTTGAATTATAGTGTCGATAAAAAAATTAATTTAGCGATTTAAACTTTAGATGGTGATACCAGATCAGGCTGCCCTGTGGCTCCCTGAGACGAAATTCACCTACATTGACGTTTTTTGTTTTTTTTTGTTTGTAAAACTTAATTATGTTCTACAAAACCAAAAACAAAAACAACAGCCCCTCTCCCTTTCTCCCTCCCCTTTTTTATTTTATTTTTCCTACCCTACTCCCGGTCCTGGATATGACCTTAAACTACATCCGATGGTGAGATCCGGCTTACGGACTTTGGGGAATGTGGAGCCTCCTCTTAATTACCATTGCTCCCAGGTCCACCCTGACCCGGAGTGGTAGTACCTGTTAGGGTCCCAACTATGGGTTAAATAGAAACAGATTTAACAACCAAACCAAACACCATCAATAAATATTTGAACATATAAAGAACTTGAAGCATAAAAACTTTCACCAAAATGACTGCATTCGGCATTAAATAACCTGAAAAGGGTTGATGGGCCGTAAAACAAGACAACCAAACTAAACACCATGAATAAATATTTGAAGATATAAACAACTTGAAGCATAAAAACTTTCACCAAAATGACTGCATTCGGCATTAAATAACCTGAAAAGGGTTGATGTGCCGTAAAACAAAACAACCAAAACAACCAAAAACTTTAGAATGCACTACTGCAAATAATAATAAAACCCAACATATCATCTTTAACTATATTAACCCTACTCTAATCAAATACAACCAAACTTTAAATTAGAAGAAAAAGCATCCCCATTTCACAGTGATAATAATATAAGACTCATTATTTACTATAAGAAATTCAAGACTTAAAATCTTAATATAAAAAAAACTATTCCTCCGTAACACTTAAAACATTAAAACTAAGTACTGTTATGTATAATTTAAATGCCCTTTGGGAGTATGAAACTCTCGTAATTCTAATAAAGCTAATAGCTACATTGGGTTCGCATGCACTACCCTATCACGTTGCCTCACCATGCATCTTGTAAAACTGAGCTTTTTTTTCAATATCTACAAACACAGCACTACCTCGATCTGATTTAAAATATTTTGTAGTAAACAACACTAACATAATACAAATAATAAGAAAATGTAATTAAAAGAATATATATATATGTATACATATATATATATATATAGAAAACATTATTCAATAACACGGAGCGTTTTACAAGATAATATTTATTTTGTTGATTTTTTTCAATTTTTCGAATAGTCGGTCAAATTGATATATGTAAGTTGCGTGGGTTTCTTGTTCTATTTTCTATTTTCATTTTCGCGAGTACTTTCGATTTGATTCGTCAAATCATATTCAGGTTGTGTTAGTTTTTGTGTATTTACTAATATGTATTTACTGCTGATTTTTTTAAAACAGCTAGTTATGTACAACGTTCAATAGAGTGTCTAGAATATACAGATGTTACATGCGGAAGTGATTACGTTCTCAGCGCGTGCAAGATTCAAATATATGATTGCTTAACGGCTAAGAATTTTATTACGTTCTGAGAACGTGCAAGAGTCAAACGTACGATTGCTTACTGCCTAAGAATTTAGCAACGTAAATTACTATGCTAGACACTTTAAAATGTTATGACTCGTTTCTTAATTTTTATTATTGATTATTGGCTTTAATCTTTTGATGTTGGCATCGTGGTGTATTATTCTGATATTGCTAACTAGGATGTGTCAATATTGGTGTCGTAGTGTAACCGATGTTACAATTAGTTTTATGGTTATTGTTGGAGTTACATTCTTCTCTGAGGCATTTAAATTGATGTATTACATGTGTTCTTCCTATTGTATATTGGGTGTGAAGGGTGTTATTTTAACTACATGGGGTAATGAGTACATGTGTGTATAATACATAAAGTCTTTATGTAGAGGGCTTCAATAATGTTTAATCCTTTGATATTGGTATCGTGGTGTATTATTTTAATATTGTTAACTAGGATGTGTCTATATTGAAAAAATGGGTCAGTAATGTTTTTTAGGTGTTGCCAAATAGGGATAGTGTTGGAGAGATGTAAGGTAGGTCTTCAGGAAAGTGTTGTGGTAGTGAAACCGATGTAAAAAATATTTTTTAAATTATTATTCTCGGAGATACATTCTCCCACAGGAGCATTGACACCGATATGTTACATTGGTTCTTACTAATGTATTTTGGGTATGAGAAGTGTTATTTTTGACTACATGGTGCGATGTTTTCATTTATTTGTAATAAATGATGTATCTTATTTTATTATCAGAGTTGATGGGGGATATGTAGCGATAAAATATATTTTAAGAGTTTTTTAATCAAATTTAAAGTTCGGATACATTTCGTTGCAGTACAATATATTTATGTAGTGTGAATTATTTAGCTGATTATTATTAGTATTGTCTAGATTTCTAATCATTAATTTTATCTTTTTCATATGTACAATATCATTAGGAAATTGATTATTAATTAGGATTTGTTTAATGTTTTTTTTAATTCGTTAAAGAATATTTTCTGTTGAAGAGATTGGCTTTGCGCGGTGTAATAGATGTGTTTATCATTGCGATGTGATATCTTTATGGACATTCGATCCTATAACTTAAAATGCATGTATCAATAGAGATAGGTTTTTATAGGGAAAGGTGATGAATGCCTCATTGTTATCGTAAAGAGGACATATAAAACTGGAATGTTGTTATTAACATTAAGCTTATGAGTACATGTAAGTAGGGAGTTATTTTTAAAATGTATTGTATTTTTAATACATCATTATTGTCTGTAAAATAAGGATATCATCAAGGTTGTTTACTTATATTAAATATTTTATTTTCAAAGTTTAAATTAATTTTCACATCGATATCAAACAATGGGTAAAGCGTTCTGAACCCGGAAGTCAAATCATAAGTTAGCTGAGTGGACAGCATCAGGTAGAAGCCGCCAAAAGCGAACAAAGATGTGAACATAGGCAAGTTTAAAGCGTCTGTAGTTTGGGATGTGGCAGGTATTGAGGTCATTGCTTACTTTAATAAAGGATGACTCATCAATAGCGATTATTATATAGCATTATTGATGGGTTTGAAGCAAGAAATACCCAAAAGATGCCCCTGTGAATGAAAACGTGCTTTTGAACCAAAACAATGAACTGTACAACAAGTCGATCACAGCGATGTCAAAACTACATGAATTCGTTTTGGAATTGCTTCCGCAACAACACGATTCTCCATATCAGACCTTGAGCGAAGTGCAGACATCAGAAATACGTTCGTTCTCTGAAAGGGATTTGACTCATACAGCGAAGTTATATGTCACACTATGGTGTATTTTGTGGCCAATGATAATTAAATCCGCGAAAAGGCATCGAATTCTAAGAAAAGCGTTCAGAATCAGTGTATTACTCTATAAAAACTATATTTATGAATAAATTCGTATTTGTCTACAAATTGGTCTTATATCAATTAGGCCATAAACACATTGGGGAGTTTGTCATGCCCGACGAAATTTAGTTCACTTTAGTTCATTCTATGCCTAGTTTATTTTCTCGTCTGTCATTTCCTCCTCTACTGTTTTACTTCTTTTACACATTGATTCTTTATTTAGAGGCGGTAACAAGCTGTTCTCTAATTATCGTATGCACTTTTATGATACTTTAATTACATAGTTTACAAAATCTCAACTTTTTCTTTTAACATAAGATTGGTCACAATCATCCTTGCGGTGTAGCGTTAGTGTATTTTCAATAACTTATTGTTTTATTGATCAACTTGCCGAGTTCTTCTTCTGTCTAGTTAATGAAGTGTCATGAATAATTAATCAGAGCTGCTCCTGCAGTTTTATCTTTTAATCAGATCGCAGCGATATAATTTGTTTCAAATATTGTATTGTTCTTCGCAGATATCCTATTTCAATTAGTTTTTTCATCCTCGTTCATTTCAGGCCATTCACTTCCAAGACGCCAGGTATTTATAATTAACGCGTTCGATTACTTCTCTTAGTATGTCTTGATTGGACAGCGCTTCCGTTTCTTTGACTTTTCAATTATTAATCTGAAGTTTTGCCAATATTTTCTTATCTCGAATTTCATTCCAATATCTAAATAGTGTGTCTAAATCATTTTTTTGTTATAGTAATTGAAATTCATTCCGGTGTACAAACATAAAACTGGCTAGTTCACAAAACGTATTGTTTAAGACACCATATAGAGTAACTAAGTCTGATATCCCATAGAACATATACAAAAATATTAGTTTGTCGTTGGCTAGTAGCAACATGGTGTATTTCTTTTGATACGCCATTTAATATTTTCTGTGATCGATCTGTGGGGGGAAAATCCTTTTAAGGGATTTTATTGCTAAACTCTTGAGTGGGGAACAATTTTTCGGTATGGTAAAACCAACTTTCTATCTATGACTTATTTTCCTTAGTTGGATGTGTTACTTCAGAATATACTTGTCACCAAATGAATCTACATTTTTCTGGGCTTATTCAGCATCATCATCATCATTGTCATCATCATCATCATTTTCGATTTAACGTCCGTTTGTCATGCCGGCATGCGTTTGACAGCTTTACGAAATTGACTTTCCAACTAATCTATATCTGCTCAGGTTTTTATTTATCCATCTTTCTCTCAAGTCTCTGTTCATGTTTTCCTTGCTATTCCCCTGTAAACTGTCCTTGCTACCTTAACTGTTTCTACATCTACTAACCCAATAACTCTCATCCATATTTACAGCATGGCCATATCATAATAGCCCCCATTTTCACACATCTCCCTACACTGTCCAGATTTATAATGCTTCGTGCAGATTAACATTTTCCTTGTAACAATGTTACACTTATCATCGCTGCGCACTTCCTGCACATTGCACATTGCCCATTGCACATTACATGTGTTATTGTTTGAATACCAGTATATAGAGACAAAAAAACGCATTTTTCCCGGTCTTAAATATCACAGAAAAAAGGGTTGATATGCCATATAAAGGCAAACCTACTTATTTGCCTGTTCAATATTTATTTTCACTTCCACCGTCCTATTTTCCGTGTTGCTTGACTTTTTCCTCTTTTTCTATTTGTTCTCCATGTTTAATTCGTAATCACATGCAATATCTTTATCATCCGGAGGGCAGGTTGTAAAAAAGAAACACGCAAAAAAGAATCACTTGAACGCAATGGAAGAAGGCGTCGATTAAAGTACTAACGTGGAATATATTCTCATTCCATTCGATTTCGATGGCTTCCGGCTTCATTCAATGAAAGTAGTCTTTCAATTCATGCAGAAAGACAATAACATTAAAAATGAAATGTTTAAAATAAAATAGTTTTTTAAAGAGTTTTATTAAGTGGCTTCGTCATATTATTTGTTCTTTATCTCACGTTACAAATATCGCTAAAGTATTTGCTTTCCCTAAAAATATTAACGTGCACGATCCGTTTAATGGATAGAGTCATAGACTATGGAATAAGGTGTTTGTTCTCTTGTGTTAAAATACGCGTATATACATTTCAGAAAAAATAAGAAACGACAGTTTCTCTTCAGCTATGGTGAAAATAACAACTTGTGTTTAACTAATCATATAGAGTTAATCTTTTAAAATAGATAATACAGCATAAGACATTAAAAAAAGAATTAATATATCGAAATCCATACATTAATCTAAACAAAGGACTTCACCATTTTTTATGAGAATAGACTTTTATAGTAAGGGTTGCCCTAAATTAACTATTCCTCCGTCCATCACTCTTGAACACAAACCAATCACATAATACGAAGAAAATAGTCGACAGATATGAGAACACAATCGAAGTAAGTTACGTTAAGATTATCGATCGATAATGGATTAGATAAAGCGACAAAACAAACAGTGGATTGAGAATAAAAATAAACTAACCGCAAAAGAACGCGTGAAAAAGATTAGGGTAAGCATTTGAGACTACATATTATAAATACAAACATAATACTTAATTTATTATAAAATAAATATAAGCATTAGAAATGTGTAACTCTACAAGGCAATAAGAAAAAAAGCATCAATAATAAATAAAAAGTCAAAACAGTTATTAAGAAATAACTCCCTTATTTTACTTCTAATATTCTGCAGAATTCGATGTTTTCGGCTTATCTAAACTCTTTTATAGAAGTTTCATCTTGAGACTTTTATTCCCGGTAATTGGAAAGAAAATTGTTTTTAGATATGCAGGATTTCTGCCGCAAAAAAAAAATACTTTCCATCCATTAATTCTGAAATTTGTATTGTAAATATCTACTTTAAAAAATAGACACGTTTTTGTAAAACAATATGAAATAAAGTGGTTTCAATGATTTGTTTTCGTAATCTTTTTCATTATCCTTTTTTCGCATTGTATACGGTTCTACTAAATACCTATATACAGATTTGCCAGCGATTTTTTAAGTAAAGACTTTTAATAACTTAGTCTGATCCAGACAGAGTAAGCATGTGGCAAAAAAGTTATTCCAACTCCCCGTGGATGTGTTTAAATTCGTGACCGAAACAATTTTCTTACGCTTTAGACATAATATTACACCTAACACCATACGAAACATACACATATTTGTATGTTTCTGTCTTCCTAGCCTCAATTCCTACACAAATTCTATATCATAAATATTATCGAATTCCTCCATTAAGAGCTCCATCAGCATGTTAAATTAACTTACCCAAACAAATTATAACTTGTGCATATTCTCCGAACACTTTTTTCACATAATACAACCGCTATAAATAAGGTCTACCACACTGTGTAAAATGTAAAAAAAAGCAGACTATAACATTATTTTGATCTGCTCTTTTAAAACAACATTCAGAGACACATCATTAGGAGCTATGTTATAAACGACCCCTACAAGACCAACAGTCTACACAACATGACCCCATTTGTCGCCGACCTTACTGGCTCCCAAGGTAAAGATGACATTCACTAGTTAACATTCAATATAGAAAAACAATAGTTCAGGACAGCTTATCACCTCTTCTGGCTATCGGTATAGGAAGAAACTGCTCATGAACACGCCATTAATACCACGTGCAGTAAAAACACCCCCACGTATACCACTTGACCACTCATTTTACTAACCAGTCAGACACCGACCGCTAGACGAAACACAACCAAGACGAAAACTAACGGTTCTTCTAATAACTCTAACATGAACAACATCGCAAAATCCTCAACGCCACAAGATCACAACTTCTTACTTTGAAGATTTTGAAGGTAAAAATTATACTTTATCTAATCTTCGACCAAGGCTAACCATTTTCCATCATTCCCCATGAAACATTTAACACCCTTGATCTTGCACACCGTAATAACCACCCACTATGCACAGTAACCAAGAATATATTGTTCATACACATACAAAATCTAAGCAATGATACTTTGACTCAAAACTACATTACAAGAAATCTCCTTAAAACTATACACTAAACTTAATCACTAAAAACCGTAAACTACCCACATTTTATCAGCTCATCAATACACACAACACCATTTTCCATACACATATTAGATACAGAGTCGCCAGTATAGAAGGACCACTATATATTATATATTGGCTCAAACTACTACTCCTCACTTCCCCAGCAGCTCTGAGCAAGTCATACACTGTTTACACTTATAACATCCCCCAACGACTGCGTTTTATCAAATACTTTTTCAGCTTTGACGTTGTTCTCTTTAGAAAACATAAAAGTTAAAAATCACCTGCTAGTCATTTTTAAGTATTTATTTAAAAATGTATAGGTATCAACTAAATAACAACTTTATGAATAAATATTAATATAAAATACATATAGAACAATTATAAGAATTAATACTGGATCTTTATACACAAATTTAGAAAAATATTTAAATTTATAATTTTAAAAAATTCGCTGTTTATGAACATTAAAGAACAAACAAATCACAATTAAATTGTGCACTTGAATTAACATAGTAATGAAAAATACTCTGCTAGACTGGTCTCTGTCCTCACCAAACTCGATGCCTTACCGAATCTTCCTTCCGTAACAGCTGGTAAACTGCCTCTCTGGTACCAGTGTTCAAGAATTGTGGCGATAAAACTGACCCTCAGAATTATCGCCCTATCCGTCTCCTCCCGCTTAAATATCTGAGACATTAATTAATCTAGCGTTAGTCTGCTACTTTTTAATTACGAAAACTTATGTTCTACTAAGTGCCTTACTGTCTCCCAGCTCCAGTTAGTGTCCCATCCTCGCAATGTTGCTTCCCTATATTTGTTTAAAAAGTACTTGAATGGAATATTCTCTGACAACCTTGATGAGCTTGTGCCCCCTCCTCCTAAAAGTAAATACCGTCAACAGTACGATAATCAACGAAATCTCATATTTACCTGTTGTGGTCGTCAAATTTCGGGACATCTATCTATTTTAATGTTTTCTTTCCTGTCTTTGAAATTGCATCCCTGTTCTATGATCTTTGTAACTGTACTTACGTGCAATATATTAAATGTTATGCAAAATAAATCTCGCTGCACGACTTATCTATTAAGAAACCCCTATATATAAGTGACCCCTAATTCGCAGAAGCCCCTAACGCCTCAGTTTAAATGTGTTTAGTTTGTGGTCAACCAAAGTAAAACTATACAACAATCAATCATAATACTTATATTAATTAAAATAATATCATAAAAAGTATGACTATTGAAAGCAATGACAAAAAACTAATAGATTTACAAATAATAAGACAAACAAAAATTGATCCACATAACATATTTAATCAGTGGATTCCTTGTGGTATTCATGGCTTCCTTGTGGTGAGTTAAGCTTCTTTATAACATGCATTCTCTATGTGTGTGGAAAACTTCATTGACATATCATTAGTGGTTACGAAGTTAAGCATAGGGGCTTGAAAAGACCCCACCTCCAGAGTCACAGAACCCTAAAAAAAACAGGATTAAATTGACAATGTTCCCAAAATGCAGAAACAGTTCCGCCATAACAAAATAAAGCGCCAGCACATTTTATTGTTTATCATAACGTTTGTTGATTTTCTCAGGTGCATGCTTAGTATCTGTTATTTTGGCGATATATGTCTGTCATCCGCATACAAATGACTGTTGAAACCAATAAACAAAAACAAATACATTTACAAATAATAAAACAAATCGTGAATTGATAAATATAAAATATGTAATCAGTGCACTGCGAATGGAGGCCTTTGGGTGATTTAAGCTTCTTTACTTATAACCATCTGTTCCCTCTCTGAAATCAGTAAAGTTTCCTACCCTTTTTCTATTAGTTCATAATCCGCCTTCTATTAATTAAAAATATTCTAAATGGATGGATATATATATATATATATATATATATATATATATATATATATATATATATATATATACAAATATATATATATATATATATATATATATATATATATATATATATGCAAGTATATTTAAGTATATTTAAGTATGAAATTAATAAGAGTAAATTACTTTTTTTTAAATGAAAAAGATTACTATATAATAAATACCTAAAAATCATTATCACAATAATATTGAGCTGTTGTAAACAAATCTACATAAATAGATTATTGTGTATAAAAATGCATAAATAAGAAATACTAAATCCTTAAATTGATATACAATACATAATTAAATTCATTTTAATTTAATTTTGAAAGAGTGAGAGAGAGAAGGAAATATAGTAAGATGATACTTTAAAGATATAAATAATATCTTTTACCAGTAGACTATCAAGATAAAAACAAAGCTCAATATAGTGTATAAAGCAATAATATTAATTGATTGAATGTCATAATAAAATGAGAAATTAATCAGATTTTATCAAAGTTCTAAGCACAAGTAGTGATACTGCGTCCTTAACTCATGAGTTTACAAAGAAAATCTAAACCACAGAGGGCCATTACCGCAATGACATTACTGAAGAAGTCGATTAAAAACAATTCACGTGGGGAATGGTAATAAAGGCCCTTAATTAGGCATTATTATATTCACAACCGTATGAGTCTTTTGACCTTTTTGTGTTGTTTTTCTTTTTCTATGGTTTTATTATTGATTTGCATACACCCTGAATAGACTCTTCATGGTCATCTACTGCATCGATAGCATAAACATTTCCCGCCTGGATAACTTTTACGTTGTTTGGATTACCATTCACCACCTTTTTAATCAACTTCTTTGACATTTTTCTTGAAATTGTTTTAAACTTTCTGACTTGGATACACTGTATGAGTTTAACAAAACGGTGTGTTCTTGGCTAATATATTTGATGCTTTATATATTTTTTTATATATTCTAAAATATCTATTTTTATTACCTGCAGTAATGTCATTGCGGTAATGGTCCTCTGAGAGGATTTACTTTGAAAACTCATGAGTTAAGAACGCAGTATCACTTTTTGTTTTTGAACTTTAATAAAAATCTGATTAATTTTTCATTTTACATTGGCATTCAATCCATAAATATATATATATATATATATATATATATATATATATATATATATATATATATATATATATATATATATACATGTGTGTGTGTTTATATTTGATAGATTTTAGATTTTACCTTGATAAATAATGAATTCAGTAAAAGTATTTTGTTTTAACTTACTAATATGAGCTAAAGATGCAAGTAACCCACCACTGTAGAAAACTTTGATGTTAAGAATGTATTGAATGATTTATTTATCCAGAGCAAGATGCGAACTAAGCTCTTAAGTAAATGGATATGTCCTCATCTGCTGATGGGTTTTTGTTAAAATATTAATAAATATTTTAGCAAAAGTTCTGATCAGTTACATTGTATGATAGGCAAACGAATGAATTAGATAATAATCGCAAATAAAAATATTGAAAGAAACTTAAAGAATCACGTCCAAAATATTTCATGTTATTTTATTATTATTTTTATTATTTTTCAGTGTTAATATGTTCTATGTATTTATATCATTAAATAGGATTGTTGCTACTATGAAAGGTTGACTAGAATGAAGTTAAAAAACAAGGTTTGTGTGTTTTTTTTTCTTTCTGTATATCAGACAATGGGGGAATGTTGTGGTAAGATGAAATATCAAGGTGCTACAAGTGGTTATGACATTGATCATCATGGCTTTAGACTAAATCACTTATAGTGTGTAGATTCCGTTCCGAATTTATATGATTCACATTTCTGCTGGGTTCATTTAAATTGTGAATACAAATAATTTGTTTCAAAATTTATTGACAACGTCATGCTGTAAACAATTAATAACGTACATTATGTTGGATTAATATTTTACCAACTAACATTGTATTGATACACTCTATAATTCTGATTGTTTCACTTTGAAGATAAGATGCACAACTATAATTCACCTCATTTCCATAACAGTACAAAACTGTGGAGTTCATAGTAGAGGTAATCTTCCACTTCAGCCTTAACAGAATTACAGAATTACAGAACTACAGAATTACAGAACTACAGAATTACAGAACTACAGAATTACAGAATTACAGAATTACAGAACTACAGAATTACAGAACTACAGAATTACAGAATTACAGAACTACAGAACTACAGAATTACAGAACTACAGAATTACAGAACTACAGAATTACCGAATTACAGAATCCAAGACTTGGTCGCTAATTTTAGCTGACTCATATAAAACATATTTTCTTAATTATTTTTGCTCATATTCTCAAGTGTATCTTGAGATTCATAACATACAAATAGAGCTTAATGCTGGGGAAAGACTGAGGAAACGTTATTTAAAATATACCCAATAAATGGTGTTCATCTGAAATAGACATTACTTTCTCCAAAAAAGAGCAGGTTTTATCTCATAAGGCGGCGTTATTTCGGTGTGGCATGCACGTAAGTATTTCAAAATCAGTGATCTATATGTTTTGATACATTAACATGCTAATCATTAAAATGCATGAGGCTGTAAGATGTGCAGATGACTACTTCATGTTTATTTGTCTTTCCTTAAGCCAGGACTCTATATTTTGATAACCTTTTTACACACACACTCTTACTTTCCATTACTTTAACTTTTTTCTTAATTTTTTTAAATTTTGAATCTTTGCTATTCCCATCTATGTAATTCCTCTGATGATAAGATGTTAATCTTTGAAAAGCCTGGCTTAAGGAAAGAACAATAAACATGTGTTTTTATCGAGTACACCTTGTATTAAACAATCGAAGATGAAATAGATTTTTCATCCGCACATCTTCATCTCTCTTCCTTCATTTATTTTTATAATTACTCTATCTCGTATATTGAGCATAAACAATTTCACTATAGTTTCAATTCTTTAAAAGTATACTTTTAGTCTCATATTATATATATATATATATATATATATATATATGTGTGTGTGTGTGTGTGTGTGTTGGATAATGGTCCTGTGGGGTCGGGCGCATGTTTAAGTGGGCGTATGTGTGAAAGATAGTTCGGTTTGGCTTGCGCGATTTAGTGCGGGTGGACCCGTACAGTCGAGTGCAAAATAAACTAGTTCTCACAGGCTGAGCTCACAGACGTTTACAGGGCCACCACGTTGACGAGACGTCAGATCAAGGGTCAAAGTGCACCTGCGCATAGGGACTCTGTGACATCACGAGCTTTTGTGTGGGAAACTGGGTTTTGCGAGTCTGCGTATTGGAAGCGGGCCAAACGGACGGACGATTTCTCTATGTAGACTTTAACATGATTAGGGGAATTAAATTCCCTTAGAGAATACAGGCATGTGATTTCTCTTCTCCCCTCTTCGAATGCCTAAGGACTTACGCTAGGAATTTACTACGATAAGTTAGTAAGTTGGTCTCTCATTCGACGTTAGTGAAGCATGTCAATGGCCGACACAAATTTGACGCCTGAATAAAACAGAATCCAAAGTTTAAAATATGTTTGTCTCGTGAATTGTTGTAAGAATGTTTTGTTGCAGATACAGCAGACGACATCGAGATACACCCCTCCACGCGAGGAAGAAGAAAAGATACGAGAAACTAGACGACATCGAGACGACACCCATCCACTCGACGAGGAAAGAGAGAAGGTACGAGAAATTAAAAGGTATGCAACATATACATTTTTGGTCTTAAAAATGACCGGTTGTTTAAACGAGAACTGCCTCGGCCTATTCCGGGACGGTTGTGTAAGGGGGAAGCTGCCGCGGCCCATTCTGAGACGGCTATGCAACATATATATATATATATATATATATATATATATATATATATATATATGGTACGTCAATGAAAATTAGTAAGACCTGCAAATGGAAGCAAATCGGTATTTTCAGTTGTTCAAAACAAGGAGTAGTTTAGTTAATAAAAACATTTATTTTTCATCTCTTTCTTTCCTTAAACCAGGCTTTAAGCCAAACCTAACTTTATTCTACGTGCATAAATATTCTAACCACCCCAAATCAATAACCAACTCAATTGCCCAGTCGGTCTCTAATAGAATCTCTAAACTTTCTGCAAATAAATCTATTTTTGAGCAGAATTGTAATTTTTATAACAATGCCTTACTTGCCTCAGGATACAACGTAAAAATTAAGTACAACAATACTCCCTCAACCCGTAAAAATAATCGCACTAGCTTAATTACCCATAATATGGCTTTAAACCCCAGAAGACGAGGTAACTCTAATATCCCCTCGAACCCTAACCCTCACAATACAGACAGCTTGGAAACTATAAATACTAACCGGAACTCTGGGGGAGATAAAAAGTCAAGAAGGAAAAATAATATCTGGTTTAACCCTCCTTTCAATTGCAATGTAAAAACCAACGTCCCGAAATAATTTTTTAAAATCTTAGACAAATGTTTTAGATACCCCCATAAATATTGCACAATACTAAATAAGAACTCCATTAAAATTTCCTACTCCACTATACCTAACATAGCACAAAATATAATTTCCTCCAATAATAAAAAAATAAAAACTGCCCAACAATCTCCCACCCTTCCTTCCCAAAATAATTGTAATTGCCGTAGACCCAGAGAATGTCCTCTTAATGGTGATTGCATTCATAGTGATGTTGTATACGCGTGCACTATTAAGGAATTCCGACAGAACTCTAACTATAATTCGAACCCCGATTCGGCAACCCTACCACCTTTACGTACTTCCTTCCATTCCTATGCCCCGATATCTCAAAATACAACTAACGACCTCCATAGATCTTACTCCTCATCTTCACCAAGTAATTTTGAACCCTATACAATTAACAGTAATACACCGGTTGTTCTAGACCCTACCCCAAGACCCCAGGCTAATATAGTATCAGATCCATCCTCTCAAACAGTTACCAATGACCCTAATTATTCAAATGCAATTTCTGCACCTTGCAAAATTCACACATATATAGGTCTTAGATAAGGATCTCAAACCACATACAATCATTTAAATTAAATAACAATATCCCTAGTACCTCGCTTTCTAAATTAATTAGAAACCTTAAAAGCAATAATACACCCTACTCCTTACATTGGTCCATATTGAAACAATCTAGATCATACACCCCAGGAGCTCCACACTGCAGCCTTTGCACTTTGGAAACTTACGCAATAGCCACAGCTAATAAATCATTAAATACTATTAACTCTAAAAACGAATTGATCTCCCATTGCAGACACAAGCGTAAATACAAATATGCTAACTTCTTGGCCCCTCCAGATATACCCCCACCTAACAATAATAAATAGACTTCCCCCTCCCCATATCTTATAATTCTTTACACTTATTGTGTACCTTTCCATGATTGACCCTATACCAATCCCTTCTGATGTGAACATTAAACATATCCTTTAGAACATACTTATATAATACTGAATTGTTTTGCTGCCAGACTTATAACTCGCGGTGTCGCTGATGTTGATACTGATTGGTCATCCCCTAAAACTGTTTTCGTTATTACACCCTATCCACCGTCGCTTTTTTCTCCAATTGCATGTTTTTCTCCAATTACGTTTTATCCAATTGCAATTCCCTGTATATACATCATTCCTATTTACCCTCTCCTTACCCATTTGTTTAGGCTTCCTTTCAGTTTTAACATCTAATAATCTCCTTTTATACTTATGTATATGCGTACCTTTAGTGGATACTCTGAGAATTCAGATGCATGTATTGATGCGAATGAGTATATGAGTAATTGCCTTCTATGTATGAGTATATATATATATGTAGTTTTTCTGGAATAGCAGGTACATGTATGGATACCACGCTTGTGTATATAAGCGGTTTTTTGCTGTGCAGGTATGCTGGGTACACTTGGGTGATTGTGGCTATTGTACATTTATGTGTATATATATATATATATATATATATATATATATATATATGTGTGTGTGTGTGTGTGTATATGTGTGTGCATATGTGTGTGTATATATGTATATATACATATGCGTATGAATGTATATGTATGTGTGTGTGTGCATATATATGTATAAATGTGTGTGTGTGTATATATATCTATGTATGTGTGTGTGCATATGTATATATAAATCTGTGTGTGTGTGTGTATGTATGTGTATATACATATGTGTTTGTCTGTATGTACTGGTTTTTTGTATGTACACATGTGTGTGTATATACGGCTTTGCTCCCGTGGCTTTTACATGTGCTTTATTAACAATTCATACCAGATTACGGTGGATGTCCAGTGATGTAGTGAACAATAATCCATAGCCGCGAGTGAGTGAAGGCAGCATTGCAAATATATAAATATACACCCCCATATTTAAATCCCATTATCTATTCTTTAGGTTTCACTATTTATTATTATTTTATTTTTTTATTATTACTTTTACTATTATTCATTAGCCTAAGGTGTTTTACATCTGCTTAATACCCCCATCTCCCTATTCTTAACTACCTACATTGTCGATGTATTCATAAATTGATTCAAAACTCCTTAAACATCTTAAAGAAATTCACTCAGACCTTAAGAATCATAATAAGACAGATAATCCAATTTCTTGTTAAAATATAAAATGAGACTTAACTCTATTAGCGACACCAGTTTAATGCCCATCCCTCATATACCCTTCCCCTTGCAAAATTAAACTAACCTTTCTTAGGAGACAGCTTTCTGTCTCTTATCTGTATTTAATCTACCTACATATCCCCTGGGAATATAACTTAACTGAGGTGACCAGCACTTGGCACTTTGTGTGGCCAATTTGAAATCTACCCTCCATATCTTTTTCTGCCTAAATATCATTTTGATCTGAATCCCTTAACCCCCCTCCACTTGTTAGATTACATTCTACTTCCGATCGCTTTTCGCTTTTTCTCTCTCCTTTTTTTTTTTCTTTTTTCTTTTTCTTCTCTAGTCTTTCTTTATTTATACAATTCCCAAATAATTTTGATACAGTACGACAATTCGACTTTGAACCCGTTGGAGCTTTTTGCCTTGGAATACGCTTAACTGAAAACAGGAAGAATATTGTTTTCCTTGAAATGGCCGTTTTTATTTGATTCCTCTCCGTGGACAACAGACCTGAGTGAAATCGCCGTCGTTGGATTTTTATGCAGATTCCTCCGGATTTACCAATATTTCTGAGCCCTACGTTTTTTTGGATTTCGTTATTGGTGATTCCCATGCCCGTCTGAACTTTTTGGAAACATTTTTTAAAGAAGTTTTTTGAATTTCTTTAATTTTTAATTTTAAAAGAAAACTTTTTCAAATTTGGAACTTTGACAGTCCTACCCTGTCAACTTATCAATCATAATTTTTCCTCTGATGATAAGATTTTAATCTTTGAAAAGCCTGGTTTAAGGAAAGAAAGAGATGAAAAATAAATGTTTTTATTAACTAAACTACTCCTTGTTTTGAACAACTGAAAATACCGATTTGCTTCCATTTGCAGGTCTTACTAATTTTCATTGACGTACCATCTTTTTTGCTCTATCCAGTATATTGAGCTTTCCTTATTTCACAATAGGTCCAACTCTCTAAGAGTTTACCTTTTAGTTATAATCTACATATATATATATATATATATATATATATATATATATATATATATATATATATATATATATTATAAACACTAATAAAAGTGCACTTTAAATAAAAAGTATCTTTAAAAATGTACTCTTTAACAAATAATAACATCAGACAGCACTATAAGAACGCGGATTATCGGAAATTGCGACATAAAAACATTCAAATTAAATAAGCTTTTAACAAATAAATTTACACAGAAAATTTAGACTCATAACAACGCCATTTAATGAATTTTAATAAATCAAATTAAAAAAAAAAACTTTTAAAAATGTTCCTATGCACAAACAAAAAAATAACAACTTTTTTTACGAACGAGGTTAACTTTTACAGAGGAACACAAAAAGCTGAAACCGATTGAAATATAAGACAGTCTCTACCAATAAACACGGCATGCTTAGAGCTATAAAGACCCGGTAATCCAAATAGAGTATTTAATACTTACTTTTTAAGAAAAAAATACGTTATAGTAACTGTTGTATTAGTTATTATCGATTACTATTGTTGTATCAAATATGCTCTCTATCTATCTTTCTATATACACATATATGTGTGCGCACATATTTTATAGTATGAACAGAATCATACAAAACATGAATAAAAAGTAACATCTTAGAAAACAATCAAATTGTGTACAAACAATGGCTAAAAAAACAAGCGACAGAATGAGAAAAATGACCGGTTACATGATGTGTTTTATAATACGCCTGCACAATTGACATTAATCCAAGCCTCAACATAGTTTATGACAGAATAAGCTATATAATTAGAGCGCACTTATACTCAGAGAGCAATCGGATAAGCAGTCAGTAAGAAACGGAAGATACAAGAGAGGAGAGAGGGAGAGAGGGGGATAGATTCAGTATAACCACATCTTTGCCAGTTGATTGGCCAGCAGGAATGTGAGAGAGATGAATGGAAACTACGATTGCAATTCACCACGAGTATAAGTGACATATTATACCAAGGGTAAACGCAGAAAAAAATTGGTAAAATTGGCACCAGCAAATACACACACTATCTCTAAAAATGATAATGAATCACGGAAATTAAGATAAACATTTGAATATTTGCAAAACAATTTTGTGACAAATACAAATGAATGATACACATTTTGTACATGTAGTTAATATGTAAATGTATAGATATGTACTTATTGTTAAACTCTCTCTCTTTCTCTATCTCTGATTCTTTTCCTCTCTATCTCTCTCTCTCTCTCTATCTCACTGTTTGTTTCTATCTCTCTTTCTCTGTCTATCTCTCTAATATTCGCCATGTTAATTTTTCGCGTTGTTCTTTTACATTAAACCTGATTTATTCTTACTGGACTCGTCTAACTTACACGCGGGTGAGATGTTGTCTACAGTAAGTATTTAATACGATTGTTGTAAATATCGACTGACGTGAAGCAATACTTTATAGCGTTATCAATTCTCTACGCATTTATTGAACCCCTGTTAAAATAATGTATTTTCAATTGCTACATTTTTAATTCACTTATATGAGCATTGTGTAAAGTTTGAATAGTAATTCAATACATCAGTAAGAGCAATTATGATAAAAATATTAAGTAATTTACAATATTCGTGTTAAAATACTAATGTGGCAAGCATGAATATATGCCATAATAAGTCAACGTTCGGAATAACGATCATCATTTATAACGGCTTTCTACTAAACGTCTGAAAGCTTTTGAATTCGAGAAAAGTACGAATACTTCGGCAGAAAAGTACCAATACGTCGGCAGAAAGGTGCCAATACTTCGGCAGAAAAGTGCCAATACTTCGGCAGAAAAGTACCAATACTTCGGCAGAAAAGTACCAATAGTTCGGCAGAAAAGTGCCAATACTTCCGCAGAAAAGTACCAATACATCGGCAGAAAAGTACCAATACTTCGGCAGAAAAGTACCAATACTTTGGCAGAAAAATACCAATACTTCTGTAAACAAATTCCCAATACTTCGGCAAAAAAGTGCCAATACTTCCGCAGACAAGTACCAATAATTCGGCAGAAAAGCACCAATACTTCGGCAGAAGAGTGCCAATACTTCAATGCAATACATAAATGGCCAACACTTCAGAAATTGGTGCATTAACAAAATAGTCGGGAGTTAGATGGGGCAGCGTCTGTAGTACAGACTGAATGCAGCAAAAACTCGAAAATATCAAATTCTCACGTCTTCTTTATGTTTTTTTGTAAAGTATGTAAATCAATCAATATTGTTTAATGGCACCCATACGTTATCTTATCCATAATAAAAATAGTGATCTCAGAGCGTTTAAATCATCGCATTAAGAAAACACTTTAAAATTATTTGATATTTAAAAGAAAAAAATTGTATAATATTATTTTAGTTAATTATATGTTTAATTAAAATACTCTATTTCTTTAGCATCGATTCTCGCTTTTAGGATTAGCCACTGTACCTTATGTTAATTTAAATATTAACGATTATAGTGAAACCTAAACTTACTTTTTCCCTCGCCGATGGAGAGAATCATAATGTGGGACACTATCAAACCATCGACTGAAAAATCGTAAACATTACCTGTGTGAACGGACTTTTTAGTATATATATATATATATATATATATATATATATAATTAATTACTTAATTAATTAATTCATAAATTAATTTATTGTATATAGATTTTTATAATTAATTAGTAAATTGTCTTTTTCGTGCACAAAAAATAGTCATCGACGCGCGCGAATATATAAATTAATTAGTTAAAAGATTCTATATATACAAACATTAATTATTACTTCTATTAAGGGCGAATTAAATAAAAATGCGGTCCTCTGCATACCATCAACTAAAAATCGTTTATATTATCCGTGTTAAAAGATTTTCTGATATATATATATATATATATATATATATATATATATAAACATTCAATGAATTCCAACATTACAACTGTTCCAAGAATTAGAATACTAGTCCAGTATGGCGTACGATCGTTTCCAAAATAGTTTGGAAATACTTTATTTTATTTGACTTTATGAATTGATAAAGGTAATCCAAAACGCGTCTTCATCAGCACCTTTAGCAACATGTCTTACAGAAAATCAGAGACAAAATAAAAACAACTCGTTGCAGCGAAACATCCACTGACAGAAAGAGTCACCGGTTTATATGTTAGTAGCATAGGAGGGGAAAAACATGACGGTACGTATAAATCAATCCACCGGTACGTATTAATCAAAACACCGGGACATATATGAGAAATACCGTAATACTTTCAATAGATTTACCCTTTCAAAGTATGCAATAAATTAATTAAAGTAACACACTCTTTTGTCAGGGGGGTAGTGAAAACAATATAATAGAAAACAATGAATAAAATAAGAAATGAATGAGAATAAAATAAAAAATACTAAAGAACAAAATAATAAAAAATGAAAAAATAAAACATAAAATATAAATAAAAATAAAGTAATAAAATACAAAATGTAGATAAAAATATAAATAAAAGGAAAAGTACTAAATAAAAAATTAAATAATTAAAATAAAAATAAAAATAAAAATTAAAAACAACATTAAAAAATAAAAATACAGATGAAATAAAATTAGAAAATATAGGTTTAATAGTATCAAAGGTTTTTTTTACGAAGGTTTTTTAGGAAAACATTTTTCAAGAAGATGTGCAGAGTACTAAGGTAGGAGGAATAGTATAGGGGAAGATATGGACACAGATATTTGGGGGAAATATTATATATATATATATATATATATAATTAATTTATTTATAAATACAGTTTTTATAATTAATTTGCAAATGACTATTTTTCGTGCACAAAAATAGTCATCGACGCACGTAAATTTATGAATTAATTAATTAAAAAAAAAAATATATATATATACAAAAACTGATCACTCCTTTGATTAAGGGCGAATTTTATTGTAAAAATGCGGTCCTCATCATGCTCTTTAAAAAATAAACATACGCTCAGGGTATCGAAGATAATAATAATGAACCTCACAGGTAAGACACCGGTCGGTATCGCAAACATAAGCAAATAAACCAATAACATAAAATCAGCGTGTATATATATATATATATATATATATATATATATATATAGAGAGAGAGAGAGAGAGAGATGTTTCACTTATAAAATAGATAATTCAATGAAGACCGGGGTTGTTCCAATAAAAACAAGCTCGACGATACTAGATTACAGAGTACAGAGCATTTATATGCGATTTTTTGAAGGCTTGCCAAGCATTCCTTTCAGGAAACCAATGATCACTATATTTTTTCTTACAAATATTATTTATTCAAATTAAATGTTTTTTCCTACACGTGTTTCACTACCAAGCAGGTACTTGCTTGACAGATCATCAGGGAAATTAAATGCCTGGAATTATCAAAAAATATATTTAATGGTGATCATTGGTGTCCTGAAAGTAATACTTTGGGAAGCCTTCATAAAATCGCATATATATGTATATATATATATATATCTACAGAAATTGATACTTGAATCCTGAACGGAATAATACCAGGTGACATATGCCAATTCTGGAGCCCTTCAGGGGTTACACTGTGGAAGCTTTGTTTTTTCATGGGGTGGGGGTAATATTGAGTTTGACCTTAGTATATGTATTCCGCCGGATGTGGGGGGGGGGCTCCCTCGTTTTTAGATTTGTATCTCTTCTGATGAACTGCCTATCAAGGTGTTTGCTCGGTCGCGAAACACGTATAGAGAACTATAGCTTTACAAATTAAATAATAAAATAAAAGCTATGTTAGTTGTGATGAATCGTCTCTGGATAAAAGGGAAAATATCTTGGTGAACTCTCCATATATATATATATATATATATATATATATATATATATATATATATATATATATATATATATATATATTGTCGTTGAGGATACTTAACCCCAGAAAGCCGAATCACATGTGTAATATATATTTAAGATGCTATAATAAAACTATCGTTTCAGTAGTATCTGTAGAGCCAAAGCCATGCTTTTTCTAGAGTGGCAGAAATATCGAACCTTTTCGCCAAGTTCAAACGCTATTTGCCAGATATTTAACGAAATCGCAGGTCGATAGAATTGCTCTCACGTAGAATCTACGCCACTTACTCATTTACACATATGTCTAAAACATGTAGACATGCGCACGTACACACGTATATAGACATGAATAGTAAAAAGACACGGTGCGTACAGGCAATTTATCATTCTAGAATCAGTCAACAAGCATGCGCGTGGGTGAGATTTGCTGTGAATACAACAACGCGGAGATAATCTTATTACTTAATAACGTCTTCACTCACCTGCTCTCAAACATTATCTATTGATCCCTCTAGCCTCTGATATCTGCGTAGATGTATGCTTCCACCTCTCTTTATCCTTTTCTATATTTCTGTTTTCTTTTTTATCTCCATTAATCTTGTTTATCTTGAATAACAATTTACTTTTTATTTTATTTTATAAAAAGGCGTAAGTAAAACAGAGATACAATCCATCTATTTCTGTTTCGGCGTCACACATTTAAACCATATTTTTTCTTAACTTAGTAAATATATGCAGCTAACATGAAGGTTAATATTCAACATAATAGGTCTTCAATATTCTCTCTAAATTTACTTTATTTCAAAATTATTTCCAGATTGATGTAACCCCGCCTTATTATACTACTGTTGTACTTTGTATCAATGAGGTACTACTTATCAAATCTAAAAATTAATGAACTATAAGGGTTACCTTGATGGATATATTAGTACCTTCTTAGATTAATCCCCACTCTAAGATCGACTTGGCGTCGGTACTTTCCAGATGTTTAAGTAACCCGCCGAAAATTACTGAAGCGGTTAGCCAATCAAATTGCGAGAAAATAAGCAGAAAACATGTCAACATTTCAACAGATTAACACGAATAAGATAACGACATGTCTTCATTTCAACTGATCTAACTCGATTTCAACTGATTTAAACGCGAAAGTACTGGCTGTTGCGTGTCCCAAAGGAGTGATTAACTTTTGTCATGAAGAAAAACTGATCGCAGGCCAAGAAAAAAACATGTAATACTTAACCTAACTCTAACCACTAACCCTAACCCTTACCCTAAACTCTAACGACACCAAAAATAATGTTCAGTAAAATTAAAACCCTAACCCTGACCTCTAACGAAACCAAAAATGATTTTCAGTTAATAAAAAACCTAACACTAACATTTTTTTTACCTGATTACAAACCACAAAATATTTTTCCTAAACAAACACGTCACAATTATAATTTATCACGTGTTTATTTTTATTTCTTCGTTAAAAATGATATTTATCTCATACAATTTGAGCAAATGTATTATTGAAGTTTTTTCGCTTTAATATTTTTCTTCGAATTTTTGTAAATGTTATTTTATTTTCTCATTTGTAAATTTGATTTTTTGGACGAAGCTAGATCAACTGACGTTGCGTCGGCACTTTCCAGCGGTGTACGTAAACATCCAGAAAGTATCGACGCCAACTCGATTTTAGCGTTGGTCCTGATCTAAGAAAACACCGATATATTTATAGTTGAATGATGATGAATACTATGAGAGGATTGACATGCTCAACATGCAACCACTCGAAACAACTGCGGACTCAGAGAAAAATAAATATTTCCTTTTTTTGTAAGAAATAACGCTTATTTAATATGAGAAGTTAAGGACACAGTAAGGGTGGTGCGAGAGTTATGAAGCTGCCAAAGGTCAACCCAAGGTCAATGTTCTTCTATCTGTCTGTTAATCTGATTTTAAAATGTTTTTATATTGCTTTATTAGTAAAAACAACTTAAGTAGAATTATGCTTGTGTATGTGCATAGCCATTGCATTCCGAAAGCGAATGGAATGTGCTCAGAGGATTCAAAGATAGGAAGCGCCAACGCTGGATACTTGGAGATCAACAACTGAGAGAAGAAATATAAGACGTGCAATACAAAAATATAACAATAGTTGGAATTGAGATTTCATTTTATTTCATTGCCTGACGTTGAGCTTTTTACAAAATTGATTAATTGTTAATTAACACTTATGTTGAACGTTTACATTTTTTTTTTATTCCCTGTGATAATGAATGCTTACTTCAAATATGATATTTCTTCTCGCTTATTTCTCCAACCGTGTTTCTCTTCGTAAAATATTATTTACTCCGCCTTCTTAAATGAGCCCGACGGATACATTCAAAGGTTGATTCTCACGATCTCACCTACTAACTGACTGAAGTGTTTTCCATACACAAAATAAAAAACATAATTAGAAATCAATCACTGTTCATTCTTCCCTCTTTGCTTGGTTGCTTTGTTTTACGACATACTAACTCTTTTCGGGTTATTTAATGTCGAATTCGGTCATTTTGTTAATGTGGTTCTTTTTTTATGGCATATCAACTCTTTTCAAGTTATTTAATGCCGAATCTGATCATTTTGGTAAAAGTGTTTATGCTTCTAGTTATTTATATTTTAAAATGTTTGTTCATGGGGTTTGGTTTGATTCTTTTGGTTTACGGCATATCAAACCTTTTTGGGTTATTTAATGCTGAATCAGGTCATTTTCGTAAAATGTATTTTTTTATGGCATATTAACCTTTTCAGTTTATTAAATTCTGCATCCGGTCATTTTGGTGTAGGTTTTTATGCTTTAAGTTCTTTATATGTTGAAGTATTTATTCATGGTGTTTGGTTAAGTGAAAGGGGGAAGATATATAAGGGAAAGGATAAGGTAAGGAAAATGGAGGGAGGGAAATTATTGTTTTTGTTTTGGATTTTGCAGAACATGATTGAGCTTTGCAAAAATAAAACAATAAAACATCAATGTTTGGTGCATTTTGAGTCAGAAAGTCAATAACTAAAGACCGCCTGATTTGGCAGCACCAATAGGTTCTATTAAGCCCATTAATAGGACCCTTACAGGTACTACCACTCCGGGCCAAAGTGGACCTGAGAGCAATGGCAACAAAGGGGCAACACCAGATTCCCCATGTGCATATATATATATATATATATATATATATATATATATATATATATATATATATATATATGTATATATGTATATATGTATATATATATATATATATATATATATATATATATATACTTGCCAATATCTACAGATTTCTATTAGAAAATGCAACTCGATCTACAGGGTGATTCATAAGTAACTTAGCTATTGATTTTTGAAATTTTAAAATTAAAAAATACAGTAATACAAAGCAGAAAGTTTATTCAACAAATTAATTTATGGGAGGTTTAGATAATAGCATATTTTCAAAATGTCCACCTTCGTTCTGCATGCATAGCTCAATTCTTTTTTAGCAAGGGATTTACGCCTCTTTGTAGCATATTTGATTGATTATGAAATAAATATAGATAGAAACAAATATATAAACGAACACATTTAAAATAACAAATAGCAGTAATTACAGAGTTAGATAACAATCATCAAAAGTTCATAGTATGTTTGTGCTTCATATGGTAATCATTTTAAATAGCTAAGTGAAGTGACTTATGAATCAGCCTGTAAGTTTCCAGATCCCTATACATACATACACACATACATATTTACATTTCACCACATATATTATACACCGACACACGCTCGTATACTCCTCCGCGCAAGGGCATACATCTAATTTACTTCCTCACGTATATACGCTGTTCTTAAGCAATACACGCTGTTGTTACTAAATACAGGAGATATGAATTAACGAATATATCTACCGATATTGATCCTGTAAATTTATTAATATACACGCTCATACATGTAAGTATATATATATTATATATTAATATATATATATATATATATTAAATATATATATATATATTTGATAAATATAAATATAATGATTTTATATATATATTATATAAAATAATAGAATATAAATATAATATAATATAGTATAATATAAATAAAAAATATATATAAAATAAAATATATTTTAAAAAATATAAATATTTTATATTTTTAAATAAAATATATATAAAATAAAATAAAATATGAAATATAAATATTTTATATTTTTAAAATATAAATATAAAATATATAAAATAAAATAAAATATAAAATAAAAGATATAATATAATATAAAATAATAGAATATAAAATAAATATCATAAATATAAATATATATATATAAATATATATATATTAATATACATTATTATATATACATTATTATATATATATATATATATTATATACATATATATATATATTATATTAACATATTATTATATTATTATATCTTATTATTATCTTATATTATATTATATCTTATTATTATAATATTAATATTATACACTTTATTTTAATATTATACACTTATCATTATGATTACACTTATTATTAGATTTATGTATACATGTTGTGGCTACAGCTATTAATACGAGGTTGTTAAAATAATACTTGCATTTTAAAACGCTATGGTTCTGCTACATTTTTTACAACATATCAACCGATTTTTGTCATTTACTGTCCAATTGAATTATTTTGTTGAAACTTCTCATATTATACATTCTTATTAAATCTAAATATATATAGATGTCTTTTTCGACATATATATCATGTAAATATATAAGCTTCTAACAAATATGTTTGCTCTATAGATTAGACACTGACAGGTACTACAAACGTTCCTGTTCAGAATGATCATAAGAGTAATGAAAATATATTGTACGTCAATATTAGTTCCTAACTGTAAGATGGTGATAAACCTTCCACACAAAATAGAAGTCGTATATCCCCGAATGTCTCCTGTAAAGACAGCTTGAAACAACTCCTGTTTATGGAAACATTTCATAGTTAATAAAATGTATTGAAGTTTAAAGAGCCATCACAATATTTTTAGCATGTTTTAACTACTTGTCCGAAAAAATGTATTTAGAAGAACAGACGCATCATCATTTCCATTGGCATAAATTTGTTCGCTGTCACTGAAAAGAATAATGAATGCCTAAGATGATAATAATTTCATGCAGGAAAGGTGCCGTATATTTCCTAATGTCGCCTCTGAAGACTGAAACAACTCATGTTTATGGACAAATGTTTATATAGTTAATAAAATATATTTAAGTTTGAAAAAACATCATATACTTATTCATGTTTGAACAGGTTTTAACACCTGACAGTATTCTATATTTCTACAAACCACCATCCGCCCATGTCAGAGTAATGTTGGCATATCTAGGCTGGTGTACCATCCCCTATTTTATCTCTCTTACACAATGTCCAATGATCGGTATCTGATCTAATAATTCCATCACTATCCAACAAGCTTAATCCCCTGCCACATCGCACCAATCTTGTATCCCTGTGCTTCTTTCAATGGAATGTTCTCCGAGGGACTTGTTTATCTGTTTCCTCTACGTAAATACACCCGATCAACTCGACAATCAGCTAACTCCCTATCTATTCATTGTAAAAGAATCCTCAGATTCCGGAGGGTTTTTTACTCTAATAGCTTCTTACCTCGAGCTGCCAGCCTTTGTAACTCCCTCCCCGTTCCATGTTTCCCTGATTCTACCGACATGCAGAAATTTAAGTGTAATGTGAACACATACTTCGCTACAGAACTCTTCACTTAGAATGCGCCTTATAATGTATGCCCCCTAATCCACACTAACCATTGCGTCTAAGTAGCAGTGTGTCTTGCTTCGCGGTAAATTATAGTTTTTAAAAATTGTATCATAGTCATTTCCGTTGGTATTAATTTGAAGGCTGCCGACCAGCGAACAGATACTACATTTAAAATCCAACCCACAGAGACAATGAAAAATTAAACATGGCCGCTAATTTTTATTAAAAAGCTATTAGCGCTGGTCAGAGTGTATATATATATATATATATATATATATATATATATATATATATATATATATATATATATATATATATATATATATATGTGTGTGTGTGTGTGTGTGTGTGTGTGTATCTTGGCAGCATCTTTTCTTTTATACAAATAAATTTAAATTAAACACAGTCCTTTATTTTTCCCGCCTAAATAGAATATATATTCACTCCGAGGTCTATGCCTGGTTAACATTACTCCACTGACGATTGACCTGGAAGGGTCCGAAAGCGCTTTGGGAAGCTTTGGCAATTTCATCAGCCAGTTTCCGTCTGAAACTAAGAACCTAATCAGAAAAACAGCAAGGATCATAGAAAAAGTATCCAGACACAAGATGTCCGTTATTTTTAATGATACTTGTATATATATATATATATATATAAATATATATATATATATATATATATATATATATATATATATGTATGTATATATATATGTATATATATATATATATATATATATATATACAAATATATATATATACATACAAATATATATATATATATATATATATATATATATATATATATATGGAGTTATTCTATTGAAAACACTAATGCAAAAAATAATGTATTCATATATATATAACGTAGCTTAAACGTTGTACTGCCATTATTTGGTTTAGCCAAGAAACAATGTCAAGTCGGGCGACTTATAATAAAGAAAACGGAACTAATTTAGACAAATATTTTGAACAATTGCTGATATATTCATGTATTCTTGTTATTTATTTCTTACTTCTTCGAAATAACCCTTTATTTTGTTGTGTGATCATTTTTTTTGTACACGTACGTAGAGCGACTAAGTTATCGCGTTCGGTGATGTTAGCTCACGGATGGATATGGGGTAATAAACAACAAAAACAAACGCGTGAGAAAAAGATGACGGATGTTTAAAAGACCGGATTAAAGTCTATAAAAATTTACAGATTGCGTCCTTGCTACAACGCGGTACATTCGAATATGGCACTTAGATTTTTACGACGCTCCGCGCAGACAGTCATTAAATGGACATTAAACGATCTTGTGAATTCGCGTCAAACCAGCCATCTGAAACATTTATGGCTTGCCTACTGTAAAAAAGACGAAGCTAATTGAAAACTATGATGCTTACGTTATACACATGTATATATATATATATATATATATATATATATATATATATATATATATATATATATATATGTAATTGTGTCCCCAGGCAACTTCTGGTTCTGCGTAGATGTTAGGATTTTTATTGTTAAAGATAAAATCTTCAAATTGATAGCTACACGCAAAGTAGGGCCTTTAGGTTTGCATACTCTGTAGATGATTATATTTTATATAAACTGGCAGGGATATCCGACGTTATCCGGGCCATTCTTTCCGTAAATTACGTTAGTTAAAGGCTACAAAACAAATGTAGAAAAATACGCTTTAAGTTGTTATTGTAAATGATTACATTTCATAATTGACATATATGGACAAAATAAAAGTATATATATATATATATATATATATATATATATATATATATATATATATATATATATATATATATATATATATAATGTTGAATATAAGAGACAATTCATGTCTAGATATCCTTTGGTAGATTATTTCAATAGTCGGAATCAGGATCTTAGTTTCGGAGGGGAATTGGCTGATGACTTTGCCATAGTTTGGAGTTGTCTCCCAAGTACTTTCGGACACATCTAGGTCCATCCTCGGGAGGAATGAGGTTAATCAGGTATAGACCATGTGTTAGTATTTATAGAAGGTTTTTTTGCGGGAATTATGTACTAAGTACGAACCTATATTTGGAGCTGTAAACATTTTAGAATATTATTACTGAAATTAAAGTTAATTCTATTAATTAGGGTTTTTAAATTTTTTTTATATCGGGTTTCTATTATATGGAGTTTTTTTTTGTTAGTACTAAATTCTAAGATTTTGGTATTTTCTACTCAATGTCCTTTGGGAGACTGTGTCTCCGACAACCATAACAGAACATATACATAGATTTGACTACCACGAATTTGTCGAGACGACTGACGATGCATGTGTCTGATACTAGCGCCATAGCCCAACACTTAACTAACCACTACTCCTGCCCCCGATCGGAATTTAGAAAACTCTTAGTAGAAAATACCAAAATCTTTTGATTATAGAGACGTATATGATTAAGATTCTTTCATCTGATGAGACCCAGGGAAACATTGATGGATCAGCTTATTCAAGAGCTGAGAGTTACCGTCGGTAGAGACACCAATGGGCGGATGTGTTAATATAAGGAAGCTTCCGGAAAGTGACACAACGTTCCTTAAAAAGCATGCGTCTGTCCGGGAGGCTTGAATTACAACTTCTTCAGCGGCGGATAATCTTAGAGAGTTTGTATGAGTTGAATACCGACGGCACGTACTCTCTCTCAATCTCCCAAATGCTTAGAGGTGCATTGAGGCTTTGAAGGTGATATATTTTGTGTACCTACGATCTGTTTCTAATTTAATCGGAATGGCTTCTAAGACCTTGTCCTCAGTTACTCTAATTTTTAATGGCCACCTGTATCGAACTGCAGTTTATACAAAAGGTTCACAAAAAGATGATTTCTTAATAAAAATAGGATTTAAATCGGTCAATATCTAAATATTGACAATTATTGATGAATTATAGATTAAAATTATATCCTTACATTCTTAATTGCCTCATAGATAGTTTATTTGTTATGACTTTTCATATCTAGTTTGTCCTGTAATCAGTCTATATTTTTCAACCTTTCTGTATACAATCTTATTATTTTTCTTCTTATCCTAATTTTAAAATTAAACAAGTTTGGTTATAATTTTGAAATGATCATATCTCGTCTTGATGACTATAACTATTATTTCTACAGTTATATTTTGCTCTAAAGATCTGCGTATTTGGAGTGTTTATTTACCAGAGTTGAGAGGGTCGAAACCTAGCACTTTTGTGCTTATAATACATAACTCATTATTCTTAACTAGAGTATTATAGTTAACTTTATAATAATCATACAAAATATGTCGCCGATTTATGTTATCTTAATATTAACACTCCTTATCTTATTGTTAACTGTTGTCACTGTAAAAATGATAATGAGTCCTATAAGAACATCGGAAGGAGTGAAAATTACGTCTTCTGTCGATTGCAAACGTAAACACAATAGTATGGCCTAACATCAACCGAGATGTTTATGCCAATGAAGGTCAATTACTGTTTCAGAGAAACTTATTGGAAGCCAGTAATACCCACCACGCTCTACTCCCGTCATGTGGGCAAAACCGACGAGCACATATCTGAGGCAGTGGCCGTCCCTTAGAATTTGACCTCCAGTCTGTAGTTGAATGGGGTCAAAAATGGTTGATAACTTTTAATGCCGCAAAGACAAAGCTAATTCCCTTCAATAACTACAAGAAACCTCTTGAACCACCGATTGGCCGTGCCAATCACACCCTACCTGAGAGTTATTCATTCAAACCCATCGGCCTAACTTTCACAGAAAACATGAATTGAGATAAATACATTGAAAACATTACCAGGGCTGCTGCAAAAAAAGATGGACTCTCTCTACTGTGCTATAAACTTCTCATACCTGACATTATCCTATATCTCTACAAACCCACCATCCACCCATGCATGGAGTATTGTTGCCACATCTGGGCTGGGGCATCATCCGCTAGTCTCCCTCTCTTAGACAAAGTCAAAAAAGAGTCGCCAACTTGATAGGTCCCTCTCTATCCAGCAAGCTCCAGCCTCTGTCCTATCGCTGCAATGTAGCTTCCTTGTGCCTGTTTTACAAGTACTTCAATGGATTGTGCTCTGATGAGCTTGCTGCTCTGGTACCCCACGACGTAAATTCACAAGACCAACCCTACAATCAGCCAAATCCAATCCATTCACTGCGGAAGTCCCCAGATGCCGAAGTTCTTTCTACGCGAAACACTTCTTTCCTCGTGCTGCTGGACTCTGGAAGTCTCTCCCTGCTCCCTGCTTTCCTGACGATACTGACACCCAGAAATGTAAAACTAATCTAAACAGATATCTCGCTGAGCACCTCCCAATTTAGGTTGACGCCCCAAAGTTTCACCCTTTTTCTCAGTAGACCCGTACGTCTACAGTGGCGGTCTGCCTTGTTTGGGGTGAACTATGTTAAAAAAATAAATAAATACCTTTTGAATTTATAAATATACATGGTGGTTTTGTGGGTAAATAATATATTTCTTCATTATATGTTTTAAAAATCTATATTATTATTATTTATAAAATTATATCAATTAATTGTTAAACATAACTGTCATTTATCGTTTTTTAATCATTTATTTATTTTTTTAATTAATACACCTATATGTTTTTTTTTAAATTAAAACAGCTATAACCATTGTTTAGTAGCAATACCTTTATAACAGAATGCTAGATTACCTGTTAAACATGTCCGAAATTGACTCAGAAAAATTTGAGAAATAATTATTTTTGTTAGACAGCTATTATCTCTAGTCGCAGTGTGTATACAGATATATTTGTGTGTGTATATATATATATATATATATATATATATATATATATATATATATATATATATATATATATATATATATATGGGAAATGAAAAAGGAAACACTAAAAAGGATGTTTTTTTATACATTCTTTAACGTTTCGTCTTTATTTGTAAGACTTCCTCAGGATGATAATTTTAAGAAAAATGTCATGCAAGTACGTGAAAATATTTGGTTGACATGATGGGTTGATGAGAAAAAATAGTAGCCACTAATGGGTGCGCAGGACCGAGGTCCGGGCTTAGTGAAGTCAGTAGCATGGAATGGAATTAAAGAGGATGGTTCTGAGTGAAAAAGTGGAGGGTTGGGGGTGAACGGAAATAATGTGGATGGCTGTTAGTAAAGAAGTGGAGGGGTGGGGAAAGAGGAGGGGTGGTGGGAGATTCTGTGAGTTTTGTGTGTGGGTAATGTCATGATTTTTGAAAAGATTTGAAAAAATGAAGGTTGTTTGAAAGTTGGAGTGGTGGGTGGGTGGGTGGTTAAAAGTGCGATAGAAGTAGTCGAAAAGGTGAAATAGGTGAGGGAGAGGGGAGATTTTCTTGTGGTTATGTGTGACATTTTTGGGGAGTAACAGTGTTTGACCAGCTGGGTATGTTAAGAATGAGTGGAATGAATAAGTTAGAAGGTTTGTATTCGTTATGAATGAAAATGTGGTTGGGGGGGTATGCGGAGACTTGTATGTGAGTATAAAAGAGAGCGAAGAGAAAAATAGAGGTTAGCAATGATCTAGGTTGAGATTTTGTTCAGTAGGGATAATTTTGCTTATTAGTGGGGATAAGTTATGAAAGCCATTTCGTTGTCTGATTGTGTTGGAGGCTCTGATTAGTGCGGTTTATAATAGTCTTCGCCGAGCTTTGTTGTGGATGGATTTGGTGATTTTGGCTTGTTCAATTTGAAGGCATGCTCGTGCTCTAGTGCATGGGAGAAAAGTGCAATGAGAGAGTTATTGTCTTTTATGTCCCTTTTGTGTTCATTCAATCTTTTCTTCAATTCACTTTATATTTCTTCAACGTAAATTTGATGGCAGTTGTTGCATGGGACAGTGTATAAGCTGGCATGAGATGTGGGTTTTTTTTGGAAGTGTATTGATGTGTCAAATTTTTGTGTCATGGATTGTGATGTGGTTTGTACTGTTGGAATGACTAGTTTGTTAAGTGTGTTTCTTATGGATGTGTAATTGGAATACATGGATAAGAGAAGCGGTCTGTCTATGCGAGAGGTGTTTGGTGCTTGATTTGTGTGTGTGTGTGTGTTGTGTTTGGAGAATATTTGAAAAGGTTTCTTCTTGGCATTTAATATAAAATGTGTGGGTTATTGCAGTGTTTTTAAGGAATTAATTTCATTAATTTCATTCCATGCTACTGACTTGACTAAGCCTGGACCCAGTAGTAGCTACTACTTTTTCTCATCAACCCATCATATCACCCAATATTTTAACGTACATGCATGACATTTTCTTTAAAAAATGTCATTCTGAGGAAGTCTTACAAATAAAAACGAAACGTTGATGAATATATAAAAAAATATCCTCCTTGCCTTTTCCTTTTTCATTTCCCATTACGTCGAATTACCTTCATCCTTCTTTTCTCATATATATATATATATATATATATATATATATATATATATATATATATATATATATATATATATATATATATATTGCAGAATGGTTCTTGAGTGTAGTGTTTAGATAGTATTATTATTATTTTTATTATTTAATTATTATTATTGTTATAATTAATGTTATTTGATATGCAAATTACCATATCATACGGTAGTCTTAAGGGTAATATATTATTATTATTATTATTATTATTATTATTATTATTATTATTATTATTTACTCACTAAGAGTTATCATACTGGTCATCGTCAGTGATCGCCCACAGCCAACAACCTGTGGTATTCCCTGGAGTCTGAGTGACAACAAGTATCCTAAGACTTCCAGTATGCTCCACCTCTTTTCGTTCATCACCGCTAATGACCTTGCGGTATCGCTACAGCCACCTACCACCGATTTCCCGCTGATAAGGGCCATTGGTCACCTCTGGGGCCCGAGTGGCAACAAGCCTCCCCAGGTCCCAGAGCTGTCCGCGCTCTTCCAGTGGAGGTCTGGTGTGCGCGTTCCCTCCTCGACCTTCTGTCCATAATTTTTGACTTATATTATTATTATTATTATTATTATTATTATTATTATTATTATTATTATTATTATTATTATTATTATTATTATTATTATTAATTATTTATTTATTTATTTATTCATGTATATATTAGTGAAATTTAAAGCTGAATTATTTCGACACTTGATTATTGGGGAAATGGTAGTTTAATCAGTACCATTGGAAAGCCATGATTATTATAACTGTCCTGTTTTTAAATCTCCGAAACAGTTACATGGTAAACAGCTGATCATCCCAGTGTTAATATTAGACGCTTAAGGTCTCCTGTGTTTGTTTCACTGTTAGATACTTAACCCTCCCCTTCTTTTTAATTTTATTTACTTGTTTTTATGTATGAATTTTTCAACGAATGTTAAGTCTGCAATATCTTGGATTTAGTTAATTTCTCTGGGAATTTAATCTGCATTTTAATGTTTGTTTTTTTTTGTTAAAATGACTTAAAGTTTTTTCAGACTATATATATATTTGTTAAAAATAACAGAATTCGTCTGTTTAATCATACTTTTTTATTTTTTTTATTTTTTTGATGGTCTTATTAGTTTTCATGACACGTATTTAACAATCATAAATTGGTTTGATTTTGTATACGAAAAAAATATCAGAAGAATAAAAAAATAAAAATAAGTATAATTAGACAGCCGAATTCTGTTGCTTTTAACAATCTTTGACTAAATAAGAAAATGCTGCTTAAATATCAGCAATATATATATATATATATATATATATATATATATATATATATATATATATATATATATATATATATATAAGGTTAATACAACAAAATATATATATATATATATATATATATATATATATATATATATATATATATATATATATATATATATATATATATATATATAAGGTTAATACAACAAAATATATGAGGCAACTAATATCTTTAATTAGTGAATATCCGGATAAAAATGAAGCTCAATTTACTCGATAGAGCATTAATAACTAATTAAACTTTTTGACTTGGATGAACTGTATAGGTTCACAAAAAAGTATGTTTGGGCCGATATATTTGATGTTTTATACACCGTTATGTATTTTTATATGTATTTTTTTATATATTTTTTTCAAATTTTAAGTTTTATTACCTGCAGTAATGTCATTGCGATAATTGTCCTCTGAGGAGAAGATTTTCTTTTGAAACTAATGAGTTAAGGACTTTACAGTACTTTGCCTGAACATTGAACTGTAATAAAATTTGATTCGCACCTTATTTTATTCTTTCACTTGATCTATCGCTATATATATATATATATATAGAGAGAGAGAGAGAGAGAGAGAGAGAGAGAGAGAGTGAGAGAGAGAGAGAGATAGAGAGAGAGAGAGATTGATAATGACTGTAAAAGTAAATACAACGATATTTTGAAATATTTTACATTTATTCTTGTTTACCTTGAAAGTGACTTTTTCGAAAGAATCTTTGACAAAATTAAGCTCTATTTTTGACGACCTTTATATACTCGCGAGTCTCTTGATAGTTTATCCCACAGGCAATGTGCTCTTTTAAAAATAATTTTTCACTTCGTTAAAGAATAACTACAATGACAGGCTTCGGGGATTTACACCAAGTCTCATCTTTTATTCAACCGAATATAGACAGCATAAGGGGTTTAGTTTATATATATATATATATATATATATATATATATATATATATATATATATATATACCTATTCATTTATTTTGGTACAGAAGTAGTAGTACAACATTCGTACCGTCGGTTTCAAGCCCAGAAATACTTAGCAATCCGGCTCTCTTTAGCTTCTGTTGTCATCCCTCATCATCAGAGATAACAACAGATTTTTAAGAGAGCCGGATGGCTAAGTATTTCTGTTCTAGAAACCGACGGTACAGATGTTCTGCTAATTTTTCTGTACCAAAATAAATAAATACTACGTTCTTAATTTTTAATTTTTAATGTTTATTCTTAATTAATCGAGCACTCTGCTAGAATGTTTCCTTCTATATTACAAAGAAGTTATATATATATATATATATATATATATATATAGATATGATGAAATAAATTATGATGTATAGTACAAAACATATACTGACGAAATATCTAATTTACCATAATATATATATATATATATATATATATATATATATATATATATATATATATATATATATCAATATAGATAACAGAATTCCTCTTTTAATTGTACCATTTTTTATTATTTTTATTTTTCTGATGGTATTTTTGTATTTAAATCAAAAACGTTAATAAATGTTCCATAGGTTTGACAGGTGTCAAAGGTTGCACGAACGTTTTCGATTCTTCGACGAATCATCCGCAGTTGTCAAAAGCAAATGGAACAATGCGGAAAACGTTTTATGCGCGTTTCTCCACCGTCTTTTAAAAATTCTCTCCTTTCTCCAGCTTTTTTTTGTTCTATTTGCTATTATGTTCTACAATGTTTGCATGAATGAAAACCTGCTGGCTAAATACTTACACAATATATATATATATATATATATATATATATATATATAAATCTCAACAAACATTTTAATTATCTACTTATAAATTCGAGATAAACACTCGTATACGTTGTCCGGGAATGATAAAAAGATAAATTGGTCGAGTAGATTGATTCTTTTATCGGCATCCCTAAGTGAAAGCGGTATCATGGAATCGACTAGATTCGAACTTTGCACACCCAAGCCGTCAGTCTGAGTCATTATCTACTTAACCACCGTCGTCTTATCATACATTAGATGAAAGCATATGTCGTATCTTTTTATTCCAGATGTTATCGCGGGTAGAGTGACAGCAGACACAATGTTCGGATTGTATAATAATTACAATCATTGGGAATATCTGAGAATGTGGTCGATAAAATTGTTTTTGATATTTCTACGTGGCTATATGACCCAAAATCATCACAGTTTAGAACACTTTGGTTTTGACGCGCGGTAATTCGTGCGAACTGAAGACTAGCAATCTGCGAGTTGTGTAACTGGCTCTGAGATTAAAAAAAGAGGTTTCCGAGGTCTACTTGGTGCTTCCTCTGTTGAGAAATATTTCCGCTTTTGTAAGAAGGTTCTCTTGTGCATTGTTTGAAAATAGTCAATTAGTGGTGTCTTCTTTTGATACTAGTATAAATTGTGTGAGGATTCTCGTTCAGTGATTTCTTGATAGTCGTAACTCTGGTGGCCATCGATATTTACATGGTCCGCATTGCCTTACCTCCATCTCTCCAAACATTCTACATTTTCTCAACAAATTTGGTTTCCGTGGAGACAGTCAAAACGCCTATCTTGAAACACTACTAACCATTACTTCCACATCACCGTCCCAATATCCCAGCCCAAATCTAAAGGCCTACAAAATATTCAAAGAGCATTGAGTTGTCCGCAAGTTTTATTCCGGTGCGAATTATGATGATGCAGTTCACTATTTTCCAATAATCCGGTGCCTTCTCGTAGTTCTTCTTCTGTATCTTTAAATCTCTAAAATCGCAACAAAAAGAGCTGTTTTTGTTGCGAGTAAGCGTTATTGAATACTTCAAGAATTCGGAAATGTAAGAATATCAAAAATGATTATGAAATGTAAGAATATCAAAAATGATTATGAAATGTAAGAATATCAAAAATGATTATGAAATGTAAGAATATCAAAAATGATTATGAAATGTAAGAATATCAAAAATGATTATGAAATGTAAGAATATCAAAAATAGTTATGAAATGTAAGAATATCAAAAATAGTTATGAAATGTAAGAATATCAAAAAAAGTTATGAAATGAAAGAATATCAAAAATGGTTATGAAATGAAAGAATATCAAAAATGATAAATTTTGTCCCAAACACATGTTAAGCTATATATTTAGAATACCGTGTACCTCTTATTAAAATATGCAGCGTATTTAATTAATGTTCCATACATATATTGTCATTAAGCAACGATTACAGTTGTATATGTAGGTTTTAAAGCTTTTAATTGCACGTTAGACTCGAAATAATTGTCCAATGATGGAGTTCATAACATAGGTAAGTATGTTTAATGTCGTACTGCATCGTAACTACTATGATGAATATGTTGTTACTATGTTATTTGCATGACATGATGGTAAAACACACGTACATAAGTATAGTGACTGGTTGTATTCAACGTTCTATTCTGTTTAGATCATATTCAGAATGTTGATTATAATTATACATGCACGACCTCTCCTACATTCTAAGGAAAATATAGTATTTTTGTACCGCTTACAACATTTGATTTAAAGTCTATCTATCGCCTCCAAAACTATATTCTGTCTCCTAGTGTGTTTTTACTGAAAGTGTATACATGCTGTTCAGACGATGTGATGCGAAATTTTAATGATTATTCAGATTTGAGGGTTGTGTTTGTATAAAGCTTTTGTAGTAAACATATAAGTAACCCCCCAAAAAGTATTGACTCAGTCTTTCGTTAGAAAATAGCTCCGTATTGATAATGATGTGCTTCCGGATGTTTAAAATGTATAGAGAACACTTTTCTATTCATAAAGTTGATCAATGCATCGCAGAGGCAGTGAGAGTAAAAAGCCACCTTCGTATTAACACATGTATTTACCTAATTCCTACCTGAGAAATATATAGCATAATACCTGGAATGTGCTAGATCATAAAGCCAGTAGTCGATAAAAAGGCTGTGCATACTGATTCTGTAAGAATATCCTACTAGGGGCGCCACATGCGATTTGTAATAAACAATCCCTTCTAAAGAAAAGTAGAAAATCCTCAGAAAATGCGCCTTCTGGGACTGAACTCAGGCCATGACCAGATGACGTCACAGCGGTCAAATTTCCGTCGGATTAATTAATGAAGAACTATCTTCGGATGATATGACTGTGAAACTTTTGATTCACGGTAGAATGGAAACGGTTTATTAATATACTCATTCCTGTCTATATCCGATGATGGTTTTTCTTAATCTTAAACCGAATTTTAATTTTTTTTACCGTCTTGTCGTGGTCCATCCATTCCCAATCTGAAAAGTTCTTACCACGATACCATTTTAATGTAAGATGGAAGTCAATCGATAAGTGCCGTACCAATATAAATGACACCGCAATATGTTCTTAATAAGTTTTCAAGTTCTTACCCCTTTTTTGTTGCTTGAAACATTTATTATGCAACACTCGATACCATAGCAGTAAACGTAAATAAGTTGTTAATAACAAATGTGTTCTTCTAAAGTATGTGAGAGTTTAATGTGTAATATGATATATACGAACGTACGTAACCGCCTCTATAGAGTGTTAACATCATAAACGGTAACCGGTTTGGCGGTTAATTACAAAATTAATAACATATAAATTATCTTTTCAGATGTAATTTTGTTTTACGTATAATATAAGAAGTAATATTTTATATATAAATTATAACCTGTTTACATATTTTAAAATATCCTGTCTTTTTATATGTCTATTCATTGATCATTGGCTATCTTTATTAATCTAACTATTAAAAAATGTAGGTATATGTTTTTACTGACTGTCTTTTTTTATTTTCGTCCAGTGATTTTGTTATTTTTTATTTTTTATCATCATTTTCTTTTCTCATATACTAATACTTGTCTATATCCGAATTTAACATATTTGCACATCGCTTTTCAAAACGAACTCTCATTAATTCCGTTTTTATTCTTATAGGTTTTAAAATAGTGTTTCCAGTTTTTTAGTGACAACTTATCTGAGGTGGTTGTGAGTCTTGGTTTCCTCAATTTTACTGGGTAATGCAAGAAACTGGGCTGATTAATATTGTTAGATAATGGCCTTATGGGAATGTGGGTATCTGTTGGGAACCGTTGATTTTACTTGCGCGAATTAACGCGGGGCAGTCGAGTGCAGAACAAGGCTTGTTCTCACAGTCATAGCTGGCAGACGTGACAAGGTTACCGGTGACGAGACCTCAGATACAGGGTTAGTCTACACCTGCGAATGGCTCTGTAACTTCGCGAGCCTGACGTGGAAAACAAAGGGATTAGTGACGTCACTCGTTCTCGTGAGAAGCGAGTTTTTAGTTAGTCTGTTTTGGAAAGCGAACTGAGAAAACGTGTGATTCACAAAGGGTTAGTCTACACCTGCGAATAGCTCTGTAACTTCGCGAGCCTGACGTGGAAAACAAAGGGATCTGTGACGTCACTCGTTCTCGTGAGTAGCGGGTTTTTAGTCAGTCTGTTTTGGAAAGCGAACTGAGAGGACGTGTGATTCACAATGTAAAGATACGGAATATTTTCCTTCAGGGAAGACAAGCGCGAGAATCCTTTCCCCCCTCTCTATGAATAGTTAAGAAAACATTAATAACGATAAAGTAAGATTTGCTCTATTCCTCTCTCTCTCGGCGTGGTGAATTTCCCCTAGATGAAATAACAACGCTTGAATAAATGAATTAAATCAACAGAAGAGTGTTTTTTTCGGAGTGCAGAACATGGCTTTTATTGCAGACAACAGATGACGAAAGAGAAGAAAGAATCCATCCACTAGACGACCACTCACTGGACGACACGACCAACTTTCTCCACCCCCAGAGCATGGTTAGAATCACAGGAGGGGGGCTATGCAACAACATGTATTAAATATGTTCCAGCCGTCTTCAAAAATTTGCATTTCTAATTATGTATCAAGACGCAGTACAAAAATGTAAATATTTTAGACATTGCTTTTTATACCAGTTTACGTTTAAACTGAAATATAAATACATTAGAATAGACAGACTGTTTATAAAATGAAAAAAAAATATTCAAAATTGAATTTAAATATTTTGACTCAAAACTTTTCCAATGTTAATGTTAGAAGTCGAACTAAGACTTGTAAAAATTGATATTACTTTTTGCCACTAATGCATTGCTAGTGGAATATTAGCCGAAATGTCTACGGGAATGAAAAAAAAAAGAAAATATTTTCTTACTAAATAAATAAATATATTTTAGTTCACCATTTGAATGTGTGTATCTATTAGTAATAAATCCCGCGTAGCTTGGGAAGAAAATTCATCAACTATTTACCCCCCAAAATCTAAAACATGACCTCAAGCTGTTAAATTTATCAGCATTGCTTCCGGGAAATACTGCGTTTACTCTCTTGTGAGAAACACGGTAACATGTACATTATGTATTCTCATAAAAAAATTGCGCGTTAATGCGATGCTGACTTTAATAAATGTAGGCCTTAAAAAATTCATAAAATAAAACGAGAAAGTCTGAATATATTTAATTTAGTTCTTCAAAATAGTATCGATTAATATATTTAATTCAAAATATTATCGATTAAGCGCCAAAGTTTCAGATTATTTTTAGTTTGATATGTACATGCAATGGTTATTATATGAAGCAAGTATATCTCCATTTCATAGTAACAGTTTATGAAACTTACTGTGTTGCCGAGAATATATATTCCATAGCTCATAATGATATGTTAATTAGTTGTGGAGATTATTCTTTACATACAAATCCCTCTCTCCCTCTGCCCCTCTCTGTCTCTCTCATAATATATATATATATATATATATATATATATATATATATATATATATATATATATATATATATATATATATATATATATATATATACATATATATTCGAGTTCGAACGCAAAATGCGATAGACCGCTTGGTTTAAATTGGGACCGTGAACACTAAAAATACAAATATATAAAATCTCGACTTCGAATAATAGTTGATTTTAATTGAAATCAAAAAAAAAAATATTTCGGTATAATATCATGTAACACATTGTTTTGGGGTATTGTCAAGTGTTGAAATGTCACACTTTTTGTAGAAACAGTTTCATGATTTTGAAAATGGCGTTTATCGCGTTATGCATTGGAACTCTTTATATATGTGTTTCATCCCCGGGGAAAATCGTCAGGCTAAATGCCTTTAGCCTGACGATTCCCCCCGGGGATGAAACACGGGAGCCTCTGTGTAGCTTGATTGCCATATATATTTTCATTGCTCTACTTACGTATCGAGCACTGTTGAAGTAAATACTGAAAACTGACACATAAAACATTATATCTCCTTATAATATTTTATGTGGATACATGAAGTACTAATACATATATATATATATATATATATATATATATATATATATATATATATATATATATATATATATATATATATATATATGTATATATGTGTGTGTGTGTGTGTGTGTGCGTGCGTGTGTATAAAATTATACACATACCTATCTTTAGATATTTAGAGCTATATATGCATATATATATATATATATATATGTGTGTGTGTGTGTATGTAAACCTTATTTTTATTCTTTATTTTCTACGTATTTTCTCATTTATTTCCTTTCAGCAGACAGTTTAACCTAATTTTCCCCTCTACAAAACTGCAACTTTTTTATGAGTAAAAACGACAAAATGTGACCAGAAAACGAAAGGGCACGAACAAAACGACACCATTATCATTTCAAAAACGTTTTCGCTCGTCATATTCGGTCGTATTTTATTATCCTCTTTTTAAATTTTCAGAATTGATTTTCATTCTTTCTCGCTGGCAGTTGAAAATTGAATCTACCTTCTCCCAGGAGACCGATCACATATAGTTTGGCTTAATGTTTGAATTCGCTTACACTTGTGTAGTCAATTGCCATTTTTAGAGGGGGGGGGGAATTGTCTTCTTTATTGCACACGACACGTCGCGTTAATAAGATCGTGTTATAATGTTTCGATTATCTCCCTTTTTAAAATCGTGTTCACGTGATGAAACAATAAAAAACAACAAAACATATAAGATTCGTCGGCTTATTTCGAACAGCGTTGTACATAAGGTGAACACTTTCAGATTTCCGTTGATTGATATCTCCGTCGACCTTATTTTATTGCCTTATGCTATTGAAATTTGCATGGAGAACTAATGTATCTCGTATAAGAAGTCACCCGGATGCAATATTTCATAGGTTAAAAAAAATATAATGGCATTTTAATAGAAGCTATGTTGCCACTTTATAAGCGACCCTAACTCACAATTTACAAATAGCTCACATCATTTTCTACAAGATTGGATTTGCGCTGTAGAATTGTATAGAGGTGTTACATGCGGCATTACTTAGTTTTGTTTCATCATCTATGTGTTACTTAATGTCGAATAAATGTGTCAAATATAATTTTATATCTAGTATAATAGTTTTATATTACTAGAATACATTGCTCTCAGAATACATTGATTTTTGAATACATTGATCCCAAAATACATTTATCCCAGAATACATTTCTTTGAAGATACATTGCATGACTCATAGAAAAGATTTCTCGCAGAAAACATTAGTTTTAGAAAGAATGTTTACAGAATAGCCGTCATTAGTTACAGAAAATACTACTCCCAGAAGACATTACTCCAAGAAAATATTACTCATATAAAACATTGCTCTCAGAATACATTTCTCTTAGAATACATTGCTCTTAGAAACAATTACTTGTAAAGGGACGTGTTATGCTGAAAGTAGGAATATTAATCTTAGAAAATATTACACATTACTCCCAGAATACTATTTGAGGGAATTTTCACAGATAAGGTATGGGTATTACTGTAAGAAAACACTACGCCAAGAAAACATTAATCCCAGAAAAAACTACTACAAGAAAGCATTTATCCCACAAAGTATTACTCTCACAAAGCATGTTTCCCACAAAGCATTTATCTCACAAAGTATTTCTCTCACAATGCATTTCTCTCAGAAAAAAACATTCGTCTTCGATGGAAATTTTACAGAGAGGAACCTGACATTATTTTCAAGAAAACACTACTCCCAGAAAAAAATTACTCTTTTAAAAAAATACTCTTGAGAGATATGACTTTTTAAAAAAATACTCTTTAGAGACATGACTTTTAAATAAATACTCTTTAGAGACATGACTTTTAAAAACATACTCTTTAGAGACATGACTTTTTAAAAATAATACTCTTCAGAGACATGACTTTTAAAACAAATACTCTTCAGAGACATGACTTTTAAAAAAATACGCTTTAGAGACATGACTTTTAAAAAAATTACTCCTTGGCAGTAGTAATTTACTTTGTTCACAACACGATTGACACTCAGTATATTTTAGTATCTATAAGATAATGGACATAAATAGAGTAATAAACTTTGAGTTTCTTTTTTGAAGAATAAGACCAGCCGATTGATCTAATCAGGCCTCTTTGATCTCTCGTGTAAACGAAGTAAGGGCCGAAACGAAAGAATGCCTCAGCGACCACGATCCCGTCCTTAGGCATCACAAGTCGACACCCACATTTTACAGCGGGTGTAATCGGTGAATTAATTGCCCCCCCCCCCGCCGAGGGCGTGATGCAGTATTGCTTGTATGGTGTTATTCACTATAAGATGCATTTGAAAGCTTCGAGTGGTTCATAGTATGAATATTTGACGCTATGTCAACCAAAATAAAACTATGTTTCAGAATTGCACAGACATGACTGCGAAAAACAGAATAGTCCAGCTTCAAAGCAGAGCCGATGTCTTTTCTGTTCTATCGTTATGGCAGAAAGAAATGTGTGCAGATCATATGAAAAAAAATCGATAATTGTGTTTAATTTAATTGAACGATCTGCGTTAGGATGCATTGAGTATTTATATTAATGAAAAGATAATTCTGCGTTCTTTGCATGAGCGGATGAGTTATTCAACTATGGTTCAGAACGTATTTGGTTTTCCCTCATGGTTTGTACCCGGGAGATAATGTAATGTGTTATGTGAGTCTTTTCCCATAATGTCATCAGGTTATGTTAACTTTACCAGATATGTCATATAACATCCAGAAAATTATTCATATGAAAACATGTTTTCTAACTCTCAGTCTCTCTCTCTCTCTCTCTCTCTCTCTATCTCTCTCTCTCTCTATCTATCAAACTCTCTCTCTCGCTCTTTCCCTCTCTATCTCGCTCTCTCTCTCTCTTTCTCTCTCTCTCTCTCTATCATTATAATTATTTATTATTTTCTCATAAAATCATCAGGTCATGTAAACTTCATATACTTCATGTAACTTCTAAAAAAATAAATAATCCATATAAACACACGTGTTCTCTCTCTCTCTCTCTATCTCTCTCTCTCTCTGTATATATATATATATATATATATATATATATATATATATATATATATTATGCAATATAAATTATTGCATCGATGATTATGTAATTTCGTGTTATTATACTTCATTTTATTCTTGCTCTGTTTATCACATTGAGTTCTCATACCCGGATCTCCTCCTGGAATTATTTCATTATGACAAAAATATATATATATATATATATATATATATATATATATATATATATATATATATATATATACATATATACCCATATATATACCCATATATATATATATATATATATATATATATATATATATATATATATATAAACCCATCATATCTCGATGTACTTGCATGACATCTTTCATAAATTTATAATCCTGAGAAAGTCTTACAATAAAGAGGAAACATTGATGAATATATAAAAAAATATATCTTGGTTTTTCATTTTTCATTTCCCATTACGACGGATAATTCTCATCCTTCCTTTCTCATATATATATATATATATATATATATATATATATATATATATATATATATATATCATATAATTATTTATTATTGTTATTATTATTATTATTATAATTTTAATTATCACTTTTATTTTCAATTATCACTTCTACATACACTAAAGTAAAATATTCTATGCATATTTTTTATGTATTATTCATTTATAGTTACTATTTTTATGTATTATAATTATTGTTTTTATTCTTCTTATTATTTATTTCATAATTATTTCATATTAATTTTATAATTATTTAATAATTATTTCATAATTCTCTTTAAAAATACTTCTACTCATATTTACAGTGCGTTTCAAACAGCAGCATATATTCAGTTTGTTTTACTTTTTATTAGTATATGTTGTTTAATAATACTTCCTGAGATAATTTTTAAACTTTAAAATATGTTCAGTTAATTGTCTTGTAAATTTAATAAGATTTTAACTAATGGTTCTAATATTTTTTTTTCTCCCACCCTCAAATCTGTAATAGTTTAAAAACTATGTATTTTCTATATTGTATATTTGTATATGCTTGTAATATAAACCGTACTCCTTAGCTTTATTGTGTCTTATTTTATTACTTTGTGACCGGTGTGAACTGAATGTTAATTATGATTTCCTAACCTTTAGAATTGCAGTATAACTGATTATAGCTGCACTGTAGTCATGATGCTATGAATTAACTTCGAATTTTGTCTATTCCCTGCGCTGATATATGACCTGATATGAATACTAACTTTAAAAATCCATATCGTTACAGAAATTATATATATATATATATATATATATATATATATATATATATATATATATATATATATATATATATATTACTATTCCATGTATCCACATGGAATTATATAAGGATATATAATATTCATGTATCCATTTCCAGTATTTACTCCAATAGTTCTCGAAATGTAAGTAGAACTAGGCAGTAAGCTATGAAAATAGATTTTTAGCCTTAAGATTCACCCCGGGGATCAAACGCGGGATCCTCTGTGTAGTTTAATTGCCATAAATATATGTTCATACCATATATATATATATATATATATATATATATATATATATATACAAGTATCATTAAAAATAACGGACATCTTGTGTCTGGTTATTTTTTCTAAGATCCTTTCCGTTTTTCTGATAAGGTTCTTAGTTTCAGACGGAAACTGGCTGATAAAATTGCCATAGCTTCCCAAAGCGCTTTCGGACCCTTCCAGGTCCATCGTCAGTGGAGCAATGTTAACCAGGCATAGACGGACCTGGAAGGGTCCGAACGCGCTTTGGGAAGCTATGGCAATTTTATCAGCCAGTTTCCGTCTGAAACTAAGAACCTAATCAGAAAAACGGAAAGGATCTTAGAAAAAATAACCAGACACAAGATGTCCGTTATTTTTAATGATACTTGTATAAAAGAAAAGATGCTGCCAAGATACACATATATATATATATATATATATATATATATATATATATATATATATATATATATATATATATATACATACATACACACACACACACATATATATATATTTATATATATATATATATATATTTATTTAGATGTGTCACTTATAAAATATATCATTCAGTGAAGACCGGGGTTGTTCCAATAAAAACAAGCTCGATGATACTCGATTACAGAGTACAGAGCATTTATATGCGATTTTATGAAGGCTTACCAAAGCATTCCTTTCAGGACACAAATGATCACCGTTAAATATTTTTTCTTACAAATATTATTTATTCAAATTAAATGTTTATTTCCAACACGTGTTTCACTACCAATAAGGTACTTGCTTGGCAGATCATCAGGGGAATTAAATGTCTGGAATAAGGTTTTCAACTGCCGACAATACACAATGTGGCGTTGCAATAGTTGAGGTCACTTAAGAAGAGAAGAGCAAAAAAATAAAAATAAAAGTTAAAATTAAAAAACAAGAAAGAACAACGATAAACAAATAAAGTCCTAGAAATGTCTTAGAAAAGTAGCTCGTGCATTATTTCTGCCACCAAGCCAACAAGCAAATAATCGGTCCCAAATGCATAAAAAAAACGGAACAATGTGCGATAATACCCTTTCACGTCGGGCGGCACAATGATGAACACCCCCCCCCTAAACAAAAAACTAAAACATTCAAAATACCCCGTACAAGTTACCATTCACATCTAATGATAGTATGGGAAATCTAAATCTAATTCATCACAAGGAAAAACAACATAAATGTTCGTCCGGAATGCCAGCGATCAGACGAGCCTTATTTCAAAGGCTGACTTGTCCCCCTTCGAGATAAACACACGATGAGTTAAACGTCAATCTCGCAGAAACTCTCCTTTATTTTAAGAAAAAATCTTAATTAGTACATAGAAACTATTTATTCAAAATACTGTTTCTAAAAAATTCTATTATTAAAATTATTCTTTAAAGAAATTAATTATCTAGTGTCTGGGACGTCATTTTACATTTTGGGAAAATATCCTTCATTTAATTAACTGTCGATTATTATCGTGTTGTTGTTTAACGAAACGAAAATAACCTATTCCGCAGAAATTATTTTAAAAAAATTATTCATGTATCAAAAATAAAATGTTATTATAAAAAAGTGTTCTTACAAAAATCTAGTTATTATTTTAAATGATTTAAAATATTTCCTTAACGGCTGTGTCTGTTTGCAACTCTCTTGGGAGAATATTATTCTATATTCCATAAATAAATATTACTACGGAATATCGTTATCAGAACTCTATTTTCTATTTTAAAAAATCTTTTTTAATGGACGGGGTTATTTTTTGCCACTTTACAGGAAAATATCACTCTAACTCGTTAAATGACGGGAGACTTTGTTATTACTAATTAAAAAAAACCTGTACAAAATACTTTTTATAAGAATCCAATTGTTTCTATTTTTAGAAATTAAGTCCGTGTCGGCATGCATGTTTTTAAAATTATTTTTTCCTTAATTATCATTATTTATTTCCTCCATTCCCGCCACCCATTGTTTTATTTAATTTAATCTAATTAAAAACTAATTTAATTTAACCTTATTTAATTAAATAGTGATAGCATCCAGGTTGTTATTTCTTATTTTTCACTTAAAATTACTTGAAATTCCCAATACATGTCGTATAATATATCTTTTTCTGAGAATACTTGTGATTTATTATTTATTATTCCATTATCTTTTTATATGTTACGAAACTCCCCCTCTATTCTGATGAAGAAGTATTTACTATAGTTGACTATCAATGGGCCTTATTCCGATAGAATATTCCTACTTTATCCCCCCAACCTAAGTGCCGAGCCTCCGCTAATAATCGAATCAAGTCATATCTTAGCATAAGTACGTGTTACTAACTCTTAGCCTCTATATTATACACAAATTATAGCCCCAGATTGCCTCATGAAGGGCCCATCCTGCTCATCTCTGCTGTAAGTGTATACTTCCCCCAATTCCCCTCCTATCCAGGTTTTAGGCTTGATAACAGGTAACGGTTTCTACGCAGACAGCATTGTAGTATTTCCTGCCTAGCGTTCAGTAAATTATCTCTAGATGTCATGATGCGGTACGACTCTAATGCACATAGGTTGCATCTTCTCCTTTTGTTCGGTTTATATTTGCTAGCCCTCCACAAAATGGACCATTTCAGTTCGAAAGAGGCTTGCCTAGCAATGAGGTTTCTCACAAAACGGCCAACAGAAGTGTTAGGCCTATCTATGTCTTCTCTTTGGCCTCCCCTGAATGAACTCATGTGATTTCGGAATCTATCTTTGAAGCAAATATCTAACAATCTAGCGTCGTGTGTTTATTTCGAAGGGGAACATGTGAGCCCTTGACATAAGGCTCGTCTGACCGCTGGCATTCCGGACGAACATTTATGTTGTTTTTCCTTGTGATTAATTAGATTTAGAATTTCCATACTGTCATTGGATTTAAATGGTAACTTGTGAGGGGTCTCTTGAATGTTTTAGTTTTTTGTTTAGGGGGGGGATGTTTTCATCATTGTGCCGGCCGACGTGAAAGTGTATTATCGCACATTGTTCCTTTTTTTTTAATGCATATGGGACCGATTATTTGCTTGTTGGCTTGGTGGCAGAAAGTTGTTTAAAACGTTTCAAGTAGAGCAACCACATTAATAATAAGATGAGAGAAAGAATTTAGAAAATATGTGCGATTCTACAATGATTAGCATTTTGCAAGTAAACGCATTTCTGAGTTACTACACGAGTTGCGTGTAAACCTGAACACACACACAATCATGTAAAATTCATTCAGATTAACTTCCGCATTGATTAGAACGGATTGGCGGCTAGAGATATTCGTTTCTGTTTAACCCAAAACATTTTGCAATTTTATCATTGAACGTGTCTTATTCTTAAGGTGTAGGTAATTGCAATACGTTTTACACTGAACTATTGCAAAGTTACCGTTAAAATAGATCGTTTCGTTGCATGATTTATGCCATTAAATAAATAAGTCCGTTTCATATAGCATATAATAACTTTCAAGGTCATATTTACACAACCAAGGTAAAATAAGAGTGAAATATATTTTTTAAATAAATAACACACACGGATATATATATATGTGTGTTAATTAATTTTTTCTGACATTATTATTTTTTTTATTTTCATTTTTCACGGTGCCAACAACGTCACTTTCCAAATTTAAATCTTAAATTTCTTTTCTTTTTTCTACATTTAGTTCTTTCCAAATACGATCTATGGTTAAGGTAGGATTCTAACTCTCCTGATGAGATCTCAGTTTACAATAGCTGTTGATGGATAACATCGACATGCTAGTGTCACAGATTTCGTACATGTCTGTTTAAATAAATATAATCATATATATATATATATATATATATATATATATATATATATATATATATATATATATATATATATAGGGTAATTCATAAGTCACTTAGCTATTCATTTTTGAAATTCTAAAGTTAAAAAATGCGGTAATACAAAACAGAAAGTTTATTCAACAAATTAATTCATGGAAATTGAAAATTACAGCAAATTTTCAAATTTTCCACCTTCGTTCTGCATACATAGCTCTATTCATTTTTGCAAGGAATTTACGACTCTTTGTAGCATATTTGATTGATTATGAAATAACTATATATAGAAACAAATATATAAACGAACAAATTTAAAATGATAAATAGCAGTAATTAGAGAGAATGATAACAATTGTCAAAAGTTCATAGTATGTTTGTGCTTCATATGGTAATCATTTTAAATAGCTAAGTGAAGTGACTTATGAATCACCCTGTATATATAAAGATAGATGAAAGAAAAGGGATAAACATGTACGAATGACAAATTTATTTTAACTTCGATTGTTCAATGAAAAGTATACTCGGTAAAAAATATTTTTATTTTTCTTTCCTTTAGCCGAGGGTTTTCAAAGATTAAAATCTTATCAGAGGAATTACATAGATATATACGTTGGCAGTGGAAAAGCCACAATTCAAAATTAGAAAAAAAATATTAAGTAATGGTGAATTAGAAAGTGCATGTAAAAAGATATGGGGTTTGTCCAGTTGGTAAATTCCCGTTGAGGAGGTGTCCAATGAAAGGAGATTTACAGATGGAAGAGAAAGGTTTTTCGTGAAGGCAGCATACGAATAAGGTTCAAGAATGAAGTAAATCTAATATAGAGATGTTTAGTTCAGTTGTAGGTGGATCGCACTTATTCGGAAGTTATGTGGAGAATTCAGGCCATTTTAAAATTACTTCCGTGGACCGAGAGTTGAATTGAAGTTGAACTGTGTACACTAAACGCTGGCAATTAGATATTTAAGCAAATCTAAAGAAAAGCGAAATCTTTTAGTTGAAAACGAGGGCAAATGAGGAAGAGAGATAAGAAGGGATGAAGAAAAAGCATAAAGGCATGAAGAAAAATGGTGATGGGGTAAGTTGAATGAGCTATGGCTGATGCTGGGAAGAGAGAGGGGGCCGATTGGTTGGATACTATTTAGTACTAGTAAGCGCTAAAACCGAAGTAGAATTCAGGACATTGAGTGAACGTAATATTTCTGAAAATGGGGGGGGGCGTAATTTAAACAGAGTTCGAACGAACTTATATATCATTTCGAAAGTTTAAAAGGGTTTAAGTTATGAAATTAGGGTTGAAGTGAATGAAAGTTTTCGCTTTTCTTAGATTGGCTAAAATATCTCATCGCATGAGTTTTGTGTACACAGTTACACTTCAATTCCACTCTCGGTTATAATTGGGCTATCTCGTATATTGAGCTTAAACCATTTCACTATAGGTTCTATCTACTAAAAGTATACTTTTTGTTCCATAGTTTATATATATATATATATATATATATATATATATATATATATATATATATATATCGGAAATGAAAAAGGAAAAACCAAGATATGTGTTTTATGTATTCATCAACGTTTCGTCAACGTTTCGTCTTTATTTGTAAAACTTCCCAGGATGATAATTTTACGAAAAGTGTCATACATGTACATCAAAATATTGGGTTGATGAGAAGTAGTAGCCACTACTAGGAGCGCAGGACCGAGGTCCGGCCTGAGATAAGTTGGTGACGGAGAGTGAAAAAGGGTTAGGGGTGGGAGTGTTAGTGAATTTGTTCTAAGGTGGGTGAGAGGGGAGGGGTGCTGAGGTTTTTGCCGTTGTGAGATGTAGCATGAATTTTGAGGGGCTGGGGAAAGAGGAGAAGGGGGAAGATCTGGGTCTGTAGTTTGTAGCTAGTATTATAGTTTTAAAAAAAGATTTGAAGAAATGAAGATGATTTGAAAGTAGGCGGGGTGGGTGCGTAATAGTGTGAAAGAAGTAGTCGAAAGGGTGAGATAGGTGAGGGGAGAGGAGAGATTTTGATGTGGTTAGGTGTGAAATTTTTGGAGGGTGGGAGTATTGACCACTGGCTATGTCAGGAATGTGTGCATATAAGTAAGTTAGAAGGAAAGTGTTGAAATGTGCTGTGAATATGACAATAAGGGGAAGGAAAAAGAAAAAGAAACAGGAGAAAAGTGATTAATTTGGGCGAGAAAAAGGTGAGGTGTAGATGTGTGCAGGCAGTATTGATGGTTTGAAATTAAATTGAGGGAAAAAGGGTTTAAATATCTAAATATGTGTGAGGATGTCAGATTGTGTTCATTGGTAAGGCTGTTCTGTGTGGTTTAGATTTGTGTTGAACTAAAATGTATGTAGGAAGGGGTTTGCGCGTGAGTGGGTATGCGGACACTTGTATATAAGTACAATAGAGAGCGAAGAGGAGAAAGGGTAGCCATTATCTAGGTTTAGTTTTTGTTCAGTCAGGATATTTTTCCTTATTAAGGGGGATAGATTGTAGAAGCCATTTCGTTGTCTGATGGTTTTGGAGGCTGTGAGTAGTGCAGTTTCGAGTAGTCTTCGTCGAGCTTTGTTATGAATGTATTTGGTGATTTTGGCCTGTTCAAATTTGAAAGCATGATCGTGTCTAATACATGGGAGAAAAGTGTACTGAGAGAGTTATTGTTTTTATGTCCCATTTGTGTTCGCTCATTTTTTTTTCAATTCACGTTGCGTTTCCCCCACGTAAATTTGATGGCAGTTGTTGCATGGGACAGTATATAAGCCGGCATGGGATGTGTTTTTTGGGGGAAATGTCTTTCTGTGTTTTCATGTTTGTTTAATGGTTTGTGATGTGGTTTGTACTGTTGGAATGCCTAGTTTGTTAAGTGTGCTGCTTATGGATGTGTTATTGGAATGTGTGGGTAAGAGAAGGGGTCTGTCTATAAGGGAGGTGTTTGGTGTTTGATGTGTTTGTGTGTTGTTTTTGGAGAATATTTGAAAGGCTTTCTTCTTGGCATTTAGTATAAAATGGGTGAGATATTGCAGTGAGTGTAAGGAATTAATGATGTGTTTTTTTCTTCCTCTATGTATTGAAGACTTCAGATGCTAAGAGCGCGTACGAAGAATCCTATAATCATACCTTTTTTATCTTACTATTATGGTGAGAGTAGAAGTGTATGTAGTCGTGTTTGTGAGTGTTTTTGCAGTGTACTTTGAATGCTAGTTTGTTGTTGGACTTTATTATAAGAGTGTCTAGGAATGGTATCGAGCTGTCTATCTCAGTCTCATGTGTAAACTTAATGGAGAGTTTTACTGTGTTGAGTTTGTCTTTGAGGTTATTGATTTGTATATCTACGGGGAGGAAAATAAGAATAACATGAATGTATCTGAAGTATTCGATATTATGGGGTAATCTAAATTTGAAAGGGCCAGATTCTAAGAATTCTAAGAAGAGGAAAGCTAATACACCGCTTAGAGGGTTGCCCATGGGAAGTCCAACTTTGTGTTTGTAGAATTCGTCGTTGAATTTGAAATATATTACGTCAGTGATGAGTCTAATTACTTCTATTAAAGTGTTGGGGGGATAGTAAGTCGGTTTTGATTAACTTTAGATGTGTTTGGAGTAAGTTTAGGTATTTTCTTAAGTTGGACATCAGTGTACAGCGCTGTTACATCTAGGCGATGCATGTTTTTCTTTTCTACGTTAATGTTTTTTCTTTTGTAAATAAGGTTGCCTGAGTTTTTGATGTGGGAAGGGCTGATAGTGCCCATTAGCGGGGTGAGAATGTTAGCTACGGACCGTACGATTATGTGTGTGGTACTACCCATGCTTGATACAATGGGGCGCATGGGGATGTCCGGTTTGTGGGTTTTGGGGAGCCCGTATAGTGTAGGAATGATGGGGTGATACTCAATATATGATGTCCATTTTGTGTTGTTCTTAATTAGGTGTTTAAAAGATTTATTGAAATGTTCTATGTTTTTGTTTAGAGTCTTTTGGTCAGTTTTAGTGCATGTCTTTTCGTCAGATAATAGAGTAGATATTTTTTTAAGATATGAATTTTTGTCTATGATTACCGTACCCCCTCCTCTGTCTGATGCTGATATGATTATGTTATTATTGTTAGCTAAGTGTTTTAGAGTGTCTATGTATTTTTTAGGTAAAACGGGGGCATTTGGTAGAGTGGTTTGTGGTTGAGATTATCCCTTGAATGAAGCCTTTAGTGAAGTCTGTGTCAGTGTTTCTGTAATTGTTTAGAACTATGTTGGTGGTGGTGTTAGAGTGTATTCCGGTAGCGAATTTTAAGCCGAAACTGAGAGCTTCAGTTTCTATGTCTGAACGTTTATAAGCGGTGAGGTTTTTTATAAGTACCGGGCGTCCTAAAGTTTAACATTTGCTGTCTAGGATTAGTTTGGTGAATTTGTATTCCAATTTCGTTGTACGTTGTGCGTTGAATCTTTTGATAGATTTCGTGATGTTAGTGATTGTGTGTGGCATTATTGTGTGGTTATTTTTTAGGTTGATGGCCAATGTTCTGGCCTCGTGGAAAAGGTATGAGCTTTTGTGTTTCAGTAGGTTTGCAGATGATATTAGATATTTTTGGATGTAGTCAGGAAAAATGTGGTGCGAGTGTTTTAAAGATGTGAAAGTACTTGCGGGTATGACCTTTTCATCGACGCATCTCAGCAGAAAAGTTCTCCTGTTGTGCGAGTTGACTGCGAATAGTGTGTTTTTTTATATTTTCGTAGCAATAACTCCTTCTTTTATGCAACAGTCCGTGGTTGAGCTTTTAAGCCCCTAATGTTTCTTTCTTTGTTGCTTCATATGATGGAGATAGGGATCGGAACCTATTGTATGAAGGCCTGATGGCTGCCTCTAGTTGGTCTTTGTCATAGCTTGAGCACCATTTCCAAAAGCAGGAAGGTTTACACCATTGCTTACATCTTCCCTCCTGGTGTATAAACGGGTTGATAGACCTTTTTCATCCTGGGTGCCGGCCTACGAGTATTTTTTTTTGTTTGCATTCATATTTTCTCATTTCCTCATTGTAATCGGTTTCTAATTTATTATTCGAAGCTGCCTTCTATTAATAGAGAGGGTGCACCCGTCCGCAATTCGGTGGAGGCATGCTGGATGACTTAAGCTGACAGATCACCATTTTTTGAATATTTGGTCAGGGTTTACTTCAAGTAAGAAGTATCCTCATGTCATGGTCTCTGACAAACCCCTGTACTAAGAGACCGAAGACACTAGAGGGTGGTGTCTAGTAGACATTCAAGTCACTCGTTTATATATATATATATATATATATATATATATATATATATATATATATAAGACAGTAGAGAGAGAAAGAGTAGCACCTATACTTGAAGTCAATGCAACTAATTGGGCTTAAACAGAAGTGAAGAGACACATATAATGTCTTATATATGAGATGAATAGAAACTGAAATCTTTGGAAAATCTCAATCATTCCACTAATCAGCGGGCTAATGAAATAGAATTAAAATAATGTTCTGGTGAATATAACCAGTGAACCAAGTGCAAGAGAAATTCAAAAAGTGCTTATGGTTCGAGTTTGTAAAATAGCGGTAAAGAGTATGTAATCCATAACATAAAGTCGCCCTCAATAAGGCGTGTCATTTTTTTAATTATATATGTATATATGTATATATATATATATATATATATATATATATATATATATATATATATATATATATGTGTATATATATACATTTTTATGTTACTTCTTAGGAAGTAGAAACTACTAACAACAACGCTGTTTCTACTGCCAGTAAAACAATGACAAAACTACGAAAGACATAATATACTTATTCAATAAAAAATCGCACACATTCCGAGGAAAGTGTGTTGGTCTGGTGGTAAGACATCAAATTACAGAAAATATAATCAAGGGTTCGGTCCTTGTTTATGTAAGCCATGCTAATGACGGTTGATAACCCAAAACACGTGTCCATGTATCCTTTTTATTCACGTAACATAAATAGAATTTTATTTCCTTTATTATGCAGTAATTACCTGTGACCATGTAGTTAGAACGCTTGCTTTTAGAGATTAGGGTGATTCTCTAATAGAATTTGAATCGTACTACACTGATGGCAGCAGAAGTTTGAAACACCGGCGTATGTAGGTAACACAATTCAATATTTACTTATATAAATATTGTTATCAGCCCCGTTCAGAAATTGAAGTTAAGTCTTGTTTGTGGGGTAAAAATAGACTATCACGTAGCTATATGCCATGTTCCGACAACGTTCGTTGAAAACTCTTATGTATACTGTCCGTGCCCGTTTGGTTTAGAAATAAATGGTAATTAATTCCATTTTTACCTGGTAATTTCTCGTGCCTGGGCTGTTAGTAGGCTTGCTTGTGGAGTCTAGGGTTATTCTGTAACTAGGTTAACATCTTGCGAACGTCAAAGATTATCATCTCCTACACTGTTGATACCAAATGCTAAAAACGCCGGCGTCTGAAGGTAAGACACCATTTAATGTTAACTTAAATCCATTTTGTTAGAAGCCCATTTAAAAAAATGTAAGTTGAGTCCTGTCTAGGGAGTTAAAAATAGACTGTCACGTAGCTAAATGCAATGTTCTGACAACGTTTGTTGAACACTCTCGATAAGCATACTGCCTGCACCCACTTTATTTTGGGCATGAAAAGAACTTAACCCCCTTTCTTTTTCTGTGGTAACTTATCGTGACTGTGTGGTTAAAACGCTTGCTTGCAGAGTCTAGGGTGATTATCTAACAAGGTTCGAATATTGCGACCGCCTGAAATTATCATCTCCTACGCTGATGATAGCAAAAGTTGGAAACGCCGGCGTATATAGGAAAGAAGTAGTTCAATATTTACTTTAACAAATATTGTTTATGAGCATTTTTAATAAATAAAAATTCAGCCCTGTCGCTGTATGATTCCTTGTTTCGACAGCGTTCGTTAAACACTCACGGTAAGTCTACTGTCTGTGAACGCTTGACTAAAAGACACAAGAAGATAAGCGAGATATACGAGGCTGCCGAATGTAAACACTAGGTTTACTTTCTACTCCCCTTCTTACTTTTTGCTAACATCAAAGTGTAGTATCTGTTCCGATGGATACTGCACCTCATACTGGTGTTGTCTTGGCCTTCGGGTCTTGATTTACGCCCGTCAATGGGTCTGCCTTGTGCAGTTCTGGGAGGTCCACTTTCTCAGGCTTTGTCTCCCCTCTTTGGGGAAGGAGTAAGTTTATTGCTTACTGCCTGAGACGCCTCTACCGGGGAATGCCGACGGGGCTGCCCAGGCAATTTTTAAACCCCACTTTCCCGACCCAACCTTGGGTCACATCTTACTTGTGGGAGTAAGATAAAAACTGGCCTTGTGCCTAACTTCTGGAGAGGGGTAAATCAATACTCACCTACTTTACAGAAAGTGGGGTGTTTAAAAAAAAATAGTTCTTTTCCGTTACTTTGAGATGAAATAACGAATAAGCACGACTTAAGATGTTAAACGCATCAATGCTGAACTTCGTTGTACACGTAGAAATTTTAATCCAATGCTCCGTATTTAAAAGTCCCGTATATATTTTTCAGAACGTCCGTTGATTTGAAGGTTGCATTGATTATCGTGCAAGCTACCTGTTGTTAAACTCTGGTTTTCAGTCTCAATGTCGTCTGCCTATGTTGTCGGCACTGCAAGCGCATTTAAAATAATAAATGGAATTACCATTATAGAGGTAAAACGACATTTCAGGAGAACTCTAAAATAGATTTTGTATAGAAGTCAAGTAAATTACATTAACCCTAGATTAAATGATCTTGCTTACATCTATGGGAGTACACACATTTCATATTAAGAGTTTTAATGACACAAGGGACATGTTCCTGTCATAAAATCTCTACGACAAAATAAGCAGTTATTAATAATCCGACCGGACAAAGACTCAGAAGTTATTGTATTAAATCTTAAAGATTACATCGACAAAATGATGGTAATCTTAAATGGCACCGAAACATCTGTAAAGTTGGGTCCTATCGGCATCTATGATTAAACAGCATCGTTTGAAACCACATTTCAATAGAAAGTGTCCTCTCTAGTTATATCGCCATTGGAATTAGCCCCTCTATACGTTCGCGTTTATATGTGTTACCTAAAACCAAAAAGGCGAATTGTGTATAGCAATTGTCTGATTGCTATTTGTTTTCTCGCTTCATTTCACCACTTGAAATGTTTTTGTTTTGTTCAAAATATTTCACCCCAAACAAGGCAGGCCGCCACTGTAGATGTAAGGGACTACTGAGAATTAGGGTGTCGGTTTTGGGTGTCATCCTAAGTTGGGAGCTGTGTAACGAGATGTCTGTTTAAATTAGTGTTAAACCTCTGCATGTCGGTACGATCGGGAAGACGGGGAGCAGGAAGGGAGTTCTAAAAGCCGGCAGCACGAGGAAAGAAGCTATTGAAGTAGAAGGCTTTCAAGCATCTTGGGACCTCTACAGTGAATGGATGGAATTTAGCTGATTGTCGAGTTGGTCTAGTGTATTTACGTCAGAAGGGGCACTAGGCCATTATAAAATAAGGTTGCAAAATGGGTCTATGTTGTTTTACAGCTAGTATCGGATCATTATATTAAATAATGCTTATAAGTTTCATTTTCTTTTGCAAATTACATTCAACAGTCTAATGTTTGAATAAAGCTATATTTTAGGATGCTATTCATATTAACTTGTGTCCAAATCTTGGAACTACAGATATCTATGCCGATGTTTTATATCGTAACCAGTTATCTTCTCTTTCCATTCATGAGAGTATATTTGTTGAACTAAATAAACTTGCTACTATATCAATGGAATTTAGTGTTTAAGATGTAATGTATAAGCAAATATACTGTCTTCCAACTGGCGCAGTTCTAAAGCCAGACATGGCAAATATTTTTGTGAGAGTCTCTTAAACAATGTGATCTTGATCCATGAAAGCGTTTGTTTACTTTCGCTGTGTACACGACACGTTTTGCTATTCAATAACCAAACAGACGCCAATACATTGAAATAGACTTAAGAAAAGTGAATGTAATTCAAGCTTGGCGCTCTCGAATGCATTGCTCACGAATATCTTATCTGGTTATCTTATATTGATTAAATTAAATCGCTCCGGACAAGGCATGCAACAACTTGGTGTAAGGAGCTAACAAGAACAAATATTGTTAGCGCAAGAACAGGAGATGCCGATTGGCCTAAGTCTTGAAAAGATCAATGTTATAGGTAGGAGGAAAACAGTTAGCAGGAAGAGAGTTCCACAAGCATACGGTTCTTGGAAAGAAGCTACTGGAATATGAAGATGTATACAATGAGGTATCAAAACAGCGAATTGATGGAGACCACTTTACTAACAAGTCAAACCGGCTGAAAAAAAGAAGCGGGGAATACATCACATAATTCTGAGGAACACATGCTATACTAGTATTTATAGAAAAGACTGAGACTAGCAAAATCACGTCTGAGAGAGAGAGGGTGCCGATAATAGGAATAGGAAGGGCCAATCAAATTGCAGATACATTAGTGCACATTATCAAGAACCCTCAAATGGGGTAGAGATTCACCAACCCAAATATGACAACAGTACTCAATACATGGTCTGATTGTAGATTTGTAGAAATAGAAAATAGCCTCAGGTGGGATAAAGTGTTTGGAGTAATTGTGATAACAGACTTCACGAGAAGCAGAAAGAACAATGGATCTAATATATGAACTCCAAGAAGGATTTGATAAAAGAGACAGACCAAGAGGTTTCGGGACGTATATTTACTTAAGAGCAAATCCATCCATGAGAATCTCAGGAAGAAAACGGGCACGCCTACGATTAAAAGACACAAGCTGAGTCTTAATTGGACTAAATGAAACAAGCCATTTCGTACCCTAACCTCAACATGTCCCCAGGTCAACTTCTGATCAACCAATGTTCAAAAAACTAAATACTTACTTTCCAGATAGCTTGCCTTCCTATAAATCTGCCACTTTTGATCAACCAATGTTTAAAAGCTAAATACTTACTTTCCAGATAGCTTGCCTTCCTATAATCTGCCACTTTTGATCAACCAATGTTCAAAAAACTAAATACTTACTTTCCAGATAGCTTGCCTTCCTATAAATCTGTCACTTTTGATCAACCAATGTTTAAAAGCTAAATACTTACTTTCCAGATAGCTTGCCTTCCTATAATCTGCCACTTTTGATCAACCAATGTTCAAAAAACTAAATACTTACTTTCCAGATAGCTTGCCTTCCTATAAATCTGCCACTTTTGATCAACCAATGTTTAAAAGCTAAATACTTACTTTCCAGATAGCTTGCCTTCCTATAAATCTGCCACCTCTTACTGTAACTACTTACACTTCAGAAACGATATGCCTTGTATAAGATGAATTAAAATAAGAAAAAGCAATATCTGATTATCGATGCCATTAATGTCTGATTTTCGCTGGTCGTAATTATTTCTCTTTATCGTTTGGCTGGTCTGTTAACGGGGTGCATATTCTTTTCAAATATCGGTGACAAATGTATACTTAAATTGTATGTAAGTGTGCATTTTTGTTCACCCTCTATAAAAAATACCCCCTCGTTAAACTGTTTACAGAATACAAATTACTTTATAATCTTTCAGTTGTGTACCTTTAATTGTATGTGCATAGACGCTCGGCCATTAGGAGATGTCTCGCATTGTCTCCTAAGAAATTGACTATCGCTATGTCATTCGTAGGAATTGATGAAATAAAATATAACTGAATTAAAAAAAAAACGGAAAACAAAATGCGTGGATTATAATAGTTTTTTTTTTCAGATAGAAAAAAGCTTGCATATTTGTATGCTAATCACGTATTGGCAACATTTTAAATAATTACGAAAATAAGTGAGAAAACAAAATAAAATCACCGCCCCTGAAATCAGTGAGACATACAAATTAAAATTAAAAGATAAAAAAAACGTTGCGATGACTTTAAAATACGCGAGATCACGTCAAATAACGATGGAGGATTATTCATGAAGAGAATTTATTTTTACATCGTTTCAGGATTTCTATCGACGTCAATATTTGCTTTTTTGATTCCTTTTACATATTTCTTTTTCTGCGTGTTTTTCTATTCGCTTCTTTTTTCTCTAATTTATTTCGTAGTTGTGTATTCCGATCACTAAATTCGCGCCAGTCCGGAAGCGGAGGATTACTGGAATTAAATGTTTGAAGAATATTTGTCTTAAATCTCATCTTTATGTGTGTTTGCGTCGTGTGTTTTACCTTTGCATGAAATGGGATACAAGAAAAACGTTTGGGTTTTAACGATAAACGCATTTGTTTAGAAAAGGAGGAAACAATTAAACAAATGAATTCTTAAATTGTACGTCATTTTAACTCTGTTCAGAAGATCAGGCGATTCTCTAGTTTATTTTTATTTTATACTGCGTGGTCTGTATTCCTCAATTTACGATTTTGAAACTTCCAGACAATCAGGCTGAACTAATTGGTTTAAAATGTTGCCTGTAATCAATGTAAGCATGTTAGTATTCTAAAATAATTTTTGTTTTTAAATAATAGCATATATATATATATATATATATATATATATATATATATATATATATATATATATATATGTGTGTGTGTGTGTGTGTGTGTGTGTGTGTGTGTATTGACATAAAAATGTTGTTTGGCACAAGACAAACGAAACGGTCCGTAAAATATATCTCACAAAAATGTTTTTTTTTAATGTGAAAAAATAAAAATAACAATAATAAAATAAAAACACTGTTATTAGAATATAATATGAACCTGACTTTATATATATATATATATATATATATATATATATATTATTTTACTTCAGTCGAACTTCTCAGAAGTCAAGGGGTATCTTTATGGGGCTAACACTTAATCTCCCTATGTCCCCCCCCCCCTCGAAGTAAATTTACTAGACCAACTCGACTATCAACTAAATTCCATCCATTCACTGTGGAGGTCCCCAGATGCCGGAGAGCTTTCTACTCAAATAGATTATTTCCTCGTTTTGTTGGCCTCTGGAACTCCCCCCCTTTCCCCTGTTTCCCCGACAGTACTGGCATGCAGAAATTTAAAACAGCAGATCCAGATTTAGGTTGACCCACCCAACCTTCTCCCTTTACAGTAGCGGCCTGCCTTGTGTGGGGTAAACTATGTTTTAAAAAAGAGATACATAGATATGTGAGTGTTCCATTAAAGTTCTCCTTTACCTCTCAAATACCGAGCCAATAAAGAAGTTAAGAACAAAAAATTGCCTCTTCCTAATTCACCAGTTAACTGATTCATAGTATATATTTCTTGTGGTGTCTTGGTCTCACCGGATTCCAGGACAAGATGAATTCTTGTCTAGTTGGAGTATCCAACTTCGTGGTTTTACAAGAAGCAACATCATTTGGAGACGTGCAGCATTCCTCGTATAAGCTTGCGTGTGTTTTTTTATAGAGAGGAACTAATTCGGGCATAAAATAGTAGGTTATTTTGAATATTTGGTCAGAGTTTACTTGTGGGAGAAAGTGTTCTAATGCACGGTTTTCCTGACAGACTGTTGTACAGAGAGACCGAAGACACCCAAGGATGGTGTCTAGTACGTAATTCAAACTCTCTAGTAGGTAATTCAAACTCCCCATTTATAATGCGAAACAATGTGTCGTGTAAAGTATAATTACTAACAGAATGAGGGTATATTATAGTCACCTTTTCATTAGTTAGTTTTAATGTGTTAAATATACTAAGTGGCTGATTTCTCCCAGAAGAGTTCCCTTGATGTTATTGCACTTTGTCAGATGGTATACGTTGCCCCTAGAATCACAGATAACTTAATAACCTTAAGAAATGTGTGAATCTAAATATATTTCCTCCAGCTATGGGTTAAATACTAAGGTAGGCTAATAAAGTGTACTTAAAACTAAACGGAACTTCCATGCGCAAAGTTTCTTTCCAAGAACTACCCGTCTGTGAAACACAATACGACGGTGTTGCTTCCCAGCTGACTACAACATTGTCGTTTTGAAGTGCAATGTAAACAAATTCTCTTTGTACAGAGACACCTTAGACATTCGAGGACAGTGTCTAGTAGACATTCAAGTTCTGTCTCTCACTCTTTATATATATATACATATATATATATATATATATACATATATAAGTGTGGGTATGTGGGTGTGTGTGTATGTGGGTGTGTCTTTTATATCAGTTAATATCTATATTTAAAGTAGGAAAATAAAAGTATATCATGTTCTCTAAGATGATAATACAAGTATACTATATGAGATATATTTAAGATATATAATCTATGAAATAAATAGCAATCTACTATTATTTTCGATGTTATACATCATCTCAAAAACTGATACGAAATAGTTAGATTCCTCGAAAAGGGGGCCTGTACGTTGTTTACAAAAAATATGTGTATATATATATATGTTAACCTATCATCATAGTAAGGCGTAGGTAATCGAAGTATGTTTAACTGAAGTTGCTTACTTCTAACATTTAATGACGGTTCTTTCGATGGCGTTATGTGTTAAGAAATGGTGGATCTCAATTGTTCTGATACGCCGTTATTTGTGATTATCTTAAAAAACTTATATATATATATATATATATATATATATATGTATAAAGGAATAGAAATTATATTTCAGTGTAAATGACGATGAGCCGAACAATATATATTTTAATTCTTGTGTTCGTTTAGATATAAAAAAGAAAAGTAACACTCATCCTATTCTATTGACACATTAAATTAAAAACAGTTTTTCAGGTCACAAACGAGTAACACTTTTTTAAATATTTGTATTTGTGTGTTATTTCTTAAAACAAATCATCCTGAGGAAGTCTTGAAATAATGTCGAAACGTTGATGAAAACATAAATAATTGTTGGTCTTGCTTTTTTAATTTTCCGCAAATATATATATGTATATACATGTATATGCATGTGTGTATATATAGTTATATATATATATATATATGTGTGTATATGTATATGTATATATATATATGTATATATATATATGTATATGTATGCATATATATATATACATATATATATATATACATATTTGTATATATATACATATATACGTATATATGTACGTATATTTATGTATACATGTATATATATATATATATACATATATAAATAGAGAGAGATGTATATATATATGTTAGTATGTATACGTATATATATATATATATATATATATATATATATATGTATGTAAATGTGTATATATATGTGTATACTTACGTAAGTACGTATGTATATATAGGTATGTATATATGCATGTATACACATGTATATCCATCTATATATATATAGTCTCGGAAGTATATATATATATGTGTGTGTGTATGTGTAAATAAATAAATATTGTTACGACACTTTTTAGAAATTGATGTTTAGCCCTGTTCGGGCAGTTAAACATGAACTGTCGCGTTGCTATATGGCATGTTCCGAAAATGTTAGTTGAACAAGTTCTCAGTATTCCCTTCGTAAATGCATGCTGGACATAAATGGAATTTAATTCTCTTTTTTAAGGGGTAAACATCTCGTGGACATTTGGTTTGAGCATTTGCTTTCGGAGTTTAGGGTGGTTCTTTAACTGCGTTCGAATCTTGCTACCGTCTTAAATTATCATCTCTTACACTGATAATACGCTGACGTATATAGGTAAAATAATGTAATGTTTACTTAAATATATATGGTTACATATCTGTGGGTGTGTTATTAACTTAATCTGAATAACTAAATAGATAGACGTCGGCACGCAAAACTCTATTTGTTCATAATTTTTTTTCAGAAATATTATTATAATTGTTTCTGCGAATCCTTATAGTTCAATGAGCAGGACAAAGATATGAATCAGGACAAGTTCAATAAGAATCAGTATACCTTGCATGTTTACCCGTGTTGGGTGACAGGGTGTGGCTCATTATACGAATTTCTAGTGAATTGTGAGAAGAATAAGAAAACCTACTCGTGATATGTTTTGCTAGATAATAATTGCACAATGCCAACTAAAAACACAAACAACATCAAATTAACTTCATATGAATAAAGTTACATGTGTTACTAAGTCATGTAAATATAAATGAATTACTCTTTGCAATCATATTAAGGTTGTATGGGTATGTTTCGACCCACTTTTATGCTAGAAACAAAAAATACACGGACAAATACAAAATAACATGTGCCCGGAGAGGCATATATTTATAGAGATATGTATATATATATATATATATATATATATATATATATATATATATATATATATAGCTCACATAGCCAACTCAACAAATATAATTAAAGAATTGATAGGTTTCTATTATGTCTCTACACCACAAATCTAAAAGTATTATCAATGAACACATTATACAATTAGACACTGGCTGATTCCCTGCTTTTAAATTTGGATTTTCTTTTTGCTCTTATCTTCTTCTTTCCCTTTTGCTAATACGAATTCTTTGTATATTTTTTACATATATCTCGAGGACATATATGTGTATATATATATATATATATATATATATATATATATATATGTATATATATATATATATATATATATATATATATATATATAGAGAGAGAGAGAGAGAGAGAGATGAGGGGGTTGTGTAGCATCAGTGCAGTTCCAACGAGAGAAAAAAGTATATTTAAAGAATTGTGGTTACCAACGCTAGTAAAAGAACTTTTTCAATAATTATTTATTATCTTATCATTTTAACATTTTAAGTTTTTTAAATATAATTTCATGACGCGTTTCGAGCATTTATCGTTTATCCATTATGTTTTTTCTGTCAAACGGAACAAACATTTTTTTCTGTCTAATGAAACAGACACTTTTAAATGAAAGAAAAATGAAACGTTTTCTCAAATGAAACACTTTTATCAAATGGAATTTACATCTGAAGAGAGCATAATGGATAAACGATAAATGCTCGAAACGCGTTATGAAATTATATTTAAAAAACTTAAAAGGTTAAAATGATAAGATAATAAATAATTATTGAAAAAGTTTTTTTACTAGCGTTGGTAACCACAATTCTTTAAATATATATATATATATATATATATATATATATATATATATATATATATATATATATATATATATAATGCTAAGTTAAAAATATGTATGTATATATAATATATCTCACTTTTTATTCTTTCTCTCTCTCTCTCTCTCTCTCTCTCTCTCTCTCTCTCTCTCTATATATATATATATATATATATATATATATATATATATATATATGTATTCAAATGTGTTAAATATGAAAAACAATTATGTCTGGATATCATTTTGTAGATCTTTTCTATTGGCCGTATCAGAATTTAAGTTTTTTTTTTGGGGGGGGGGCATTGGCTAACGAGGCCTCCATAGTTATCCTTATTCCTCTGAAAATACACTTGGATTAATCTAAAAGTACTTGGAACACAAATGAAAACTAGGGATAATTCATCGGCCAATTACTCTCCGAAACAAAGATTCTGATTCAGACAATGACAAAGATCTACGAAAGGATATCCATACATAAGTTGTCTGTAATATTTAACAATACTTGCCTTCAAGATAAAATACTGCCATAGATAAACATATATATGTGTGTATATATATATATATATATATATATATATATATATATATATATATGTGTGTGTGTGGGGGGTGGGGGGTGAGGGGGCGTGTGCATGTATATAGGTATTTGTTTATCTACCTTCTCTCTATAGATTTACATTTATTATACCATGTGTCACTGATGTTGTACATGTCTGCGGAAATAATAATAATAATATATAAAAGCTATATTTGATATTAGGCACTTTTTGTCAGCCCGGTTGAAATTATTTGAAGTACAATTTTGTAGATATGTACCTAGCCTGGATTATATATATATATATATATATAAGGGTTTCTTTATAAAACAATGGTAGCGTTCAGCCTTGAAAATGGTGCAAAATAACTCATCCCTATGCAAAACCTTATCTAAGTCACGGACAACATTATGATCAGGGACTTGATTGAAATTAATACATTGTATATAAGAAGATCATAGTTGAAGTGATGTACTCCCACTAAACCTGGTTATTTTACGGGTGTGTACAATATAGTAGGTAAGTTGAATATCTAAGTTTTATTTATGTATTATTATTGTTTTTTTGTTTTGTTTTTGAAAAGGAGAGAGTTTCTCCCTAAATATCAAATTATTTTCCATTCTTGCGGATTTCATTAATAATAAGTGAAAACAACTGTTCACTGAAAAAGTTACTGATGAATAAATATATAAATTGTTATATTTTCGAAATATTTAAATATATAGCAAACGCTTTTGGTGAGAGGTTAAATAGAAGCATTAGACAATACAGCGGATTTATTACACTCGTTCCACCCTATTGTGTATTAAATACGGTCTACAACACAGTTAAGAAATATGAGCGGGATCGAAATCTGATCGTTGATGTGACATTAAAAATAATTGGATGATGTTAATGCCTATAAATAGAACGGATTTCCTGGGCCTCTTTAGGGCTACAAAGCTCAGATACATTGCCAGCTACAAATAAGTCTGACTGCGTAACTGAGATTCAAGGAAATATAATGCTTTCCATGAGGGAATGGTTTTCAGATTGGACAGCAATAGGGACACTAGGCAATACGGACACTAGGCAATAGGGACACTAGGCAATAGGGGCACTAGGCAATAGGGGCACTAGGCAATAGGGACACTAGGCAATAGGGGCACTAGGCAATAGGGACACTAGACAATAGGGGCACTAGGCAATAGGGACACTAGGCAATAGGGACACTAGGCAATAGGGGCACTAGGCAATAGGGGCACTAGGCAATAGTGACACTAGGCATCACGTTTGTTGCATTTTGAATATCAACTGGTGGAAACGTATCTCTGACCGTCATCTTTTCAAGTATATACGATCTAGTAATTTAACGTAATCTGAGACAGGCACGCTATGGAAAACACTTCACCATCCTTGTCTGTCTGAACACATACTACAGCGTCTGCAACATTGGATGACCTAAGTGTTGAGACATGGTGAACGTTAATTGGATGAAAATCAAACGCGGCGCTTGAAAGAGATTAAGAAAGGACGGACTAGTTTGGAGAAATCTAATTGAAAGGACGTCAACGTCTAGAAACAGTAAGGATCAACTATTAGTAATATATAGTGTACCTACATACGTTTTGAACAAAAACACACATCTGTGTACGCATGCATGTATATATATATATATATATATATATATATATATATATATATATATATATGTTCACAGGTCTATCAACGTAAGTATTAGGATCTCCATATGAGGTAAATGTGCATACGTATACTAAAATAGATAAACACACCCAGTCACATATACGCCTATATATATATATATATATATATATATATATATATATATATATATATATATATATATATATATATCTATACATCAACATATATATTGATCAAGTTCAAATATGTATATAAAGAGAACATTAAACCAATCTTTTCAAGTGTGCTCAATACCAATTACAGCATTTCTAAAAGTATATAAAAAATATTATAGACTTACGTCAATCAACTAACGTTTCAATTCGTGCTTCTGCATCTTTTTAAAGGCAAACGTTCTACCTTAGAAAAGATGTGGTAGAACGCGTTGAAACCTTGATTGATTGACGTAAGGCTATAATATTGTTTATGTAATTATATATATATATATGTATATATATATATATATATATATATATATATATATATATATATATATATACTATTTGCATTTTATTGACCATATAAAATTAATCTAAAACACATAATTTTCATTCGTTTTTACGTTTTTTTTATTTCATTACTTGGACGAGAGTCTGTATTTTATCCCCCAATTACACACAGAAAAGTTATTTATTAACGTTTTAAAATCATCAGTTACTGTCGGTGCACGCCCCAAATCGGGTAAGCGTATTTTGTTTATCCAATCTTGCTAATCATCAGAGTGGCAGTGTATCTGTTTTTTCAATTTTTTTTACTTGTATCAAAAATAAGTTAACAAATTTTATCAGATAAAAGCAACCTTTTACACAAAAATAAACTTGGAGTATTTATTTACACAAAGTTTTTAAAGCAAAATTTAAGAGGTTCAAAATCACCGTTTAAAGAAAATGTAACGTGTTATTTTTTTGAGGAAATAAAATGAAATTATAATATTAAAAGAAGTTTAATGGCTTTTTGATGTTAATATACATATATTCTAAGATGGTTTTCTCACAGAAACCGAATAAAATGAAAAATATATTTGTTTTGTGAAATCACTGGTTCAGAAAATTATACTCAATACTCGCCGATCCGATATTAAATATAATTTATTTCTAAAAAAAGTGACTCTTTTATTATAGGTTGAAATGTTCGGTATTATTTTATGTAAACTTCCCTGATGCTCCCAATGCAATTCAACTTTTTTAAGCGAATACGTGTGAACACCCAGCTATTAGAAAAATTGAAAGTCATAAAAAGTCTTTATCGACATTTAAAAACTCAGTTTCTTCAATTATAAAAACTAGCAGTTTACCCGAAACAGGTTGACCGACAAAATGTTTTCCATTGATAAAATGTTTTTGTGATCAAATTGTATCAGCAATTAACTTATATCATTTAGTTGTTTTTCTATTGTCTCGTCTACTTCTTTCCTTTGATTTTAATTTTTCCCACTATTTATTAAGGAATGTTGTACTGTTTCTTAATACTCATATAGTTATTTGAATTATACTGACTTTTTCCATGTTCCATATGCATTACATTTCTCTGGCAAATTTCGCATATTTTCTTCGTTTATCTGTTTGTACATCCATGTACCAGAAAATGTTACTTTCGTTTTTTTGCAGTATTGTCACTTTCAAAATGCAAACATTTTCCCCACGCAGTCGAGTCTGTTTTGTAGTCTTTTGTATTCATTATGTGAGTTACTTTTTCGTCGTTGCGTTACACTGCTTTTATTTTTACTTGGTGTTTGTCTATTTTAGTTTTGATATAGTTTGTTCAAGTCACATTGTTTTGTGCAGGTGTCAGTAGCGATTCAGTTTGTCTTTTAGTAACCATGTCCAGGTGTTCTCCTAGGTCTCCTCTCTAATCATTCTTATGATTCGTCCATGTTTCACTCATCTTTTCTCGTCTTTCGTTATTCATTTCTCTCTATTGTTCATGTTGTCGATGTTTCTTGCTGCGGTGATCGGCTTTTCTGTGTTCTGGCTTATGTATTTTCAAATTCTTGTTGTGTGTCATTAACACAGTATTCTATACTCCCTAGTCTTCTTTCTATTTCTCTCTTATTCAAGAAGAGTCGGTCAATAATCTCATCGTCCCAACAGAAAAAAGGTAGCATTCTCCTTCTGTGTTTCTGCTGAGTATTATCTTTAGCGCCCCCAATTCTATGATCAACACTAATAGTGATAGAGAATTTTCTTGAAAGATACTTCCCTGTATTCTTATTTAAGTAAAGTATTGTTTTCAAGATGACAGTTCCGGCCTCTAAGTTCTTATTGCTTTCTTTGATGATGATGATGACGACGACAACGACGACGACTCGACGATGATGATGATGATGATGATGATGATGATGATGATGATGATGATGATGATGATGATGATGATGATTACGATGACGATGACAATGACGATGAGGATGACTATGACGATGATGACGATGATGACGATGATGACGATGACGATGATGATGACGACGATGACGATGACGATGACGATGACGACGATGATGACGATGACGATGACGATGACGACGATGATGATGACGATGACGACGACGACTCGACGATGATGATGACGATGATGATGATGATGACGATGACGACGATGAGGATGACGATGATGATGACGACGATGATGATGCTGACGATGATGATGACGACGATGATGATGCTGACGATGATGATTATTACGATGACGATGATGATGATGATGACGATGACGATGATGCTGATGATGATGATGATGATGATGATGATGAAAAAAAATAAAATAAAAATAAAAATAAAAATAAAAATAAAAAATTAAATTTCAATTAAAAAAGTGAAAACAATGAAAATTAAAATAATAAAAATAATAAAAATAAATAAAATAATAAAAATTAAAATTAAAATAAAATAAAAAATAATAATAATAATAAACCCGCATAAGCTACAAAGGGTAACCAGTCACAAGGAATTTACAACAGGGAGAAAACAAAACCACACGAAAAACACCACAACCCGAACAAAGGAAAGGAAACTGCAATAAACACCACTTTATAATCTCCCCCTCCGAATAAATTACATTGGACTCCGCTATAACAACACAAAAATGAGCGAATGAACAGAAATTACAAGAACCACTATAAGCCCCCCCCCCTTCTCTCCCCACCCCACCTTAAAAAAAGTTGTTTTTTTTTAATGGTGCCGGCCAAGTCTGACACCGGACAAACGATTTGTGGAGGGTCGATGAGAGTGAGAAAACCAAGGGGGGGCAGCACAAACCAGACCTCCACTGGAAAAGTGCAGAAAATGATGGGATCTTGGGGAGGCTTATTGCCACCCAACTCCCAGAGAAGACCAAGTGTCTTTACAAGCGAGAAATCAAAGTTAAGAGGCTGTTGCGATACCGCATCTTTATCGAAAAGAGGTGAAGAATACGGGAAATCTGGGGAGGCATGTTGTCACTCTGACTCTAAGAAATACCGGTGAGCAATCGCTGACGATGATCTGTGTAAGAAATCCTATTGAGAACAAATAATAATAATAATAATAATAATAATAATAATAATAATAATAATAATAATAATAATAATAATAATTATTATTATTATTATTATTATTATTATTATTATTATTTATTTTATTGTCGTTATTATTATATATTTTTTAATTTTTTACTTACTAGGTGTTATCACATGAGTTATTTCCACTGAACGCTCAGTGGTAATAAGATACTGTGTTCCCTGGTGTAATCATGTAAACGATCTTATCTAATTTCCAGTCCTCTCCGCCTCTTTCGATCACCGTTGTAAATCATCGTGCGTTCTCGCGACAGCTGTTCATAACTATTTCATATTGAGAAATGCCTACATTTGAATAGAAATAAGTGCACTCGTGATTCACGTATCCACGTTTCATTCCAGCGGAAGTCTGGATAGTCCTCTCTCTTCGCGAACATTTTTTATTGGACCCAGACGATGTTGGCGTCACCTTTTTTTTTTACAATTTCCTCTTCACCTGCATAGTTTGATTTCTCTTGAAGCGTTAAAAGTGTTTTTGTTTATATATTTCTAGCTGTGTTTATCAAAAGTTGAACTACTTCAACTCACTTTCGATTTGTCAATTTCACCTCGTTATGTGAGTTGGATCCCAAACCTGAGACTTCTTATTCTTCCCATGTAGTTTTCATATATTCACTGCTTTCTATGTTGTCAATATTTCCTGGGATGCGCATTTTTCATCGGCTTCTTTCCGGAATTGTTCATGAGTATTGATACTCAAGTTTTTTTCTTTATGCACCGCAATTTCCATTTATTGCTGATTTTCTCCGCTAGAACAGCGGAATCTAATATTGATAATGATGATTCCTTTCTTTTACTTTTAGCCGATTTGTCTTGTTTCGATACTTTTTTGCCATGGTTATTCTTGTATCTCTAAGCATATTTATAATTTACTTTGCCAATTTTAGCACCAGTTTTCGTAACTTCCATTTGACCGAATGTTTGACATGCAGATGTTTGCAAAATTCCCTATGGACTATCTTCCCTTTTCTGTCATTATTCTTTGTTTTGTCCAGTTATTTTAAAAATGTTATTACCATTATTTTCTAAAATGTTAATACAAAAGATTTTCCATATTTGACATGTTCTAGAAAATCATTAAAAATACATTCCTGATTTTATGTCAACGATATTTAAACAATGCAAGAATAAATGAATAAAAATCAGTTTTAATTCATCGAATTTAAGTAATGTTCTTGTATGGATTTCATAGAGCTATCTGTACAAACAGTACGGTGATCACGAGAACATTGTGATTTTGATTTATTTCAAATTAATTTTGTTGTAAATTTCAGATTTTGAATACTAAATCCGATCTGAAAATAATATGATTACTTATTTGGAAAGATGCCCAACAAACAAACAATTCTTCATGACATCAGCCAAATAAATGAAGTATGTATGTATAGCAAAATAAGGGAAGATGTTGCCTAATTTGAATGACCGGTATACTTTCATTAAAAAAGGCTACATAAAATGAATCCCCTCAATATGTTTTGCAATCGATTTCCGACTTTTTTTATTTAATTTCAGCTTCGGTTATTGGTACTAATATTATAGATGTTTTAAAAGTAGATGACATTTTCTCACTTCGGAATATTTTTCTGCCACTCTCATGTGATAGATTTGTCAACATATATATTGTCGTTTTTGTTAACTGCAAATAAGTTTCCTGGCTTTCCCATTTGCTATAACACCAACAGAAAACAGATTAGCTGAAAACGAGTTTGTTTTAATCGAATAATGAAGCATTAGACCAATTTCTCAGTCGTAGACGAATTTATATTTCTCTTCACTACTATACTAAGTGAGAATAGTTAAATCGGACACGAGGCTGTGCCAATCATACACGGCATAGTGCTCATCCTTTCTTCCTTTTTGTTAAGTAGTGATATCAATAGATAAAGTAGTGATATCAAATATCAAATAACAATAAAGTAGTGATATCAAATATCAAATATCGATAGATAAAGTAGTGATATCAAATATCAATAGAAAAAGTAGTGATATCAAATATCAATAGAAAAAGTAGTGATATAAAATATCAAATATATATAGATGAAGTAGTGATATCAAATATCAAATATCATTAGATAAAGTAGTGATATCAAATATTAAATATCAACAGATAAAGTAGTGCTATCAAATATCAAATATCAATAGATGAAGTAGTGGTATCAAATATGAAATATCAATAGATGAAGTAGTGATATCAAATATCAAATATCGATAGATAAAGTAGTGGTATCAAATATCAAATATCGATAGATAAAGTAGTGGTATCAAATACCAAATATCAAGAGATAAAGTAGTGCTATAAAATATCAAATATCGATAGATAAAGTAGTGATATCAAATATCAAATACCAATAGATAAAGTAGTGATATCAAATATCAAATATCAATAGATAAAGTAGTGATATCAAATATCAAATATCTATAGATAAAGTAGTGATATCAAATATCAAATATCAATAGGTAAAGTAGTGATATCAAATATCAAATATCAAATATCAATAGATTAAGTAAAATTTATTTCCTGCGAGTTTTTGTCTATTTCGCTATCGTTGATTTCTATTATATTTCATATTAAAATAGTAAAACTGATTAGTAATATATGATGCTAGACTCATCTATCGATTTCGAAATATGAGTACCCAAAACCAAATTCCGTTTTTTTTAGTGCTTATGGTGATTGTGCTATTCTTGTCCAGCGAGTGATAAACAGACGAGACCACCAATGGAGCAACAACAAAAAATGGGATTGGGTCGAACGCACATTTGTCCTTAATCTTGCCTTCCGCAACCTCTCAATGCCATCCACTTCAAAACCTCACCTCATTCCTAATAGCGAGTCTTCATTCGCTCCTGTCTTGTAACAAGCTCTCAAAACTTTAAACAGGGATTTTTTTACTGAAAGATTGGACTTAAGCGTGTTCCTGTCCCAAAGTCAAGGCCTATCAGTATTCCTTTTCTCAATTCTTCGATTCACCAAATATAAGGATTTTTGGTATTCGCTCATCACCCATGACAAGACCATTTCTGCTAGATAGGCACCGTTTCAATACCATTACTCTAACATCTCGCAAAGAGATCAACATTGTCCACGTTATCTTCAAGTGTTTATCTACATATGGAGTGAAAACAGCGTTTGTGGAAGACATCGAGTTGATTAATCTGCGATAGATATAGAGTCCACGTCTCAGACACATACAAAAAGAACGGAAAGACTCACAGCCTTATAGACCTCAATATATATATATAATGTATATATATATATATATATATATATATATATATATATATATATATATATGTGTGTGTGTATGGGGGGATTGGTGGGTGTGTAAATAAATATATATGTATGTTTATTTAGTTATGTATGTATTTTTTTTATATGAGATACATTTAATTATTGTATAAGTCATCCTATCGTGATAAACATATGCACGATATGTGGATATGCAATCGTTATAGGAAATGTTGAAATAACGAAAAACAAATGTGAAGTTGCATACTTAAAAAGGTATTTATAATAATCGGGTTATCAAATAAGAAATATACAAAAATATGAGAATGACATCGAATCCATGGACTGTCCAAGAATTACTTATCTCATCGGAAGTCAAATATCAATCATTTGCTAATGACCGGTAAGCATTAATTTGAACATTTTACAGAACAATTTTAAGTTTACCCAAAGTAAAAATATTCTAAAAATGCTTAAATGCATTGTAGTTGTTATTGTATCTGTGCAGCTGTTGCAAATCTCCGGTATTAGTTAGTGAAGGGTAGTGGATATTAATAACATTCAGGAACGAATTCAAAGTCAGAATTCTTTGAAAAAATTAGTATATATGTAGAAACATCAGAATGAAACTTCCTCAGCGGTGGTTTATTATAAGTGTATTGTTTGGTTGCATATAAGGAGAAAAGGAAGAAAGGAAGGGGAAAACGAAGAAGAAATAGATAAAAAGAAAGACAGAGAACAAAAGTTCAAAAATAAAGAAAAAAAATAACGAAAGAAAAACGGTACAGAAGCCAGAGTTCAAGCTATAAAAAATTGTTTTAAAAAGTTTGAAACTAGAATTAAATTACACATATTTTGTAGCTTGTTGTGTGGGGGGGAGACATATATATATATATATATATATATATATATATATTATACGGGCACTGTAATTGTAGTGTTAACACAGCATTACATTGCTATCACTAAATGCATCGTTCCTTTCATTAAATTGAACGCTCTTATGACGTCAAGCAGCCGGATAAAGTGTTAAAATTATTACTGTTTATTCGCTATTCAGCGGTGTCCCAGTGATTCTAGATGTCGGGATTGAAGTTGTAAAATATTCGGAATCCGGGGTTTCGAATCGCATGACCAGTAGTGATTATTCATATCTCTCTGCTGATAAGCCCCAATTAAACAGAACGAAACGTATACGTACATAATAATAAACAAAACAAATATGTATACCTGCAATATATATATATATATATATATATATATATATATATATATATATATATATATATTGTAGGTATACTATCTTAACGGTAACACATAACTAAAACTAACGTGTAGCACACAATGAAGATGTTTTTCCCCAACTATGTACACTTCAGAAATATGTTTAAAAGTATTTTCGAAAGACAACATTCATCAAATTATACCTTGTTTTTTTTCTCCATTTACCGCTAACTGACATTGTAGTGGGTTCTCATTTAACAATATATACATATCGGAAAATGCTCCCACCTCTAAAATCTAAAATGTTTACTTTTTTATATTTCTTTTATGCGGACATTTTTTCCAGCTGTTTACATGTAATCGCCCCTAAAAAGTAGAATCTATGTCTTTTATTTGAAGGTGGAGCGAGGTAAACTATTATTAGTGTGATAGTAAAAAAATACGTATACTTTTTCGTTGCTTGGTTGAGACTAATTCTACTGAACTTCAATGACCTCAACACTATCAATAGGCAAGTGTAGGAATACATTCAGTGACGAGTGTAGTGCACAGAGACAACACTAGGACGGTACTCACCGGAATGCTACTTTACAGGAAGCAACTATATCTGAAACTGTAGAGGTGTTTGATACATGTGTTTACTATCATTGTTTACTAAAGCGAGTGTAAGATGAACACAAAAAAGCATTATGTGAAGTTTTCCATTCTGAGTGAACTCAATCGACTTCAAGGGGTTAATATAATATTTTCAGATGATATCTTCAATCTAGCTCTAGTGAATATCGAAGATATAACTTACAAGTTGAATTGTAACACACTGAAACAATTGGGAATTTCCTCATTTGATCGATCCTACATAAATCCGGTCAGTATTCAATAGACGCGTGAAATTTAGTTAGCAACCTGATGAGAAAGCATCAATTGTTCGGGACAGTATTGCACAAGTAAATAAGGTGCAGATTCATGTATTTCGTGTTGTAGTTAATACCGTAGAAAACCAGCGAGGTAGCCTTACATTCTTAATGAACACGGAGGTACTCTTCTACATGGTGGTACCACACCTCACTCGATATTTAAATTGCCATAATCCCCAACAAAAGATGCGGATCCGATTTGCCAAATAGAAAAAGGATCCGATTCTATCTGAATTTTTACAAAATTGTACCTTCATCGTATGGGATCGATTTATAATTGAACATAAAACAGCATTTGAAGTTTTTTGATAAATATGCGTGATCTGAAGAGATATTGTGATGGGTGACGTCACACTTTTATTATCAGTTAAACTCCGACACACACTTGCTATTTTACCACGTTGAAGTCCCGCCGATGATCTCAATGCTTGCATTAAATTGTCATAATTGTAGACGTACATCAAAATCGTAACATCAATTACAAACATGCGTGTGTATTTCAATAACGACCAAATGGCTGATGAGTTAGCCTCCCTACTTATAAAAATTGTTGCTGGCAAGATTGCAAGAGTCAACTATGGTAAAATTGTTTCTACTCCAGGTATCGCATCAACTGTTTGATCACTCACTGGACTTAGTAATAGATTAAGACAGTAATTGTAGCTTTTTAAAATGGCAGGGTACATGTCATCAATCAAAAACAACTCTGATACCCGGATACCCAATTATGTTACTCCGGAATAGTGAAGCTGTAAAGTGATATGTTTCATGGTTTCTGTTTTATATTAACATCGTGGGGTCTGCGTTATCGCCGGACAATCATAAGCAGCACATAACACAATAGTTAGAGATTGGGATGGACTTTTTTCATTTAATCTACTTTCCTGGGCAACGACGATACAAGGGTCAGCTAGTTATTTATAACAATAATAATGACAACATTTACATTGAATAGTAATTTATATGTAATGTTTGGTGGTCAGCTTCTTTATTCGTCTGCAGATACCTTGTTATTATATTTCAAACTCTAATACTATGAAATAAATAACAATTATCTGAGTAGTCACGACATTAAAAAAACTCTTAATAAACCATAAATGATCGATTTAAATTATTTATATACTTTTCAGAGATTTATGGGGCTTTAAAAGGAACGGGCAACGCCGGGCCACGAGTATAGCTAGAGAGAAACATCACATTGGTACGGAAATAAATGTCGTTATTTTATTAGATAAAAAGTGAAATTCAATTCAAGAATACATGCTGATTTGAATATATGATTTCAAAGTGCAATATCGCATGTACAGTTTTCTTTCTTAACTTTAAATTAAGCATATTGAAAGACAGTAAAAAAGGAAACATTGCATAAATACAAATAAACATCCAACAACAATCTGTCGGAAATAACCGACGCGTATAGGGAGCGCATAGATAGCGTCTTAAAGGTCAGAAATATATTAATAATTACGATAAGCGAAAGTCATATAAACAATAAAGAGATAGGTAGAGACATATATATATATATATATATATATATATATA
>OY744529.1:119408453-119425953 GCA_963556195.1 Sepiola atlantica
GCAGTTACAAATAGTAAAATGTTAATCATTCAATGAAATGCAGTTACAAATAGTAAAATGTTAATCATTCAATGAAATGCAGTTACAAATAGTAAAATGTTAATCATTCTATGAAATACAGTTACAAATATAAAATGTTAATCATTCAATGAAATACAGTTACAAATAGTAAAATGTTAATCATTCAATGAAATACAGTTACAAATAGTAAAATGTAAATCATTCAATGAAATACAGTTACAAATAGTAAAATGTTAATCATTCAATGAAATGCAGTTACAAATAGTAAAATGTTAATCATTCAATGAAATGCAGTTACAAATAGTAAAATGTTAATCATTCTATGAAATACAGTAACAAATAGTAAAATGTTAATCATTCAATGAAATACAGTTACAAATAGTAAAATGTAAATTATTCAATGAACTACAGTTACAAATAGTAAAATGTTAATTATTCAATGAAATGCAGTTACAAATAGTAAAATGTTAATCATTCAATGATATGCAGTTACAAATAGTAAAATGTTAATCATTCAATGAAATGCAGTTACAAATAGTAAAATGTTAATCATTCTATGAACTACAGTTACAAATAGTAAAATGTTAATCATTCAATGAAATACAGTTACAAATAGTAAAATGTAAATTATTCAATGAACTACAGTTACAAATAGTAAAATGTTAATCATTCAATGAAATGCAGTTACAAATAGTAAAATGTTTATCATTCAATGAAATACAGTTACAAATAGTAAAATGTTAATCATTCAATGAAATACAGTTACAAATAGTAAAATGTTAATTATTCAATGAAATACAGTTACAAATAGTAAAATGTTAATCATTCAATGAAATACAGTTACAAATAGTAAAATGTTAATTATTCAATGAGATACAGTTACAAATAGTAAAATGTTAATCATTCAATGAAATACAGTTACAAATAGTAAAATGTTAATCATTCAATGAAATACATTTACAAATAGTAAAATGTTAATCATTCTATGAAATACAGTTACAAATAGTAAAATGTTAATTATTCAATGAAATGCAGTTACAAATAGTAAAATGTTAATTATTCAATGTAACACAGTTACAAATAGTAAAATGTTAATTATTCAATGAAATGCAGTTACAAATAGTAAAATGTTAATCATTCAATGAAATACAGTTACAAATAGTAAAATGTTAATCATTCAATGAAATACAGTTACAAATAGTAAAATGTTAATTATTCAATGAAATACAGTTACAAATAGTAAAATGTTAATCATTCAATGAAATACAGTTACAAATAGTAAAATGTAAATCATTCAATGAAATACAGTTACAAATAGTAAAATGTTAATTATTCAATGAAATGCAGTTACAAATAGTAAAATGTTAATAATTCAATGAAATACAGTTACAAATAGTAAAATGTTAATAATTCTATGAAATACAGTTACAAATAGTAAAATATTAATTATTCAATGAAATACAGTTACAAATAGTAAAATGTTAATCATTCAATGAAATACAGTTACAAATAGTAAAATGTTAATCATTCAATGAAATACAGTTACAAATAGTAAAATGTTAATTATTCAATGAAATACAGTTACAAATAGTAAAATGTTAATTATTCAATGAAATATAGTTACAAATAGTAAAATGTTAATCATTCTATGAAATACAGTTACACATAGTAAAATATTAATTATTCAAAGAAATACAGTTACAAATAGTAAAATGTTGATCATTCAATGAAATACAGTTACAAATAGTAAAATGTTAATTATTCAATGTAATACAGTTACACATAGTAAAATATAAATTATTCAATGAAATACAGTTACAAATAGTAAAATGTTAATTATTCAATTAAATATAGTTACAAATAGTAAAATGTTAATTATTCAATGAAATATAGTTACAAATAGTAAAATGTTAATCATTCTATGAAATACAGTTACAAATATTAAAATATTAATTATTCAATGAAATACAGTTACAAATAGTAAAACGTTAATTATTCAATGAAATACAGTTACAAATAGTAAAATGTTAATCATCCTATGAAATACAGTTACAAATAGTAAAATGTTAATTATTCAATGAAATACAGTTACAAATAGTAAAACGTTAATTATTCAATGAAATACAGTTACAAATTGTAAAATGTTAATCATTCAATGAAATACAGTTACAAATAGTAAAATATTAATTATTCAATGAAATACATTTACAAATAGTAAACTGTTAATCATTCAATGAAATACAGTTACAAATAGTAAACTGTTAATCATTCAATGAAATACAGTTACAAATAGTAAAATGTTAATCATTCTATGAAATACAGTTACAAATATTAAAATATTAATTATTCCATGAAATACAGTTACAAATAGTAAAATATTAATTATTCAATGAAATACAGTTACAAATAGTAAAATGTTAATCATTCAATGAAATACAGTTACAAATAGTAAAATGTTAATTATTCAATGAAATACGGTTACAAATAGTAAAACGTTAATTATTCAATGAAATACAGTTACAAATAGTAAAATGTTAATCATTCAATGAAATACAGTTACAAATAGTAAAATGTTAATTATTCAATGAAATACAGTTACAAATAGTAAAACGTTAATTATTCAATGAAATACAGTTACAAATAGTAAAATATTAATTATTCAATGAAATACAGTTACAAATAGTAAACTGTTAATCATTCAATGAAATACAGTTACAAATAGTAAAATGTTAATTATTCAATGAAATGCAGTTACAAATAGTAAAACGTTAATTATTCAATGAAATGCAGTTACAAATAGTAAAACGTTAATTATTCAATGAAATACAGTTACAAATAGTAAAATGTTAATTATTCAATGAAATACAGTTACAAATAGTAAAATATTAATTATTCAATGAAATACAGTTACAAATAGTTAAATGTTAATTATTCAATGAATTACCCTTTCTGTTTATTTTTAATTAATTTCAGGTAAAATATTCTTCAATAAAATAAGCAAAAAATGATTCATCTATTTTCTATTTTTGTTCTTTTGTATTTTAACATAGTTATCCCAAACAAGCCAGGCCGCCACTGTAGGCGTAAGGGGCTACTGAGAAAAAAGGTTTGGGGGTCAACCTAAATTGGGAGCTGCGCAGCGAGATGTCTCTTTACACAAGTGTTAAATTTCTGCATGTCAGTACCGTCGGGGAAACACGGAGCAGGGAGGGAGTTCCAGAGACCAGCAGCATGAGGAAAGAAGCTATTGGAGTAGAAAGCGCTCTGGCATCTGGGGGCCTCCACAGTGAATGGATTGGATTTAGCTGATTCTCGAGTTGGTCTAGTGAGTTTACGTCGAGGAAGCACCAGAGTATCCAGTTAATCAGAGCACATTCCATTGAAGTATTTGTAAAACAAGCACAAGGATGCTACATTGCGGCGATGGGACAGGGACTGGATCTTAGTTGACAGTGAGGGACCTATTAGGTTGGCGACTCTTTTTGAGGGCCTTGTCAAGGAGGGAGAGACTAGTAGATGATACAGCAGCCCAGATGTGGCAACAATACTCCATGCATAGGCGGATGGTGGCTTTGTAGAGATACAGGATAAGGTTAGGTGTGAGGAGTTTAATAGCACGGTAGAGAAAGCCCACCTTCTTTGCTGCAGCCTTGGCAATGTCTTCAATGTATTTGTTCCAACAATATCATCAGTTACGCACTATTAAGCTGTTTCACATATGTCGCGATTGGAAATATGCATTCGTTATACAAATAAGCAATAGATATGTAATGCCATTTCGATTTCAATCATTTGTCGCAAATGACGTCAGTTAACAATTAGTTTACCATCGGTTGATCTCAATCCATCATGTAAATTGTCGCCTATATTACGGATATTTCAACTAGTACTCATTTTTGGATTTTGATTCGCTGGCATATTATCCAAATCAAACATGATGTAGAGGTCATAAGGAAGTCAGCCAGATAACCTTGAAAGCGTCGGTTTTTTTCTCCGGTGGGGCGGGGGGCAATAGCTAGCGGCAAGGATGCCAGTCTATATAGAAAAAGGCGCAAAAAGAAATTAGTCTGTCCGTGAACACCGACGCGATGGAACGCAGATGAAATGACAAATTATTACTGATGATCAAAGCTAATGGCAGAAGCACCGTATCTTTCATTTCTATCATTTTGCCCACAGAAAAGATGCAGCCGATACTAACGGGCGAATATAAATTATCTCTCTCCGAAATTAGAATACGTCTACACTTGTGTGTGTTCTGAATTTGATCACAGATAGCCAGAGCCCACAGTTCAGGGGGATCGCAGACGAACAGTAAAAGTTGGGGCAGAAGCGGATCATAGGTACGATTGTATCTTATTTTAAATTAATTGAAGAGTCCGAACGCAAAACGCGATACATCCAATTCGTTTTAATTGAGACCTTAAACAATAAAAAACAAGAATATATTAATCTAGACTTCGACTGAAAGCTGATTGTAATTAAAAATCAAACATGAATTAGTTCGGTATCATTTTATGTAACAAATAGTGATGGGGTGCCGTCGAGTGTTGAAATGCAACAATTTTTATAGGGATAGTTTCGTGATTTTTTAAATGGTGTTTATCGCAGTTTGCATTCGAACTATTCAATTTCATTATTACCTGCAAAGGGGATGAACTCCACTTAGAGGGGATGTAATGCCACATGAATGTAGCAAAACGAAATGGAAATTCGTTTTTCTTTTTAATCCTGAACAGAGCTCGGAATATGAAAATAACGACGCAATTTATATTCAATACTAATTTGATATTTCGTCTCCGGGAATGAATATAGCAGTCATACTTAAAATACGCCGCGGCCCAAATGTTGCCCGCGGGACTGGTGTTGCTACCCCGTCTTCTCGTAGTGAGGCGTTTTCGCTTTACCTATGTTATTTTATTACGTCTCTGAAACAACGTTTACTCATTCTGACAGGAGTTAGCATTTCCGACCACTTGATTGTGTCCGCGTAGACATTGGTGTTTATGCGTTTCAGGGCATTTACGTGTGATCAGACACTTCTTTTACGTCTTTTGTTTGTGTTCATTCATTTATTAACTACTCTATTTTTTTTGTTTTATAAGTCAACCATATGCGATGAAGACTTTTAAACAAGCAAACAATGATATAATTTCTCGGTTAAATGTCACGTCCTCGGGGGAGTTAACTCTTCACCTTTTACTAAACTATATTTCCCTACCTCTTTGCATTATGGAACAACATATTGGTATAGCGTCATCTCTCTCTCTCTCTCTCTCCCCCTCTCTCTCTCTCTCTCTCTCTCTCTCTCTCTCTATATATATATATATATATATATATATATATATATATATATATATATATATGTATATATATATATATATATGTTTTCTAATTTAACATTCAAAGTTTTTCAGATATATAATTATTTCATAAAATAAAGTACGCTATAGCTTTATAGTGCGGGACTAGAGCTACTTTACAAAGTTGTAATTATTTTACCCTAGAAAATGATGAGGAAGGATAGAAGGAGTTTGTAAATGTGTTTCAAATGTGTTTTTAAACGTATTTGTAAACGTATTTTTATATATTTTAAAACGTACTTTAAAATGTATATCTGTAAATATTTTCAAATACTTTAAAATTCTTGAAAATAGCATCCTTTATTTTAGCCAAAACAATTGCTTGACTTGATTAAAAACGGTTTATTTCACTCCAAGTCATTTTCTCTATATATATAAATATAAATATATATTAAAAGTAGTTGAGCTGTTACATTTATTAATTATTAAAATGTGTTTATTATCTAATATATTACATTTTTCTTTAAGTGTTGTTATTAAATTTCATGAACACATGTTTCGAGCATATTTTGCTTTTTTCAGATATTTTCTTTTTTTTAAAGTGTGGGTACAATTTTATTATAACATTTTGGTGTATCTGCGCGTGTTTCCTTTGCATTTTCCTCTCTGAGTCATCATCAGTACATATTGGGACATGCCACTGTAGTTAATTGAAACGTTTTAACTATTGGATTCGCGTGTAAAGATTAGCAGTGCCGGTATTAGTGAATATAAATTATAAGAGTTGTTTATTTATTCCATAGTACGTGTATTTTTATACGTCTCTATGTATGTATGTGTGCGTATGTGTGGTGTGTAAGTATGTTTTGGCAGTGTATAGGTTATGGTGTATGTATATGTGTGTGTACATTCATATGTATGTGCACGTTTATATGTTTTTTTAGACATACACGCACTTACATTCATTGTCATATTAGGCATATGTTTTCTGTTTCTTTTTTATTTTCTATATATTTTGTTTTTGCTGGGGATGGGGCATCCTACCGGATGCCAGAAATTCACCGGATATTTCAGACACTCAAGCCTAGAGGTATTTTCAAGATTCTAACCGTACCTTTAAGTGCAATTGTTTGTAACCCCCTTACACTCGGTTCACGGGGTATATCCGCCAGATAGTTTAAGAAATTAGTTTTTATTAGTCCGGTTGCTCCTATAATTACTGGGATGATAGAGATCATCCTCAGATTCCAGTTTCTTTTCATGTCATACATAAGACCTTGGTATGTCTGTATAATGTATGTTGGCGTGTGTTTTTTAAATTCTAGTGTGAATTTAGTTATATAGTTTTCTTTTAGTAAATAGGTTAGAGTAATCTTTAATGTGATAGTTTGGCATTATCTTTAATGTGCTTCATGTGTAAATATGTTGAGAATCAATTAAATTTCTGTTTTTTGGTATGTGTATGTTACTTTTATGTAGAACGACTCTATTGTCAATAGTTTTGGTGGCGCCTATATACGAGTTGTTTCATGTAATGTATTTAATTATATAGACAACATTTTTAATTAATTTTATTTAGAACGTTTGTGTTGGGTTTTTGAAAGTGTACGATTTTCTCTCTATTTTTATGTCACAAACGCCATCTCTTTGTGGCATTTTTTGACGTCTTGTGTTGTGTGTTGGTTCAGTTTTAGATGAGGTTAACATGTGTGTGAGGTTTGTTTGGTTGGTCTTTGCTTTTGATTACTTTTCTTGCTTTTAGTATGTTGTTCAGTTTGTTGTGTTGATGTAGTAGATCCAGGTCTCTCCTTTTTTTTCTGTGAATAGTTCGGGATTGTTTTGTTTTGTGTTTTATGATGTCGTAGGTGTTCTCACGTTATTTTACTGCTACTTCTATGCGTTCGAGTATATGTTGGGAGAGATACTCTCTTATCGTTTAGGTTTATCCTAGTTCTTCCAGTCACTTACTATAGTGCATATTCTGCGAGCGATGGATAGGGTATACATACCAGGCAGCTTTTAGAGTGGTTGCTTTTAAAATAGATATAATGTTTGGTGTATGTGGCTTAGAGGTAGATGTCTATGATAATATGATTCTTTTTAATATTAACTAGTATATCTAGGAAAGGTATGTGTGACTGTTTTATCGGGTTAATTACATGTTTCGGTGTAAGTCTTGGAGTATATTGTTTAATACTTTGATGCCCCCTACTATACTGTCTGGAGTTTTTATGGCTGTCAAAAACGCGTCTATATCCGGTCGTTATTTTGCTGTGTAGCGAGACACGCTTTCCCGTTTAGTTTGAATTGATAGTGGGATGTATTCACATAATTACATTGATTTTCTTATTATCGATATCGTTATTATAATTATTATTATTATCATTATTATAATTATTATTATTATTATTATTATTATTATTATTATTATAATTATTATTATCATTAGTATTATTATTATTATTATTTAATAATAGTAGTAGTATTAGTAATATTTTTAGTATTTTTATTATCATTATTTTTATTATATTTAACATGTTTATCATTATCAGAATTAATATTATTCTTTTTTATTATTATTTTATCACGGGGCTGATATTGCCATCCCTTTATCATGTTAGTAAACTTGAGTATTTTTTAAAAAATTAATGAACAGGAAGCTATGAATCGACATTTCCGCCTGAAGGTGTGCATTGTTAAATGTTGAATGTTAGATAGCATGGTTCGAATAAATAAGTAAGAAATAAAACACACACGATGAACTGCCGATTTTCTTTGATTCCTAATGCCAAAACCTCACCAGAAAATTACATTCCAACTTCGGCGAAGCTTAGTTTATAGATGTAGAGCGGAAACAATGTCATCGTTGGGGTAGGGTTAGGGTGTTTTTGCCTACAGGATGAGGTTATTAAAAACGCCCCTTATGAACGTGGAAAGGAAAGTGTAATGAAATCAACCAAAGTCCGTTTGAACAAATGTATCAAAACTGGCAGCATATATTAAAGGCATATATTTTTTTAAATATACACGTACAATTATATAACATATATAGAAAGATCCGTATGTTTGGATAAATATATACATATACCTTGTTTTTATATATATATATATATATATATATATATATATATAGAACGCTTTCAATTCGAACATGTACAAGGTCTGCTACACTAGCATGTCGATGTTATCGATCTACAGCTATTGAGAGCTGAGGTCTCATCAGGGAGAAAGTTTTTCCTTGATCCTACCCGGTCGGTGAAGTTCAGGAAAAATAGTGAAGAAGAGGAAGAAACAATATTCATGTGACCCAAAAAAATATATATATATGCCGTTGGAAAAGTTTAATTTACAGTAATTCATAATTTTATTTTTATCCAACGCTGAGCTGGGGTAGAGAGGGGCCGAGGGAACAGAAAAGAAAGGGAAAGAGAAGCGAAAGAAAGAGAGGGATGGAGGGGGTTAGGGTGGGTGTCATTTAAAAGTTGTTTTGTCTGATGTGCCTAGCTAGGATTCATGGCACGCAACCTATATTTGACAGGTCTTGTGTTGAGGGGATGTTTCAACTTGCTTAATGCAGACGTCTACATTATCGAGGCAAAAAGCTTAGAGTGATATTTAGTTTAAATTATTACTGGTGATAAATAAATTTAATTTTAATTTTTACTTTTAATTTTAATTTTTACACTACCTGGATTACTGTATATATATATATATATATATATATATATATATATATATATATATATATATATATATATATATACATATATATATATATATATACTTTTAATATATGTACATATTATGGAATACTATCATATGTATATATATATATATGTAGAAAAATTTGTTTCAGTATTTTCTTACACAATGCTCAATGTATTAGTTAAGCTTAATTATATTACAATAGAAGGAACACAAAAACGTTTGTGATTAATGATTGTATATGAAAATAATACAGTGTCCGTATAATTTATATCTCGTCTCTGTTTATATCACCGAGTACTACGTAATTGTGCTTTTTACTGAGACAAAATATCCATTATATTGCCTCTTGGTGATTGGTTTCAACACTAACTTGTCACACTTTTGAGCACTCTCGGAAATAAACATCTAACAATACTAATGACTAGAAAACTATCTGAGAGTAAGAAACTGCACTGGAAAGGATTCGTCGGTCAAACAATGCGTCTGTACCCCTTCCGATGATATTTTCAGGGTTTCGTCTATAAAAACCTGACGACCGGTGGTTTAGTTAGCAGAATTTTTTTCATAAAATCTCTATATATTTAAATATTGAAGAATCCGTTTCAGGTACCTTCCAACGTATGCTTCAACAAATAAATAAAAATGCATATTATCCACATCTTTTATTTAAGATAGATTAATCTGATTGAATTTTCTGCGGACACGTGATTCGCAGTATATATATATATATATATATATATATATATATATATATATATATATATATATATAGTGAGAGAGAGAGAGCGAAACAGACATACATACACACAGACAGAGAGAAATTACTCACTATTTTATAGAGCAAGGTAAAAGCTCGATGATTGTGAACACATTAAAAAAGAGCATATAGGAATAAAAACAATAGTCTATATTAAAGTGATCTAGATTTGTTTCATCTTACTTGTCATCTTACCCAGACAAACACGTATTATTATATCAAGTAAAGCCATGTAAAATACGTGTATTATTAGCAGAAGAGTTAATTAATTAGTTTAAAGTCAACAAAAACATTTATTATATAAGATATTGATTTAAAAGTTTAATCGAAAAGATAACCATTACAAAGTGCATAGATACGAAACCATTTGCCATTTAAGAGTTAAAGAAATATATTTAAGTCTTAGGTACGTATTCCTATATAAAGAGAATATTAGACAATAATTGAATTGGTTACTAAATAGAAAGTATTCGATCAACAGCTGATGTTCTATGTACTATAATGTCTTTATCTTATTGGGGTATTTAAAAATCCATAAGCACGTCTATACAGTTGCACATAGTCCACATCGATGTGTGAAAATTGAATCACTATTTAAATAAATATACTTATTAAGTCTACTATAACCAACCCCTAACCCTAACCCTAACCCTAACCCTGACCCTGACCCTAACCCTAACCCTAACCCTAACCCTAACCCTAACCCTAACCTTAACTCTAACTCTAACCCTAACGTCTAGTTTGCTATGCTTACCCATCTTTTCTAAGTGGCATCATTATCGTAGGGTGTGAAATATTAGCGTCTACCAATTCATGAGTGCTTAGACGCGTATCATTCTCCACTAAAGTGTTTCAAACATTTTCACCTTGGTTCGATGGGCACCCAGGCTTGGGCTTATATTCAAAGATAAAAGCTCCGGACCAAAATGTGTAAACCAATGTATTACTTGTCGATCTAATATGACATATTGACCATATATGCTGCCTAATCTTATCATAACAGAAGCATTTTCATGTTCACATTACAACAAAATAACGTGTCGAATTATCAGCTTCAGTGTTTGCATATTAACAGGTATACGTTTATAATTTTACTAGTAATAAAACAGCTCTAAAAAGAAAAAAAAAGGTTTATTTAAATGTAGACTGGTAAATAAAGGTTGAAGTTCATACAAATAACAAACACCTTCTAATTTGTATCAACAAAATCGAAATGGTTTCATGTATAGACTTGATATATATTGTAATTAAATTTTCAATTTTCAGAGAATAGTTCAAAACAGTACAAGGCTATTCTGATGACAAAAGTGAAGAAACACAAATGCAAGTAATATATTCCTCATAACGCTACTTAATATACACAAGTGCAATACTAGTAATGTTACATCCTATGAACCACCGTTTATGTGAAGGGCTTCATGACAAATGTTTAATCAATGTCGAAATTTAAATAAAATAGAAGATTACAGATTAACTGATGAGAATCAAATAAGGGAGTCATTTCGGTTTCACTTCGATGGAGACAATGGACACCGCATGAATGAACTCTTCAGCTAAGAGATTTTTTTTTAAGAGTTGGTAAAACAGACGGAACTGAGACTACCCCAAGAATATAAATACATTATAGTATTATTTGTACGGCTAACTCGCTATGTCAAAACAACTATCAAACAGTGTAGAAAGAAACTGCAGTACTGGTCTTGACTCGAATTCTTTGTAGAATTATGAAACAATTCTAAAAAGAGGTCTGTTAGAAATTGTAATGTATTTGAGTAGTATTCCATGAAAGTTCTACTCGCTATTGCATACAAATTGTACCAAGGTTTCTTACATGAACTGATCCATTGTTATGTTATAAATATGTTGATGATAAGCAAATTAGACATACCACACTATACATAAATGTGTTAAGGTCAACATATTGTTATAGAATGGAGTGATTAACATTAAAACAATAATTGAACACTGATCTTGGCTGTTATCCCTATCTCCCGCCTTCGAATAAACAAAAAATGTGTTATTCTTTCTTTTCTCTCTTTTTTGCTCTTCTTTTTTACTTTTTTTAAAATATAAATATGTGGCACTTCATCGGTGGGTTCAAATATAAAATATTCAGAAAAAAAAAAAAATAAATTAAATAAGTAATTAAAATCATTTAAAAAATCAGTGATAGTTTTAGTCTTATTATATTTGCTGCGGATATTATTACTTACTGCGTTATAAGCAATATTCTCACCGCACGTTTTTTTAGGTTTGAAACACCTACCATTTGACAAAGGGGTCTTCCTCGAAATATATTATGGAACACGGTCACACAGATTACATCAGTGTTGAAGTTTTGCCTAATCGAGTAAGATTTGATATATAGAAAATAATATTAAAGAAGTTTTTTAAAAAATATATAATTAAAGTCAATTGTTTTTGTCTTACTTCTCAACGCTGACATATTTCAATTTCTTGCATTGTGATAGCCTTCTTATACTCCTCTATATACGTATTACACACAATGCTTCAAGCAACCTACCTCTGCTTATTATATATATATTTATATATATTTATGTATATATATGTATATATATATATATATATATATATGTATATATATATATATATATATATATATATGAGGCATGTCTAAAAAGAAATTTGATATACCTGACGGGGTTGACAACTTAATCTCCTTTAAAGTAGACCCCTTCTTTTTGTACACACTTAGTCCAGCGATTAATCCACTGCCGGAAACACTCATGTAGTCTTCTCTCAGAATGGTGTCGATCTGCGCTGTCGTGTCAGATTAAGGCGTTGTTTGGAGAAGATGCGATGGATGTAACAATAATCTGAGAGTGGTTCAACCGATTCAAAAATGGCCGCACATCAGCGGAAAGTGACTAGCGTTCTGGCAGGCCCCAAACTGCTCAGAGTGCAGCTGTTGTTGAGAGGATGCGAAAAAAGAGATACATTCAGCTATCTGTTATTGTTTATTTTCAATAATTACAACTGGATATCGGCTATCTTACGGTGAAGCATTTCCTAAATGTCTGAGAATTACTTATTTTTGTTTGCACTATAATTCAGAGACATATACATCAGCGTGGGTGACTATGGTGATGAATATATACATGCTTGATAAGCAACACAACAGCGGAACACGTGTCCCTTGATATATATATATATATATATATATATATATATATATATATATGTATATAGTATACATCTTTATTTATACAAACATTATTGGTTACATATGTGCATCGAGAGTCCGCCTCTTCCAACCTGAATAGGTGGACTCTCTGTGAAGAGTACAACTGCAACATGTATGCACATATGTAACCAATGATGTTTGTATAAATAAAAATGTATACTAAAGAACAGCTCTACTTGTTATTGAGCATTTTTTATAAACACTGGAGTTTAAACGGATTTACATCTACATAGACTAATACAATACATGGGCCGCATATATATATATATATATATATATATATATATATATATATATTTATATACATATATATATATATATATATAAAGAGAGAGAGAGAGAGAGAAAGAGAGGGAGATCCTTTGACTATCTATCAGGTTGAATGCACTATTTATGTATATAATTTATTTTCCTTTAATCTTTAACCGCTAACTTTCTTTATTTCCGGATATATTCATTCGCATTTCATGATAAATTATTTATTATATCATTTTTATGCCATACTGTTTTCCCTTTTCTACACTTTTTGTATAATGTTTCGCTCAAAGCTGATCAAACCTTTTAAGTGGGACTTGAAGAAGTCATTTTTTTAGCGCTGAGCTGCATTTAAATCAATATAATCACAAATGGAAGTTTAGCGATACGCTACTTCCAAGGGAGCGTGTTAAGTGTGCTCATAGAAATAGTAAAAAAGGCCGAATATGTAAGGTTTCCTTCGATGTTTCCTCATTTCGCCCTTTCCGAGAGTAAAACAGTTTCAAAGAACAAATAATGAAACACATGAGATTCATAACAAACAGGGACAATTTCTAACGTGCGGCGCTTTAGTCTGCGCGTTTAGTGATTCAAATATCATTTAATTTGTAAGCATTACAAAATAAAAGCAAAACGAAGGGAAGTTCTATTTTAAACTTATGCGTTACGGACTGACGAAAATACGATTTCATACTTAAGCATGCGAAACTAAAAAAATAAGTTGTTTCAAACATAATAGTTCAAGAACACCCAGACGAAAATGGGATTAAAACAAATGCCTGATACACCAATGTGGCTGAATTGATGATCTTGAGCCAGAATCGAGCGGTGGAGATGGCCCGGACTTACTTCACCCCCGCAGTAAGACGGTCCGCCTTTGCCTGGATTGCAGATGGAAAGGGAACTAAGTTTTGGCTTACTAGTTTTCTAGTGAGGATTGAACTCGTAACCTCGAAGTAACAAATCTACTGGTTGCTGCACAATAATACGTGGATTTGCCTTGACGACAAATAGTCAGCCAGCGGATTATGTTTTTTCCTGATTGGTTAAGCGGAATTAACTGAAGGAAAATCTGCTAATAAAAAGAGAAGACAAATCAGGAGAAGGTGAAGTGAGTGTCGAGTGAGATTCTGCGATGAGCAGAATTATTTTTCGTTCATTCAGAGGGTTTTTGTGCTTCTACAGGAATTGAACCGAACTGTTTTTTTTTGTTTAACGCTTAGAGTTTTGGTCATAAACTTCTGAATTCCCACTTTCAACCAACTAATATGATATTTAAAACTAAGTCTGCAAGACCAAAGCGTTACAGATTGATGGAAATGCTATTTTAAATTAAAGCCTGATAGACGGACCATAGAATAAGCAATGCACTACATAAATAATTTGATAGAAAGAAATATGATCAACGGTAAGCTGTATCTTCCAAACTACAATATCTTCTGTTGTCAGTTCGCTTCAAGGCGAGTTTCTGCTACTGTTCCGATTGCTAGATGCATTCTGAAGTTTGCAGCTTTAAAACAACTGAGTTATCTCCCTTAGATTTAAATGTAATGTTTTTTTACTTCATTTCATTTTTTTTCTTTAGTTTCTCTTAATTTTTTTTATTGTATTCTCATTTTTGGTTTAATCATAGAAAACAACTAAACACAAAATAAATAACACACGTAGACACATCCTGGGCCTTTTGGGTGGGAGAAACATGTATATTTTCTGATACTACACTTTATCTTTTCTGCTCAAGGCCAGTGTAAAAGAAATCCTTCTAGACTGAGACATTTTTTTTTAGTTTTGTCCCAACCCAGATGGGCCATTTTTTTGGGGGGGGGTGAGCTGGATTTTCCTTACATTAAAAAGCGACCTTGTGTTGAACTCTGCCCTAGTGAGGAAGCAAGTGAATATATTATTACGAACGATAGCGCAACAGACGCGTAAAACTAGTGTTTAAAATTCATGTTACAGATTGATAAAAATGATATTTCAATATTAAGCAAACACCCAAATGCAGTTTAAGACTTTAGTGTTCCGGCACATGCAACATATTATGCCATTAAATCTTTAAATATACTGGACTACCAAAATGATATATTTTTTTTCTTTTTTTAACATAGTTCACCCCAAACAAGGTAGGCCGCCACTGTAGACGTAAGGGGCTACTGAGAAAAAGAAAAGGGGAGAAGGTAGGGGGTGGTCAACCTAGATTGGGATCAGCGCAGCGAGGTGTCTGTTTACATTAGTTTTAAACTTCTGCATGTCTGTACTGTTGGGGAAACAGGAGGCAGGGAGAGAGTTTCAGAGGTTAGCAACACGAGGAAAGAAGCTACTTGAGTAGAAGGCTCTCCGACATCTGGGGACCTCCACAGTGAATGAATGAGATTTAGTTGATTGTCGAGTTAGTCTAGTGAATTTACATCGAGGGGTCACCAGAGTAGCCAATTCATCGGAGCATAATCCATTGAAGTATTTGAAACTGAAGACTAACAGACAAAGGAAATTGCACATTTTAAACATAAACACACATTACAAAGTAATATAAATGATATTTCAAATGTAAGCCTGACAGAGGAACGAATATGATATTTGAAACGCTTGCGTAGAAACGAATGGAAATGCTATTACAGACTTCAAGATAAAAAACCCATTAAAATATTATTTCTGGTTAAGTTTAGCAGAACAACGAGAATTGTGTGTCAAAACTAGGTTAAACAGAGCAACAGATTGTTATTTAAAACCTAACCCTAATCCTAACCCTAATCCTAACCCTAACGGATGATCGACGGAGAGAAGTTCTTATGAAGACAAATGACTGTATTTCTGATGAAATGTTTCTATTCAATCGTTGGTTAAAATGTAATCGTGACAAACAAACGAAGCGTAACATAAAATCTAACGTATGAAAGTTCTCCTCAAAATGGAAGGATGCATCTAGAAGGACAATGTCTTTTCAAAAAAGAAAAAAATGCCATTTGCTTGGTTTTTAGCGCAGCGGAAATATTTGCGGAAATAATTGAAAATGTTTCAAGAATATAATAAATAAAAATAAACTAATAATCTTAGAAAAAATCTTCAGAAAAGGAGACTCTATCGAAATCATAGGAGAAATTCTTAAGAAACGCCGGAGAATAGTGAAGATCAAAATGTTTGAGTGTCAAAGATTGCGAGTATAGATAGGTGGATGTGGAGAGTTGTTATTAAACAAGGAAATACTGACAAAAATGGACGAGGCAAGACGAGATGAAAGAAGTTGGTATTAGAAATATTTACACACGTAGATGCACATATAGAGACAGATACACACCCAGTCATGAACATAAACATACAATAGTATGAACATATACTTATAGCAAGTAAGCTAATCAGGATAGTGTATCATGTTTGTTGAAAGTAGCGAATACCAAATATATTTTGTTTTATTTAAACGGTTTCAAATCTGACCACGTGCCTTTCATAATTTGAATTTTTCTTTTTTTTTCTTCCTCTTTTTTCTGACCCATTTCATTATTCCCAAAAACCATCTGAGGGGAGGATCAAATCTTGATTCTGCCTGATAATACCTCAGCTTTTAACTGCTGTAGATCGATAACATAGACATACTAGTGTCGCAGATTTTGTATATGTCTGTTTGAATAAAAAAAAACATATATATATATATATATATATATAATTTTAATTAATTAAGTTCAAATATTAACTAAATGAACAAAACCATTACTTTTCAACAGTGCTCAATATATATTAGAGCTTTTATGTTAAAATAAACATAGTTGGAGTATCCAACACTCGTTTCAGAACCTGCGCGGCTCTTCTTCAGGGATGTACTGGTGAGCTCACCAGTACATCTCTGAAGAAGACCCGAGCAGGTTCTGAAACGATTGTCGGATACTCCAACCATGTTTATATATATATATATATATATATATATATATATATATATATATATATATATATATATATATATATATATAAGGAGATTGTAGTTTGCTTGAAGCATTGCTGGTAAATATAAGTGCAGATTAGTCGTCCGAGGCTGTAGCAATGCGGTGTAGTTACCGTAAGGTGGAAAAGTGAAAAGAAATAAACGAAGAGAGAAAGTGAAACTCAAAACGATTTATTAGTAATTTCACGAAACTGATAAATACCAAAATAGTAAATACTGTCTGGTAAGTAACAGTTCGGCAAAGAGTAATCTTAAATTTTCGAAAGAAAAACTTTCATTTTCAGAAGACGCCAATAAAAGACCGAGTGGGTCGAAAA
>OY744529.1:119435953-119438453 GCA_963556195.1 Sepiola atlantica
ATTAATGATTATTTCCAAAACTCTAACACATGTAACGTAGGTGCAATATGAATACAAATTTAAAGTTTGAGAAAAAAGACCAACGTAGGTTAGATTTGATGAATGTATTCTACTAACCATGCTTAAAATATCAAATGCATCCATTTGACTCGATGGTAACCCTGTTTGCTAATGAGTCGAAAAACGGGGTTCAATCCGCGGTACTTGATACCCACTTATTAAACACTCAGCATTGTCAGGTTATTATCAAGTGTAAATAGAGTAAGCCTAGGAAAAATATTGGAACCCTTTTCTACACCTCAATGTAGTTGTAAATAAACCGGTAGACTATAGTGGGAAACTTCACTAAGCCCGGACTTCGGGTCTGCGCACCCAGTAATGGCTAATACTTTTTCTCATCAACCCATCATGTCAACCCAATATTTTCATGTACTTGCATGACATTTTTCTTAAAATTATCATCCTGATGAGAAACTGTCCACCGCTATTAGGAAATACAAACTATCTAGTAAACCAACAAAATCTATGTGGATCTAAGAGGAACAGTCAGTCAGTTTTCCGCTCTGGGTTTTAACTTTATATGAAATATATTTGCTACAACAGCACAATCTTTGCATAATTTCACGGCATTTTGAAGGTCTATACCTTATTTATCCAATACACATAGCTTATCATGCGACCTTTAATTCTCTTAATCCACAGGTGACCAAAATAAAATTATCTTAGTATTCTTTTATGCAATGTGCAGGAATAACCCCTCGATCGCAATACATAACTACTTTTTAACAGATAAGATACACTTCCGAAAGTGTACGGTGCTTTTTTTTGTTAATGTTTTTTTTTAAATCGTCGTATAACGCGTTTACTTTTTTTTTTATTTCTCCGAATGTTACCGAAAATTTCTATAATCCTGTTACACGATGTATTCTTTTTACTTTTACTTAATTTCATAGTGAGGTAATTACTTTGTCTTCGAGGGGTTCAGCATATTTTTGTACACATCTTTAAGCTAAGTCAGCATGAAACATTTTTGACGATGGAAGAATTATTCTAAGTTAGCCAGCCTAACATGAATAATAGAGTTTGCATCATTATGTTTTCCACACTCGATGCTGATAGGCATCTGCAAGCCTTCGCCATCTTTTTCTAACAACTTGCAATGACCTCTTTTATCTCCGTAGTCATCTTTCGATCAATCAGTTGTCGTAACTAAGACAGGGCGAAGTTTCAGAAGACCTCTGATGTTCATTTCGATACCCAAAGGATTGATAGTTATAGATCCAGATTGTTCGTCCATGTAACTACCCTGCTTTCCATTTTCAGAAATAATATGCCTTATGTCGGCATTGATATACCTGATGGGTTATATCGCTATTATTGAGAGGTTTATACACTCTAAGAATTCCAACAAAAACAAACAGCCAACCATGGTATACCTTAAGATTGGCTGCTGCTATTGCTCATAGAAACTTATATTCTAATTGGTTTCAACGTAATTTATATGCACAATCTGTAAGACCTAGAAAAGTTACGCAAATCCCTTGAGGAATAACAAACAAAGAAATGAAGAAATGTAAACCATAATTAATTAAAAAAGTGTTGATTTAATGTATCACATTTTTTTACTGAAGAGTTTCGTTTTAAATAATCGAATCATCATCCGTATATTCGTCTGAAATATTGCTAACCTCATCAGTAATTTATATACTAGCAAGGCAACTTCCCTGTTAATGTGTTTCAGAAACAGTTCTCAGAGTCTGCTGATCTACTTAAAAAATGTAAAATTCTGACTTAAAACAGAAATACTAACAATCACCTTGGCGTAATTCGTCGGTCTTCGGAATATTTAAACATACCGAATATCGGTCTTCTATATCTCCGGACAGATAGATCAATTTCCGATGCGTCATGAGTAAGTTGTGTGAATCTGTGATACAAAAATTGTAATTGATCTTAGCAAAAGCAATATAGGTAGTGCCAAAAATATTTCGTTTTGCATGACCAACAGCTGAAATGCTGACTGTAATATAACAGAGTGGTGTCTATTAACATATCAAAAACGTCTGACCGGTCATGATACAGATGTTTTTCTCACAGCAACAAATTAGTACTTACAATTTTACAAGAACGATTAAGGTATTTATTTCTTAATATTAATTGAAGTATACGACCTCAGGCCAACAAAGTATTTGAAATAGGCGGCGGGGTTGGGACTTTACACTACTTAAAAGTAAGCCCCTTGTGCTTGCAGAGACTTAGCCCACCGATCCATCCACTGCCGGAAACATCTCTGGAAGTCTTTTTAGAATGGCGTTCATCTTCAGATTTTAATCTGCCTGATAAGACCTCAGTTTATAACAGCTGTTGATCGATAACATTGACATGCCAGTGTCGCAGATTTTGTACATGTCTGTGTAAATAAAATAAATCATATATATATATATATATATATATATATATATATATATATATATATATATATGTGTACAATTTATGAAAT
>OY744529.1:119443453-119458453 GCA_963556195.1 Sepiola atlantica
CGACTCCTTTCTGAAAAGGGGATGCGTGAGAGGAGCCAGCTCCAATTTCGGGCGTTGGAGCAGGAGTGGAAACAGCTCCAAAAGTAGTAGTGCGCGTAAAGCCCTGCATATATATATATATATATATAAGGATTGAAAATAAAAGCCTTCATCAATGCAATATTATTTTTTATTTTTTTACTTTAATCTTATTACTTTCCGAATAATATTCCATCATCAGAGTTGACCAGTACGGTGTCATTTTTTTTAAAATAAAAATAAACAAGCTTTTTTGGGTTTTTGATATAATGTCCTTGTAATCGGTAATATTTGCCGTGATGTTCTTGACGTTTATTAATTCCAATTCTGGTTGTACAAACGATGACGCCCTAGTTGGTCAAAATGATTAAAATTGAAAATAGAAGCCTTTAACAATGCAAGATTAATTTATTATTTATTTTACTTTAATCTTATTGATTTCGGAATAATATTCCAGCATCATAGTTGACCAGTATTGTGTCATTTAAAAAAAAATAGAACTTTCTTTGTTTTTCTATATGATGTCCTTGTAATGGGTGTTTTCCGCGGTGATGTTCTTGTCGGTTATGAATTCAAATTCTGGTTGTCGAACAAAAACGCATTGGCACGCTGATTGTTTAGAAAGGTAGGTCGTTCATTTATAATCATTGGTAGGTCAGTATATATATATATATATATATATATATATATATATATATATATATATATACACATGCATATATATATATATATATATATATATATATATATATATATATATATATATTTATGTATCAGGTTGGAAAGAATGTAATGTCGTATTTTTTACTTCATCACTTTGCAGCCTCCTATGTTGTGCACAGTTCTAGATTTTTGGTGAATTGGTGTCTTAATATTTTGCTTTGCCTTTCAGATATAGTAATTAGTTGGAAACAATTAAGTTTAACGGTCTCAACCGTCAAAAAATGGATATTAGTGAAGAGCATCTGAGACATTGCATGCTCTATGAATTCGAAAAGGGAAAGCCAGCTGCAGAAGCTACATGGAATATTGGAACTGTCTATGGGATAAATCTTCTGAATAGTCGAAAATGTCAACGGTGGTTTGCAAAATTTTATTCTGGAGACTTTCACCTGTCAGATCGACGACGTTCGGGATCGCTAAACTCAATTGATAAAGATGCCATTAAAGATGCTGTGAAAAGCAATCCAAAGTTAACCAGCAGAGAATAAGCTAAACAATTCAATACAACCTATACTACAATTATTTCATGCCTTCACGAGTTAGGAAAAGTTTGAAACCTGTGACTCTGGATTCTTCACGATTTGACCGCCGCTCAACGAAATCAAAGATTGACTGTTTGCAGATCTTTGATTTCCAGGAATAATCGAGAACCATTTTTGCAAAGAATCAAACAATAACAGCTGTAAAATATTCTTCGCAGCTGGATGATCTAAGAATAGCTTTATTAAAAAAAAAACACCAACATTACTCAATAGGAAGGGTGTAGTGCTTCAGCATGATAACGCAAAACCTCAAACAGCAAAACTGACGCAATAAAAAGTCATACGTTTCAATTGGGAAGTGTTGCCTCATTCGCCTTATTCACCTGACATTGCTCCATCCGACTACTATCTTTTCCGGTCGTTTCAGCACCACTTAAACAATAAAATTTATAAAAATTACGACCAACTCAAAATTGACCTTAATTTGTGTTTCTTTCAAAAATCAGAACATTTATTTTAAGAAAACATAACAAAAGCTACTTGATCGTGGGACTAAAGTCATAGAAATTGAAGAAAATGATTGTAAAAGTTAATCGTGCGCTAATGTGAATGTTTCAGATGTAATATATGTGTTGGACAAAAACGACATTACTTTCTTTCCAACCTGATATATATATATATATATATATATATATATATATATATATATATATATATATATATATATATAAACATATATATTTTGTGTGTATATATATATATGTATATATATATAAACATATATATTTTGTGTGTATATATATATATATATATATATATATATATATGTATATATATATATATATAAACATATATATTTTGTGTATATATATATGTATATATAAACATATATATATATATATGTATATATACATGTATATATATATGTACATATATAAAAACGTATATATATATATATATATGTATATAGATGTATATATATGTATGTATATATATACATATATATGTATTAATAGACACAGACATAAAAGCAGAAATAGATAGATGAACCATATATTACAAATATGTCTTCAGGCCTGATGTTCTTCATTATTACCACAAAGGACGTATGTCTGTGATCATACTGAATCCAATGTAAAATATAAAATATTATTCCTTTCTAAATGATGCGTTGTTTTTATATCTCCTATTGTTTAAAGAAAATCTCAGATCTTGTTTTGAAATGCCTAATAAAAGGAAATTCTCGCATAGAAAGTTAAAGAACAAAGGCGAAATAGAAATTATCTTCTTAAAAAAAACAATAAAAGACACAACAAAGGCAGTCAAGCTTCGTAGAACAGAAAACACATAAATAAAGTAAACGGGAATTGGTTTGAAAATTGCCCTATTAAATAATTATAGGACAGCGTTATATGATATTTATTTAATATTAAAGTGTGTTCATACATACAGACGATATCGTTTCGGGTTTTCTACCCATGTATATATACATATATATATTTGTATATATATATATATATATATATATGTATGTATATATATATATATGTATATATATATATATGTATATATATATATGTATATATATATGCAATTATTAATGACAATATATGTATCAGCATAAAGTATCAGTGCCATTTTACTTTGCAGTCTCCTTAAAAGATCCAGCTCGATGATTGTCAATTAGTGACAACAGAGCAAATATAAGTCAGTTCATATTATATTCCAATAACTATAGTTTTATTTTATTATTTTTATTTTTTCACATTTCCAAAAAACAACATTTCTGTGAGATATATTTTTTACGGTCCGTTTCATTTGTCTACTGCCAAACAACGTTTTTATGTCAATATCGTTTCTGCAACATTACAACATCATCAGACACATTCACAAAGAGTAAAACGTTCTTGGATTAAAGTGTCTTGAAAAAATCTACACTATACAGTGGTTCATTTTGGGGTGAAACCAAACGAAAACCAGAAGAAAAAAAAGAGAAAACTCACACGTGGGGGAACCGACTAATACGCCATTTTTCTTTTTCTTTTTCTTTGTAATTTGTTTGGTTTCACTCAAAAATGAACCACTGTATAGTGTAGTTTTTTCAAGACACATTCATCCAAGAACTTTTTACTCTTAGAGCAAAGTATATATAAAATGAGTTGTGGGAGCCATAAGTCTCATAGAAAAGCACCTGCGTTGAATCACAATGTCCTCTTACGTCGACATAATATCGGATTTAATACAATATGAACATCAGTAATTATAACTCATTAGGTAGACACCATTAATATATATATATATATATATATATATATATATATATATATAAATATATATATATATATATATAAATATATATATATATATATATATATATATATATATATATATATATATATATATATATATATATATATATATATTAAGACAGGCTTCATTAAAATTCATGGAGTTCTGCTTTGCTATGAAGCCTGTCTTAATAACAATTTGCTGCAAAACTATACGTATATATATATATATATATATATATATATATATATAGAGAGAGAGAGAGAGAGAGAGAGAGAGAGTGAGAGAGAGAGAGATACAGGGAGAGAGAGATTTATAAATAGACAGATGGATAGGTAATGATTATTAGTGTTTAGTCGTAACACTACACATCTAAAACTATAATTAGGTTAAGGCTTACGAAACTCATATTAGAATTGTCCACAATAATTTCTGACGCCACGGATAAAGTGATGAATTATAATCAGTTCTATGTGCAAGTCTTTTAACGGGTTTAGATTCAATACCTCGTACAGGCGATTCAGATTCAATACCTCGTACAGGCGATTCAGATTCAATACCTCGTACAGGCGATTCAGATTCAATACCTCGTACAGGCGATTCAGATTCAATACCTCGTACAGGCGATTCAGATTCAATACCTCGTACAGGCGATTCAGATTCAATACCTCGTACAGGCGATTCAGATTCAATACCTCGTACAGGCGATTCAGATTCAATACCTCGTACAGGCGATTCAGATTCAATACCTCGTACAGGCGATTCAGATTCAATACCTCGTACAGGCGATTCAGATTCAATACCTCGTACAGGCGATTCAGATTCAATACCTCGTACAGGCGATTCAGATTCAATACCTCGTACAGGCGATTCAGATTCAATACCTCGTACAGGCGATTCAGATTCAATACCTCGTACAGGCGATTCAGATTCAATACCTCGTACAGGCGATTCAGATTCAATACCTCGTACAGGCGATTCAGATTCAATACCTCGTACAGGCGATTCAGATTCAATACCTCGTACAGGCGATTCAGATTCAATACCTCGTACAGGCGATTCAGATTCAATACCTCGTACAGGCGATTCAGATTCAATACCTCGTACAGGCGATTCAGATTCAATACCTCGTACAGGCGATTCAGATTCAATACCTCGTACAGGCGATTCAGATTCAATACCTCGTACAGGCGATTCAGATTCAATACCTCGTACAGGCGATTCAGATTCAATACCTCGTACAGGCGATTCAGATTCAATACCTCGTACAGGCGATTCAGATTCAATACCTCGTACAGGCGATTCAGATTCAATACCTCGTACAGGCGATTCAGATTCAATACCTCGTACAGGCGATTCAGATTCAATACCTCGTACAGGCGATTCAGATTCAATACCTCGTACAGGCGATTCAGATTCAATACCTCGTACAGGCGATTCAGATTCAATACCTCGTACAGGCGATTCAAAAATATAATAAAAAACATACTTAAGACATATACCCGGTCGTGGCTGACGGAACGAGAACAATCTATCCTCGTGGATTAAATATAGGTTATTGTTCAAAACTTCCTACAGATTCCCGAATTGCACACGAAGACGTCCGAGGTCGACGAGACGTACCCGAAAAAGGACGGGCGTTACATTCACGGGTATCTTGTGAGAATGACATCAATTATGAAAACAGTAAATGTAATAAAACAAGACGTGTGTCCATGTTTAAACTATATTTACTGCAAGTGAAGAATGTGTACGACTGTTATCCACCCTATCTAACATTTTTTGGGGAGAGGATATTCATCGGAGTATTATCGATTAATCAGGCATGTTCAAATGAAAAACACATTTTTAGAACAATCTATTTTTTTAGTTCTATCAAGGAAGTTTAAATCGCAATGTCAATTCAACATGAATATACAAATGGCTGATAAGTAACGTTGAATTAGTCACCATCTTTCAAAATTTGGATTATTTTATTTGGGAGGAAAATTAGTCAGAATGCTATTTTGCTTGGACACAGAAATTGTTGGATTATTCAGGGAAATTAGGAGCGTAATCTAAGAACGTAATTCACTTTGTTATGTTTCTCTAATATGAAGAGAAATTGTTAGCGCATCCGACTTGTTTACGGTCAAACTATGACAAATATTTTACTCATTCTGTTTGTAGTTCTCTTGTACACAATAGTTTCGATACAGCACCATTTGTATTGATTAAGAAAGAAGAAGAAATAGGAGAAGACGAAGAATTAAAAGAAGAAGAAGAAGAAGAAGAAATAGTAGAAAAAGAAATAGACGAAAAATTGAATAAAAAGATGAAAAACGAAAGAAAATGAAAGAAATCGGCGGAGAATGAAGGAAGAGCAAGAATAAGAAAAAGAATGAATAAAGGTAAAAAGATTAAATCATGGGGAAATATAGGTGTTTTGAAGAAGTACAATTAGAGGTAGTAGTAGTAGTAGTAGTAGTAGTAGTAGTAGTAGTAGCCGTAGTAGTAGTAGTAGTTAGAGTAGCAGTAGGATTATGATTATTATTATTAGTAGTAGTAGTAACTTTTGTAGTAGTAGCATTTGTAGTAATAGTAGTAGGTTTAGTAGTAGTAGTAGTAGTAGTAGTAGCTGTAGTAGTAGTAGTTGGATTAGCAGTAGGATTATGATTATTATTATTATTAGTAGTAGTAGTAGTTACTTTTGTAGTAGTAGCATTTGTAGTAGTAGGTTTAGCAGTAGTAGTAGTAGTAGTAGTAGTTTTATGAGAACGAGAAAAATATTTAGATAGTTAATTAACAAGTTTACAGATAAGGAAAAGTTCGTTTTAAATCGAGTGAAATCTAGTGAACTTTAACAAGAAAGGAAAACAGAATTTCGAAATGTTCGTAAAATGAGAGATGCGAGCCGCTTTTTAATAATTACAAAAGAAATCCTACCATGCATAAAAGAGGATATGTGCGTGTGTTTATTTGTTGCCGTGTCTTAAACGGAAGTGCGTGTGACATTGCGTGGGACTATGCCTAGGACTATGAAGTCAGAGATGACCGCTATTGTGGACAACACTAATTTCAGACGTCGCTCAAATCGACTGGCGTGCGGCGGTCACATAACGTTACGAATGAGACGTCCACATCGACTGAAATAAAAGAGACTCCTATAAAAATCCATTCTGTTGTGTCGACCCCATTTACAACTCGACACTCCTGAAAAAAAACGGATGTTAAAAGTTTGTTAAAAGTTACGCTTTCTGTGTGATCTCGTTTAAAAAATATTTCACAAGAATTTTTACCAAAGACTACTTCTGCTTCAAAATTACAAAACAAACTCACCGCCCTTTTAATAATTGAACCCAGAATTTTAAATAACATCTTTCTGAGAGGATATTTTTCAACGTCTGTTGCTGTTGAAGTTGCTTCCACGTCTGTTGTTGTTGAAGTTGCTGCCACGTCTGTTGTTGTTGAAGTTGCTTCCACGTCTGTTGTTGTTGAAGTTGCTTCCACGTATGTTGTTGTTGAAGTTGCTTCCACATTCTAAGACATAAACGCATACCATCAAATCGGTTAAACTTTTCGGAGATATTTTTGTCAACTTCTCAACACCACAAATATTATACAGTTAAGGTGTTATATAAAACAATATATTTTCCAGATATCTTACACCTAGGCAGTAATTAACTTCGACCCTTTAAAGGGGACTGTAAATATCTATAACTTCTACAATCATACTGTTATGGAATATTTTTATATTTCATTTTAATTTAATAGAGAGAATATGTAATTAATGAATATCTGACATATTTCTATATAGAATTGAATTATTGTATATTTAAGCCATATATTTTACGCATCCAGAGTGTATATAATAATAATAATAATAATAATAATTATTTCTTTCACTACCCTTAAACATATACCCAGCCAATGATAAGTGAACAATAAATTAAAAATAGAAAAATGACATTCTGACTCTGATAGTGAAAAAAAAAAAGAGAAAAAGTAAAATGTCTTCCAAACTGCTTGAAAAAGAAGATACCTCCCCTCCCTCCCTCCCTCCCCCCGACATCAAATTCTTCTCACTTAAAGGACTCTCCTGTTTTTGGTAGTCATTCGAGACAAAACGACCAACTGGAAAGATCATCCCAAATCCGATGGAGAGATAAGCACTTTCTTTTCCTATTTTATTCTTTATTCTCTATTTTATTTCCTCTCCGTTACTCATCTTTATTTCAATGGGTCTTATATGAATGTACTAAATTCTGCTTGATTTAAATATGTTAAATTATCGATATATACTGCCTCATGTCTTGTCTATTGATTTTCCCACTGTAGTAATCTTGAAATCCCAAGCTGACCGTTAGTTTTTTTTTTGTTTTTTTTTTTCCTCATTTCACATTTATACTTACTTGAGAGAGGGAAACGTATCTTCAACTTTCTATTCCCTTTTCGTTTACAATGAACTTTACTATGTCCTTATATAACATATATATATATATGTATATATATATATATATATACATTTTTTTTTTTTTTTTGTGGTAGTGCACAATATCACTCATTAAAATTAATGAGACAACCACTATCCCTGTGACAGGACCACAGGCAAAATAAGCCTGGGCCTGGTGTGGCCACACACACCAAAAATATGAATAATGCACAATAATATCAATACAAGCCGTGGGACTCAGGAGAAAGACCTGAGTGTCGTGATGGGCAGGTGCTCCCTCGTTAGCCAACATGGGGGACCCGGTCCACATCCTGCGAATGTTGGCCCTTCTCATTTCAGAAACAAGACAACGGACAAGAACCAGGAAAGTAACCTCTCTTATTCCAGGTATGACAAGGACACAGACCAGAGACAAGAAAACCAGAGCGAAAACAGCAAACTGAAAAGATATAGAAAGAAATGGACCATGAAAGAGAACAGACTAGTGATGGAGTGCTATTATGAAAGCCGCTACCCTACAGAAAGAGGCTACCGAAAACGAATGAAACATCTCTGGGACATTGCTAGTGACTACCATACAACGGAACAAAGGATAGCAGATCAAGCAAGACAGATCCTCAAGCGTGGATGGTTCTCGGGGATGGAACTGACGGAAATCAGACAGAAGGTTAATGCCGAAACGGAGCAAGTAACACCACCAAAGGAGAAATCACAGGAAGAGGACGGGCAAAACATACACACTGAAACTGAAGAGATTGAAGACTACGGAATAACAGAACCAGGTGAGATAGAAGACTGCGGAACCACAGAACCTGCTGAGATAGAACTCAACGAAAAAGAAGCAAGTGAAGTGGAGAACATTAGACGATACATGTTAGAAAACAAAACAAAACTCCCATCTCTCAGGAATGAAGTAGCGAAGCAGTTACAAGCAGAAACAGAAAGAGTAAACAGACTCCTCACACACATCCCAACAGAAACTATTACAGACCTAAACAACCTGATATATGCTGGGGCAAAATCGGTAAGTATGAAACTAAGAAACGAAGACAATAGACAAAAGAGAGGACCGACAAAACCTTGATGGGAAACTAGACTGGAAACCCAGATCACCAAACTTCGGAAAGAAGCTAAAACCGTGAACAGAAGGAAGGAGGACATGAAACGATTAAGAAGCAAAAATCAGAAACGCAAGGAAAAACTAAATGAGAAACATGAAGAAATAAAACAAAGGATAGCAGCAATAGAAGGAAGACTGAGACGATACAGGTACAAATCAGAACAGAGCAAACAGAACAGGACCTTTGAAAACAATGAAAGCCAGTTCTACAAAAACGTAAATGGAGAAAAAACAACAACAGAGTTACCGAACCCAACAGAAACAAAACAATTCTGGAGCAAGATATGGGAAGTACCAAAAAAGCACAACAAGAATGCCCAATGGTTGAAAAACATGAGAGATGAACTGCAGGAAATCGAAGAAGGAACCGAAACACAAATCAACAAAGAAACGATCAAGAAAACCCTAAAAAAAATGGCAAACTGGAGAGCACCAGGCCACGATGGAATACATGCATACTGGTTTAAAAAATTCACGACCCTGCATGAAAGAATAGCGCAGAAACTGAGCGGATGTATCCATAAAACAGACGTACCAGAATGGATGACGGAAGGAAGAACAACACTAATACAAAAAGACCCCAAAAAGGGAACGACCCCCGGCAACTACAGACCGATAACATGTCTACCAATAATGTGGAAAATTCTCACAGCACAACTGAGAGAACAAATCTACCAATCCCTGGACAATCGTGGACTGCTCCCCGAGGAACAAAAAGGATGCCGGAAATGACAAAGAGGGGCACATGATCTACTATACATTGATCAAAAGACCCTGAAGGAGGTGAAGAGAAGACAAAAGAACATAACCATGGCATGGATTGACTACAAGAAAGCCTACGACAGAATCCCCCAAACATGGATAATTGAATGCTTAAAAATATACAAGATACCAGACAGGATTATTAATCTCATCCAGAAAGCAATGGAAACATGGAGACTAAAACTGACAGCCGGAGGGCAATACCTGTCTGAGATAAAAATACAGAGAGGCATTTTTCAAGGAGACTCCCTATCACCACTACTGTTTATAATAGCCATGATGCCACTCAACTACATACTCAGAAAGTGTGATGCCGGATACAGGTTTACGGATACAGAACAAAGAATAAACCACCTGATGTACATGGATGACCTTAAACTGTTTGCAAAAAACAAAAAAGAACTGGAAAAGCTGATAAACACAACCAGGATATTCAGCCAGGATATCCAAATGGAGTTTGGAATAGAAAAATGTGCACTGCTAGAGATGAAAAAAGGAAAACTGGAGACGACAGAAGGTATAGAACTCCCCAACCAAGAGGAGATGAGGGCGCTAGGAGAACATGATAGCTACAAATACCTGGGAGTTCTGGAAGCAGACACAATCAAATACATAGAAATGAAAGAGAATGTTGGAAAAGAATATCTACGAAGAACAAGGAAACTCTTAGAAACTAAACTATATAGCAGAAACCTAGTAAAAGGGATAAACACATGGGCTGTATCACTAATAAGATACTCTGGACCATTCATAGGCTGGACCAAAGAAGAACTCAGGCACCTTGACCAAAGAACAAGAAAACTTATGACTATGCACAATGCTTTGCACCCAAAAGACGACACGGACAGACTCTACGTGAAAAGAAATGTGGAGGTAGAGGACTGGTAAGTATAGAAGACTGTGTGGAAGACACCAAAAAAGAGCTGGAGAAATATGTAACCCAGAACACGGAAAGACTGATCACCACAGCAAGAGACACCAGCCCAACAAACAACCCCGGAAGTACTGAACCCAGAAACAAAAAGACAAGAAAGGAAAAGTGGGAAGAAAAACAACTACATGGACGCTTTACAAGACTCACAAGCGATGAAGCCAATGAAAACAGCTGGGTGTGGCTAAGAAAAGGACACCTGAACAGAGAAACGGAATCTCTGCTGACGGCCGCACAGAACAATGCGATTAGGACAAACTTTATTAAAGCAAAGATAGATAAAACCCAGGAAAACAGCAAATGCGGACTGTGTGGACAAAGAGACGAAACGATAAATCATATAATAAGTGAATGCAGCAAGCTAGCACAAAGGGAATACAAGAACAGACATGACAGAATGGGGAAAGAAGTACACCGGGAAATGTGCAAACAACTGAATTTCGAATATGCAAAAAAACGGTACACACACAAACCAGAAACTGTACTAGAAAACGAAAAACACAAAATCATATGGGATATGAATGTACAAACAGACAAACCCATAACAGCAAGGAGACCGGATATGATAATAATCAACAAGAAAGAAAAATCCTGCAAAATCGTGGACTTTGCCGTCCCAGCAGACCACAGAGTGAAGATCAAAGAGACGGAAAAGAGAAGCAAATATACTGAACTTGCCAGAGAATTGAAAGGAATATGGAACATGAAGAAAGTCAGTATAACACCAATAATCATAGAGGCACTAGGAACAGTCCCCAAAAACATGGAGAAAAGACTGGGAGAAATAGGAATCAAAGGGATAACTGAGACCATACAAAGGACAGTAATGATCAAAACAGCTACAATCCTGAGAAATGTCCTCGAATGCGGAAACCAACCCACATAAGCAACGAATGGAGAACAAACACATGGAAGCACATGACAGCAGAACCGGGGAAAATACAACCGCACGAGAGAGGCGCAAGCATAGGCTGACGCCACAAAATTATGGACAGAGGGTCGAGGAGGGAAAGCGCAAACCAGACCTCCACTGGAAGAGCGCGGACAGCTCTGGGACCTTGGGAAGGCTTGTTGCCACTCGAGCCCCAGAGGGGACCAATGGCCCTTATCAGCGGGAAATCGCTGGTAGGTGGCTGTTGCGATTACCGCAAGGTCATCAGCGGTGATGAACGAAAAGAGGTGGAGCATACTGGAGGCCTGAGGAGACTTGTTGTCACTCGGACTCCAGGGAATACCACAGGTTGTCGACAGTGGGTGACCACTGACGATGACCAGTGTGATAACTCCTAGTGAGTAAATAATAATAATAATAATAATAATAATAATAATAATAATAATAATAATAATAATAATAATAATAATAATAATAATAATAATAATGCCAAACTGGTTTGAGATATGCGCATACAAACTGACAAAGTTCTTGAACATTCAACACTCGACTTAATCATTGTAAACAAAAAAAAGAGAACTTGCGTAATCATTGATATAGCCTGCCCCTTCGATACCAGAGTGCAGGACAAAGAATAAGAAACAATAGCAAGACCTATAGTGACAGTTAGTTAGACTATCGAAATGTAAAGATCTCCGTTGTAATTGGAACGTTTTGAACCATAAAAAAGCAACCATAAATTGCTTAAACAGATTGACGAGACAATTTCTTTTCCAATTCTACAAAAGGCTTACCTGTTAGGAACAGCGAAGGTGTTAAGGTACAGCTTGCATTTCTAAAAGTTAAGGGAATTGACTTCATCTTCAAAACAGAAAAATCCAACTAAAAACCTCCAAAATTTGAGAGTACTATGCAATAATAATAAAAATAATGATAATAATATTAATAAGTATCATTATTATTATTATTATTATTATTATTATTATTATTATTATTATTATTATTATTATTATTATTATTATTTTTTATTATATTATTATGTGTATTACTATTATTATTATTTTAATCATCATTATTTTTTAAAAATTATTTTTATTATTATTATTAGTAGTAGTAGTAGTATTTTTATTATTATTATTTTAAGTATTATTATTTTTGTTATGGGGATTATCAGTATTATTATTATCATTGATATTATTATTATTATTATTATTATTATTATTATTATTATTATTATTATTATTATTATTATTATGTTAATTATTTTATTATTATTATTTATTTTATTATTATTATTTATTTTATTATTATTATTATTATTTTGTTTTATGATTATTATTATTATCATTATTATTATTATTATAACTATTATTATTATGATAATGTAATGTTATTTACACAGCCGCTTTTAGTTCGACATTCGCGCACAGGTTTAGTTCGGAGTCATGGATAACCGGTATGGGCCAACGCATTTTCTTTACGGTTGCATTTAGTCGAAGGAGACACACTTTTTTTTTTCTAAAATTGTACATGTGATTAGCTCGTAAAAACTTGTTGTGCACCGCACGTGTGGTAAGAAGAGTAATCAAAATGATAGCTACCTCGATGAGGAAGGACTCGAATTAAAAAGTGGCAGACTCCCCTCCCCGTCATATAATTTGCTAGATTTCTTAGTATACTTATGTTTTTCTTTCTATGTATGATGAGAGTTTTCTTAGTTTTCCTAACATAACTTAGCTAACTGTTAGAAGTAACAACAACATAAGGAAGGTGGAGGCGGTATAGAGCATCCCGGCATTGACAGACCACTGGCCGTACGGTGTTTGTGTATTGTCACACCCACAACAAGATCTCCATATATCAAGTGGTCTGTTTAGTATTGCCTAACGAAAAAAAAAATTCTAACTTGCTAATATATGTTGCGTGTGTTTCTAACTACAAATACGCTACACATATACTGATGATGAGGCGTGTTTATTACCGTGCACACTTAATCTAACGTAACAGAAACAGTGATATGTTATGGCAAACATAAGCGTCACATAGTAACGAGAATATCATTTCAAACTTTAAAGTTGTAGACCAACAAAAACGTTTTTTAAAAACTAAAAAAAAATCATATTAAAAAGATAATTGTTCCATAACAAAGAAAAAATTATGTTTCGGATTTTTTTAGATGAGGATTGATCATGTGTATTATTTCGGTTATTAGTTTTTGGTGGTGGTTATATCGGCCGAAACGTTCTGTAAATAACACCCAAAATGAGAACAATAGATCGTATTGTTCTCATTTTGGGTGTTATTTACAGAACGTTTCGGCCGATATAACCACCACCATTCTTAAGCTGCGTCTTGTCGGACTCGGAAATCTTTATTTCGAATTCAATAATGCGTGCTGTCATATCTGACGGAACGAGAGCATTATACTCACATTTATGTAATAACATTGTCCGCAAATCCATACATAAGCGTGATACCCTCTCTTTGGATCATGCAATTAGGAGAGTTATTTGTATACGATAAATACTAGGAATTAATGTTAGTTGTTAAAAATATGTTTAAGTCTCTGGAATCACCGGCGAGGTAAAGTTGTATAGGTAGTGTTGATTTCCTGAATTCGACATTAGAATTCCTGAGTTAGATAAGACGAACCTGCCTAGATCGGATGTTACATCGTTTGAAAGGTTGGAACAAATTCAAAGAAACAACAGTAACCAAAGGAAAATTCTATTTAAAAATTAACAAACGACAATTAGTCTTTCAAATGGGAGAGTTTTAGACCGCCAGATGGACCGAGTATTTTTTTCAGATGGTTAGTCGCATATTATATACGTTCGCTTGGAAGTTATATAAGTTTCGCAAGTATACACGAGATGGGAAATTCTGCAGGATTCGATTCTTCAAAGGAAGAAGAAATATTATTAATCCTCGATATTTCCTTTGCACTTTAACCTGGCGCTCTCTTCGAAGGAAAATCTTCCCGATTTAAACTGAAAAAACTCTAAACTAATATCACCTTTTAACCACTTTTAACTCTTCAGAGTTGTGAGGTGAGAAAAAAAGCCGTGAGCAACTCTCTCCCCCTTTTCGACTTGCGTTGCATCTTTTTTTTCCTTCACACGATTCGGTTTTTATTTTAATAAAAGAGAGTGGGCGCGATGGCGAAGAATCGATGGTAGTACGGAAATAAAATATGTGTTTAGGGGTCTTTTCCTTTAATTTTTAATTATATCCCTTTCTATGTGAAGGCGATTTGCTTTCATATCATAAGTTTCCAGAAGGGCCTGGGGCTTGTCGAATTTATTTGAAGTTATTTAAAAGGGTGAGCATGCCTACAACTTTTCATCACTT
>OY744529.1:119463453-119505953 GCA_963556195.1 Sepiola atlantica
ATGGCATATCAACCTTTTTTAGTAGATATGCGCAGTGTCCATCGTACACGAGTTACTATTTCAAACAATTATTTCACTTTTATCTAGAAGGGGGTGGCTCATAATAAAGCAAGCGTAACTTACTAACAAATAGAGGGTGCTTTGTTACATTAGGACCCGTATTGAAAACATCATTTCGTGTAATTTACACGGGTTCCGCTAGTAATCATAATAATAATAATAATAATAATAATAATAATAATAATAATAACAACAACAACAACAACAATATATATATATATATATATATATATATATCACATAATAATATAAATATATGTGTGTGCAGACATGTACGTAAGTATGTGTATCTGCAAATAACCAGTTTTACGTATATAAATGTATACACATAAACGTTTATCACATCATATGTAACATGTGCTGTTTCGCAAAGGTTAATCGAATCATTCTGAATATAAGCGTGAAAAGTAGAATTGTGAATCAGCAATCAATATTTAATTAAAAGTCCGCGAACGAAAATCAAGTCCGTTAAACTTCAATGTATATTCATGTAGACATACGAATATTTGAATCTCGTTTGAACCCTGAGAAATATTGAGAAAATAATTACAAAGTCATGATGAGAATATATGGATTTAATATTTCCAGAGAGACTCTTTCTATCTACGCATCAAATCAATCGAATTGTATCTATCAAGCTTTCTTCTTATCTGTCGACTCGCCTTCATCTGTGTCCGCTATTTTCATGTAACTATGTATTTGTGTGTCTATTTCGTCAGTCGATCATACGCTTCAGATAACTTAAAATCATTATGCAAGTGAGACTGAAGCCATGTCAGAGGTATTTTTTTACTTTTGAAATTGTTTCAGGTTTCGACAGCGAGGTATTATGAACCACGAACACATTGCCGACCGAATTGAAATAACATAGACAAATAGACAAATAAGTACACATCTTGTTACTGTTTAAAGGAAATAAATATCTCTTTCTCTCTCTCTCTCTTTCTCTCTCCCTCTCTCTCTCTCTCTCTACATATATATATATATATATATACATATATATATATATATATATATGAGAAAGGTAGGATGAGAGTAATCCGACGTAATTGGAAATAAAAAAGGAAAAACCTATAGATATTTTTTTATATATTCGTCAACGTTTCGTCTTTATTTGTAAGACTTCCTCAGGATGATAATTTTAAGAAACATGTCATGCAAGTACATCGAAATATTGGGTTGACATGATGGGTTGATGAGAAAAAGTATTAGCCGTGACTGCTGAGAGCGCTGGACAAAGTTCCGGACTGAGAGAAGTCAGTGGCAGAGAGTGAAATGAATGTGGATGGATGTGAGTTAAAAAGGGGTAGGGTGGGAGGGTTATTCACTTTGCCTTAGGGTGGGTGAGAGGGGAGGGGATGCTGAGGTTTTTGTCGTGGTGAGGTGTAGCATGGATTTTGAGGGGCTGGGAAAAGAGGAGGGGGAGGGAAACTCTGTGTCTTTGGTATGTAGGTAGTGTCATAGTTTTAGAAAAAAGATTTGAAGAAATTAAGATAATTTGAAAGAAAGCGAGGTGGGTTGGTAAGAGTGTGAAAGAAGTAGTCGAAAGGGTGAGATGGGTGAGATGGAAGAGAGGAGATTTTGCTGTGGTTAGGTGTGAAATTTTGGAGGGTATGGGTATGTCAGGAATGTGTAAATATAAGCGAGTTAGAAGGATTGTGTTGAAATCTGTTGTGAACATGACAATAAAGGGAAGGAAAATAAAGAGATTGGGTAAAGTGATATTGATTTTGGCGAGAAATAGGTGAAATGTAGATTTGTGCAGGTTGTGTTGATGGTTTGCAATTAAACTAAAAGCAAAAGGGGTTTACATATCTAAATATTTGTGAGGATGTGTTCATTGGTAGGCTGTTATTTGTGGTTAAGTGGTTTAGATTCGTAGTGAATGAAAATGTATGTGAGGAGCAGTTTGTACGTGAGTGTGTATGCGGCGGCTTGTATATACGTACAATTGAGAACGAAAGAAGAAAGGTTGGCCATGATCTAGGTTTAGTTTTTGTTCGGTCAGGATAATTTTGCTTATTGAGGGGGATAGATTGTAGAAGCCATTTCGTTGTCTGATTGTGTTGGAGGCTATGATTAGTGCTGTGTCCAGCAGTCTTCGCCGAACTTTGTTATGAATGTGTTTGGTGATGTTGGCCTGTTCAAATGTGAAAGCATGATCGTGCTGTGATACATTTCCCATATATATATATATATATATATATATATATATATACGTGCATTTGGACATAATGTTTTCATTCAGGCAGACATTATTAAATAACACGAACTTTTTTTATTGTGTCAATAATCATAATGGTCAATTTAGTGTTTCGGTCAAATAGCTGTATGTAAGTTCAAAGGGTTTATTGCACCATTTTCTTTTCTTTATTGTGAGTCCTTTCGATTTAATTCGTCAACTCATCTTCAGGTTGAGTTAGTTTTTTTTACCTTAAAACTATGTATTTACTGTTGAGATTTGTCATTATTATTACGGCCAGTAATATACATCTTAAAAGGAGCGTCTATAATATTAGGATGTTACATGAGAGTTTGATTACGTTCTAAGAGCGTGCAAGATTTAAAAGTTTGATTGCTTAACCGTTAAGAAATTGATTACGTTCTGAGCGCGTTCAAGATTAAAACGTATAATTGCTTAATGGCAAAAATGTTGGTAATGTTTTTTACCATGCTTGACACTTAAAAAGATTGTGAAATTTTCGTAATTTTCATCATGGAGTGTGAGGTGTTTATTTTTTATGGAGAGGGTTTCAAGAATTTGTAATATTTTGTGGTGTATTATTTTAAAATTGTTAACTCGTATGGCTCTATATTGAGTAGAGGGCAGTTATGTTTTTTAGCTGTTGGCAAATGAGATTTCAATAAGTTGTATTTATTTAAAAATAAAAACCCTCATAGTAAAATGTGTCTACACTCCTACTGCTTTTAGATATATTTTCTTTGTGGGTCTTCATAATCCCGAATGGACTATGTGGGTCAGATATCACAAGGAAAAAGTTGCTGTTCTTTGAAGACATTATCTATAGTCGGTGTAATCAGAAATTGGGGCCATTGCGAATGCAGGATGTTTAGACAATCAGTCTGACGATGTCCATTGGTCTGATGGAAATCAAAGAAGAGATCAGCTTTGATGTAGCGCTATGGTCAAGTTAAAAAAGTATTTTTTATCAAAGGATTCGTATAGGAATGGAGCATTAGTATTTGAAGATGGTATAGGAAGCAAGAAACGTTTCAATGAAAGATATATATGAAATTGAAGAATAGAATGAACGTGTATTATGATGTTGTGCGGCATCTATATACAAATAAATTTGATTTTATGTAGCATAACGATATAGATTACAATATTTTACTATTTGTCTGATGCGAGTTTCTTTTGAGTATAATGTTTGAAAGGAAAATCTTACACAAATATAAGTTAGTATCATTGGTATTATTAATATTATTATTATTATTATTATTATTATTATTATTATTATTATTTACTCACTAGGTGTTATCACACTGGTCATCGTCATTGATCGCCCACTGCCAACAACCTGTGGTATTCCCTGGAGTCTGAGTGACAACAAGTCTTCTCAGACTTCCAGTATGCTCCACCTCTTTTCGTTCATCACCGCTGATGACCTTGCGGTATCGCAACAGCCACCTACCACCGATTTCCTGCTGATAAGGGCCCGAGTGGCAACAAGCCTCCCCAAGGTCCCAGAGCTGTCCGCGCTCTTCCAGTGGAGGTCTGGTTTGCGCTTTCCCTCCTCGACCCTCTGTCCATAATTTTCGTGGCGTCAGCCTATGCTTGCGCCTCTCTCGTGCGGTTCTATTTTCCCCGGTTCTGTTGTTATTATTATTATTATTATTATTATTATTATTATTATTATTATTATTATTATTATTATTATTATTATTATTATTATTATTATTATTATTATTATTATTATTATTATTATTATCATTTTTCATTTCAGTGTGGAAAAATAATTATAAAACACGTTTTTTCTCACATTTTCAGGGGACTTTGTTATATTGCGTTTGTAGAAGCAGAAACTATTGATTAGTTTAACGGATCAATTAGTTGATAGGGCAAAAGCAGATTTGAAATAGCGATAGTTAAGTTAGTGAAGCATGCACCAGGTGAATGTTTGCAGAAATATTTACAGGATGAGAGTTTAATAAGAGTAATCCATTTTGTAAGATAGATACATTGGGGTTGTTAATGTTCAGCACGTGCTATGCTATACAATTCCTTAGTTTTTTGTCAGGGAAATGAAATTAATGATTTATATCCACTTGTATACGGAGTACAGATACCCCCACAATAGAATCAGGAAAATATATGAAAAGATTGTACATTAAGATATCAAAATTGGCTTAGTAATGATTTTCTTAAATATTCTAACTTCATCCTGTCATAAAATACATAAATTAACATCCGCAAATTTAATTGGACACACATGGAGTTTATATAAAAATATTGATAATAAAGGCGTACAGTTATTAGAGTTTGTCTAAAGAAAAACTGAACTGCCTAAAAATAATTGGATGAAAGTAATGAGATCAAATGTATTCAATTCACAGAGTGAAACAACATATGATAATTTTAATTGGGAGCAAACCATATCAATAAAGAAAATTCCTTACAAAAGTATTTCACCGAATCCTTCAGAAGATTATCATGCGAATAAAAGCTAACATTTTGTTAGGTTTTAATAACAATATATACTAATACATGTTAATCACAATATATATTGATACATGTTGATAACAATATATACTAATACATGTTAATCACAATATACACTAATAAATATAAACAAAGAATTTGTATTTAGAAGTTTCTTTGCACACATAGGTATTCTGAAGTGTAATTATTTTATAATTTAGATTACTAATTCTTTCAGAACACATTAAACAGAATCTATTAAAATACAATACTTGATAAAACATTTAAGGAACTGAAACTATATGCATGATTTTAAGAGTGAATCTATCTAATTTTAAAAAATATACGCATCTGACTCTTTTATCTAATTAACATATCCTGTCATAAAAAACTGTATATAAAAAATAAAATAAAATTTCTAGATTTTGTTGAATTTTATTGTGTTATGCGTTTGTAATAATTTTACAATTCTATTGTTAACTTGACATGTAACAAAATAATAACTATGTTTTCGTGTTCTCAGGAGGTGATTTCTGATAAATTTTTGAAACATGTGTGCACAACAATATTTAGGGATGTCATAAATGTGGTGTTCTACTAAGTTATAATAGATGTGCTTTCTTCAAAAAAAGTCATAATAATTTAGCTAAAATTCGCCTGATATGGAATATCTCGTTAGAGATTTGAAATACTTCATTTTTTATATTTGTATAATTAAAGTAAGTGTGTTCTTTCTGGAGATACACCAACGTTATTTCAATGTGTCTTTTATACCTATTATTTATATATATATATATATATATATATATATATATATATATATATATATATAAATAAAATATTTTAATTGAATAATTATGCGTATCACCTTCAAGCTGGGGGGTTATAATGAGAAAATAAAAAGGGGTAACAAACTATAACAAACGTTTCTCAACCCAATATTTTCACGTACTTGCGTCACATTTTTCTCAAAGTTAACATCCTGAGGAAGTCTTGCAAATAAAGACGAAACGTTGATGAATACATAAAAAACCCTCTTTTGGTTTTCCCTTTTTCCATATATATATATATATATATATATATATATATATATATATATATATATATATATATATATATATACGGGGGGGTGTTCAATAAGTAATGCCCTGACCCATTTTACCTAGCAGTAGATTAATAAAACTTAGCACAGTTATTAATTATCTTCTACATAGGAACCACCCATAAGTATGCATACTCCTATCGTTTGATGCAGCTATGGTCACCGTCTTTGTAGAAAACCCTAGGTCGGTACACCAACCACGTCGCAACTTAACAAATCAAGGCTGCATCATCTGGTAAAGGCTTTCTCTTTCAAAAACAACTTCATGGCTGGGAAGAGATGAAAGTCAGAGTGTACAAGGTCAGGAGAGTAAGGAGGATTGCATAGCCACACGCTCGTCGTACTTCTGAGTTGGCGACATGCGAGTTGTGGATCGTGCAGGAAGGGGATACTTTTGCTGATCGTGCCCCGTCTTTTGATTTTGATAGCTTCTCTTAATTTCATCAAAAGTATAGTAATAGGCTCCTGTTATTGTGGTACCCTTTGCCAGGAACTCTGTCATCACTACTTTGTCCTGTGAGCATTACCTTGCCAGCGGAGGGCGGCACCCTTGCCTTCTTTGGAGGTGATGAGTCCAAGTACTTCCAGTGCATTGACTGGGTTTTGGTCTCTGGATCAATGTGATGCCCCCACGTTTCACTCTCTGTAATCAGTCTTTTGAAACACTTTGACTAATCTTCTTGGCGCATCTCCAAATTCATCCTCGAGCACTCGATGCGTTCTTGCTTCTGGAAAAGTGTGAGCACTCTAAGAAATCTATCTGGCAGACACCTTATGTATATGAAAATGGTCATGAATGATAGTGTCCACAGACCCTGTACTTATCTTGGGCTATTTGGCGAATAATAATGCGTCGATTTCCCAAAATGGCAGTCTCAATTTAACGGTCAGATTCCTCATCAATGACAAAAGAGGGGCGACCAGGTCTGGGAGCCGTTTCCACAAACTTCCGGCCATGTTTGAATTCACGATGCCAGCATTTTACAAGGTCATATGATGGGGCATCCTCACCATCAGTTTCTTTCATTTCATCAAAAGTCGCCTTTGGTGTGCGGCCTTTCAAATACAAAAACCGGATCACTGCGCGACACTCAACTGGCTCCATTTCACACTAGACTCAGTCGAAACACGTGTAAATCAGAAACAACAATTAGTTAAGAGTTGTATTTTGCAACATAACACATACACATATAAATCATTACACATGCAAAATGTCAGCTAGATCAGACAACCGGAAGTGTGTCAGTCGCATTACGTATTGACGCCCCTCGTACACACACATATACATATATATATATATATATATATATATATATATATATATATATATATATATATATATATATGAAACATAGTCCGAAGAAGATTTGAGTCATTTAAAAGTGAAGATAAAAAAAAACAATCGGTTTAAATTCCTAGGGATACTAACAAAAAACTGGGGCTCAACTATGTAACATTGAACTATTAACAGAAGAATCATTAAATAAAAAACGGAGATCATCAGCGGTTGATCATATATATATATATATATATATATATATATATATATATATATATATATATATATATATATATATATAACAAGATAGAGAGACAGAGTGGGATTGGCAATCCTCTGAGTAAAGAAGATGCGACATTTGAATAACTATCATCGCTAATGGTGATACTCGCAATTGGTTGATCAGTGAACTGCCTCTTGTAACAAATAATATTTGAGTTTCAGGAGTTTCTCATTAAATATTTATATTTTATACATATAAGCAAACGGTTCGTATAATTAATATCAGAAAGATATTATTTATGAAAAAAATTAATTATTTCATGATAATTTGTTCATTAAACATTTGCGTTCAGGAATCGCATGTGCTTGCTAGTCGATTTAATGTACAAATGTAGGAGTTCGAAATTAGAAAATATTTTCAAGATAAAAACTTAACAAGATGAGAAGAGAAAGTAATATGACCAGCGAAGTTAAAAGGCGGTTATATGATAGAAGTGGAATATCAAGTAACCTTTAAAACGAAGAAAAACATCATAAATTATCTTTTCAATATGCATCCATTCACTTTCTAGAAAGAACGATGAAAAAGTGATTTTAAAGGTAAGCGTGATCGGTAAGTTCATATGCTATTTGAAACATAAGCTTGACCGGGTAACGAATATGCAATGACATACGAAAGTGTGACCTGTCAGTGAATATGTTATTTCAAACTTAAGCGTGACCGGCCAGTTAATATGCTATTACAAACATAATAATGACCGGCCAGTTTATAGGGTATTTAAAATGTAAGCTTGACCTGTCAATAAATATGCAATTTCATACGTAAGCGTGACCGACCATTTAATATGCTATTTCAAACGTAAGCTTGAGGTGTCAATAAATATGCAATTACATACGCAAACGTTACAGACTAGTTAATAGTCTCTGCCAAACTTAAGCATGACCGGCCAGTTAATATGCTATTACAAACGTAAGCGTGACCAGTCAATGAATATGCAATTGCATACGTAAGCGTGGCCGGCCAGTTTGTATAGTATTTGAAACTTAAACTTGACGACCAGCGAATATGCAATTCAAAATGTAAGTGAGATCGGACAATTAATATACACTTTCAAGTTTAAGCGTGACTGGTTGGCCAATGTGCTATTTAATAGTCTATGCCAAACTTAAGTGTGAAAGGCCAGTTGATAGGTTATTTCAAACATAAGCGTGACAGGAAAGGGAATGTGCAATTTTAAACTTGCCATTTTAAGCGTGATTTGGCAGTTAATATTCTATTTCAAACGTAAGCATGACCGACCAGTAAATATGATATGTCAAACGTAAGCATGACCGACCAGTGAATATGATATGTCAAACGTAAGCATGACCGACCAGTGAATATGATATGTCAAACGTAAGCATGACCGACCAGTGAATATGATATGTCAAACGTAAGCGTCACCGGCCAGTGAATATGCTATTTAAAACTTAGGCGATGCGGATCAGTTAATATTCTATTTCTAACGTAAGCATGGCCGACTAGTGAATATGATATGTCAAACGTCAGCGTCACCGGCCAGTGAATATGCTATTTAAAACTTAGGCGATACGGATCAGTTAATATTCTATTTCATCCTTGAGCTTGACCGGTCAGGGAATATGTAATTTCAAATGTAGATGAGACCGACCAGTTAAAATGATATTTCACAGGTAAGCGTGACCGGCCATGGAATATGCAATTTTAAACTTTAGCATGACTGGCCTGTTAATATTTTATTTAAAACGTCAGCGTGACTGACAGTTTAATTATAATTTTAAACTTAACAATGACAGGTCAGTTAATATGCTATTTCAAAATTGACCGATACCAGAGAGTTTAATTACTATGTTATACGTAAGCAGTAGTTACCAGTAGATGTTTTATTTAAAACTTAAACGTTACCGGACGTGAATGAGGAGTGAATATGATTTTTTTCAAATTTAAGCTTGATCGACCAGTAAATATGCTATTTTAAATTAAAGCCTGACATTCCAGTGAATAGACTATTTCCAACTCAAGCATGAATCGCTTGTGCATATGCTATTTCAAACTCACGGGTGATGAACCAGTGTATATGCTATTTCAAACTTACGCGTGATGAACCAGTGTATATGCTATTTCAAACTCACACGTTATGAACCAGTGTATATGCTATTTAAAACTCACGCGTGATGAACCAGTGTATATGCTATTTTAAACTAACGCGTGATGAACCAGGGGATATGCTATTTCAAACTTACACGTGCTGAACCAGTGTATATGCTATTTCAAACTCACGCGTGATGAACCAGTGTATATGCTATTTTAAACTAACGCGTGATGAACCAGGGTATATGCTATTTCAAACTTACACGTGCTGAACCAGTGTATATGCTATTTCAAACTCACGCGTGATGAAGCAGTGTATATGCTATTTTAAACTAACGCGTGATGAACCAGGGTATATGCTATTTCAAACTTACACGTGATGATCCAGTGTATATGCTATTTAAAACTCACGCGTGATGAACCAGTGTAGATGCTATTTCAAACTTACACATGATGAACCAGTGTATATGTATTTATAACTTGCGCGTGATAAACCAGTGTATATGCTATTTCAAACTCACGCGTGATGAACCAGTGTATATGCTATTTCAAACGTAAGTGGTACAAGCCAGTTAAAATGGAATTTACAATCATAAGCGGTACTAGCCAGTGAGTATATCATTTCAAAATTAAGCCTGACCGAGAACTGAGTATTTAGATTCAAATCTAATAAAAATAAAATTTAAAAAAATAGTTCATACTTAAACGTGACACATCGAGAAAGATAATAGGTCAAGCTTTAACGTAAACTCGACTAACATATAGTTTCATATTTAAGCGTGATTGACTAACATAATAGCTTTTTAATACGCAGGTGTTACAGACGGATCGACGAAGGAATCGGCCGTACGGAGATGTTGTGACTCATCTCAAATATTTGCGTTTTGTGATGAAAATCTTATCTCAGTCCGAATCTTGACCGACCGAATGGCAAAACATTTCACAAAAATACAGTGGTGGAATGTAAATATGGTAGAGGTAAGAGTAAAAACACTACAAAAAACGAGCTGTGATATGAAAAGACAATTGTAAAAAGAGAAAACGAATCACATTTATTCTCTGAAAGGTTATTTTTTATTATTTCATCTGTGGAGGAAATCCCGTCATTGTAAGATGGTTGTTATCATACATGTTAATTAAATGTACTCAAATAATGATTGTAATATCCAACTTCGCCACCGGAAATTAAAAGTGCGTTCGGGCTTTCGATTTTCGCCTGATGTCATATATTAAACACAAATAAATGTATCGGAACATAAAAACGAATTAATGATAACAATAGAACAAAGAAACATAGAGGTATCCACAAATGCGGCCTCACATATAATCGAAAAGGATGCGGCAGATTAAGTACAAGTGCAAACGTATGTAACGGCGTGACGGTTTCAAATCATCTCTGATCTGTAGCCCCACGTCTACCAAGATTGGTGACAGCTTTTACGGGAACCTATGACTACCTGCTTCTAAATAAATCAGTTATACTTATTAATACAGATCACGTATTTTGCCGTATAATAATAGATCATGTTTACTTTTATTTGGCGATTTTATCAGAATATTATATATTATCTGAAGATTTATCCAAGTTCTGATATGTTCTTTGCCGTCTGTTACTTTGAGTTTCGTGGATATACGTACGGCAATATGTTTTCTAACATGCGGTGAAGAGGGTTTTAGGAGGCTGTTCTAAATCTCGCTGTTTGAACACAACACATGTTAGACGTGCTGGGGTCGCTGGAAGTGGTCTAAAGTCATTAGTTTCGCTGTTGTTAGCATGTACTTATAAAGGAGGCCACGAAAAAGCTGACTTTATCTCCTCCAATACCACCTTCTCCACAAGCTCGCCACAGAAACCCCTCCACGAGCTCGCCTGAAGTCACGAAGCCCATTCTCGGTGCATGCCCACCATCTCTTGCTTTCAACACCCGGTGACGTCACAAAACGAATATGGCTGAAACGTTGCTGGACGGAGGAATGGCAGACAGCAGATAAATCAAGGTTGCACAGATTAGTGGAGGACCCGGTAAACCTACCAGGCATGGACCCCCCTCGCCGGCAGTGGACAATGGTCAACCGCCTGAGGACAGGTGTCGGCCGTTTCGTTGCGACCATGAAAGGATGTGGACTCAGGGACTCGGCTGTCTGCGACTGCGGTCACTCTGAACAGACCGTAGACCACATCATCGAGTCATGCCTTAAATATCAACCAGCCAACGGCGAAGCCGGCATAGCTGCGCTAGACAACTTAATATTAGCATGGCTTTTCTCAACCGAGCTGGTGATCTAACGAACGAAGAAGACATTTTAGACACACACAGTTCTATTCTGATAAAAATGTCGAACATTTATTCAAAATAAATTAGTCTTATTTCTGTAGGTAAGAGAGTAGAAAGTTGACCTTGGCTTTACTTTCGACAGCCTCGTAACTCTCGCTTGCCTTAGTATTTTAGTTCTCACATCCCATAGGTGATGTTTCTGACAAAGGGGGAGAATTGATGTTTTCTGGACTGGAATGTATGCATCTAACACTTATAATTGGCTAGTTTTTTACTTGAAGTATTATTCTTTTTTTAGTTCTTTACATCTAGTGGGGTCACGTCTTGTTTTGAGCGGTTTCCATGTAAAGAAACAAAATAGAATTTAGTCACGATTCTCAGTAGCATTACATCAACATCTAATGTTTTTATTCTGTAAGAAATGACTAGAATTAGAATAAGCTATGTATTAATAAAATTAATTAGAATAAGCTATGTATTAATAACATTAATTGGAATAAGCTATGTATTAACAAAATCAATTAGAATAAGCTATGTATTAATAAAATTAATTAGAATAAGCTATGTATTAATAAAATTAATTAGAATAGGCTAGGTATTAATAACATTAATATAAATAAGCTATGTATTAATAACATTAATTAGAATAAGCTATGTATTAATAACATTAATTAGAATAAGCTATGTATTAATAACATTAATGAGAATAAGCTATGTGTTAATAAAATTAATTAGAATAAGCTACGTATTAATAACATTAATTAGAATAAGCTATGTATTAATAAAATTTATTAGAATAAGCTCTGTATTAATAACATTAATTAGAATAAGCTATGTATTAATAAAATTAATTAGAATAAGATATGTATTAATAAAATTTATTAGAATAAGCTATGTATTAATAACATTAATGAGAATAAGCTATGTATTAATAAAATTTATTAGAATAAGCTATGTATTAATAACATTAATTGGAATAAGCTATGTATTAATAAAATTAATTAGAATAAGCTATGTATTAATACAATAAATTAGAATAAGCTATGCATTAATAACATTAATTAGAATAAGCTATGCATTAATAAAATTAATTAGAATGAGCTATGCATTAATAAAATAAATTAGAAAAAGCTATGTATTAATAACATTAATTAGAATAAGCTATGTATTAATAAAATTAATTAGAATAAGCTATGTATTAATAACATTAATTGGAATAAGCCATGTATTAATAAAATTAATTAGAATAAGCTATGTATTAATAAAATTAATTAGAATAAGCTATGTATTAATAAAATTAATTAGAATAAGCTATGTATTAACATTAATAAGAATAAGCTATATATTAATAAAATTAATTAGAATAAGCTATGTATTAATAAAATTAATTAGAATGAGCTATGTATCAAAAAAAATAATTAGAATAAGCTATGTATTAATAAAATTAATTAGAATAAGCTATGTGTTAATAACATTAATTAGAATAAGCTATGTATTAATAACATTAATTAGAATAAGCTATGTATTAATACAATTAAGTTTAATAAGCTATGTATTAATAAAATTAATTAGAATAAGGTATGTATTAATAACATTAATTAGAATAAGCTATGTATTAATAACATTAATTAGAATAAGTTATGTATTAATAAAGTTTATTAGAATAATCTATGTATTAATAACATTAATTAGAATAAGTTATGTATTAATAAAGTTTATTAGAATAAGCTATGTATTAATAACATTAATTAGAATAAGTTATGTATTAATAAAGTTAATTAGAATAAGCTATCTATTAATCAAATTAATTAAAATAAGCTATGTATTAACAACATTAATTAGAATAAGCTATGTATTAATAACATTAATTAGAATAAGCTATGTATTAATACAATTAATTTTAATAAGCTATGTATTAATTACATTTATTAGAATAAGCTATGTATTAATAACATTAGTTAGAATAAGCTATGTATTAATAACATTAATTAGAATGAGCTATGTATTAATAAAAATAATTAGAATTACTATGTATTAATAAAATTAATTAGAATAAGCTATGTATTAATAAAATTAATTAGAATAAGCTATGTATTAATAAAATTAATTAGAATAAGCTATGTATTAATAACATTAATTAGAATAAGCTATGTATTAATAACATTAATTAGAATAAGTTATGTATTAATAAAGCTGATAAGAATTATCTACGTATTAATAAAATTAATTAGAATAAGCTATGTTTTAATAAAATTAATAAGAATAAGCTATGCATTAATAACATTAATTAGAATAAGCTATGTATTAATAACATTAATTAGAATAAGCTATGTATTAATAAAATTAATTAGAATAAGCTATGTATTAATAAAATTAATTAGAATAAGCTATGTATTAATAAAATTAATTAGAATAAGCTATGTATTAATAAAATTAATTAGAATTAGCTATGTATTTATAACATTAATTAGAATAAGCTATGTATTAATAAAATTAATTAGAATAAGCTATGTATTAATAAAATTAATTAGAATTAGCTATGTATTAATAACATTAATTAGAATACGCTATGTATTAATAACATTAATTAGAATAAGCTATGTATTAATAAAATTAATTAGAATTAGCTATGTATTAATAACATTAATTAGAATAAGCTATGTATTAATAACATTAATTTGAATAAGCTATGTATTAATAAAATTAATTAGAATAAGCTATGTATTAATAAAATTAATTAGAATTAGCTATGTATTAATAACATTAGTTAGAATACGCTATGTATTAATAACATTAATTAGAATAAGCTATGTTTTAATAAAAATAATTAGAATAAGCTATGTATTAATAAAATTCATTAGAATAAGCTATGTATTAATAACATTAATTAGAATAAGCTATGTATTAATAAAAATAATTAGAATAAGCTATGTATTAATAAAATTCATTAGAATAAGCTATGTATTAATAAAATTAATTAGAATCAGCTATGTATTAATAAAATTAATTAGAATAAGCTATGTATAAAAAAAAATAATTAGAATAAGCTATGTATTATAATTAGAATAAGCGATGTATTAATAAAATTTATTAGAATAAGCTATGTATTAATAAAATTAATTAGAATAAGCTATGTATTAATAAAATTAATTAGAATAAGCTATGTATTAATAAAATTAATTAGAATAAGCTATGTATTAATAAAATTAATTAAAATAATCTATGTATTAGTAAAATTAATTAGAATAAGCTATGTATTAATAAAATTAATTAGAATAAGCTATGTATTAATAAAATTAATTAGAATAAGCTATGTATTAATAAAATTAATTAGAATAAGCTATGTATTAATAAAATTAATTAAAATAATCTATGTATTAGTAAAATTAATTAGAATAAGCTATGTATTAATAAAATTAATTAGAATAAGCTATGTATTAATAAAATTAATTAGAATAAGCTATGTATTAATAACATTAATTAGAATAAGCTATGTATTAATAAAAACGAACGAGAACAATATTTCCTGTAATTTACTGGTAATTATTAGAAATGTACGGACACACAAATATATTAAAGTTTGATGTAAGTAAAATCTGTTTACATCTTTGAATGAATTTTTCCACCATCCTTTATAAAGCATGGTGGAAAAATTCATGCAAAGATGTAAACAGATTTGAAGATTGCGGGTCTGCAGATTTGTAGATCAATCAGTCAGCTTAACAATGTAGCAAGAGACGGGAATTGTTGCAGCCAGTTTAGACATGACAGATTGTATTCTGCACGATGCGGATAAGACGTTAATGATAGTTTCCTTAAATAAGTTTTTAATTAAAATGTACTTTTATATTACGTCATGTATTTTATAAAGCCATCTTCAATCGTGGCATTTTTTTTATTTGTGATCATATGATTACCAAGAAAGCTGCGGTAATTTTGTTTGAACGGCAACAGGTTTTAATGCATTTTAAAACAACTTGCAATCTTTTATGTTCACAAATCTTTCCGGGAAAATAGTTGACCCCAAAATGAATGAAGCTGAAGAAAGTGATCTACTTAAAAGACAAACTAGTCTGTAAAATACCCTCATTGAGTTGATCTTTTACCAATGTCAAAATGAGACACAAAGTCGGTTTAATAGGCGATCAATGAAAATCTACTTCCTAAAGAGGGAGACTATGTAGGACAACTTCATCACCCTCTCAGTCCGAGCAGATAATAGTCACATCTCTGGCAGACCGCAGGCATCTGGACGCTGATAACAACCTCAATTTGTACACACTCCAATACAATCTACCAGCTGGTAGATGTTATAAAGTACATTATTTAGCAATCGTGCTTTTCTATACAACACCTAATTTTAGATTGATACGCATTTGCAAAAAAATATTTAAATACATCAAATATATAAAAAAAAAAGGAGATACACCACCCTACCATCACGCTCCGAACTTAACACTGGTAAATATAATTCAATTATTTGAAATTATTGATTTCTCAATATTGTCACTGTTTTTATTGTTTAGCATTTCACGTACCGACAGTGTCACCAACCCAACGCATTGTCTCCGCTTTCTAACAATACTCATTATATTTAATTATGTTTCTCTTTTTTCTATCCCGCATCAGGGTAAGCCACCTCAGTATTATTAAATCGAAAGAATCCTACGATATCGCTGAACGTTATTGAAACTGTTGGATCTTTATTTCTTCAACATGCTCTAAGAATGTAAGTTTTTCTTCCGGGATTTGTTAGTATTGTTATTCTTGTCGCCAACTGTTGTGTTCAATCCTCTTCATGAAAAATAAAACTCACAGGAAAAAGTAGTTGTTCTTGTCACTGGTTAGTCGTGTAGATCAAGAGATGTGTATGAGTAGAAATAGTATATTTCTGAAGACCAGTTTTTCTTCTGTACCTGTTTACGTTTGAGTGATAATTACAATAAGATGTCTCAGTGAACCCCTGTGCAAAACAAAATTCTATATTATAGCTTTCTCATTGACACTAACGTCATACATATATCACTATATTCCATACATATATCACTAAATCTATTTATCATACATATATCACTAAATCTATTCCACAATGCTTGTTGTGTATTATAATAAAATTATTTCTAAGATATGATGGTGTTTATATTATTTTTTTCAATGCAAAAATATGATGTGGATGTTTGGTAAATGATGCATATGAATAGACATTGTGTCAGTCAGTTGTAATTTTATAAACGTATAAATGCATTGGGAATTTGTCTCATTTCAAAATATGAACGATCCCAACTACTTTTAGAAATGGAAAAGTGTGCTTAAATAGTAAATAAAAAATAGCCCCAAAATTAAGCGGATACCATGACTGGAAATCGAAACCGTAACTTTAGGATGTTCAGTCTGAGGCTCTACTAACATACCTATTTATACTTTAATAATAAAATTTGACTCATTATTTATATAAGTAAATCTGGTAGTAAGACCAACTAATCCCCAACGCATAAAACATTAGAAATAACCAATTTTATGAATTTATCTACCCCTTGGGAGAAAGCAACTTCCATAATATTAATAAAACTAATAGCTACATTGGTGTTACAACCATCGCCAAATACTATCGCGTCACCATGCATCGTATAAACCTTAGCTCAATTTACCAGCATGTAGAAAAAAATAATTGCCTCTCCCTTTATACGACGCATTTTAATTAATAACACGAAAGTAATACATTCTGAAACTAATTTTTAAAAAAAATGAAAAAATACTCGAAAGTATCTCCAATTAATAACATAATATTCCTTAACGTTATACAATTAATCTTGAACGCTTATCCGGACGTCACGGAATTTAAATTGTTGACGTCTCTCGTTAAACTGCACTGTTTTGTTCTTTTAACATGCGCGATCTTGGCTACTTTTAAAGATTCTCTTTTTTTCTCCAACGTTTTTGTTCATTTGTTTTTCGTCTGCACACTATTCCACGCAGATTTAAAAAATGGTCGTCATACATATATAAAACACATTCATTTTGTTGATTTTGACACAAAAAATTGAAAAATAAAGTACCATCAAGACGTGAAATTCTGTTATGTTCAACAATATAGTCTTTAAATATATATGTAATAAATATATATATATATATATATATATATAATAAATATATATATATATATATATATATATATATACGTATTCCAATATATGTATATAGCTATCCATTTACTATTGTCCGTTGACTATTTTGAACTCACGTTTACATATTTATTCACTTAAACTCCGTTGTTTACACTTTGAATATATGTTTAAAATCATGTATGTGGATGCATACGTGGCTGCCTTAATATGTATGTGCTGATATATATATATATATATATATATATATATATATATATAAATATATATATATATATATATATATATATATATATATATATATATATATACATATATGTATGTATATATCGATACACTCTTTTCAGAGTTAGATCAGTGGGTGTGTGTATGCTTGTGTGTTCATATGTATGATCCTTTTATGCGTATATATATATATATATATATATATATATATATATATATATATATATATATATATATATATGAGTTTTTGTTCAGTTTATAGTGTGTGTACAGGGACTAGTGCGTATGTCTTTATATCACCATATGTGCTTGACTGTTAGTAATGGCTAGAGATATATGATCCACACAGTAGTAGAAATTATACAAAAAAAACATGCAATATAGTTAATTACAGTAAAAGAAACTAATTTAACAATAAATGCCTTCGAACTATTACCCCCCCGCCATTCCAATATACCCCACCAATCCTCAACTCACAATTATAAAACCGTCAACCCCGCCACATTCAAAGTGATCAAAAAAGTAAATATTTGATATCTTTCTAATGAAAGTGCCTCTGAATAGCTCGTATAGACAGGAACCTCGATTTGCTTAATGCAATTGCAGGAATATATTTAAATTCTAATTAATTAAATTGATAACTTCAATGGAAATATCGATAAACAAAAGACTGAGTAATTATCAGGGGAATACGCTTGAAAGAATGCAAGCTGCTGTTTGTCAGGCGCGATTTATATTCGTAATCCTGGCGGATAGCTTCAAACTGAATTGTTCCATCGTTTCATTAAATACATCAAATAAGTGGCCATCTTAATTCAACTTCAATTCGATAAATGTAATAATAACAGAGATGGAGGTTTAGCAGAAAACGATGACTGTTTCGTGATTCATATTGTTTTGCTCTCTTTCATGTTATGTTTCAATCAGTGTCTAAAATTAAATATTTCCGTTTGAAGAACGGGTGTATAATTAGAAGATAACAATAACTTAAAAAATAAGAATAATGATGCATATACAACTCTTAGTGAGGGATACTACTACTACTACTACTAGTAGTATTATTAATAGTAGTAGTAGTAGTTGTAATACAGCTACAACTACTGCTACTATTACTACGTAACATGCTAATAAATTAGTAAACAACTTAAAGGGTGCGTTATTTGAGATGAAAACGCTAATAGTGGAAATCGAGAAAGTCATAGAACAGCCGAAACTGCAGATGATGAAAGAAGTTGATGCGCGTGTTAACTATTAATATGTGGGCATTTTACGAAAGGAGACCACCAAATGAATAGAAATTAAAGAGAATACCCGAGAAGAAAAAGTGCATTCATTGAAACTAAATTAGATGATGAAAACTGTCGCAATAAAGAGCAACACTTACGCACTGAGAAGAGAATGTGATTCTTCGCATGTCGTGACTGTCCATCCGCCAGATCAGGTGGATTCTCTTAGCATATGCAGACTTTTGTAGTTGCAGCAATGTACTTTACGTGGGGATCAGCTGACGTAAATGGAAAGCGGGAAGTTAAATTTTCTTTCAGCTGAGAAAGAACATTTGAGTTGCAATTTGTTGATGTGTTGCGGTATTTTTAAAGGGAAGTTATTTTAATTTTATTACATAATTAAATGAGGAAATATTGAGGCAGAATACCGATTTATATACTCTGGACACAGAGTGTAATCTTTTCCCCTCACATCTGATTTTCTCTTTAAGCTGATGTTTAAAGTGCGAAATCAGATCGTAACCAGAAAGCGATTCCCCTCAATCAATATGTCTAAGCCTAAGCACCATACATCTAACCTAGCTACCACTAAGATCGTGAGAACAACTATGGAAGGCATTAGATTGTACACTACAGATCTAACATCTAAGCGAATCATCTTCTCGGGAACAATGCGATCCGTCACTTCGTTGACATACTTCAAAAACTCATTCAGCTTGATGCAAGTAAAAAAAAATGCGTACGCGGCCGTTTCTTCCTCAACATCCATTCAGTGCAGGCAAACATGTTGTTAGCTAGTTTTATCTTTGAAGAGTGTGTCATCAAAGGGCAGCTCACCCGGAACAATCGCTATGGCATAGAAACCTCAAATATATCAAGATGATCCCAGCCTGGCGCTACAAATCTAAATCCTCGACCAACCCAGTCTCTCCCCAAGCAGTTTGGAAGCGATCTTCGCTACTAGCTCTCGATATAACGTCTTTCAAGACCGTCAGTAATCTGAGCGCATGTCCGGCAGTTCTTGAAGAACTGAGATAGTCCCCTTGGTCTGCACCGGCCTTTGGCCATTGAATTTGCTGATGTTGACTGCGGTCCATGTGATTTTTTTCATACCATTTGAGTGCCTAACTCACGGCTATAATGTTTCGAAAGATTGGCACGCACACGATTACATCATCAGCATACGTGGATACCCGGCTCTCGTATCATCGTGTAGACCGATACGACGTAGGGCTGGTCTGGCCTCCCTTTTCACTAGTCTGCGCAAAGAAAGGACATCGGACCCACCTGACGTACTGATGGAGAAACGGCGAACGATCCCGACCCCATTCCTTTTACCTGCATTACTGCCGTGGACTGGCGATTAAGAGTAAAGATCCATTTGCGGATGTCAGGATAAAAACCGATAACCCTTAAAACAGATCCCAGAAAACGATGATTGACCCTGACAAAAGTTTTGGACTGGTCTAAATAGACCAGCGCGGCTTCGGTGTTGTATTTTACTCACTCTGTGATCCTGTGGATCAGATTAAAATATTTCTGAATAGATCTCAACTTCACAGCATAGTTCTGATCGCATCGAATTAACATGAAATCAAAAACACATTTATGATAGGATACATTTGAAGAACAGCGATAAGCCTCTAAATCAGTAAATAATCGATTTCGTTTAATAAAGAAAATTTGAATAAATAAAAATCACAATAATTAAATAAATAAATAAATAATGTTCATTGTCAAATCAAATTTCAGTGTTCCGATTCTTGATTTCTTATTCTAACATTTTAGATTATCTCCAGATAAGATTCTACACTCATAATAGGAACTCTAAATATAACGGAGATAAGCCTTTATTTCTAAAAGGTAAAAAAAACGGTGTTATTTATTTCGCATTGAAAAATGTTACAGTCATCATGTGGGGTCTTCGTTTGTACCAAAAATCTATAGCGGTAACGACTACGTTCTTCTTTATTATATTTTATTTTTTAATACAACATTGTAATATCAGTAACCACAACTGCCCTAAGGTAAGATTTTACAACAAAGCAATCGATGATAATTTTCATTTATTGTGAACGCCTCATTGTTGGTAATTTGAGATAAAATCTACCAACAATTAATGCAGTAACTGGGCTTTTGAAATAATAGTGTTATTTGTGTAACGTTTGCACCTATTCTGATGCGAATAAAACATGTTATGTTATTTTATCTGATTTAATTTCATAATTTGGATCATGGTTAGAAAAAGGACACATAGGAGTACGCATGTTTTAATGAATAGTGCATATTTCTTCATGCCATTTGAGTGCCTAACTCACGGCTATAATGTTTCGAAATTAAGGGTATGACTACGTATCAACCAAACCATTTCATTATCACATCACTACAGTATAAATCTCTAGGCATGAGGTGATGAAGTGTGTGAGGTGCGCTGTAGAAAAATTCCGACCAGTAAAATACATAGACCTGTAGTGCTCGCATACACTTAATGACAATACAAGTGTAAAACTGTGGGAATTTCCTTGCTTTTGTAAATTTAGTGTATATGAATTTTCATCTTAACCCTATTAAGGGCATATGATTTCAGTATACTGGCATTTATCATGGAATGTCACTACTTTTGTAAAGGCTATGCCTCAATACAATGGTCGTTTTTAAGATTTTTTTGAATTTTCTGGAAAACTAAGATATATGGTAAACTGAAATTAAAATGCCATCAACTAGACCCTAGAACCTCTATTTCTGCCAAAAAATCAGCTGAATCTATCAAATAGTTGATGAGATACAGGGTGGCACATACGTACGTACGTACGTACACACAGATAACATTATTTCATGATTGCACTTTCTGGATCTCTGAGTTGGCTTGACTAATGATGCTGAAATTCTACACACTTATAGAACCTATCCAAAAAATGTTGTGCGAAGTTTTAACTAATTTGGTTCATTGGTTTTTGAGTTATGATTGATCAAAGAAATGAGATTTCTAGCATAGGCCGTTTTTAAAATCTATTAAGGGATAGAGCGCTCTCGCGCCTCACTTGATTTTAAGAATTGTTATGTAGAAATTAGAATAGTTTTAGTTACGATGATTTTTTCAAAATCATTTCCTGGTCACAATGGATGTGTTCACTCTTTTGGTACTTTACACACTATTCCATGTGTGAACTGGAACGAAGGTTACTATAAAGAACACATTCTTAACTACAGAGCCAAGATTTAAAAACAAAAACGTTCCTCAGATAGAGAAATAAGAAGGATCAAAAGTGTAGTTATCCATTATTATGAGAAGCAGATTTGAATAAATCCAAAGAGTAAAAAATACATGGGTGCAAATATTAATTTGGTGTAACAAATAAGAGCGCAAAAACTGAGTTCAAAATTGCTTCCATTATTATAAAATAAGACTATAATATTTTATATATATATATATATATATATATATATATATATATATATGATATTTGTTTGTTTATCATCTATGTACGTGTACGTGTCGTCCTTTAATCGGGACTCGTCAACATAGAGATATAACTATTCACTACTGGTCGCGTGATTCGAACCTCCGGACTCTGAGTATGTTACAGCTCCAATTCCAACATTTCGACCCCCACAGCCACCCCTAAATAGCTAGATAGACAATGATCATTTAAACACTTATTTGGCGGCTTCACGTCAGGATAGGGTTCGACTTAATGAAAGTAACGATTAATTTATAGCTAGCGACTTCATGCTGTACTAATACTAGACTTACAGTGCCAATCTATAGTGTTTTCAAGGAGCTACAAATGATAAATATTTGTTTTACTTATTACGTTTTGTCCTTTAATCGGGACTCGTCAGACTAGAGATATAACTATTCGCTACTGATCGCCTGATTAGAAATCCCGGGCTCTGATTTATATATATATATATGTATATATATATATAATGAAGAAGAATGGAAAGGAATTAGAGAAGCAAAAGTCAAATCATAATTCAATTCAATTGCTCAGAGCAAGGTATATTCCGCAAGTTAAATTTTCCTTAAGCCAGGCTTTTCAAAGATCAAAATCTTATCATCAGAGGAAGTCGCTGGGATAGATAAGTTTGCAAAGGCCAAGATTTAAAATTTGAAAAAATAAAATAAAAGTTGTAGGGGGAAGAAACGCAAGCATTGTATATATATATATATATATATATATATATATATATATATATATATATATATATATAAGAGATAACTCATGTCTAGATATCCGTAGGTAGATCCTTTCAATGCATTAGTCTGATACTAGCGCCATAGTCCAACACTTAGCTAACGAGCACTTCTGCCCCCGATCGGAATTCAGAAAACGAAGTAGAAAATACCAAATTTTAGAATTTAGTACTAACAAACAAAACCTCAATATATTACAAGCCATATATATCAACACCCAAAACACCTAAATTAATTGAATTAATTTTAATATCAGTAATACTATTCTAAAATGTTTATATCTCCAAATATAGTTTCGTATTAGTACGTAATTCCCGCCAAAAACCTTCTATAAATACTAACACATGGTCTATACCTGATAAACCTCATTCCCCCGAAAATGGATCCAGATGGTTCCGAAAGTGCTTGGGAAACAACTCCAAACTATGGCAAATTCATCAGCCAATTCCCCTCCGATCCTAATTAGTATTTTACTATTAAAACAAATTCCTATCTTCAGAATCGAAGTATTAACAAAAACAGTTTTGAAGATAGTAAAATTAGTATACTCAAAAGTTTATTCATCCATCCCTTTAAAATCATGCAGGGTGAAAATGCTTCCAAATCTGATGTTTAGGAACTTAAATTCCTTTTTCTAAGTTCAATTTACGCATTCGCAGTAAACACTAAAAGTTGCTAACGTATTTGTCACATCAGATTTTCGTCCCTCATCAGTCACAAATGGCAATACCGATCCGACCTTTGTTTTTCGTACCCTCCTATTAACCTATGAATCTCGTGTATTCCTTCAACATTAATGAATATCACTTGATATGCTCTGAATATTTTTAAACATTAAAACTCCAATTTGACAAATGCTCGTCAACATTACATGAGAATATACAATCTGAAAAATGGTCTATAACTTTCGTTTCAATAGACTAATTTTGCGGAACCATTAGCTTTTAAATGTGTTTCTTTTTTCTAGTTTTAGATGACATGGAACATCAATAGACTTTTCGGCGTTTCTCTTATGACGGTGAAATGGAGCATGTCTTCTGGTCGTAAATAATCGTCTATTATATTTTGTTGATATTTTCGCATCATTAATTTTGAGGTGTTTCTTAATAATAGCATGTATTAATATAGCTTAGGATCACGAACAAATAGTTGTTATTTGCAGAATGAATTGCGATGAATCAATTTCGTCTGCGATTATCATAGTTTACACCAGACTGTGATCAATAGGAGCATTGACATGAAAATCATAGCGAAAATACACTCATTAAAAGGTTAAAAAAGAATATATATATATGTATATCTATATATATATATATATATATATATATGTATATCTATATATATGTATATCTATATATATGTATATGTATATCTATATATATGTATATATATATGTATATATATATATATATATATATATATATATATATATATATATATAGTAAGCAATGAAAATATATATGGCAATCAATCGTCAGGCTAACATTTAGCCTGACGATTCCCCCCGGGGATGAAACACGGGAGCCTCTGTGTAGCTTGATTGCCATATATATTTTCATTGCTTACTACCTAGCTCTACTTACGTATCGAGCACTGTTGAAGTAAATACTTAAAACTGATACATAAAACATTATATCTCCTTATAATATTTTATGTGGATACATGAAGTACTAATATATATATATATATATATATATATATATATATATATATATATATATATATATATAACGGAGTTAACGGGTTTTCTAATTGAACAACGAACTTTGATTTGATTTGGGTTGCGCATATCGGGATTTTGGAATTTTAATTGAACTTTCTATATTATTGGATTTTTTTATTATTAACATTGAATATTGACACATTTTGAGACTGGATAACTTTGTCAGCTCCTTCAATTTCACGTATATGGACTGCTGTTTGTAACTTGGAGTAATGTCTTTCCTGATTATGTTTCTCAATTTGTATGACCTGAATGCATTTTATGGATTCAACAAAAAGTATGTTTTTGGGTTGATATGTTTGATGTTATGTATGTTTATGTATTTGTGTATATAATTTTATATATTTTCAAAGCGTCATTTTTTTACCTGTAGTAGTATAACTGCGGTAATGGTATTCTGAAGAGAAGAATTATCTTTCCAAACTCATGAGCTAAGGACTTAAGGATACTTTGCTTGAACTTTGAATTCCAATAAAATTTGATTGACACCTTATTTTAATACTTCATTTTATATTATAATATTAATGCTCTATCCAGTATATTGAGCTTCAGTTTTTATCCGGATGTTTCACTAATTATAAGATATTAGTTGACGCTTATATCTTTTGTTGGATTGCTTCATATATATATATATATATATATATATATATATATATATATATATATATATATATATATATATGGCTGCAGTAGGTTGGGGAGACGGGGTGTGTCGAACCTATTGTAGCCATACTTGCCAATAACATATTTTGACCCCGACAATTTTCCTAGCTTAAATAGAAATACACTTTCAAGTCCAAGCCCTTAATCCCATTCATATCGCGTTTTTTTGAAGGAGACAGTGCATACCACTACTACAAAACTCATGTTTTTCATTGTCTGCGTGTTCACGTTAACCGCCATGCCGAAGTCTAGAAACTTTCTGACATATCAAAATTAATATTCTGTATGCTTTTTCTACATTGCTTTCTTCATTCTGACGAAGCATTTCATTAAAGACGAAACGTATGTCAATACATACATAGCATAGGTGTTGGCTTTCCTTTTTTTCATTTTACATTAGATCGGATCATTTTGTCCCCACCTTTCTATATATATATATATATATATATATATATATTAGAAGTTCATACCTTTTTTTAAAGAATCCAAATAAATTTAAAAAACAAGCGGTAAGGTAAAACAAAATATCTTTTAAAGCATGTTAAGATGCGATAATGTTTTATTAAAAAGGAAAACCCGAAACCGATTTTTTTTATAAACCTTGAAAGGTATTTTGTTTTGCCTTACCCTTGTTTATATATATATATATATATATATATATATATATATATATATATATATATATATATATATATATATATATATATATATATATATATATATATATATATATATATATATATATATATATATACACATATATATACCATTAGATAAAATGAAAGAATAAAATAAGATGCGAATAAAATTTTATTACAATTCAAAGTTCAAGCAAAGTAATACAAAGTCCTTAACCAATGGGTTTTCAAAGAAAATTCTTCTCGTCGGAAGATCATTATCGCAGTGGAATTACAGCGAGTAAATAAAATGTTATTTTGCAAACATTAATATAAAAATATAAAAATATAATAATAAACAAAATTAAGAATAAAATTAAGAATTACAAAAAAATGTATAAAAAAAAAAAATATATGCAACACAAATTGTATCGGCCAAAAACATATATTTAAGTTGAAAAACGCCATCAAGGTACGGCTAGAAATAATAAAGTAGTTTTTTTCAAAAATAAGGCAGTCCAAATGGTGGAAATTAAATCCCAAAGTAAGCCGAAATGTTACAATTCCATGTGTGATGTTCAAGACATGTATTCCAAATATGATCTAAGGTTAAGATCGGATTCTAACTCTGCCTGATGAGACCTCAGTTTATAATAGCTGTTGATCGATAAAATCGACATGCCGGTGTCGCAGATTGTGTACATGTCTGTGTAAATAAAATAATCATATATATATATATATATATATATATATATATATATATATATATATATATATATATATATATATATATATTTAAAAAGGCGTTGTTAAATGACGAATGCTGCGTTTGTTAATTTTGTAGTGGTATTCTCGATGCGTTGTGCAATCTTTCTGGTCTTTGGTCGTAGCTGGTATAGTATGTGTCCGTGTGTCTTTGATTCGGCCATCACTCGAGCGTTTTACACCTTCGTAGTCGTCATCAGGAGTAGTTTTTTAAATTTTTTTAAGAAGACTTGAGTAATTGTGTTTTGTATACTTTTCTTGTATGTTTTTGGTTGGAAAAGAGGGAGAAATAGAGAAAAGAAAGCAATGTGGTTCAATCTATTATTTATTTTTATTTGTTTATTCGTTACTTTTGTTTATTTATGAACTCATATTCTATATTTTATTTCATTTATTTATTTATATTTATATATTTATTACTTAACTTTTTTAATTATTAAATACGTTTAATGTATTAGAACCGGTACTAAAATCTATGTTTTTAATATTGGACGGTTTCGTTTTAAGAAATATTGCTTCTACTATTTTTAGTTGATGTATGAAATCATTCTATGTATGTTTTTGGTGTTAGATGTTAGTAATTTTTAGCATATTGGCCGACTGTAGTGTTGTGTTATGTGAAGTGATGTGACGTTTAATGGTCCTGGTTTTAAATAGACGTCGGAAGAGAGTTGTTATTGTCTCGCCAATAGTATATAGGTATAATACATATTTGTTCTGTTTCGTCGATAGGAATACATATAACCTTCAAATTCCATATACAATGGAACCGACTGCTATGAAATGAATTTTAAAAATTCCAAAGAATAGTTGTCATAATCCGAAAAACTGGTGTGCCTCAATGGTATTTCAAAGGATTTAATACAAATCAGTTATATAAAAGCTCCTCAAATAGAGACCCAATAAGTAGTTTGCTTCGCCCAGTAGGTATTACCGAACACATCACTACTGCTATAGGAATATGCCTGGAGTATTGTTGTAACATCTGGGTTGGTGCACCATCCACTAGTCTCTCCATTTAAGACATGGTCAAAAAAAGAGTATCTAATCTAATAAGCCCCTCACAACCACCAAGCCCCATCACCGCAATGTTGCATGTTTGTGCTATTTTTACAAGTATTTTAATGGAATGGGACCAAATGAATTTGCTGCTCTGGTGCCCCTTGACGCAAATACACTCAATCCACACGACAGTTAGCCAACTCCCATCCATCTATTGTAGAGGCTCTCAGATGCCGAAGAGCATTCTACTGTAATATCGTCTGTCCTTGAGCTGCCGGCATTTGGAACTCCCTCCCTGCGCTCTTTGTCCACGATTGTACCGACATGCAGAAATTCAAAACTAATGTGAACAAGCATCTCACCGCACAGCTCCCAATTTAGGAAACCCCCCTAAACGTTTACCCTCATACTCAGTAGCCCCTTACGTCGACAGGAGCAACCTTCCTTGTGTGGGGGGGAACTAAGTCAAACACATAATTAAATACATGTCCATACTACAAATAACCACCTTTTCCGTCAAACGACTGCACTGAATATTTAATATTTAATTCTACCGATTAAGCACATTTATGTGGGAAACTGATTCAAGTAAGTACATTACATAACGGAGGATGGCGCTTAATGCGACAGATAGTGAAGATATGGCCCATCAGAAAAGAAGAGACGAAAGCAAATAAACCATCATAAACGTATTAACAATAGCGCGGAGGATGGCCTCCTGTGTTCGAACATATATTGCTCTTCGATCATTACCGCGTGCTGTGGAAGACACACATATACACATAATAAGTGATCAGTGTAATCACACACCACGAAGAGCTTCTGCCATAATAATTTTTAATAATATGACGAGACTCAACATTAAATAACGCAGTCATTGTTGGTTTTCCGTATGCCATAAAAGGAAAATGTTTGGTGGCAGCAATATCCCGTCCAAATATGAAGAAAATACCTTAACATTATTACAATACGATATTGCGAATGACGGGGCCTCAATCGGAAATCATTAAACAATACACTCACTCCTTCGCAAAGGAGCAGAAAATAAGCGATATTTCTGGGTCGGAATTTATCCATCTAACACATATCGTTGGCTTGTGTTTGATCCTGAAGTAGTATTTATTGTTTAGCTCTTTACATCAAGTCGCTTCATGCCCTGTCTGGCGCTATTTACATTTACATTTAAAAACATGTTCCGGATCATCGGCTTTTGTCATGGATCATGGACTTCACTTTAATCGTATGCATAAGTGGGAGGTGACGCGGACTACAAATCGGGGTGTTCCAAGTTTGAATCCAGTCGGTTCCACAGTATCACTTTAACTCAGGGATGTTGACAACCTTCTTGTGGTCAATTCCCTAAGTACCCGATATATTTCCAGAAAGATTTTCTAACTAGAATAACATCGGGGAACCTAATGCACAGACTAGAATCATCTGATTCACACGAAAGAAGAAGTATGCATGAGTAAAACACAATTAGATTGCCTTTAACATTTTCAAAAATTATGGCAGTAAATTTGTTCTGTATTTTATGCTTCCTTCTCATTTCCTGTCAACAAATCTTGTATTCGTCTTCTTTTTTATACGGCATTGGCATCTTTAACTTTCTGCAGGTATTACGTGGCATTATACACGACTAAAGCACATCAATAAAGGGAATTATGTCCTCGCTTTATTTCCTCTACCTTCATTTCCCTCCGTATCTCTCTCTCTCCATCTCTCTATCTCTTTCACAGTTAAGCCAAACTGATGAGTCTACAAAAGACAAAATAGCACTCCATGGATGACTATATATATATAAATATATATATATATATATATATATATATATATATATTTATATATATATATATATATATATATATATATAAATATATATATATATATAAATATATATATATATATATATATATATATATATATATATTGTTTGTCAGCAAGTCAATTTTTATTCCAGCGTTATTGAAGACTACATAGTTCTCTCTATTCACACGTGTGCGCATATATATATATATATATATATATATATATATATATATATATATATATATATATATATATTTATATATATATATATATATAAAAATACCACAAATAAGAAAATAAATTTATATATATATATATATATATATATATATATACATTTATTTTCTTATTTGTGGTATTTTTATTTTTATTATTATTTTATTATAATTATTTATATATATATATATATATATATATATATATATATATATATATATATATATATATATATATATATAGGAAAACATTGTAAAAATAACAGAATTCGTCTGTGTAATTATACTTTTTTAATTTTTTAAATTTTTCTCATGGTCTTTTTGTATTAAAATCAATAAAATAATGAAAATTTTACAGGTTTACCAAACGTTTTCCATTCTTCGGCGAATAATCTTCAGGTGACAAAAGCAAAGAAACAAATAAGCTGGAGAAAGAAGATTATTTTATAAAATAACGGCGGAGAAACGCACATAGAACGTTTTCCGCATTGTGCCAAGAAGTCGCACACGATTTAAATTCAGCAACTTCAACAGCGCTAAAATAAAGTGTACACGGTATTCTATGCTCCAGCCCCTTGCCAATCGCTGCAATGGTGTATCCTTGTGCTTTTCTAATAAAGTGTTTTAACGGAATGTGTTCCAACGAACTATCTGCCCTCAACGTAAATTCCCCTGACAAACAGGAAACTCAGTAAAATAACAGTCTCTACTTTAATTACTACTTTCCTCGAATTGCTCACGTTTAGAATTTACCCCCTGCTCTTTGTTTCCCGACTGTAATGCGAATTACCATCTCGCTACGATATTAGGATGTCTTCAGAAACCTGGCCCCATAATTGTCAGTGGCAGTGTGCCTTCTTTGGAGTTAATTGAAGCAAGCAAATATATATATATATATATATATATTTATTTATTTATTCTGGTACAGAAAAATTAGTACAACATTCGTACCGTCGGTTTCAAGCACGGAAGGTCTTACCCATCCGGCTCTCTTCAGCTTCTGTTGTCAACAGAAGCTGAAGAGAGCCGGATGGGTAAGACCTTCCGTGCTTGAAACCGACGGTACGAATGTTGTACTAATTTTTCTGTACCAGAATAAATAAATATTATGCTCTTAATTTTTAACTTTGATTCTTAATTAATCGAGCACTCTGCTGGGATTTTTCCTACCATTCTACAAAGAATTTATATATATATATATATATATATATATATATATATATATATATATATATATATGTATACATATGTATATATGTATATATCTATGTAAATTTATTTATCATCTCTCTCTTTTCCCCTTCATTTCTCCTTCTTACTCTCTCTCTCTCTCGATATATGTATATATATATATATATATATATATATATATATATATATATATATATATATATATATATATATATATATATATTAAGGGAGAGATATTGAAAGGTAGATAGAAAGTGTTTATGTTTTCTTATAAGTAGCCAAACACCTCTCAAAATAACAATCCTTATATCAGTTGACGCTTCTATTTCTTATTGGCTGTGATAGCTAATTGCTCTTATATTTAATATATCAAGTTAAGACGGTTTTGCCTTTGAACTTTTTTGAAGAATACTAAACTAACCACATACATCGCAGGCTACTAAACTAACCACTATATTACGCTCATTCACTCGAGCGTGTTTTAGTAAATTTGTAATAATTTTTCTCTAGCTAACACTAAATATTACGTTTAGCTCACTATCCTCGACTCTCCTCAAAACATAATCCATATAGGTGTTAGCAATAACAGTCCCCCTAACACTTAATACTGAAACTCTCACCATCGAAACCGGGAACTAATAAACAACGTCTACTTTCTATTTTTCAAAAAGGTATTCGTTACTATTTACTATTTTTCTGCTATTAATTTACTACATTATACAAAATATGAAGCTCCCTCTACTTTCGCCGATTTTGGAGAATATCGGGTTAGGTTATTCCTATCCATTACGTATACATTTATACTTATTCCGCTCTTCAGATAATGCAATTAACGAACATAGCACTTTGCAGTGTTTCATTATTCAACATGGCGGCTACAATTTCTTCAGCCACTCGATTTCGAATTAAGTATATATATATATATATATATATATATATATATATATATATATATATATATATATATATATATATATATATATATATATATATATATATATATATATATATATATATATATATATATATGCCAACGTACCTAACATAATACATAGAGTTGATACTTTTAGAACCCGGAACCTTTCCTACGGATAATATCCAAAAATTGAAAATAACATGATGGACAGTACATTTGGTCGCTTTCTGGCAGATCGTAACCTAAAATGCATGCTAGCTTACAAGCTTCGTTTAAGTCAAAAGATTTTCTACTTGCTTTCGTGACCGAGTGGTTACGAAAGTAGGTCCAAGACCGAATAGCTTAGCGTTCGATACAAGTCGACTCGCGCGTCTTTCTTCTTTTTTTTCGTACTGTTAACATTTTGCTAACACGGTAGGGTGGAAGAGAGGCCAATGTGCCGGTTTTTTTCAATTCAACGTTGTTGTGTAGTAATTTAAAAGAAATCAATGTAATACGTAGTAGTTTTACTATTGTGAATATTATCATTTCGATCTGAACACACATGGTTTATTAGTGCTCTGCAGGCCACATTAATTATAGTTGTGTATTTTAGTAGTGCTAAGTTTTCTTTAGTCTTTCCTCACAAAAATATAATTTCCGACAAAGATAATGAGGGGGGATTGATTTTAATAGGCCTCTGTAGGCCCCTTTAATTCTTAAAAGTGGTTATTATAATAGATAGAGGAGGTGTTTAATAAAATACAAATCGGGAGAAATACCGGTACCATATGATGGGCGGGAAGCCTCCTGCAACCGCGTATTCTGCCTACCTTTTTCCCCTTCTTCCTCCTAGCCGCCTTACACAATTCCAAACCGAACATTACAATTGTCCAATGTGACCTATTTGCCTTCTGTTGGATGCTGACACATTTCAATTCATCATTTCATATTTCTCCCGAGCAACGCCAGATCCAGCTAGTATAATATACCTACGCATATTGTTTAGATAAAACGAAATAATATCCATTAACTTCTTATAGGTGTTTTCTTAACTCCAACATCCGGTGGCATTTATCTCAGGTAACGATCATATAGACACTAACTAAGTTAAAGCATGGCACGATATATAGCTCTAATATAAATCTAAGTATTCACCACAAGAGCTAGACTATAGTCGCCATTTGTGCTGTCTTAGTCTCGTAAACTAGCAGTCGCTCTATTTTGGTTGCCTTCACGAATTATATTCTGTATCTATTGAATATTTTCTCGTGTATTTGTGGTTTTTCTTTATAAATAACACTCATTAGTCAGTCTTTAGTTCAAGTGAAATAGACTGGAAATCCAAATAGACCAGAATCGAAAATTGCATTTTCGAAGATGCATTAATCTTCATTGTTGAATATTTATATTGACGAATTGATGCATGACTTATTGCAGTGATGCGATTTCATTATTTTGTGTATTCATTTACAACCAGATGTTTTTAACGTTACAAAACTTTTAAACGTTTTAATCTTTTTTAATGGCATGCCTGATTTATTGCATTGTGGCTGACGTTTAGCTGTTTAGAATTACATTTCATATAGTTATGTTGATATGTTTGATTAGAAAATAATGAATTCAGTTTTCTACGAAAAAGGAAAAAGAAAATATATGAACAGTAGATTATATTATCAACTGAAAGGAATGGTATCGATTAATTGCAAGCATAATGTTTATATTTAACGAATTTCTTAGAGATATCAATGAAAGGAAGTGTATGAAATGAAATGTATGTAAATCTTAGAATTAATTAAGAAGATTTATAAGTGTGGGGCACATTTTCTGAAAATATTTGAATTAAGAGCAGGTAACTTTTTTAAGAAAGAAATTTACCCGTAAAATGTTCTAATAGGACGATATATTATAGAAGAAAATTAAATCATCAATATATATATATATATATATATATATATATATATATATATATATATATATATATATATATATAAACTAAGTTTACAAATACTAACAAATTAAGTAGAATATTTTATATATAATAGTAGGATTTACTTGCTTTCAAGCAAGATATGGTACAGGGCCGAAAAGTGGTTAAACCTGAATGTAGAACTCTGGATTGATGCTACAAAATAGGAACACCCACCTCAGGTTGTACTGGACGCGTCAGCAATAATGGTAAAAGAATGGATTTAAATTAGCATTTTTAGGATGTATCTGTTTGCATAAACGTATTGTATTGTATGTTATTTGATAGGCATTTTTATCTATTAATCTCTTGATAAACATACATATTTTAAGTATGACGTCATAATAATTATCATAATACAAGAGTTTAAAAAAATATGAAAAGCAAATAACAAATGGTGATAGTTTTACTAACACTAACCCTAACCCTAACCCTAACCCTAAACCCTCACCCTACACCATAACCATAACCCTAACCCTAAACCATAACCATTACCCTAAAACTTACCCTAAACCCTAACCCTAACCCTAAACCCTAACCCTAACCCTAACCCTAAACCCTAACCCAAAACCCTAACTCTAACTCTAACTCTAACTCTAACTCTTACTCTTACTCTAACACTAACACTAACCGTAACCCTAACACTAAGCCTAACCTTAACCCTAACCCTAAACCATAACCCTAAACCTAACCCTAACCCTTACAATAACCCTAACCGTAACCGTAACCCTAACTCTAACCCGAAACCCTAACCCTAAACGCTAACCCTAACCCTAACCCTACCCTAAACCCTAAACCTAACCATAACAGTAACCCTTACCCTAACCCTAACTCGAACCCTAACACTAACCCTAACCCTAACACTAAAACTACCCCTAACCCTTACCCTAACCCTAACCCTAACACTAACCCTAACTCTAACCCTAACTCTAAACAAACTACATTTCCTTTAACATTCGCCAGTGGAGTGTCATTTTAATTGCAATACAATTTTACATGACAGTAAAATTATACATAAAATAAAGTGAGGAAAAGCATTGTGACAATTATACAGATTTCTTCCATACGTATACTATGGCTATAATGTTCAGTTGGCCGTAGATTCTAAAAACAATATTTTCATGAATGTAACTTGATTAACATGTTTTGGGAAGATTTACGGAAATCAATCTTCTTTTATTAGCTATTTTTAAATAATGTACGAATCAACGTATATTTTTAAATAATGTACGAATCAACGTATATTTTTAAATTATGTACGAATCAACGTATATTTTTTAAAAATGTACGAATCAACGTATATTTTTAAATAATGTACGATTCAACGTATATTTTTAAATAATGTACGATTCAACGTATATTTTTAAATAATGTACGAATCAACGTATATTTTAAAAAAATGTACGAATCAACGTATATTTTTAAATAATGTACGATTCAACGTATATTTTTAAATAATGTACGATTCAACGTATATTTTTAAATAATGTACGAATCAACGTATATTTTTTTAAAATGTACGAATCAACGTATATTTTTAAATAATGTACGATTCAACGTATATTTTTAAATAATGTACGAATCAACGTATATTTTTTAAATAATGTACGAATCAACGTACATTTGAAAATAGATATTTTAATATTTCGCGAGTTACGCAACAGTCAATGGTATAAAGTATTGCTGAGAAATATTTTTGATTAGAAGAATAAAATAAAAAATGTTTAATTTGAATAAACATTCAAAATGTATTTTACCTTAAATATTTCATGAATGCAGCCGGAAATTCAATTCATATATGAATTTACTCGATTAGATGCAACATTAAATAACTTTTTCGATGTGACAAATAAGTCGATTATATAATAATTTATTTTCATGAAAAAGATTAATTATTCAGGAATTAGACCATAAAGAGAAAGCAGAGAGTATTTGTATGGCACACTAGCTGTAGTGATTTAGTGCTTTTGCCCGGTATTGTTTTAATTGCTTTTTGTTTTTGGTTGTTGGGTTTCACACTATACTCTTTTGTTCCCAAATGATAGTAATACAAACCATCTTAGTTGCGGCTAGCCTGTTCGTATGGTGACGCTTCTATCCACAAATTAAAGGGAATAAGATAAACGCGCATAAAATATATGGGAAATGAAAAAGCAAAACCCCAGAGATATTTTTGATATATTCATCAAGGTTTCGTCTTTATTGTAAGACTTTCCCAGGATGATAATTTTAAGAAAAATGTCATGCAAGTGCATTGACATTATGGGTTGATAAGGAAAAGTAGTAACCGTATTCTGAATAAATGACAAACGCTTTATTTCACATAAATATTTAGCGGAACTTATACAATAATTACGACCAATAAACATGACAATAAAACATGTCTAAGACAGATGAGAAAGTGGGATTTTAACACGACAGAAGCGATTAAGTTACCGATGTATGGAATACGTGTAATTGCGATATTAGCATGATGGCATTTCAGTGGTCAACGACAAGAACTGACTACCTAGATGTGCCAGGTTCGAATTCAGTTCGTTCTACAGAAACACTTAAACTTAAGAGGTTAGCAACTTCACGTGGTCCTTCTTGTAAGTAGCGAATGCATTTCTACCAATAATTCTTACTAGAAATATATTGAGGCAACCAAGGCCAACAATAGAATTAGAAGGCATCACAAGGTGCAATATATATGCAAATCGGCGTGAGAAAAACATATTGTATTAGAATAATTTATCTGTCAAATGCAAATCAGTATTTCTTCAAAGAACAAATAAAAATAATGTAACATATAGTAGACGGACAAATAGACAGCTATAGAAAAATGTCGGAAAACAGAAACCAATGTTTTTAGTCAGGAGTGCACACATTTGCACTACATTGCAATACATTTCGTATACGCTCAAAATGGACGACACGTATCACATTTCTAATCTTGAACTACCCTCCTCCTCATATTTGAAAAGATCCCTGCATAAAACTAATATATTTATAGAAAGTATCATGATAAAGTGAAACGCTAGCCTGTGGTAACCCCAGCTGAAAAATGAGTTCAAATTGAGGGAAAGATGAAAAAAAACTGAACGCTACGACGATACGATCTTTTAATCGCGTAGGAAGGTGTGCTGTCAAACTTAAGCGTTGCAGACCAACCGTAGGCGTGACAAGTCAAGCGAATAAACCGTAAAACAAAATCCCACACGGAAATGAGTTGACGCATCAATACAAATGGAGACCGATAGATTAATTGAAAATGGTGTAGTTAACACCAGGTATTTGATATTATAACTATTTGTTTATGGAATAGTTCGGCTTTATATATACAGGGTGGTGCAAAAGTCGCGCATTGGTTTGTTTAGGTAGTAGAAACAACAACATTTCAAGTAATTTACTAGGCTTTTCTGATAAATAATGCATTTACTTGGTAATTTTGTTGCAGTAGGTTTTAAAAATAATATCCTTAAAATCGGCACCATTTTCGGCCTCACAAAGACGGGCTCTAGTTAGGGCATTTTCCATTACAGTCCTTAGAATAACTGGCTCTAGTTCTTGGATTTCATGTCTGATATTGTTTTTAAGCTCTTGAATCGTTGTAGGCTTGTTCACATATACCCTTACCTAAAGATAACCCCAAATGAGAAGGTCAGGGGCTGTTAAATCCGGTGAACGTGAAGGCCAGTTAAAATCAGAAAATCTGCTAATTAAGCGCTCGCCAACGAATGCCCTTAAGAGCGCCATACTTTGTCGGGCAGTGTGGGCAGTAGCTCCATCTCGTTGGAACCACATTTCTGTGTTGTCCTGAACAGCTGGCCTTAAAAAAATTTCAATCATTTGTTGATATCGCCGTGCAGTTATCGTCACCGTGACACATTCTTCGTCTATAAAGAAATATAGACCGATCACTCTTTCCGAGGTAACACCACACCATACGGTACATTTTAGTGGATGTAATTCACGCTGATCAACGGTTCTTGGATTTTCAATGGCCCAGATTCTGCAGTTTTGCTTATTTACGAACCCGTTCAGATGAAAATGGGCTTCGTCGCTCATTATCTGCTTATGGGTGAACTCTTTTTTTTCTCTGGCTTATTGCTGAATGTGAACAGTATAAGCTACGCGTAATTGCAAATCTGTGGGTTGTAATGCCTGTACCAATTGAATTGTGTATAGAAACAGATACAATTCACGCAAAATTCTTTGAAGTGACCTTCTGGACATCCCAATCTGAGTGGTTCGTCTTCGAGTTAAGGTGTCTGGATTTTCAGCAATGCTGTCCTCAACGAGTGCTACATTTTACGCTGTCCGTACTAAACGTGGTTAGCCAGATCGCGGAAGATCACTCAGTGAACCCTGCTGCCGAAATCGGACCACAAGACGATCAATTGTGGTCTGACTGGGAGATTGTCTGACATTATAATGCCCACGATAGACTTTTTGGGTTAAGATTATTGAACGATGGTTTCCGAAGTAAAGTTCAATAATTTTGGTCCGTTGTTCAGTGCTATATTTTTCCATTATAAATTATCAATGTTTATATCTGTAATATTCTGAAAAATACGGAGAAAAGTTGATTAAATGTGAAAGTTGTTACTGTTTCAAACTAATGCGTCACTTTTGCGCCACCCTGTATATATATATATATATATATATATATATATATATATATATATATATATATATATATATATAATATGGTGGAGTCAATAGTAAAGAATGAAAATGAATGTTTACGAAAATGAGTGGGGAAGAGTGGAAAGATGGGGGTGAGCAAGGATACTGTGGCTGGTTGTAAGAGAAAAAGGGGGAGGGATGAGCGGGAATAATGTGGATGACCGTCAGTGAGGGAGTTTTTTCTTTATATTATCATCCTGATGAAGTCTTATAAATAAAGATGAAACGTGGATGTACACATAAAAAAAACATCCCTTTTTGGTTTTCCTTTTTCATTTTCCCATCACGTCGGATTACCTCCATCCTTCTCTTCCCATATATATATATATATATATATATATATATATATAGATATATATATATATATATATATATATATATATATATATATATAGATATAGATATAGATATAGATATAGATATATATATATGCAAGTATATCGAAATATTGGGTTGACATGATGGGTTGATAAGGAGGAGGATTCAGGCTGCGACAAGTCAGTAGTGGCGAAGAATGAAATAAATATCGAAAGCTTTAAGTGGGTACCATTAATGCAGTCTCTACTGACTTCCCCCAGCCTGGATCCTCCTCCAGCGCTCATAGTAGCCACGGCTACAACTCGTCCTTATCAACCCATCATGTCAACCCAATATTTCGATGTACTTGCATGACATTTTTCTTAAAATTATTATCTTGAGAGAATCTTACAATAAAGACGAAACGATGATGAATATATAAAAAAATATCTCCTTTTTCATTTCCAATATATATATATATATATATATATATATATATATATATATATATATATATATATATATGTATATATTTAGATATATACATTCATATATTATATACATATATATATTTATATGTATACATACATATATATTTATATATATACATACATAAATATGTTTTTATGTATACATGCATAAATATATCATACATATATCATATATATATATATATATATATATATATATATTTCATACTCTGATATACAATATTCTCAGTAATAATAAAGATTGAAACTCTTCGTAAATTCGCTCCATTGACCCCGCAGTCATCCTTGACAAATAAACCGTTTTTGACATTCTATCAAATCCATGATTCAATCGCCAGCATCCCAACTCCACGTTTGGCCTGAAGGCAGGCGGAAAGCAGTAAGCCGTTGAAGTCGCTTGGATAATTGGACAACGCGACTTGCTCAAGACGGTTGGATAAGCATTCTCCGACCGATTACTGAACATGCCTTATCGCTAACAAAGGGAAAACTCATCTTTTTTTTTGTTAACTTTCTTTAGAAATCTATAATTAACTCCGGCCTATATTTGACCTGCAGCTCTGAAAGTTGGTTGGTAGGTTGGGTGCGGTTTTAAAGAACGAGTTTAGTCTTTCATAAACGGTCGAATAAGCATTTTCATTCGGATTATCAATGCCCAGAAAATCTTTACGAGATATTTCAGACTTTGAATAGTGAGATTGATAAATCCGGTTTGAAACCGTCTGTAGGTTGAATAGTCTTGCGATTGCAAAGTCAACGTGCCAATACACTGATGCGTATTAAAATAAGAACAGTTTAATAGAGACACGTAATTGATAAGGATTATAACGTAAATTTGGCAACAATACGTGGGTTGAATTAAGTCAATGAACTCGAAAATCGGACTATTCGGTTTATTATACGGTTCATAAAGCAATTCGCCCATGATTTCGAGCAATTACAACGATTTTTAAGAATGATGAGAAATGTGTATGTTTATGTGTGCACTTTTGATCCAAATGATACGAAACTTTGTGTATAGCCATATAAGCTGAATTTTCCTATGTCTGTTATATCAGGGACACCTCACCAAACAGGCAAACATAATTAGGTTCCATCACGTGTCAAATTAATTATCGAACAGAGCTGTTTAGTACCACATATATTCGTATCAAGAATAAAATAACCATATAATGCCACATAACCTATGCCTAGAACCTTTTTTGAAATGTTTAACAACATATATTACATGGTTTTGCTTCTATTAAGTGTTTAAATTTCAAGACATAAGCTTTAATGAACTGAAGAATAAATTGTAATTCTCGGAATCTTGGATAAAATTTAATTGAACTATTAAATATTTGAATTATCAACTAGATGGGCGTGCACATATTATAAAACCCTATCAGATATTATAAACCCCCCCCACGTCCTATCAAATAGTATAAACCTCACATACCCTATCAAATATTATAAGCCCCACGCAAGCTATCAAATAACTGAAATGTTGCTAATAGTATTCAATTGAGTTTAAATAGTTATTATTAATATTAAACGTAACTAGAAGAAATCTGAAATTACACGAAAGATTTCAAATCATTTTTAACTCTTTAATAAAGCTTGATTAAGCTAAATATAGCCCACATAACCCATCCTTACGCCTGACAGCTGCGTAAAACACTTAATAATAATCGGTTAAATAATTGAGGAATGAATCTTTGTACATATCAATAAATTAACATACACACATATCTAACTTTACATATATAAATATGATATATATATATATATATATATAGAATTATAAAAAGAAAAACTATACACACATTAAGGTTGTATACATAATAACTTATTTCGACCCCTTTAATTAGGTCTCCTCAGATGTATAGACAACCACGCCATTATTTGTTTTTTTTGACGTGGTTGTCTATACATCTGAGGAGACCTAATTAAAGGGGTCGAAATAAGTTATTATGTATACAACCTTAATGTGTGTATAGTTTTTCTTTTTATAATTCTGTTTTGCTCTGTTTAAATTACATTGAGCTCTGTTATTCAGATTCTCTACACAAAATTGAAATCTACACACTATATATATATATATATATATATATATATATATATATATATATATATATATATATATATAGTATATTTGTTTATTTATATAAACATGATTGGTTACATATATATCTATAGTATAACTTTTTATTTATACAAAGATTATTAATTACAAATGTGCATACATGTTTCGCTTGTACTCTTCAAAGAGAGTCGACCTCTTTAGACCAAAGAAGACACTTCGTTGTCTTCTTTGGTCTGAAGAGGTTGACTCTCTTTGAAGAGTACAACCGAAACATGTATGTACATATGTAATTAATAATATTTGTATTAATAAAAAATTATACAAAAAACAGCTCTACTTGTTATTGCGCACTTTTTATAAACACTGGAGTTTCAACGGATGTACATCTACAGAAACTAAGACACTACGTGTACTATATATATATATATATATGTTGATGTATGGGGTTATTTACGAAGAAAATCATGTTTCTATTATTCATATTAGATTTTTAATTGTGAAGTGTGAATGTTAGACGTGGTTCTGCCATTACTTGTCGTCTATAAAAATTTACTAATTTGAAGTTAGTTAATTAACTTCCATGTGTCTGTTTGTATTTATGAAAGATGTTTCTTTTCGGTATTATGTTACCGTCATTATATCGG
>OY744529.1:119508453-119555953 GCA_963556195.1 Sepiola atlantica
ATTCAACCTTTTTTCTCAGTAGCCCCTTACGTCTACAGTGGCGGCCTGGTCTTGTTTTGGGTGAACTATGTTAAAAAAACAAAAATTTATTTCACACAAAATCTCTCTGCCGAAGGAAAACAAATCCTTGCCGAGAGCTGAAGAATGGTCTCGAGTGTTCAATAAATCTGGTGAAAGAATAAATCCACAAAATGACCTACCTAGTCTGTTCTGCACTTCGCGAAAATCTTAGACCGTTAATCAATCTAGCGATAGTCTACCAACCTCTTTCTGACAATTAGTATGTATTTAGACAAGCTTGTTCTACTGCAGATATCCTTACGGTCATCCCTGAACGTATGCACAATACACTAGACAAGGCGGGTGAACTAGATCCGTCGCGCTGATAGATACAAAGCCTTTGAAAAGGTCTGGCATGACGCTCTTCTCTTGAACACTAATTTGCACGGGATTACTGGACGAATATTTAATATAATCAGATTCTCATCAGTCAAAAGGAATAGACGTATTGTCCGCAATAGCCGTACATCAAAACAAGAGCATCCATGCTTGTATACTCAATGGGTCGATCCTTGAACTATTATTGTTTGTTGATTTTTATAAACGACCTTCCTGATGCAATTGTTTCTGAGATGGGTATATTCTCGGATGACGTTATCCTCTATGCTCGACATGCGGATCAGACAAACACACATATTCGAAGGCAATGATCTCTAGTCTGTAGTGTAATGAGATGATACATGGATGGTAACATTTACCACTAAAACACATCTATTTTCTTTTAACAATCATAAGAAACCTTTTCAGCCAGCGATTGTCATGGTTAATAGCACACTTCTTGAGACTCAACTATTTAAAGTAATTGACCTAACATTCACAGGTATCGTAAATAGAACAGATACAATAGAACACATCTCACACTTGCCAGTAATCTATATCGCAACAAAGCCACCATTGTCTTATGAATGGAGTGTTATTGTCACAACTGCGCTGGTGCACCAGCTAATGGTATTTCCCTCTCAGACAGGGTCCACAAAAGAAACTCTAATCAAAGAGGTCACACACTTTGAATAAGGTATTTGTGAAAACAGGTATGCAGATATGTACCCAAATATATATGTATAAATAAATAATTCTACTAATAAATACACACATGAGTATGTCTGATTGAGTAAATATTAACCCTATTATATCAATTCAGTATTTATTATCTTATTAATATTTTTTTTTTCATTAAAATTCATCATTGATTAATACATATTAGTTCATGAATATGTATTATTTAAAAAGTTATTATAATATTTATTATTTTATATAAATTTATTTTTTAATAAAACACATCATTCATTAATACGTATTAGTTTATGAATATGTATTATTAAATAAGTTATTATATTTATTATTTCATGAATATTTATTATTTTATTAAAATTCATCATTCATTAATACGTATTAGTTTATGAATATGTATTATTTAATAAGTTATTATAATATGTATTATTTTATCTAAATTCATCATTCATTAATACGTATTACTTTATGAATATGTATTATTAAATAAGTTATTATAATATTTATTATTTTATATAAATTCATCATTCATTAATACGTATTTGTTTATGAATATTTATTATTTAATAAGTTATTATAATATTTATTATTTTATAAATATTTATTATTTAATTAAAATTCATCAGTCATTTATACGTATTAATTTATGAATGTGTATTATTAAATGAGTTACAATTATATTTTATAAATATTTATTACTTTATTAAACTTCATAATTCATTTATACGTATTAGTTTATGAATATGTATTATTAAATAAGTTATTATAATATTTATTATTTCATAAACATTTCTTATTTTAGTTAAATTCATCATTCATTAATACGTATTAGTTTATGAATATGTATTATTTACTAATTTATTATAATATTTATTATTTCATGAATATTTATTATTTTATTAAAATTCATTATTCATTAATAGGTATAAGTTTATCAATATGTATTATGTAATAAGTTATTATGATATTTGTTATAACTATTTATTTTTTAATTTTAATTCATCATTCATACGTATTAAGTTATGAGGATGTATTATTAAATAAGTTATTAGAATATTTATTATTTCATTAAAATTCATCTTTCATTAATACGGAGTAGTTTGTTAATATGTATTATTTAAAAAGTTATTATAATATTTATTATTTCATAAATATTTATTATTTTATGAAAATTCATCATTCATTAATGCGTATCAGTGTATTAATATTTAGTATTTAATAAGTTATCATAATATTTATTATTTTATAAATATTTTTTAAAATTTAAATTCATCATTCATTAATAAGTATTAGTTTATGAATATGTAGTATTTAATAAGTTATCATAATAATCATTATTTTATAAATATTTATTATTTTATTTAAATTGATCATTCATTAATATGTATTTGTTTATGAATATGTATCATTTTATAAGTTATGATAATATTTGTTATTTTATGAATATTAATTATTTTATTACATGTATTAAGTTATGAATATGGTTTATTATATATATATATATATATATATATATATATATATATATATATATATATATATATTTATGTCATTTATTATTTTATTAATATTTATTATTACATAAATATGTATTATTTTATCAATATTTTTTATTACATTTATATTTATTATTTTATTAATATTTATTACTTCATAAATATGTATTCTTTTATTAACATGCATTATTTAATAAAAATTAATTCTTTTATTAATATTTATTATTTCATTTATGTTTTATTTTATTAATATTGATTATTTCATAATTATGTATTATTTTATAAATATTTATTATTTTATTAATATTTATTATTTTTTTTATATTTATTATTTTATTGATATTTATTACTGCATAAATATGTATTCTTTTATTAACATGCATTATTTAATAAATATTAATTCTTTTATTAATATTTATTATTTCATTTATGTTTTATTTTATTAATATTTATTATTTCATAATTATGTATTATTTTATAAATATTTATTATTTTATTAATATTTATTATTTTGTTGATATTTATTATTTTATTGATATTTATTACTTCATAAATATGTATTCTTTTATTAACATGCATTATTTAATAAGTATTAATTCTTTTATTAATCTCTATTATTTCATAAATATGTTTTATTTTATTAGCTATTTAAATATATAAACGAAATGGTGCATCTGGTGCAAGCTACAGCACCGTTTTCGTGGGTTGCGCTGAAGGTCAACTCTTGTCACCTTCAGCACAATGCACATTATCTCCGCTGTCTTTCGCGCCACTTTTGCGAGCGAATGTTAAATAAAGAAACCGCCTTCAGCTGTAATGGCTGAAAGAGAAATACGCACCGTTCGGATTTAGCCTATCAATAATAAAACAAATTGTTCAATCATTGTCAATGGTAGAATTTTTCAATTTCAATACATCATTTGTGAAAATGCAAAAGAAATAGAAACTGTTATTTTTTTTCTTTAAAATATTCTTCCGTTATTTCACCATCTCCAAATCTGTTTCTTCTTTCTTCCTTTTTCTGGATCTATTCTCAACGAAGATGCAGATGTTTCGAGCTTTTGCACAATCAATCATTTGAAAAGTTCGTGATGTTTAGAAGTTCGCTCTTCGGACTTTATTGCTCATCTTTGTTGTGTGCCGGCTTCTATCTGATTAGTTTTGTTTTCCAAGTGAGCGATTTTTTTTAAATTTTACAATTTCGCTTATTTTAACTCTGTCATTAAACGACCTAATAGAGATAATTGATAAGCCGCTGAGATAACCGTGCGCCTCATTTGGTCAAATCAGAAAAAGGATTAAAAATATACGAAAATCAATTCAAGACCTCATTCTGACTAACTACAAGTTGTATATATAATTGCAGATGAAAATATAGACCATATATATTCATACGTAGTTATTATATATATATATACCCTGTTATATAATGGTATTAATTTCCTTTGAGTGCAATACTTACGACGTATAAAATGTACTAGAAACTATCAAAGTTGCTTATATCCTTCAGTATATATATATATATATATATATATATATATATATATATGTATATATATATATATATACATACATATGTGTATATATATATATATATATATATATATATATATATATATATATATATATATATATATATATGAGAAAGGAAGGATTAGAGTAATCCGACGTAATGTAAAATGAAAAAGGAAAAACCAAGATATATTGATCAACGTTTCCTCTTTATTGTAAGACTTCCTCAGAATGATAATTTGAAGAAAAATGTCATGCAAGTACTCACAGCTTTCCACATTCATTTCCCCCTTCTGCCACTGACTGACTTCTCTCAGCCTGGACCACGGCTACTACTTTTTCCCATCAACCCATCATGTCAACCCAATATTTCGATGTACTTGCATGACATTTTTCTTAAAATTATCATCCCGAGGAAGTCTTACAATAAAGACGAAACGTTGATGAATATATAAAAAATATCTCTTATTTTATCCTTTTACATTTCCCATCGAACTATAAAACACATGTATAGATAGAGTTGAAATTAAGAAATAAAACTCACTTATACTTTAAAGGAAATCCCCTGAGAATATCGTTGTTCTTTAAAGTAATTTAGACCACACTATAGACATGTCGACATTGTAAGATGCGTGTTTCTTGAGTAGAGAGTTCCGATGCAAAGAAGAAAGACTGAGTAAGTTTGTCAGCCAACCCTAAGACGTATAAAAGGGTATATATAAGCCAAAACGTTTCACAATTAAATGGAATCAATTGTAAATGTGCCAATGAATAGAACTAATACTAAAGTAAGCTAAAAAGAATCAAGCCGTTTAAAAAGTACAAATAACTAATATAACCCAGTTAAGCGTATATCAATACATCTAAAACCACTTTATACTCTTGTATATAAACAGAATTTTAAAAATACTTTAATAACAAAAAATTATTAGAATTATTATAAACGCTTATGTTATATAAATATTGATGTAAAAACAAAGTTGTTACCAACAACTGGAGTAATACTTAATTTATAAGGATACTATTAATAATCGCAAGTTAAATTAATGATCGATTTAACAGTGAATTATAATTTTATTTTATTTACATTTTATTATTTTAATATAAAGTATATTTTTACTTAGTCAGATTATCTTAAAATGTGTTATATTAAAATGTAACTGTGTTTAAGCTCAAATGGTAAATACGTATGTATATAAACATTTGAATAAAAACCGCAAGCAAGTCTCTTTCACATATACATTAATACAGTAAATAGAGGTTGAAGTAACACTAAGTACATTAATTATTTTTGGCAGTAAACATATGTATAATTCATAGCATAAATCTATTATGACGTATCTTAATGACATTTTAGAAAAGTATCTGAAAGATATGATGAAGATCTTAAGTTATAATATTATTTTTAAAAGACTCCTAGTTTTAATTATACGTTAAATTATATGTACATTAATGTTCTTCTTGTGTAATTGGGTAAGTAGGAAAAACGATTTCATATATTTTATTAAAAATATTTTTTTTCTTTTTTAAAATTAAATAAATGAATTTTTCGTGTGTTCGACCCCTGAGGGTTTATACCACCAATATGAGGAGGAGGAAAAAAAAAAAAAAAACACTATAAGACATTCTCGCTTGAGAAGGTTGTATTTTACAACGAAAATTCGCGAAAAAAAAATTAAATAAATGAATTTTTTCATTGTTGATTTTCAAAATATTTCACTTTAATACATTATAATCCGTGCTTCTAAGGTGTTGATTTCCTTTCCTTACTTAAAAACAGCGCCAAATCAGCGTATACAACATCGCCAGAACTAAAAAAAATAACGTCGTAAGATCGTGACGTATTTTCGACCCCTCAGGGTTAATACCACCAATATGAGGAGGAAGAAAAGAAGAAGAAAAAAACAATATAAAACAGTCTCGCTTGAGAAGGTTGTATTTTACAACGAAAATTCGCGAAATTATTTTTAAATAAATGAACTTTTCATTTAAAATTTGCACAATTGTTGATTTTCAAAATATTTCACTTTAATATATATATATATATATATATATATATATATATATATAGTCTCGGAAGTTTGTTTAACCTTAAAAACTGAAAGATTTTTGTCTAGTAAGTCAATCAATCTACTGCAATCAATATATTGGTTAACTTCCAAAAATTTACTCTAATATAAATATATTTTATATATGTATTTTTTATGTAAGAGATCGTCAGTTTTTTTACCATGAAAACTGTTTCGGCATTTAAAAAAACAAAACCGTATTTCTTTATTATGGCATCCCAGCAGTGTTGATCAGACACCACCTCCCTATTTAATAATTATTTTTTGATTAAAAATTTACAGAAAATTTGATTTAGTTTTGTCTCCAGATTTTATTTTCTAAAGTTATTAAATATATATATATATATATATATATATATATATATATATATATATATATATACATATATACATATATATATACATATATACATATATATACATATATACATATATATATATATATATATATTAATATATATATATACATATATATATATATATATATATATATATATATATATTAGTATAGCCGTCGCGCAGATATTATTATTATTCAGAGGGCAGGTATTTTTAGGTTTACTATTTTAAAACACAACTTGTATGTCAGAGCGATTACTAGTCTAGAATGTTCTGATCGTCTTATCATTTTAAACAATTACGTTCTGGGTTCGGTTTGGACATGCATTATATTTCTGTGTAACACAAATTATATAAACACAAGGATTTTTAAATTATATTTGACTTAGTCTGTAGAATTCTCTTCGTATATTGGTTTGCATATTAAAAGAATCAGTGACGGTTCTTCATCTTTTAGTTTTAAACGTCTAATTTTTCATCAAATGTTTACTTTGTCTACAACATATTTATCCTCGACAAATAATGTGCAATCGCTCGTAATATATGAGCGTGCCTATTATTAGCTAGAATCGTTGTTTTCCGCTAATATTAGTAAATATACTTTTAAAAGATGGTGAAATTGCTATAAGTGCACGCCTTTAAATAATCTTAATAAATAAAATTGTCACATCTAAATGAGGTCATCAAACGAAACTAACGAAATGAATTCACAACTACGTTAACAATAGACATGAATATAACGGGATAACAAACAAGGAAAAAACGCTATCAATAAAACATAGCATGCACGTAGATTAGAAACATAATGTATACCTGGCAATAAATGCCGGATACGAATTAGTCGTATCACAATACAGGAGCACACACACATACACCTGTTAAAAATACAGAGAGGATTCATAAATACATAGAAACAATAAACAAAGCCATGAAAAAACAAGAACACCGAATAGAATTTAAAAACTTGAAATTAGAAACTTAACATCTAACAAATATAAGTTGTATACTCAATATAACGATTGTGAAAACAATTGTAATAACGAGACAAGGTATGTGTATATGTGTGTGTATATGTATGTGTATATGCATGGGTAAATGTATGTGTATATGTATGTGTATTAGGGCAGGTCGATTTTCCACTTTTTTTAGAAAATCAACGCTGCTGTGGTGGCGAAAGCTGGGGTTTGGTGTTGTGAGAACTGATACCAAAAATTAGATTCCTAACTTTAAAACTTAACTGAGCATTTAGTTTTAAAGATCGGGTACGAAAATGTTCAGAAATACCTAATTTCCGCAGGATTTTGCTGACAAATTGACTTCAAAATTTTACTATTTCACTAATAAATCCAGATAAAATTGATATTTTTTGTTAGATACAATGAATAGAAAATATATTCAAACCAGAATTCTAAGTATGAATCACCACTAGTAAAATATGTCATTTTTTTAACTGTATTCAATAAATGAGAACTGTAGAAATTGTACATAATTACAAAAAAGGCTAATCACTTTTACATTTTTGGTCATAATTACTTTTAAAAATATATAAATAAAAGTGTATTATACAATAATACTACTGGAAACAGATTATAGGAACAAATGTTTTAAATTTGAATTGTTCATTGAACAATGTGCTAAAACCTACTGTACCATATAAAATTATGGGTAAGCTTACAGTGTAGTCCTCAGGCCATAACTTCTAAATAAAAAAATAAAACAACGCTTACCTTATATAAAAACGCATCAGAATGAAATTCTCTACAAACCTGCATAGTTTAAGCATGTGAAAACCGAATTTAATTTCATATATTTTTGTCTTTCACCTGAAGTGTAAACGATTTTGAAAATACTACCATATTGGATTGAGACTGTCACGAAATGTCGCGCCATGTTCTTGTTTTAACTGCTGACTCTTTTCTAGCTACGGTAAATAATAATTAGTTTTGATACCGTTAATTTCGCTTTTTAAAGTATGCGATTCGATATATTTATTTAAATTTGTTTTGCATTGAAGTTATTTTTGTTTTAGCTTATGTAATTTTTGTTGTGAGGACAATACTGTAAGTTTACCAAATTATGTTATAATAGAACTAAATTGTTCCCTGTAGTTTCCCTTCGAAGTAAATGAAGGTCTTATTTGGTGACACAATGTTTTGGTTATAATGTGCTTGTGCCTTGCTTCTTGCCGCTGGTCACCACTTAAATCATTCATTACCTCTGCAGTAAGATATAAATTATACAGAGGACCACTAGTACTATGAAATGCTACCTGGGGCAAATCCTGGTAATTAGTTCCACAAAGTTTCCCTAAAAGACCAGTGAAAGTGGTAGGGCTTCTTGTAGTTCCATCAATTAATTTAAAGATGGCTCTAAATGGCAGTTCATTTTGATGAAGTGAACAGCCAATGGTATGTAACTTTCTTTTAATTTTTTTCTCCAAAGCTGTAACCATCCCGGTTTCACAACCTGTGTTTGTACTGGTATTGTCCACCAGAATTGCCTTAATAGTATTTACACTGTTGTACTCTTCTAGAACAGTAGCAACATCCTCTGCTAGAAGAACACCAGTTGCACCAATGTTGAGTATCACTCTATGGGTGAGATATTTACTTGCAGTTCCTATCTCTCTGGTAAATGTTAAGTGGCGCTCTGGTCCCTTGCTTTTCTTAATCATTTTTTCACCATTTTCTCCTGTAACTTCCTTGTAATACAAAGTGTCCTTATCAACTCTGCAATCAACTCCAATGCATATAAGATGTTCATATTCCTGGACATGTTTTTGATGGCTGGTTACTTTCACTCTTGCCTTTTCTCTATATATTTTTGATTTATCTATAATAATGTCTTTTAAATCAATGGTTGGATGAAGAAGGCTCATGTGTTGTAAGTCTAATAGAAAGGCATTAACAAGGCAAGCCCCAAGGTTAGAAGATATATCACCTCTAATCAGTTCCATAGAATATCTCGGGACTTTTAAAAGACTGTAAGGTCCCTTGGACTGTCTCCCTGACTCAAAACTGTCATCGGTTGTTTCTTCACTGGAAGATGTATGTGAAAAGATTTCTGATGTAGAGGAAGCAACATGTGAAGAATCTTGTTGCTGTCTTTCAATTTGCCTGTCTAATCTATCTGCTTCAGCTGAATCTTTTTTGTATTTTTTGACAGCATTTTTGTCAATAGGTCACAGTTGGAAACTGCCTTTTGGTCCTGTTTTCTCTCTCTGATCTTTTAAATATTCTCTCTCTTCAATGGGAACCTGAAATGTCAAAATGTTTATGTGTTTAATAACATATCTAGCATACATGACAAATATTAAGGAAAATATCACAATATTATTTACTAGAAAAAGAAAGATTATCAGAAGTTAATTCATATTTTCCAATTAATTTCAATATTGAAAATTGGGACATGAATTAGTTCAATTTAAAAAATTCAAACAACCATAGAATTAATATTACCTTCTTGTTAGGAGGACAAGTGCAGACGATATGCCTTGTTTGGCAATTTTCTGTATTGCACTTTACAGCAAAGTCATCACATCTTAAGACAGGCAGTTTGCAGCAACATGAAGAAATATCAAATAATGTATCCAGCTGTTCCATTAATTATCTTCACTTTGGGTGCAGTAAGAGTTTTCCTGTTAATCAGTTTGGCCCTCTTGAAGCAAAATACATTCACCCTCTGCCCTATATAATATTCCCTTAACAAAGGCAATTGTGGGTTCACTGCTTGCCAAATATTCATTATTTCCTTTGCGATCAATTTGGAAATATCATTATTTAAAAGTGGGGATAGGTATTTTCAAGGAAATAACTAAACTGGATAACTTGTCGTAAAGTTGGGGGTTCCGTTTTATCCAACGGACAAGGTGGACCAGCAAATCTTTTGGAACTCTTACTGCGAGTTAAAACAGAACGTCCTTTTACAGACATTTTTATCTGAAAAAAAAGAAAATAAATGAATAAGTCTAAAACAGTTTGATTTATATCTTCTAGTTTCATATTTTAAAAAATGGCTGACAATTATGGTAAGGAGTTTTGGTTAGCTTTAGTGATAGTCTGTTGGAGTTCGGGTTAGGCTGCATCTAAAAGTGTGGCTTAAAATGACAGGACTATTTAAACAGACTCAATACTGTTTGAGTTATGATAAAATCCTTATTTTTTTACCCAATAATTTAGATTTTAGAGTGAGGGATCACTTTCCCAAATACATTTAATGTAAAATGATCACACAATTCATGACAACTACACTAAAAATAAAAATACTCTAAAATCTAAAATATTGCGTTAAAAAAAACGGATTACTCTAGCGACATAATCGGTAATTTTACACAGAAAAAAATGGTCCGTAAAATAGAAAAATAAATGATGGGTAATAACTTTAAATGCACCAAAAATTAGTTTTTTCTAATACAAAACTGAAACATTATGGTATTTTAATACAAACTTCATTGATAAAATTTAATTTGAAACACGAAAAAAAAAATAGAACGAAAATAAATTACTTACCTAAAAATGGAAATCTTTCTTCGACGGAGAAAAACAAACGCGTTTGAAATGCCAGATACACTTAAAATATAAAATTATGTAGATTAAACAAGCTTTCTTTCTTTCTATGTCAAATAATTAAGTTTCTTACATAAAAATACAAAATTACTAATTATTTTTACAATTAAAATCCAACAGTGATCAATATTTCATACATTCGATATACAATAACAAAACAGGCATTTAAAACGGTGAAAATTTAAATAATACCCCCAAAAGAAAGTTCCAGCGTCACTATTAATAAAAACATTATATTAATTTTATTTCATCATTAAAATGGAGGTATTTTTCGGTTTAATGGTGTTTTATTGATAATTAAAATTAGTCTAATTTGTTTTCTACTGAAAAATCACAAATCCTGAATTCCACGAGAGACAAAAAATGAAGCAATCTTTTATCGGTCACTTACGTAAATAGTAAAATACTGTGTTTACTAAACACTGTATATTTAATCTCAATTTTGCCTTTACAAGTGAATATTTTTCATTATTTATGATCCTTATTTATTTTTATTTGATTTATTGAGAATAATGTAAATAATTTAGTTGACAAAATCTTTATTAAATGATATTTACACATGTTTATTTCTCCAACGGTATGGAATGTTTTTACGGCGGGAAATACTTCACTGATCACCGCAAACACATGCGAAAACGCTAATTTCCAACCTTTAAAGTGGTTTCCTCAATTAACGGTAACGATTTGGGAAAAAATATTTTGTATCGTTATTTACCATACCAAACCCCAACTATCATTGGCATCGCATAATCACGATTCCAAAATCGACCTGCCCTAATGTGTATATGTACGCGCAAATGGGTGTGCATATGTATGAGTTAAGTATGGGTATATGTATGTGTATATGTATGGGTATATGTATGTGTAAATGTGTGGGTATATGTATGTGTAAATGTATGTGTATATATGTGTGTGTATATGTATGTGCAAATGTATGTATATATGTATGAGTTAAGTATGGGTATATGTATGTGTATGTGTATGTGTAAATGTATGTGTATATGTATAAGTTAAGTATGTGTATGTGTATGTATATATGTGTAAATGTATGAGTATATGTATGAGTTAAGTATGTCTATATGTATGAGTTAAGTATGTATATATGTATGTGTATATGTATGTGTATATGTATGAGTTAAGTATGGGTATGTGTATGTGTATATGTATGGGTATATGTATGTGTAAATGTGTGGGTATATGTATGTGTAAATGTATGTGTATATATGTGTGTGTATATGTATGTGCAAATGTATGTATATATGTATGAGTTAAGTATGGGTATATGTATGTGTATGTGTATGTGTAAATGTATGTGTATATGTATAAGTTAAGTATGGGTATGTGTATATATATATGTGTAAATGTATGAGTATATGTATGAGTTAAGTATGTCTATATGTATGAGTTAAGTATGTATATATGTATGTGTATATGTATGTGTATATGTATGAGTTAAGTAGGTGTATATGTATATGTATGTGTATATGCATGGGTAAATGTATGTGTATATATATAAGTCAAGTATGGGTATATGTATGTGTATATGTATGAGTTAAGTATGTGGATATGCATGAGTTAAGTATGGGTGCATGTATGTGTATGTGTATGTGTGTGTATATGCATGTGCAAATGTATGTGTATATGTATGAGTAAATGTATGGGTATATGTATGAGTTAAGTGTGTGTATATCTATGGGTGTATGTATGTGTAAATGTCTATTTATATGTATGAGTTAAGTGTGTGTAAATGTATGTGTGTATGTAGGTGTATATGTATGTGTAACTTTATGTGTATATTATGAGTTAAGTATATGTATATGTATATGTAAATGTATGAGTAAAGTATGTGTAAATGTATGTGTATATGTATAGGGGTATGCATGGGTATATGTATGTGTAAATAAATATAAGTTAACGCTTGTCAAAACGAGACAATGTTTGTCAAATATCTCAAAACTGGATTATGTATATGTATGAGTTAAATATGTGTATATGTGTGTGTATATGTATGTGTATATGCATGCGTAAATGTATGTGTATATGTGGGTGTATATGTGTGTGCAAATGTGTGTGTATATGTATTAGTTAAGTATGAGTATATGTATATGTATATGGCTGGGTGTATGTATGTGTAGATGTATGTGTATATGTGTGTGTGTATGTGCAAATGTGTGGGTATATGTATACATATGGGTATGTGGTGTGTATATGGGTGTATATGTCGTTGTAAATGTTCGTGTCTATGTATGAGTTAAGTATGTGTATATGTATATGTATATGTATAAGTAAAGTATGTCTATATGTATGAGTTAAGTATGTATATGTTAAGTGTGTGTATATGTATGTGTATATGTATGTGTAAATGTATGTGTATGTGTATGAGGTAAGTATGTGTATATGTATATGTGTGTGTATATGTATGTGTAAATTTATGTGTATATGTATAAGTTAAGTATGCGTATATGTATGAGTCAAGTATGTGTATATGAATGAGTTATGTATGTGTATATGTATATGTATGTGTATATGTATGAGTATAGTATGTGTATATGCTTGAGTTAAGTATGTGTATAGGTATGTGTATATGTAGGTGTAAATGTATGGGTATATGTATGTGTAACTCTATGTGTATATGTATGAGTTAACTATATGTATATGTATGTGTAAATGTATCTATATATGTATAAGTTAAGTATAGGCATATGTATGTGTATATGTATGGGTGTATGCGTGTGTATATGTATGTTTAAATGTATGTGTATATGTATGCGTTAAGTATGCGTAAATGTATTTGTATAGGCATATGCATGTATAAATGTATGTGTATATGTATGAGTTAAGTGTCTGTATGTGTATATGTATGTATGAGTTAAGTATGTGTATATGAATTGGTATATGTGTGTATATGTATGTGTATATGTATGAGTTAAGTGTGTGTATATGTATGTGTATGTGTATGTGTATATGTATGTGCATATGTATGTGTGTATGCATGAGTGAAGTGTTTGTATATGCATGTGTATATGTATGTGTATATGTATAAATCATGGCAGAAGTTAGTAATTCTTTTGTTTACATTTTCAAGATTTAAAAAAATAAAACTATAATTTGTATTTCAGTAAATTAAATTGTTTCCCTAGCTGGGATATTTCGAATAAACAAAGCAAAAATAAAATATTGCTTCACTTCTAAACTAATTAATCGATCATGATGAATTTTAAAACACAGTGGTTAGACGTAACGCGTCATAATGTGAGGTGTGAGATGAGGGTAAAGGTAATTTTGATATAAGTGTATGCGTAGATGTAAAAAAAATGAGAGCAACCTCCAATCGTTTGTTTAATTTTAACAAAAGTTTTTATCCACCACTTTTTAAATATTATGAAATTTAAATTCATTTAAAGTATGTAACATATAATAGTAGGCATTATATTTACATTAACACTCACTTGAATATTAAAACATGTCAGAATTGCATTGAATTCTAATCCGTAGTTATTAGACACTGATTTTTCACCATTAGCTACATTGCAATTAGTTCTTAAGACTTGTTAAGCTCAAGCCTCCAATTTTAGACATTTCCGAGAATCAAAATTGTATATTTGATTTTCATCAAAATTGAAATAGGAATTCTAGGCATAAAAGTTTACATCATTATATCTTGATTTTAATATGTGTACGGGTACATAAAAGTGTTTCAAACCCGTTATTTTCGTTAAGAATTATCACGATCTACGAGAGGCGTTCAATAAGTAATGTCCCTGACCCATTTCTCATAGCAGTAGATTAATGAAACCTGGCACAGTTATTAGTCTTTTTCTACATCGGAATCACCCAGAGTTATGCATTTCTCCCATCGTTTGATGCAGCTCTGGACACCGTTTTTGTAGAACTTCCCATGTTGGTCCTTCAACCACGTCGTAACTTCAGAAACCAAGGCTGCATCATCTGGGATACGCTTTCCTTACAAAAACAATATTATGCTTCTGATCTGGCGACATGTGAGTTGTTAACCGAAGCGTTGTCCTGCAAGAGGAATGTACATTTGCTAATCTGGCCTTGCCTCTTGATCTGGATAGCGTCTCTTAATTTCATCAAAAGTGAAGCGTAATAGGCTCCTGTAATTGTGGTACCCTTTGCCAGAAAATATATCATCACTACTCCGTCCTGGTCCCAGAAGACTGTGAGCATGACCTTGCCAGCGGAGGGATGCACCCTTGCTTTCTATATTTTGATTTTAATATTCGTACAGGTACATAAAAATTGTACAATACTGTTCTTTTCGTTAAGAATTATCACGATTGAAAACGACATATACTAATACAATGTGGAAGATTGGCATAATGCATATATAAATCTGAACATTTAAACTTTTAATGAGGCACGGTTTTCCTGAAACATAAACAGAGAAAGAACAAGATCAGAAGAAACGGACTAAACATATATAAAAGTACTTTCAGGGCCATACATTGGAGAGGCGATGAAACGAAAACAGAAGTTTGCGGAAATTGAAAAAGGAAAATATGCATGAATTAATTTTTTTAAAAAACGCGACCCTAATAACAATTGTTTACTAGAAAGGAACAGGCAACGATAGAATACATGCTGAATCATTTTTAAATATACGACATTCCATAAAATGTAAAGATAAAAAATGAGAACATACGAAGCAAAATGGATGACCAAAGGAAGCACTACATTCATACAGAAAACACTGAGAAAAAAAGGTTGCTAAGCAACTACATACTAATAACCTGCCAAGCAAATCTAGCAAGATAACTACAGTACAATGTTTAACACTTTTTAAAAAATGGTGGACTAATCCCCGTGAAATACACAAGATTCCAGAAAAACTATAGAAAGGGCCACATGAACTGTTATACATAGATCAAATGATACTGCAGAGGGTATGAAAACAAAAATATAACAGATACTGGCATAGATGGAAGACAAGAAAACCTTTGACAAAATGTCCCAACTATGTAAGTGCTTACGGATGTACGGAATATCAAACGAAATAAGTAAGCTTATAAAGAAAACAATGAGATATGGACCCTGGAACTGAGAGGTCGAGCTAAAAATATAGAGGTATTTTATTTCCAGGGAAACTCTCTATCACCACTAGTGTTTATCAAACAACTCTAACCCTAACCCTAGCCCAACAACGTACTCAGAAAAGATAAGCCTGATACAAGTATACAGACACAGTAGATAGAATAACGATCTTCATGTATATTGACAACCTGGTGCAACAAAGGTTATAGAAAAGGTTATAAATACAACCAGAATCGTAAGCCAGATCATTTGAATAACATCCGGAATGGAAAAGTGGTGGTGAACTCGTATCAACGAATACCATAAACTACTTAACCATAGTTAATAAGGGCACGTGGTAAACATAAATAGTTGGGTATTCGGCAAGCAGACGCAACCACATAAACAGAACTAAAATAAATATTTGAAAGAATACGATAGAATAAAAAGAAAATCAATTTGAAACAATTAAATAGTAGAAACCTAATAAAATGAAGAACAACTTGTGTCGTATCTTTAATAATCGAGTCTGGACCATTCAAAGACTAAACAAATAAAATAACCTAAGTAACTGGACCTGAAATCTAGGGGAAAAAATAGCTCAATGCATTATACACAAAGGAAAATACCGACTGACTATCCGTAAAAAAGAAAGAAGAAGAAGAGAAATAGGAGGAGTAGAAAACTATTTTGAGGAGACTAAATACGAAGTAGGAAAACATATAACTCAGAACGCAGAAAGACTGATAATCGCAGCTGGAGACAAAAGACAGATAAACGAGACGGGGAGCAGCTATACTGACATGCAAACAATGAAACATAAACGTGTGAGGAGTAATATACGGACGATTTATGTGACTGACCAGCGAAAATACACAAGAAAACACTTGGGCATTGATGCAAAAAGGGCACCTAAACAAAGAAACTAAATCGCTAGAAATAGCCGCAGAGTACAGCGCGGACAGAACAAATTATATGAAATAAAAATAAGGTATACTGTGGATAATGAGACGGAACTATGGATCACATAAAAAGTAAATGAAGCAAACTAGAATAGATAAACAGACATGATAGTCTAGGAAAAGGTTAGGGTTAGGGTTAGGGTTAGGGTTAGGGTTAGGGTTAGTGTTTAGGGTTAGGGTAAGGTTTAGGGTTAGGGTTAGGGTTAGTGTTTAGGGTTAGGGTTACAGTTAGGGTTAGGATTATGATTAGGGTTAGGGTTAAAGTGTCGCATTATGCACATGCATTAGAATGGCACAAACAAATACAAGACACATTCTTGTAAAACGACAATCACTAAATCCTCTCGGACATGGAGGTCCAAGCAAATGCATTAAACAAAGACCTGATACGTTATTAGTCACAAGAATAAAAACAAAAAACATGTTTAATCATAGGTTTTGCAATCAAAGCCGTTCAGAGCGTGAAGACAGAAAACCGAAGCAAATATGTGGAACTTGGCAGAGTAATGAAAAGAATATGCAAGATAAAGAACATCACTAAAATGCGAATAATTGTAAAAGTATTATGAACAGTCCAGAAAAAAAAACTGGGAAAGAGACCAGGATTAATCGGAATAAAAAGTTAGATTCAAACTATACAACAAATGGGATTAAAACAGCTGGAAAATTAATGAAAATCTTCGAATGAGGAAACAGACCCACATAACAAACAATAACTTACGAGCTACATATACATAGATATAGAAACAATACTCTCAGGAAATTAAACTGCTATAGATTTCATGAACTGACCCTTAACCCTAACCCTAACCCTAACCCTAACCCTAACCCAAACTAACCCTTTCCGTTTAGGTGAAGCAGGGGAAAACAGGAGTGTCGTGAAGAATCAAGCAGGATGGAAGGACCGATAACGGATAGAACGAACCAAACCATCCACTGGAAAGATGAGAGGATACTGGAGCCTTGTGGGGGTGAGGTGCTTATTATGACTCAATTTCTAAAAAACATCAACGGTCGATGCTAGCGAGACATCAATAGTAAACGGCTGGTGCGATAACCTGAAATGATTTGCATCGGGGTTTGAAAGAGTTGGAGCGTCTTGGAAATCTGAAGGGATTTATCACTCTTACTGCAGGAGTAGACAACTGGTTATCGTCAATAAACTATTACTAATACCAACGTATATGAACCCTCTTCGTGAGTTAATGATAATAATAGTAATAATAATAACACTAACAATAATAACAATAATAACAATGATGATGATGATGATGATGACGACGATGATGATGATGATGATGATGATGATGACGATGACGATGATGACGACGATGATGATGATGATGATGATTATGATGATGATGATGATGATGATGATGATGAAGATGACGATGATGACGATGATGACGACGATGACGATGATGACGACGACGACGAGGATGATGAAAATGATGATGATGACGATGATGACGATGATGATGATGATGACGACGACGACGACGACGACGATGATGATGATGACGATGATGATGATGGTGATGATGATGATGATGATGATGATGATGATGATGATGATGATGATGATGATGATGATGATGATATACAGATGCGTGTGTGCGTGTTTGTATGGTTTGAACGACCGGCTGAAGCAAAATGGACGAAAAGGAATGATTTTTTTTATGTCTTTTAGTGTTGATCTTTTGTCACATCAAGTGTAAAGTCTTTGATAAAATCGCCTCCATCCTTTTCTGTTTACTGAATACTTTAGGGAATTCTCACGAGCTGTCATGAGTTAAAAATGAAATCTTGCGAAAGCTTTTGATCTCTGTGTTTCCTTCATTGGTCTTAGTTATTGCTTAGTGACCGAGAGGATCAGACACACAGCCAGAAACTGCAGTCTCCGTCTCTTTATTAAGATAAAAGAAGAAGCATTACCATATAAATCTCTCAGGAAATGATGTTTTGAGGATATCAAAAAAAGATTGGAAGTAATAAAACACTCGCCCTTTGGGAGTAAATCGATGATCAGGTGCACTGGAAAGATTACCAAACTCGTTACCCTTTAAAGTTAAATGCTGGCCGGATTTCGTCTTAATAAAAATCGGAAGAAATCCCGATCAAAGTGTAGCATCAGTTCTCATCATACTCACCTCTATTTTAGAGCCTTGGCAAGAAGCGATGCAGAATAGACAGGTTAATTTTGAAGATAACTTTGATATTAACCAAACGTGTCACATCCTAACTAAATGTTCGGGTTAGTGTTTTTAGCATCATAAATATGGTATATAACCTTTAATCGACGTTGCGACACAATCTACCAAAGTGGGTGAGTCTGTTAATACCAACCCACACCAACAATTATTTTGATATTACCCGACTTTGTGTCACATATTAATAGAATGAATAGTTTAGTAATACTAATATAGATTGAAGGTGTTTATTTATTAAACTGATGTTGTCTAAAATCCAGAGCTGGTTAATAGCAAAGTAAATCTAAAATGACTTTCGGCCGATCTTGGCTAACATCCTCCATGAATGGGATCATTGATTACTACCAAAATAGATATTGACCTTTTGGCTGGAAGCCGAGTGCAGTGTCTATTCTGACACTACGCTATATATTATTTGACCTAGGTCAGTGAGGAAGACATACTTATAAGTCGAGGAAATGTAATATTTTTTTTTCCAATCCAGAGTGGACCTATTGTGTGAGCTTGATTTTCATCACATGTATTTAACCTAGCGATGTATTTAACCTAGCCCACGTGGAGAGTTTAATGCTATGTGCGAATCATTACTCGCTTCACCAGTGTTATTCCTCTATCCAGGAGCATGGGTCTCTCTCTCTCTCTCTCTCTCTCTCTCTCTCTCTCACTATATATATATATATATATATATATATATATATATATATATATATATATATATATATATATTATAATCGGGGCTCATCAGCATGGTCATGCGATTCGAAACCCCGGATTCTGAGTATTTTACAACTAAAATTCCGACATCAAGAAACAACGCTGAATACCGAATACACAGTGATAATTTTAACACTTTACCCGACGGATTGACCCCATAAGAGCGGTCAACTTAATGAAAAGAACGATGCATTTATAGCTAGCGAGTCATATTGTGTTAATACTACACTTACAGTGCCCATCTCTCTCTCTCTCTCTCTCTCTCTCTCTCTCTCTCTATATATATATATATATATATATATATATATATATATATATATATATAACTTTGAAATGTGAGAATCAGTTAACATGACACGAGATTTTGAAATGAAATATTTATTAAATCATTTTTTTTTTATATCCAAATTTTCGGTTTTATAAACCTTCCTGATGGGACAGACAATATTTTCCTTTCTTTTTTTTTTTCATAGTCGAAACTTACGGCTTTAGCCGAAGATCGCTCTTCAGGTGTTATGAAGATAGTGTTTTTTTTTTTTTTTATATGTCCGATTTGTAGTATACGCGCACTGAAACGCATTTGTGATAATGAGATTTAAATTTTACTACAGTTTTAGTAAAGCCGTAAGTTTCGACTATGGAAAAAAAAGGGAAAATATTGTCTGTCCTACGAATATTTGGATATAAAAAAAAAATGATTTAATAAATATTTAATTTCAAAATCTCACGTCATGTTAACTGATACTCACATTTCAAAGTTATCATTATAACGGCGCTTCTAAAACTGTAGTATATATATATATATATATATATATATATATATATATATATATATATATATATATATTATTTCATGTATCTACATAAAAGTTTATAAGGAGATATCATTTTTTATGTATCAATTTTCAGTTTTTACTTCAACAGTGCTCGATACGTAATAGAGCTAGGTAGTAAGCTATGAAAATATATTTATGGCAATTAAGCTACACAGAGGCTCCCGCGTTTCACCCCCGGGATGAATCTTCAGGCTAAAATGCGTGGAATTATTTTTGCCGGGTGTTTTTATATATAAAAACACCGGGCAAAAATAACTCCATGAATTTTACTCTTCACCCCCCCCCCTCTTTAAATCCCAAACGCGTTGACCCCTCTAAAAACTTAGCATAATATTAGCAAGAAAAGAAAAGAAAGACAAAATGAAGATTTTTGGTACAGGCAAGGATGCAAAAACCTGGAAGAAAATATTGTTCTACAAATACTTCAATGGATTATGGTCCGATGAATTGGCTGCTCTGGTGCCCCCTCGACGTAAATTCACTAGACCAACTCAACTATCAACCAGATCCCATACGTACACTGTGGAGGTCCCCAGATGCCGGAGAGCTTTTTACATAAATAGCTTCTTTCCTCGTGCTGCTGGCTTCTTGAACCTCCTCCCTGCCCCCTGTTTTCCGACAGTACTGACATGCAGAAATTGAAAACTAATGCAAACAGACATCTCGTTGCGCAGATCCCAATTTAGGTTAATCCCCTAACCTTCTCCCCTTTTCTTTCTTCTCAGTAGCCCCTTACGTCTACAGTGGCGGTCTGCCTTATTTGGTGTGAACTACGTTAAAAAAAAGCAAACAACAAAAAACACTAAATGCAGACTGTGTGGACACAAACAGTAAATCATATAATAAGTCAATGTAGCAAACTTGCCCAAAAAGAATACAAGGACAGGCATGACTGTGTTGGGAAAGTAATACACTGGGAACTGTGCAAACAATTGAATTTCGAATACGCAGACAAATGGTACAAACATAAACCAGAAACAGTACTGGAAAACGAAAAACAAAATCCTCTGGGATATGGATTTACAAACAGATATACTCATACAAGCAAGGAGACCTGATGTTATTATAATAGACAAAAAGGAAAACTCTTTTTAAATCGTAGACTTCGTCGTTCCACCAGACCACAGAGTGAAGATCAAAGACACGGAAAAACGAAGCAAATACACGGAACTAGCCAGGGAACTGAAAGGAATATGGAGCATGAAGAACGTTAGTATAATACCAATAATCGTAGGAGCACTAGGAACAATCCCCAAACACCTGGAGAAAGGCCTGGGAGAAATTGGAATCAATGGGACTATCGAAACCATACAAAGGGCGGCAATGATTAAAACAGCTGCAATCTTAAAGAAAAATCCTTGAATGCGGGAACTAACACGCATAAGTTACAAAGGCTAACAAGTCACAACGAATTTACAACAGGGAGAAAACAAAACCACACGAAACACACCACAGCACGAACCAAAGAACAGAAACTGCAAGAAACATCACTTAATAATCCCCCCTAATAAATTACACCGGCCTCAGTTATCACTACACAAAAATGAACCAAGGAACACCAATTACAAGAAACACTAAAAACTCCCCTCTTTATCTAACCACCACAGCCCCTCCGCCTAATAAAATAAAAAAATGTAAAATATAAAAATATTTAATTTTTTGAATTAATTATTTTAAAAATTTTGTAATGGCGCCAGCCTGGGCTTACACTAGACACCGTATTTGTAGAGGGTTGAGGAAGATGAGAAGACCGAGGCGGGACAGCACAAACCAGACCTCTACTAGAAAAGTGCGGAGAATGCTGGGACCTTGGAGAAGCTTATTGCGACCCAAATCGCAGAGAATACCAATTGTTCTTATCAGCTAGAAATCAATGGTAAGAGGCTGTTGGGATACCGTATCGTTATCGAAAAGAGGTGAAGAATACTGGAAATCTGGGAAGGCTTACTATCACTCAGACTCCAGGAAATACCACTGCGTGTTGTCAGTGATCAATAACTGACGATGATCTGCGTGAGAACTCCTAGATAGTACAAATAATAATAATAACACAGATTAACAAGCCGCGCGTGCGTGGTCCCCCTTTGTATGTGACTCGATGTGGCGAGTGTAAAATGAAATAAATTTGGGCAATTTGGGGCATTTTTGACCCCCTTTGACTCCCTGGGGGCGCGAACCAAAATGTTTCTGATGTCAAGGATGCTCATTTTATATCCAGAATAATTGCCTCTATATTTTGGCCAAGTTTCAAAAAAATTGAATGGATGGATCAAACGTTATGGGAGAAAAAGTTTATTTTTTGCCATTTTTTTTGGGGGGGTGAGCCCTTGGGGCGCAAACCAGATCGTTTCCAAGGTCAGCGATACTGATTTTCTATTAGAAACAATTGCCTTCACATGTTGGCCAAGTTTCAGAGAAATTGAATGGATGAATGAAAAGTTATTGGGCAAAAAATGACATTTTTTGCCATTTCGAAACTTTTAGCCCCCTTGGGGGGCTAACTATTTCTTCTTTACAAAATTCGGAGAATGTCCCTTTCTAACCTGACCATAGTTACAACTTCATGTAAAATTTCAGAGAAATTCAATGGATGGTTGCGAAGAAAAATCCGGACGGACAGACATGCCTCAAAACATAAGGCCCTCGATTTTATATATCGGGGGACCAATTAATAAATATTGTTGTCTTATTATAAAATTTGTAGCACTCGGTTTAATTTTGTGTCTACCTAAGAAAGTAAAAAGTTTACATACACACACACACACACATATATATATATATATATATATATATATATATATATATATATATGTATATATATATATTTATATATATACATGTATATATATATATGTATATATATATATTTATTTATTTATTTATATATATATATACATGTAGATATATATATATATATGTGTATGTATATATATATATATATATATATATATATATGTATATATATATATATATATTTAGATATATATTTAGATTTTTCACTTATAAAATAGATCATCTAGTGAAGACCGGGGTTGTGCCAATAAAAACAAGCTCGATGATATTCGATTACAGATTACAGAGCATTTATATGCGATTTTATGAAGGCTTACCAAAGCATTCCTTTCAGGACAACAATGATCACCATTAAAGATTTGTTATTACAAACATTATTTATTCAAATTAAATGTTTTCCTACACGTGTTTCACTATCAAGCAGGTACTTGCTTGGCAGATCATCAGGGAAATTAAATGTCTGGAATAAGGGTTTCAACTACCGACAATACACAATATAGCGTTGCAATAGTTGAGGTCACTTAAGAAGAGAAAAAAATAAAAATAAAAATAAAAGTTTAAATTGAAAAACAAGAAAGAACAAAGATAATAAAATAAAGGCCTAGAAAATTTCTTAGGAAAGTAGCTCGTGAATTATTTCTGCCACCAAGCCAACAAGCAAATAATCGGTTCCGAATGCATTAAAAAAAACAACAAAAAACGGAACCATGTGCGATAATACACTTACACGTCGGGCGGCACAATGATGAAAAAATCCCCCCCCGCCAAAAAAAATAAAACATTCAAGACCGCTCACAAGTTGCCATTCCAATCCAATGATGGTATGGGAATTCTACATCTTATTCGTCATGAGGAAAGGCAACATAAATGTTCGTCCGGAATGCCAGCGATATTTGAAGTGTTCATCGTAGTGCAGTAATTGTACTTTTGTTTTGAACACTTTTCAATTCCATTCTTCTAGAAAATGCCAGAAACATCAATCTCTCTTTATATATACATAATTATAAGTAGTGAAACAACATATGCTAAATCATATTAGACGTAATGCGTCAACAATTTATACTAGACTTGTGCGCAATGTCCCATGGCGCAACGGATACATATATACATACGTCACATTTGAATGTCTGCGGGTCTTAATACCTAACATTATTTTAAAGCATCTTAGCTTATTATAATGTTTATATTCAGCTTTTTATTCCCCAATACGATAATGACTTTTCTGAAAAAATGCAAACATTCAAATCAAGCATGCTTTCAATAAGTATAGGCAACAGACATGCGGATCAGTCCAGGTTGGCATAATTGACTTTTACAAATAAGATATATAAAGGAATCCGAACTAATTCGAGGTTTTGGCGCCGTGTTGATAAAATCTGGGACAAAAGATTAAATTAAAATTAAAAATAATGGAAAATCACATATGAAACATTTTCTAAACTTTTCGTGTTTCAGACATTTCTTATAGTTAGCTATCTGTTTTTTTTATTTCATTATTCATATAGTGTTTTAACCAGCTTGATATGGATGCATGAATAAATTAATGAAAGCAGTCTTATCATGGACTCTCTATTACAGCGGCTGTATTTGTCAACATGAGTGAATTGCACAGTCGAACAGGTGAATTAAAACAATTCGACTCATCCATATTGAAATTAGCAATCACTGAAGCGGCATTATTCAACTTTGCTCGAGATTGAACAGATCAAGATTAACGATTTTCAAACCTGATTCTTTTTTATCCTTTTTGATCGGTTTCATATTTCATTTCATTAACTTTTCGAACCGCCCCTGAACTCTCTTATAAGACACCAATAGAAACAGTGAATTTAATCTTTAGAGATCTGTTATTAATTAAAATATCTATTTTGGAAACCCGGTGTGACTATTACACAACCAATATCGACCGGTTATCGACCTTGGACGGAAGGTGAAATTATATTCACGTACTAGGAAAAATATCAGCTGTTATCTGGGTAGAAAATATTATGCATGTATTCTTGTTCGGTTTATGGTTTTATACCCGGAAACTACACGGCGATATAAGTCAGCAAGAGGGCAGCTCTATCGTTTGAATCGATTCTCGAAAATATAAACTTCGATTTGTGAGTTTACGATAACTATCTTCATTTTCCAGGCTACATATATCATATTTTTAACATAGTTCACCCGAGGCAAGGTAGTAAGCTTAAGGGGCTACTGAGAAAAATAGAGAAGGTTTTGGGGGTCAACCTAAATTGGGAGCTGCGCAGCGAGATGTCTGTTTGCATTAGTGTTCAATTTCTGCATGTCAGTACCGTCAGGAAAACAGGGAACAGGGATGCAGTGCAAGAGGCCAGCAGCTTTTGGAGTAGAAAGCTCTTCGGCATTTGGGGACCTCAACAATGAATGGCAAATTGTCGGGTTAGTCTAGTGAATTTACGTCGTGGGGGTACCAGAGCAGCAAGCTCATCAGAGCACAATCCATTGAAATATTTGTAAAACAGGCACAAGGAAGCAACATTGCGGCGATGGGACAAGGGCTGGAGCTTGGTGGATAGTGAGGAACCTATCAAGTTTGCGACTCTTTTCTGGACCGTGTCTAAGAGAGAGAGAGACTAGTGGATGATGCCTCAGCCCAGATGTAGCAACAATACTCCATGCATGGGCGGATGGTGGCTTTGTAGAGAAATAGGATACTGTCAGGTGTGACAAGTTTACTAACTCGGTAGAGGGAGCACACCTTTTTTGCAGCAGCCCTGGCAATGTTTTCAATGTATTTATTCCTATTCATGTAATCTGTGAAAGTTAGACCGACGAGTTTGAATGATGAAATCTCAGGCAGGGTGCTATTTGCCATGACAATCGGTGGTTGAAGAGGTTTCTTGTAGTTATTGAAAGAAAAGTAACTTTGTTGTTGCGGCATTAAATGTTACCATCTATTTTGACCCAATTCCACTACAAACTGGAGGTCATTTTCTAGGAATTCAGCCATTGCCTCGGATATGTGCGTGTCGGTTTTGGTGACATGACGAGAGTAGAGCGTGGTGTCGTCAGCAAATATTCCTATCTCAGTCTCAATGGCATTATTTATGAAAATCAAGATGAGTAGAGGTCCAAGGATGGATCCATAGTATACACCAGCATTTATGTCATGTTGCTTAGAAGAACGCCCTCGAGGGCAACCTGGATCTTTCGTTTTGTTAGTAAGGATTTAAATATATTTGATATATTTTCCAGTAATACCATATGAGTGCAGTTTTAGGAGAAGCGTTTCATGCTAGACCTTGTCAAAGACCTTGGATATATCGAGCGCTACCGCCCTAGCTTCACCTGCCTTGTCCAGTGCATGCTATATGCGTTCAGAAATGACCGTTAGGATATCTGCAGTAAATCATGCTTGTCTGACTCCATATTTATGATCAGAAAAAGTTTAGCATGAACTAAGTGGCTGACTATCGCTAGATTGATCAATGGTTTAAAGATTTTAGCAAAGATCGAGAGTGGACTGATTTTGCGGTAGTTTAAAGGATCAGTTCTATCTCCAGAATTCTTGAAGACAACTTCCACAGAGGCAATTTTCCAACTATCAGGGAAAGAAGCCTCACCAAGGCATGTGTTGTATAGTATAGAGAGGACAGGGACCAGCTCAGCAGATCATTTATTTATTACTATTACTGGTTTATATCAGGCCCACAGGCTTTGGAGGTGTCAAAGTATTTTATGAAGTCTCTGACTTGAGATGGCATGATGACCAGGTTCTCAAGTATGACCTCAGTCCGCAATGAGAATTTAGGGAGGGGTGTTTTGCTCAGTCTAAATAGAGTTTAAGCCGAAAGGCAAGTAGTTAAGTCTTACTAGTTTCCGTGCAAACAACATCGTTGTGATTTAATAGTGGGGGAATTGTCGATTGTCCATTCTTCATCACACTATTGTAGAATTTCCAGAAATTACGATTACCTAGTTTCTGTGACTGAATGCGTTTTTTAGTCATTTCTGTATACCTTCTTTTTGCTTCATCTATCTCTACTATGCAATCCTTTCTTGCCGCTACAATTTTTTTTCTGTTCGCAGTTGACTTATCGCGGCCGAATTTTCGAAATTCCTTATGCCTCTCAGCAATAGCAGCTGCACAGTCTAAGGTGAACTATGGAGGACGATAGGGTTTGCTGAAGAATTTTCGCGTGGCGACATAAGCATCAATGCCTGCTTTGACCACTTTGTTAAGCTCATTTGCACACTGCTCAGCAGGGAGTCTAAAAGTTCAATGGGGCGTCGCTGATGTGGTCCCTCGTCGTTTTGAGCTACGGCTCTTCAGCTTTTAGAAGGGTTTTTAAGGTGATAAGTATAATTACCACAACGGGATCAGAGTTTCCGAGCGAGCTATGGGCATTATCCATACAAGACTCAGGTAGTGAGGTCAAGAACAGGTCGAGAAGTGAGGCTTGCTGGTCACCACGATCAGAAAGGCTGGTCGGATAAGTGACAGCTTGTGACAGCTCGTGAGCTGAGGAGAAATTAAACGTAGAATTCCCGGCTGCATCAGTAACGCTGGAGAATCCTAACCAGTCACGGTGGTGTGCTTTATAATCTCCAAATACATGTATTTGAGTATTCGAGTCGAGTGAAAGTGCTCTATCTAAGCTTTCAGAGTCAAGCAGTGCACAGTCCTGGGTCGAAGGAGAACGACATAAGAAATATAAGTAACTAACTCATGTAGGATTGGTAATGTTATTTTTAACAATGTTTGCAATGTGTGTGTGTGCGTGTGTGTTTGTGTGTGTGCGTGTGTGTTTGTGTGTGTGTACATGTGTTATGTAGTAAGCTGATTTCATGTAGATTCTGTTTTCTGCGTAAATAATATTACACATCAAGCGAATATTTAGATACGCGTAGCTGGTAATACAAAAAAGAACCTACAAAGTAAAAAGAATCGTTTGCTTCTTCCAGGACAAAATAATCGGTTGTTTAATAACATTATCCGCGCAAACAAAGAATGGAAAATCAGCTTAATACATTTCATAATGTATCCTGTCGGAGATAATTTCCTGTCCGTACTCTATCTTTGAGTTAAATGCTGCGTATTTTTCACAGCATTCATTAACTGCATACACGTCAATAAAACAATTAATCAACAATTCTATAATAATTGTATTACAAACAACATTAATTTGCATAAATTTGCATAAATTGCATATGCTTTCGTAAACTTAACTACGCAATTTTATATGTTAAAACTGTTCAGAATACAATTCGAATATAAATCTGTGTTTTATACATTGTCAGTCGTTTCAGAAAAGTGTTAGCTTAATTTAGATACTTTATTGGCCATTTGTCTTCGATAACATAGTTATGTCAATATTTACTGACGGAAATATCGAAACCAATAAAACCGTCATGATAATAAAGAAGACAAGGACGCAGAAGATAAAAGTATATATTATTAAACATTGCCAAAGATACTGCTAAAAACAATTATAGAAGAATATAAAAATAAATATTAAAGTGAAAACAGCAAAATTCAAATCAATATAAAGTTCCTCATGCATAACATAAGTTATCGTTATCTTGTAACATATGTTATCGTTGCATTGTAACATAAGTTATCGTTGCATTTTAACATATGTTATCGTTACATTTTAACATAAGTTATCGTTGCCTTCACTGTAACCACGTTTTCATCCATGAAAACACTGTGCAAAACTTAACACTAAAACATAAAATAGTCCTACACCATATTAAGAATGCTACCGACAGTAAAATGATAACCCTTAGATTATCGTAACTAACATGTACTTATTCCTGCACATGATCTTCACCCACAAAATAATATTTATTAATATTTATTAAATTATAATTCTACTCACTGGGTGTTTACAGGACTCATTATCAATGATTACCAATAACCAAAAAATAATGTGGTTGTCACTAGAGATGAGTTGAAAGGAATGTATGCCTTTGCGACACATCGGAAATCGAAAACCATAAAAACTGTAATAGATAAAGTCATGTCCAACTATAAATCCATAGCAAAAAGTGTATAGCATAAACATGATGTTTCATTCAAATACTAGCATAAACGTTATATTTTATTAAAAGACTTTATAGCATCACAGTGATGCTTAATTCAAATACTTTATAGCATAAACGATATGTTTCATTCAAATACGTAATAGCATAAACGTAATGTTACATTTACATATTTTATGGCATAAACGTGAGTTTTATTAAAACACTTTATATCATACAGGAGATGTTTAATTAAAATACGTTATAGCATAAACGTGATGTTTTATTAAAATATTCTATACAATAAACGTGATTTTTTATTACACTATTTTATACAATAAACGTGATGTTTTATTAAAATACTATATAGCATACAAGTTATGGGTCATTAAAATATTTTATAGCAGGAACCTAATCTTTTATTAAAATACTGTATAGTATAAACGTGATGTTTCATTAAAATACTTGATAGCATAAAATAATGTTTCATTAAAATACTTTATAGAATAAACGTCATGATTCATTAAAATAATTTAAGGCATAAACGTGATGTTCAATAAACACTTTATAGCATAAACGTGATGTTTCATTACAATACTTTACCGCATACACGTGCTGTTTCATTCAAATACTTTATTGCATAAAAGGAATGGTTCATTAAAATACTTCATAGCATAAACGTGATGTTTCATTAAATAAGTTGATAGCATAAACTTAATGTTTCATTCAAAAACTTTATAGCATAAACGTGATGTTTCATTGAAATACATCATATCATAAACATGATGTTTCATTACAATACTTTATAGCATAAACGATATGTTTCATTGAAATACGTTATAGGATAAACCTCATGTTTCATTCAAATACTTTATAGCATAAACCTGATGTTTTCCTTGAAATATATGATAACATAAACATAATGTTTGATTCAAATAGTTTATAGCATAAACGTGATGTTTCGTACAGATACTTCATAGCATAAACGGGATATTTCCTTAAACTACTTCATAGAAACAACGTGATATTTAAATCAAATATTTTCTAGCATAAACTAGTTGTTTTATTAAAATGCATCATGGAATGAACGTGGTGTTTCATATAATACTTTATAGAATACACGTTATGTGTTATTAAAATACTTTATAGCATAAACCTGATGTTTCATACAAATTCTTCATAGCATAAACGTGATATTTTATTAAAAAACTTCATAGCATAAACGTGAGTTTTGTAAAATACTTCATAGCATAAACGGTATGTTTAATTCAAATACTTTATAGCATGAACATGGTTTTTTATTAAAATACTTCATAAAAACAACGTGATTGTTCATTGAAATATTTCATAGCATGAACGTGATGTTTCATTCAAATCCTTCATAGCATAAACATGGTTTTTCATTGAGATATTTCATAGCATGAACGTAATGTTTACTCAAAATACTTTGTAACATAAATGGGATGTTTCATTAAAATACTTCATAGCATAAACGTAGTGTTCCATTAACATATTTCATAGCATAAACGTGATGTTAATTAAAATACTTTATAGCGTGCCCGTGATTTTTCATTAAAATATTCTATAGAATACACGTGATATTTTATTAAACTATTTGATACCATAAACGTGATGTTTTATTAAAATACTATGAAGCATAAACGTGATGTTTCATTAAAATATGTTTTAGCATAACCCTAATCTTTTATTAAAATACTGTATAATATGAATTTGATGTGTCATTAACATACTTAACGGCATAAACGATATGTTTACTTAAAATACTTTATAGCATAAATGTGATGTAAATTAAAAAGATTGATAGCATGAACGTGATTTATCTTTCAAATACTTTATAGTATAAACGTGGTGTTTCATTCAAATAATTGATTGCATAAACGTAATGTCTCATTAAAATACTCTATAGCATTAACGTGATATTTGATCAAAATACTTTATAACATGAACGTGATGATTCATTGAAATATATCATATCATGAACGTGATATTTAATTAAAATACTGTATAGCATCAACGTGACTTTTCATTAAAATACTTTAAAGCCATAACATTATGTTCCATAAAAATCTTTATAGCATGAACTGGATGCTTCATTAAAATACTTGACCGCATATACGTGATCTTTCATTCAAATACTTTATTACATAAACGTACCGTTTCTATTAAAATACTTCATAGCATAAACGTTTATCTTTCATTCAAATACTTTGTAGCATACACGTCATGTTTTATTAAAATACCTCATAGCATAAACATGATCTTTCATTGAAATAATTAATAGCATAAACATAATGTTTCATTCAAATACTTCATGCAATAAACGATATGTTTTATTGAAATACTTTATAGCATAAACATAATGTTACATTCAAATACGTTATAGCATACACCTGGTGTTTTCATTGAAATACTTTATACCATAAACATAATGGTTCATTTTAATACTTTATTCATCAACGTGATGTGTCATTAAAATACATTATATCATAAACGGGATGTGTCATTAAACTACTGTATAGAATAAACGTGATGTTTAAATAAAATATGTTATAGCATAAACGATTTGTTCTATTAAAATACATTATAGCATGAGCGTGATGTTTCATTAAAATACTTCAGAGAATAAACGTGATGTTTCATTAAAATACTTTATAGCATAAACGTGATGTTTCATAAAAATTATTTATTGCATCAACATGATAGTTCATCAAAACATTTCATAGCGTTAACGTGATGTTTATTATAATACTACATAGCATAAACGTAAAGGTTCATTAAAATACTTTATAGCATATACGAGATGTTTTTTCAAATGCCTTATAGAATGAACCTGATTTTGCATTAAAATACTTTATAACATGAACGGGATTTTTCATTGAAATATTTAATAGCATGAACATGATGTGTTATTCAAATACTTTATAATATAAACATGATGTTTTATTAAAATATTTCATAGCATAAACGTGATGTTTCATTAAAATAGTTCATAGCATACACGTAATATTTCATTTAAATACTTAATAGCATAACCGTAATGTTACACACACATTCTTTATAGCATAAATGTGATGTTTAATTCCAATATTTTTTAGAATTAACCTGATTTTACAGTAAACCACTTTAAAGCATACACGTTGTGTTTCATTCAATTACTTCATAGCATAAACGTAATGTTTCTTTAAAATAGATTATAGCATGAACGTGATATTTTTTAAAATACTTCATACAATAAACGTGATGTTTCATTTAATTAACTTGGTGTTTTGTAAAAATACCTCATAGCATAAACATGATGTTTATTGGCATAATTTATAGCATTAACGTTATGTGTTATTAAAATAATTTATAGCATTAACCTAGTGATTCATTCATATACTTTATAGCATTAACGTCATGTTTAATTCAAATACTGTAAGTATAAACGTTATGTTTCATTAAATTATTCATATCATAAACATGAGTTTTCTATTGAAATGTTTAAAGCATAAACATAATGTTTACTTAAATACTATATATCACAAATGTGATGTTATATTAAAATACTTTATAGCATTGGCGTGATGTTTTATTAAACTACTTTGCAAATTTTACGTGATGTGTTGTTAAAATACATTATACCATGAACGTGATGTTTATTAAAATATTTGATACCATAAACGCTGTGTTTCATTTCAATATAATATAGAATTAACGTGGTGTTTTATTAAAATACTTTATAGCATAAACCTGATATTTCATTCAAATACTTTATAGCAAAACGTGATATTTTATTAAAATACTTTATAGCATGAAGATGATGTTCAATTCAAATACTTTATAGTATAAACATGATGTTATATTCACATACGTTATAGAATAAACGTGGTGTTTCATTTAAATCCTTTATAGGGTAAACGTGATATTTAATTAAAATACGTTATAGCATAAACATGATGCAAAATTCAAATACTTTATAGCCTAAACGTGATGTTTTATTCAAATACTTTATCGAATACACGTGATGTTTTGTTTAAATACTTCATAGGGTAAACGTGATGTTTCATTAAAATACTTTATAACATAAACATGATGTTTCATTCAAATACGTGTTAGAATAAACGATATATCTTATTGAAATACTTCATAGAATAAACATAATTCGACTACTTTATAGCATACACATGATGTTAGATTGAAATACTTCATAGCATAAACGTGATGTTTGATTAAAATACTTCATAGTATAAACATGTTGTTTCATTCAAATACGTTATACCATAAACGATATGTTTCATTAAAATATTTTATAGCATGAACGTGATGTTTAATTAAAATACTTAGTCACATATACGTGATGTTTCATTCAAATATATCATGGCAGAACGTAATGTTTCATTAAATACTTCATAGCATAAACATGATGTTGTATTACAATACTTCGTAGGATAAATATTATGTTTCATTAAAATACTGTATAGCATAACCATGACGTTTCATAGAAATACGTCATAGAATAAACTATATGTTTCATTAAAATACTTGATAGCATAAACGTGATGTTTCATTGGTATACTTTATAGCATGAACATGATGGTAATTCAAACACTTTATAGAATAAACGTGATGATTCATTAAAATACTTGATAGAATAAACGTGAGGTTTTGTTAAAATACTTATTGGCACAAACGTGATGTTTCATTTAAAATATGCTATGGCATCAACGATATATTTCATAAAAATACTTTATAGCATAAACGTGATGTTTCATTAAAATACTTCATGGCATAAACGATATGTTTCATTAAAACACTTTATAGACTAAACGATATGTTTCATTAACATACTTCATAGCATGAACGTGATGTTTCATTAAAATACTTCATAGCATAAACGTGATGTTTCATTAAAATACTTCATAGCATACACGTGATGTTTCATTAAAATACTTCATAGCATAAACGTTATGTTACATTAAAAATCTTCATAGCATAAACGTGATGTTTCATTAAAAAACTTCATAGCATGAACGATATTTTTCTTCTGAAAATTTAAGAATATTGCTGTTAGCTTTTATCTTTACATTAAAGAAGGAATTGACCTACTTATCGATCCACGTATAACTATTTCCTTGCAATGTGCGTTTCTTAATCCAAAGTGTAACATTCTTCCTCATCCTACGATGAGCGCGTGTGCGTGTTGATATAATCCTGCTGGACTGTGAAAGCTAAAACACAACGTTCTTTTTACACTAATTCTCGTTCAAATAGATAACTGAACACGTTAATTCAGAGAAAAATGATTTATTTGAACAATCTAGTCCAACCTTCTATCACAGAAAGATATTTCAGGGAAACGGGTAAGTACTATCTTACAGTGAAAGAGATATAAGAATAAAAAAACAAGTGAGAAAGAAGAGAGGAGAAAAAGTGTGACGGAAAAAAGAAACAAATAATATATATATATACATATATATATATATAATATGAAACTAAAAGTATACTTAATAATGTTAGTAAATAGAACTTATAGTAAACTGGTTTAAGCTCTTTATAAGAGATAGAGCAATTATAAATATAAATGAAAAGAAGAGGGATAAGCATGTACGAATGACAAATCTATTTCAACTTCGATTGTTCAATGCAAAGTGTACTCGATAAAAATGAACGTGTTTTCCGAGTACATCTTGCATTGAACAATCGAAGTTGAAATAGATTTTTTCATTCGTACATGTTTATCCCTCTTCTTTCATTCATCTTTATATATATATATATATATATATATATATATATATATATATATATATATATATATATATATATATATGAAGCACTTACTGGTCTAGACCCAAGGACGAGCTGTGATACAGCGAAACATGTGGATGGCTATATGTATATATAAGAGATACTGATCCACCGGGTCACGTGTGGTTTAGTATCGTCATATATATTTTGTATTTCTTTTTGTGCTTCGATATAGGTTTGTTTGATTCATCAAATGTAATCTGCATTCGTATTCTCATAAACCTTTTCTATTCTCATTCCTACATTGTTTTATCTGTCGCTTTCAAAGCTTTTTATATATATTTCTTTACACTTTTTATCGAAGTCTTTCTTTTATTACTATTCCTTTTGTCCATGTTACTCCCAGCAATCTCTCTCCGTCCACTTTTTGTAACTTCACTGGATCACTTATCTCTTATTCAGATTGATGATTGTATCTCAATGTGTTCTTCCATCCACAATTATTACCAATTCGGAGTGATTCAATAGACTATGAGATTCAATCGCATTTTGGCGGAATGAACAAATACAAAAGATAAAATAGTCTTCGTGCGCAGGGAAATCTCGCGTGAAAAGTGGGCGTGATTGGCAAGGTGCATTTTTTGATAGAACATCTCAATTGAATAAGCTGAGAAACGATAGTTTTTAACAACCATTCTTTCAGACATATTTTCTTAAAGTTTAGCAGTTTTATTTTTGCTGTTACCCAATTCTTTCTTAACATTTGTTACAAATCTACAATTTTACACTTTTTACTAAGAAGTAGTTTATCTTTTTTTCTCTTCAGATATATATATATATATATATATATATATATATATATATATATATATTAAAATAGAAATACTGTATTGGTTACAATTTTTACCAATGTGTTAATTAACTAGGCTCTTGCTTCAGTAATTAAGTATGATTGTTAATTTTACTAAGTGAACTTAAAATCTGATGCATATATATTTATACATATACATATATACATGTATATATATATATATAAATATATATTGTTTGTGTATTTAGGCAACATTTTCGCATTCATGCAGCCATTAGATTCTCTTTTTTCTTCAGCTTTTTTGTTTATTTTCTGTTTATTTCGAAGAATCGGAAACTGTCGTGAAACCTGTGAAACCTATGAAACATTTATGAATTTCTTTTATTTTAATACAAAAAGACCATCAGAAAAATTGAAAAAATAAAAAGGTATAATTAAACAGCCGAATGCTGTTATTTTTAACAATGTTTGCATAATATATATATATATATATAGAGCAAGCATGAAGGGAAGACGAATTCTATCGTTCATGATTAAAAGTTAATAAAGAGAGAAAAACAAAAACATGCCAGCCAACCGGTTTCGCCCTCTCTTAACAAAAGTTTTTTCTCTCCTTATTAACTGTTAACCATGAACAATAGAATACGTCTTCACATCATGCTTGCTATAATAAATGTTATACTCCCGCAAAAATCATGATATACATATATATATATATATATATATATATATATATATATATATATATATACATATATATATATATATATATATATATATATATATATATATATATATATATATATATATATATATATATATATATATATATATATATATATATATAATCAAATATAAACCGTTGAAAAAAATGTCCGTTGAGGAGATTTTTGAGAAGACAAAAAAAGAAAATATTTCGTAGGAAACTTTTTCAACGGACAATTACCATCTGGACAAACCACATATTCTTTTTACACGAACTTTTTTCACCCCGTTTTTTATATTTTTAATATTATTCAAATATTTGAACTTTGGCTATTTCTACAGCCAACTTATCTATCTGTATTTCTCGTCGGATGATAAGATTTCGATCTTTGAAAAGCCTTGGCTTAAGGAAAGAATAATAAACACTGGTGTATTACAGAATACACCTTGCATTGAACAATCAAAATTTGAAATAAATTTGGACATTCGAACATTTAATGTCTTATTTCTTCAACTCATATATATATATATATATATATATATATATATATATATATATATATATATATATATATATATAGGTCTACAGGTCAAAAGGACAACATCGGTACTATCGTTTTTAAATTAAAACAATGGGGACCTATCATTGGTATCTCTTAACAGACGCTATTCCACCGGTAAAAGAGATAAATAAAATAAATAGGTGGGTTTAATAAAAACGGGGTTGAGAGTGCCAAAATCTCTGACTTGTATGGGAAATGTAAGCGAAAAGGGTTGTTTATATGAAGCATTTAAGATAGTTAACTACAAGAAACTGCGATATTAAAACGTCACTCGCAACCTCTGTCGTAAGGTTCGTCTATATTAATATACATAACTATTGTAAAGTTTTGGTAATTTATGTTGCCATCAGTCCGGTCAATTTATATAGTTTTTAGGAATTTAATAAATTAATATTATAAATATTCAACACAAATCATGTATTCACTCATTTCATAGAATACCAGGGATTGAACCAAGTGTCTTAATAAAGGTGAGGGTACAGATTTAACAGTATTCTTAACCAATTTGTCATAACTTACATAGAGATGACAACTATAAATGCAAGTACCAGAAATGCAACATAATTAGTATTCTTAAATGTTGTCAGCTAGTAACGGTGACAGCCCCCACCGTGACACTAGACAAGAAGAGAACACTTTTAGCGCGAAGAGAGATAGCACATTATGTCCAATGCTACAAAAATAGTCATACCTTAGTAATAGTGTATTTCACTGTTGTGGAAAGTCGTCAATCAAAACTAACCACCCGCCTGATCGCAGTGAAGTGTCAACCCTGTTTCGAAAATAACCCACATAACTATGTTCAGGAAGGCTTATGTCAAGCTACCTGCAAGCTGATAGCTTGTATATACGAGTCCCTTTTCATTAACAAATGATGGTTGGATATTCCATGTTTCTTTCTAGTATTTATTAGGCTGTGGATAATTTTTTCATGTTTATTTTTAAATATTCACAGAAAAGATACGAGTTTTGAGGGTGTCGGCTTATTGTAAGACAGGAATTGCCTATCAAAATTTCCTTGAGAAAGAAAAGTCAGCGATGTATTCATCTGTCGTAAAAGATACATGATATTAATACCTTTTTATCAATACTTCAATTTATAAGCTGCAATGATTCGTCTTCCTGGTATAAACACATTAATTAGTTGTGGAATAGTAATGTTTAATGTCGAATGCAACAGGTTAATCGCCAGTTCGACCATAGACAGCAAATAACAAAATGATTTCAAAGCGAGAGTTTAATTCCGACCGTTTGGAGAGTGGTCACCAATCTCACACGTTCGCCATCATTACGAAAAAAGGGATGATATAATTTCTTTTTACATTGCCGGTTACAGTAAATACCTAATTCAAACTAGGATATGATTTAATACTTTCAAACGAAAATACTTTTTCCATACCTATCTATCACAGGGTTTTCATATCTTTCTATCTATCAATATATTAGCATATGTCTGTATCTATGCTAATAGTTTAGTATCTATTCAGGCATATATCTATAAAACGATGGCAGCGTTGACGACAAACACAAAGTGTAATTCCTTGTCACATAGTCTGTGTGTTTATTTCTGTTTTGTAGATCGCAGTTTGCAATCAGATTCACTGGCTATATGTACTAATGAACCAAACGGCGCTCGACATCACGTCTTACATGTCTCGGTATAACCGCCGACGAAAATTGAATTTTCTATAAGAATTCGGAATCAATTTACATGTCTATCCGCAGCACGTACCACGAATGCAAAACGGAGACACATCTCCGTTATGCACCCAATACTTGAAGTAAAGTACAGACATGACTTGAAAGTTTAAACCGTTTAATAGGTATGATTTAATGGGTTTTTCGTGAGAGTTGGGTTAAATTCCGTATGAGCTATACAAATTGATTGGTCAGTTTGCTCATGTGATTTCGGTGTACGTCGATACTCTTAATAAGATGTAATAACGCAAAGTTCTGGTAGATAGGAGCGCTGTGAGTAAAGGCGTCCCGCTTGCAATAGTATAACACAGTTAGAAGTTACATAGATGTATATATATATATATATATATATATATATATATATATATATATATATATGGTGAGTTTCTGAATATACCAGCAATTTTTTTTCAAACAGACTATAGATACAAAGGAAACTATCTATACGTATTTTATGTACGACAAATATGACGGTATATATACATATATATATATATATATATATATATATATATATATATATATATATATATATATATGATAGTTTTATTTACACAGACATGTACAAAATCTGCGACACTGGCATGTCGATGTTATCGATCAACAGTTACTATAAACTGAGATCTCATCAGGCAGAGTTAGAATCCGATCTTAACCTCAGATCATATTTGGAGAGAATGAAGTGGAGGGGTAGAGACAGAGAAGAAGAAGGAAAGAAATTTAACATTTCAAAAATTAAAGCCGTTAAAAAATTAAAATTAAAATTTTTTTTTTTTAGTATTTTTTAGTATTTTTATTATACTTCATTTATTATTATTTTCATTATTTCACCTCAATTATTAGGAGTATCTATTATTATTATTATTATTATTATTATTATTATTATTACTACTACTACTGTTATTGCCACCATTATGACTACTTCTATAATTTTTCACTATCATCACTACTATTGTTAAGATTTCTGGGATTACCACTCTGATTACTGTTGTCTGTTAAACCACTATTTTTATATGATCAGCATTATTGCAACCATTAACCCATATCATAATATCGGCAAACATTATCTTATCATTATCATTATCTAATATTATTATGATAATCACTACCCCCTAGGATTCCTAATATTCCTTAATTATTCTATTTCTTTCCTAAACTATTATCTTTATAAACTCTAAAATATTATTGACCACTATTATTATTTTTATTATTATTATTATTACCATTATTATTATTATTATTATTATTATTATTATTATTATTATTATTATTATTATTATTATTATTATTATTATTATTATTATTATTATTATTATTATTATTATTATTACTATTATTATTAATAATTAATAACGCCAGCATTTTCCAGTCATTCTTTTAGTTATATTTTTTAATATTTTTAATATTTTTTGGTATTTTTTAGTATTTTTATTATACTTCATTTATTATTATTTTCATTATTTCACTTCAATTATTAATGGTATCTACTATTATTATTATTATTATTATTATTATTATTATTATTATTATTATTATTATTATTATTATTATTATTATTATTATTATTATTACTACTACTACTACTATTCCTGTTACATTTAACGAATATACTTATTTATTCAAATTAACTCCAGACAAATTATAAAGACAATATAAAGACCCGGAACCGCGACACATTTTATCACCGCCCTAACCAATATAACAATCAGCCCAATTTGCACGCACGCATACTACAGTTCACTTGGAAAAAGACATTTATAAACTCGACGGTTTCTTGACACCTAATTCGTGCATGTCTACTACCCCCTCCTTCCCTCCCGACCTAAATCAACAGACGCCCTCTCTCTCTCTCCTTCTTCTTCTTCTTTTTCTTTTTTCCTCTATGTGTCTCTCCCCTCATCATTATTTGTTCCTCTTTCCACCATATATTCTTATTTTTTTATTTATTTATTTATTTATTTTTTTATTTATTTGCCCTGTCTGTTCCAGATTCTAGACCTTAGATTTTTAGATTTTTTAATTTTTAATTTTTAATTTTTAATCTTAATTTTAATTTTAATTTTTTAACGGCTTTAATTTTTGAAATGTTAAATTTCTTTCCTTCTTCTTCTCTGTCTCTACCCCTCCACTTCATTCTCTCCAAATATGATCTGAGGTTAAGATCGGATTCTAACTCTGCCTGATGAGATCTCAGTTTATAGTAACTGTTGATCGATAACATCGACATGCCAGTGTCGCAGATTTTGTACATGTCTGTGTAAATAAAACTATCATATATAAAGCTCTATTTTGATATTGAGCACTTTTTATAAACCCGGTTAAAATTCTCTGGATTACCACCCTGTGGATATTTTTCACCTGGATTATTACCATTATTATATATATATATATATATATACATATATATATATATATACATATATATATATATATATATATATATATATATATATATATATATATATTAATTATTTTCTTCTAAATTTCATAAAAAGGTTGACAGTATAGCAAATTTACTTTGTACCATTAAGTGTTTCCGACTGAAATAGTACGAAATTTAAAAATAATGATATATGTTTTGCTCATTCATATATATATATATATATATATATATATATATATATATATATATATATATATATATATATATATTAGTACTTCATGTATCCACGTAAAATATTATAAGGAGATATAATTTTTTATGTGTCAGTTTTCAGTATTTACTTCAACAGTGCTCGATACGTAAGTACAGCTAGGTAGTAAGCAGTGAAAATATATATGGCAATCAAGCTACACAGAGGCTCCCGTGTTTCATCCCCGGGGGGAATCGTCAGGTTAAATGCATGGAGTTATTTTTGTCAGGTGTTTTTATATACATGGCTTGCTAGTTAACCAATCAGATTCTTTGTTGTTCCCTCAGCCAATCGTTGGGCTTCCCTCGAACAAAGGCATAGTTGGTGACGCTCCTATTTTTATTAACAATGGATTTTCCTATATCCTGTTTCCTTTGTTTTATCAATACAGTGGGCGAATTTATTTTAACACGTGGTTTCTTTTATTTCTATTTTAGCTTTTAAATTTTAACTAATTCAGTTTTTTTATTTATTTATTTTTTTTGATTAAAAAATATAGACTGAAGTAGAGTCTAAATGGACGATAGTAACATGCAGTAAAAAAAGTAAGAGAAGCTGCGATAAAATATATGACATTGAATACTGAAATACTTCAGGTATTAAAATAAGCTACATAAGTGAACATTTAGATCAAGCAGGCAATACAATAGTAGAGCAAGTTAAGACATATACATTTAAAACATCATTTATTTCAGTTCTTAAAATCCAAGACGAAAATATTTGTTTTTATTTTGTTCATTTTTTACATTTTAATTCGATTATGTTGCTTTTTTAGCAACTTTTAAAAAGAACAAAAATAAAAGTCAAGCAAAAACAGTCTCTACTTATTTAATAAATAATATCAAATTAGTACGGGTTAAATGAAAAAAGTATGTTACTAAAGTTATAATAATACTAAAACAACTTGTTGTTGTTGTAGTAGTGTTATATTATGACGGGCCCTGTATTTCAAACGGGTAGATTAACTAGTAGCAAATAGCTAGTTTTGTGATTCGAAAAATAGGATTTGTTTCTGGACTCAGAAATGAGTCATAGAAGTGTTTGATCTGGGAGCAGTCATAACAAATCTGGAAAAACCTGACGTGACCTTTTGAGTCAGAGATCAAAGTCAGTCGGTTTTGTCCCGATATTGCGCGTGGGAACGAGAAATTACGTCACCGCAGAGAACAACAACTTAGTTTTAGAGATCAGTCTGCGTCTGGAAGTGAAAGTGTGCAGATCGCTGCGAAAATGTAGCCGGTAAAAACGGGTAAGGCCCCACTGTGGGGGGGCCAAAAGATATTCCCAGAAGAAAAGAAAACAGCCCGAGTGTGAGAAAGTTGAAGCCGGAATCCTCCTAACGACAACCGAACCGAGCAGTAAGAAAATGGTGTGTTGAGATTAAATAAAATCGTGTGAAATATTCCCTCAAGAAAACCCGTGTCTCGTTTGTTCCTTTGTCGGAGACATGCTTCTTCCTTTGATCGAGACGATCCAACGAAAACTAGACGTATCACAGGCCAGGGAGAAGAACAGAAGCAAGCAAGGTAACCTTTGAGATCTATTTGAGATTTGTTTGAGAACTGTTTTAAAGACGTTAAGATACGTGTAATTCTAAGAGACGTTTAATGAAAAAAGGCTTGAGATGCCGTGAAAATATTCGTAATTGAAATAGGCCTGAGATGCCGTAAACGGCAGTGGTTTTAAAGAGGCCGTAATTGAAAAAGGGCTGAGATGCCGTGAAAAGATTCGTAATGAAAAAGGCCTGAGATGCCGTTAAAAGATTTGTAATTAAAAAAAGGCTGAGATGCCGTAAGTTGATGAGAGAAGTTGTAAGACTGTGGTCCGAGTTTATAGAAAAAGAAAGAGAAAAATAAGAACGAATTTTATCGAGTAAAAAGAAAATGACTATAAAAATTTTATAGAGTAAAATGACTTATAAAATGAATATGAAAATGATTTAGTGTAAATTGTAACAACGGAGGTGCTGGGGGGAGAGATTGAAATCACCATTAATCCTCTCGTGAACATTTCGCGTTGTTTTCGGCCGGAGAGGATGAGATCCGAACGGCTGAGGTGGTTTTGAAGAAATGCCTCAGTCCGGAAGGATCTCCGCTTGAAGTAATAAAGAAGTTCTCTCTCTCCCCCCCCTTGCTATGCAACATATACCTTGTTTTGGTTGCCGTGTCCTGCTATTTCCACAAGAAATAGGTTGAAACGAACCGCGTTGCTACAACGGAAATCTTGGGGTCCAGAGGCGGGCGAAGACAGAGAGAGAGTGATGTCATCGAACAGTGAGTACCTCGTAATTTTTATGTTGAATAGATAAAGTTTGAAAGGGAAGAAGAATAAAAAAAGGAACTCTTACGAAGTTAAAGTAATAGAAAAAGAAGAAAAAAAAAGGAACTCTTACGAAGTTAAAGTAATAGAAAAAAAAAAAAAAAAAAAGGAACGAGACACGAGGGAGACATTGTTAAGATTCACAAAAAAAAAAAAGAAAGAAAGAAAGAAAAAACGCACGCACACACAATTATTAGATTAAAATAAAAAAAAAAAGAAAGAAAGAGAAAAAAAAACGCACGCACACACAATTATTAGATTAAAATAAAAAAAGAAAGAGAGAAGGGAAAACGCACGCACACACAATTATTAGATTAAAATAAAAAAAGAAAGAAAAAAAAAAAGAGAAAGACACATTTTGTTAAGAAAAGTACATTCTAGTTGGAAAGAAAAGGACGATGTGCCGTAATTATGTTTTTTTGGTATTGTGTTTTAAGAATTTGTTGCTAAGATTCACAAAAAAGAAAGAAAAAAAAAAAAGAAAGACACATTTTGTTAAGAAAAGTACATTCTAGTTAGAAAGAAAAGGACGATTTGCCGTAATTATTTTTTTTTGTGTTGTGTTTTAAGAATTTGTTGCTGTAGTTTTTTTTTCTGGTTTGTGTTGGTGGGGGACGAAGGCGAAGGGCGGTGACGGGCGAAAAAAGAAAGAAAAAGGAGAAACGAGGGAGGTATGCAATTGAGAAAGAGAGTGAAAAAAGAAATGTTAAAAGAGATTGTTAAAAAAAAAAAAAATGTGCGCGCGAGGCAGAATATGCTTGTTAGAAAGGAAGGGAGAGAGAGAGAGAGAGAGAGAGAGAAAGAGGGCGCCCGTGGGCCTTGGAAACTGCTATGAAGGTGGCAGAGAAATGACGTCGGCGGCGACAGGTGATCTGGTGACGCCCGGGCCAAAGCCTGGCGACATGTCGGGCGCTGTTCTCTTTTGAATTGTATTGTATTGTGCCGTGGAGATATGTTCTCCATTGGTTCTGTCGGTTTTGGTTTTATTTTTTTTGTTGTTGTTGGGTGGAATGAATTTTATTTTATTTTTTTTTTGGTGTTTTTTGATGTTTTTTGATGTATTTTGATGTATTTGTTACATGGAGGATTCCGGGTCTTCAATGCTTGAGTGAATGAGATTTTATCATTTAGAGGATGGAGAAATTTAAAAATGTAATTGAAAAAAAAAAAACAGTTCTTAAATTGAATGTTACGTGGGTCAGCCGGGCGAATTGAGTTGATTAGGTTCGGGCAGCTGGTGGCAGCTAGAGTGGGTTTGGGTCGGATCGCGGAAACCCTTGGACAGGGTTGATTTTATCGGGAAAAATCCCCGTGTACAGAGTATGTACAGGCTTGGAAAGTCAATGAGGGATTCCCGGCGTTTGCTCGTATGCTCTCTTTTATAGAGTAACCATGGGTTAGTGGCGAGGCTTTTGGTAAAGCCTGCATACGTTAAAATTGCGAACGGGAGTAATGACGGTGATATGGTCATTCTGTGGGACCACGAGAAAAGGAAGGTGGTCAGTTATGGAAATTGTTGTTTTTGTGACCCAGGTGTGCCCAACTGCGCCGATAGAGTGTGCGAAAGTTGTGTGAAATGTTAAGCTTTGAAATTGTGGTCCCAATTTTTTTTGTGGATTTTGGATGTTTGCCGACGAGTGTGCTGCGAAGATACCCCACCCCCTCACCGCATAGATAAGGACACGGGAAGGGAACGCATAGAATTGGTGTCTGCTCAACACCAGTGGGGATGGAGTTAAGCTGGGGTGTGGTGTGACTCGGGTGCGCGCGTCGCGGGCGGATAGAACCATGGGGATCGATTTTTAAAAAAAAAAGAGGTACCGGGTGTTAATTGGATTTAATTGTAAGATTATAGGTTGGGCCTAGTTTTTGGTCATTCGGCGTGTTCCGGGAGCAGAGATGATTCGATGTGACATTTCGCTCAATACCGTATCGACTAGATAGATCCATGGGATGGGGTCCTCCACGTTTAATGAACAGGGCTGGGAGTTAGAGACATGGGTGATTGTTCGCGGACGTTTGCGCCGGGGCACTGGGATGCTCGAAGTATATGGTCCAGATTAGACAGTGGTAGGAAAACGGTACCTTTTGTAATTTTGAGAGGCTGACCATTTATGTTTACAGGTTAAGGAAAGGGGTTTCTGTTTTTGTGCCCCCATATCGTGGCAATACGCCCGATTTCAAATCGGTCGTGTACCGATGATTAGATGAATATGTGCGTGTGTATTTAAAAAAAAAAAAAAGTGTTGGTGATGGATTTGGATATTTGTGTAAATTTCTTCAGGGAAGAAATTTTGAAAGATAAGGTGGAGAGGAGTGTTATATTATGACGGGCCCTGTATTTCAAACGGGTAGATTAACTAGTAGCAAATAGCTAGTTTTGTGATTCGAAAAATAGGATTTGTTTCTGGACTCAGAAATGAGTCATAGAAGTGTTTGATCTGGGAGCAGTCATAACAAATCTGGAAAAACCTGACGTGACCTTTTGAGTCAGAGATCAAAGTCAGTCGGTTTTGTCCCGATATTGCGCGTGGGAACGAGAAATTACGTCACCGCAGAGAACAACAACTTAGTTTTAGAGATCAGTCTGCGTCTGGAAGTGAAAGTGTGCAGATCGCTGCGAAAATGTAGCCGGTAAAAACGGGTAAGGCCCCACTGTGGGGGGGCCAAAAGATATTCCCAGAAGAAAAGAAAACAGCCCGAGTGTGAGAAAGTTGAAGCCGGAATCCTCCTAACGACAACCGAACCGAGCAGTAAGAAAATGGTGTGTTGAGATTAAATAAAATCGTGTGAAATATTCCCTCAAGAAAACCCGTGTCTCGTTTGTTCCTTTGTCGGAGACATGCTTCTTCCTTTGATCGAGACGATCCAACGAAAACTAGACGTATCACAGGCCAGGGAGAAGAACAGAAGCAAGCAAGGTAACCTTTGAGATCTATTTGAGATTTGTTTGAGAACTGTTTTAAAGACGTTAAGATACGTGTAATTCTAAGAGACGTTTAATGAAAAAAGGCTTGAGATGCCGTGAAAATATTCGTAATTGAAATAGGCCTGAGATGCCGTAAACGGCAGTGGTTTTAAAGAGGCCGTAATTGAAAAAGGGCTGAGATGCCGTGAAAAGATTCGTAATGAAAAAGGCCTGAGATGCCGTTAAAAGATTTGTAATTAAAAAAAGGCTGAGATGCCGTAAGTTGATGAGAGAAGTTGTAAGACTGTGGTCCGAGTTTATAGAAAAAGAAAGAGAAAAATAAGAACGAATTTTATCGAGTAAAAAGAAAATGACTATAAAAATTTTATAGAGTAAAATGACTTATAAAATGAATATGAAAATGATTTAGTGTAAATTGTAACAACGGAGGTGCTGGGGGGAGAGATTGAAATCACCATTAATCCTCTCGTGAACATTTCGCGTTGTTTTCGGCCGGAGAGGATGAGAT
>OY744529.1:119558453-119565953 GCA_963556195.1 Sepiola atlantica
TTGTATCATAAGTATCTTCGGGATTACATCATAAGTATCTACGAGATTACATCATAAGTATCTACGAGATTGCATCACAAGTATCTACGAGATTGTATCATAAGTATCTTCGAGATTACATCATAAGTATCTACGAGATTACATCATAAGTATCTACGAGATTACATCATAAGTATCTACGAAATTGCATCACAAGTATCTACGAGATTGTATCATAAGTATCTTCGAGATTACATCATAAGTATCTATGAGATTACATCATAAGTATCTACGAGATTACATCACAAGTATCTACGATATTGCATCATAAGTATCTACGAGATTGTATCATAAGTATCTACGAGATTGTATCATAAGTATCTAGGAGATTACATTATAAGTATATACGAGATTGTATCATAAGTGTCTAAGTTATTCCAGCTACTGGTGCACTGATCTGACTATTTCCCAAAAAGATAATAACTTTTGAGCAAGGATTAGATTGATCTGTCTGTTGGTCGTGCGTCACCGGAAGACATTTTTTTCTGAACTAGTGAAATTTTGTTTTTGTGCTAGTTTGTAGAGTTGTATATCCTCCACATGAAACCAACATCGTGAACGATCTATTGTGAAATATATACTAGAGAACTCTGTTGCAAAGAAATGTTTTCAAATTCTTATTTTCTAAGTTAGGAAATAGACAAAATCAGTACTAATTTGTTATTGGATCGTTTTCATTGTTAAGGTTAGGGGTGAGGTTAGGTTTGAGGCTAGGTTTAGGGTTAGGCTTAGGGTTATGCTTAGGATTAATGTTGTTGTTATGGTTATGGTTGGAGTTGAGGTTGGGGTTAGGGTTGTGGTTAGTGTTGGGGTTAGGGTTTGGGTTGTGGTTAGTGTTAGGGTTGGGGTTGGGGTTGTGGGATGGATGGGTGTAGGGCTGGAGTAAGGGTTAATGTTTAAGTTTGGGGTTGGGTTAGGATTAGGAGGTACACAAAATCAGTACTAATTTGTATTGGATCGTTTCAGTTTCTAAAACTTAAATTCAGCATACATATATATTTTCACTTTTAAATTTTACTTTCTTAAATGTGAAGATGATTATTTAAAGTTCAGCTTTAATAACTGATTTTTGTTTAGTTCAAGTACAGCTTTGTATATTTTAGAGTCACATCTTTGAGAATAGATAACATTTCATACTAGCATATTAGACTAGAGTTACATAATATGTTACATTTTTAGTAATTGCTATTGAGTTTAAATTAATCGATTATATCGGCTTTTACAAGTTAAGTTTCATTTCTAAACCGATCAAATAGCGATGTGTATCTCATGCGTTTCGGGGTGGACTTAATTTGCTTCAACCGAAATGTCAGATTAGTATAATTCTAAATCGAATTCTGCTGATAAAACATGCCATAAAATGTCTGTATGTTATAGGAAGATTAGTATAATTTATATAAATCGGTCAACCGATTTATATAAATTGATTGGTGCGTGTGTATAATTTGAATAGCAGTGACTGTTCGCGTAGACAAAATCCTAGGAACGAATGTCTTCCAGAATAAGTGAAACTATATTTTAAATCCCTGACATAATTACAAACTTCAAACATATTTGCTACAGTTTAAGACAGAACGGATATAGAATTAAAAACACTAAATAATTTCATGGCTTAATATATACGAATATGTACATATGTTATAAATTCATCCGCTAAAATTGTTCAGTGAATCATCCGAAAGCATATGTTTCCTGATGTATTAAAGAAAGATTTTAATACGGAATTTATTTAAACTATGTCTACAGAACTACACTTAACTGTTCACATCACTTACGCGAATACTTATTTGTTTTGATATTATGATAACGAACAGTAAATAAATTATATTTTTTATTTTTAAACTAATATCATATTTTAAGCCATTCTTGTTGTTTATATATTAAACATTGATAATGCTTGATAATGTTGAATACATATAATATATTCTATGTCCATCGGTGTCTAAATGACACCATGTCTCCGCAGATGTTCAGCCTTTTCTGCCTCTTACGCTAACCGTATGATTTATCATGTGTTATAGCTACATCAGTTTACCATCGATTTCTCTTCAATTTGCCTGGCAATAAGTCATATTATGGGTCGATTATTTTTCCCACTCTTGCAGTGGAGTTCTGGGTTGTGCTATCCCTCCGTGACACTGTCTGCCTCCCTTTACCCTGTGGTACCGCGATATGTGTATTGGGCATTCATGTGGGTGTCCCACTATTGGAGTGTGGCCACTTATTAGTAGTATTATTACATACAATAGTTATGCTAAGGCGTAGCTCGGGAAAATGGAAGCACACAAGAAACTCTCAATTGTACTTTGCTCTAACAATTAATCGTAGTGTTCTACATATAGTACACACATAAATAATATTTAACCATAAGTATTATTTTTTGATTACGAAAGGGAGAACTTCTGTGGTAAGAAGTAAGTAATAGTGTCTATAAATAAATAGTAAAACGAATGTAATGTTTGATATAACAAATGAATGCCCTGAAGTACTTGTATAACTAAGCTTAAATCCCAGAAGGAATAAAAACGAGAGAAAGCTTGCGCGCGCTGTTTTCTTTAAAGAAGTCAATTAATGTCATAAGAAACCGTTACAAATTAATTTCACAAACAATATACTGGTAGGTCGAATCGGATCAGACCGTCGTAGAGGATATAACATTAATCTATCCCCATCGGAAAAAATATAGTAATGCTTTGGAGGACGGCCTCTAGCTATTTTTTTTAAAAACTTTGTGATGAATTCAAAATAACGCAAAAGCGCTGGATGTATTTGTGTTTTTTTAGTAAAATTATATTCAGCTGTAAATAGAAATAGAAGAGAAACTACCAAAAAGACACGCTTTAAAAATCGAAACCTAAGGGACCAACAGAAATCAATTTTGCTCAAAGATGTCATAGTCGGTCGAATCAGCAACCCCCTACGGATGAGAGCGCCACAAACAACAACCTACAAATGTATCACCTCTTTAAAATAAGGGGGTAATACCTGCGACGGTGATCTCCTGTAAAATTTAAGAGTTGTGTTGAATTTAAAATAATACCAGATGTTCTCTTTCTTTGTAACATAAAAATAAGTATTAGTAATTGTATTAATATTAGAAGAAAGAAACGTAGATGATGCGTTCACAGCAGTCATACTACAATCGTAACATAAAGCAATGTATAGTCTAAGGAAACGAATAAATAAGATTTCGCTCGAAAATATCTTCATCGTACACGTAGTAACTCTCTCCCAGATGTAAATAACTCGGAAAACCATAAACACACGCCTACTTTGCCCGAAAGGTGGTAGTAATGTCTGGGAGGAAAGGCTTCCGTTTTCATTCAGCAATTTTCAATTAAGATATTTCTTTAAACAAATACTTGATAGCATTGGTGAACACAGGCAGTAGTAGAAAATTATGATAAACAATTAAAATCAACAACAATTTGCGTAAACCTGGAACTGACTGTCGAAGACATAGCAACGAAGAATGGCGTTGTAGCGCGAGTTACGAATAAAGAATGTAATTTCGTTTGTATTCAAAATAGCACGTAAACGAGTGTTTTTACCCTGGAGTCAAAAGTTTGTTACAGAATATATATTTTCCGGAATATATCATATTTATTCATCAGAAAAATTAGAATGTAATGAAACATCAATAAATACACATAAATTAAAATGTTCTACTTTGAAAAAATGCAAGCGAATATTGAGATGGCATCTGTGTTAATTGTCGCAAGACTTGTTCGAAAATGACATTTTGCCAACATGAAATTAAACAAAAAAATATGTTTGGAAATTAATGAAGGGGTAGGGTTAGGGTTAGAGTTTGGGTTTATGTTAATGCAGGTGTTCGTAATTACTTTAATAGGGGAATTTAATTGATTTAATGTACCCGACGTTATCTGGGATGATTGTTAACTGGAATCCTATTTTACGGAATATTTTTACATGAAGATTAAATAAACTAAATCAAGAATAAGTGATTAGTAACAAACATCGACCATTCTGCTTATCTACTAAAATGTTATTTCGTAAATGTTGAGGGTAACACGGTTTATTAAGAATAACCAATGAAACATCTCCATAACCTCATAAAAATTGTATGTTAGAGGGAGTGGTATGTATTTAGGTAGTACCATTGAGTTACGTTTATAATGGATGCTGGCCTTCTCTAAAGTTTTAGTAAAATATTATTCCCAAGAATTTAAAATAATCTCAACGACCTGCAAGTCGCGGTCAGCAGTCTGCTCTCTCTCCTTACTTTTTTCCATATTCTTAAATCTTTTCACGATCGATGATGTTGTCACTTCGCTTTCCGTCTTTGTCTGGGGAATTCAACTGAGATCATGAGTTCTTTATTAATAATCTAGCCTGGCATTTACAGTTCCCCTAGATACCTGCAGTTCTCTTACTAATATTTTCAGTTCAGTTTACGCAACGTTATTATATTTCAACCTACTACTGGTTGGTCGGTGTCATCAATACCCGTGGGTTAGTTTCTACTCTCTCTGATTTTACTTAAGAGTTCAGCTTATTTAATAATGCCGTGGGCGGTGACAGTAGTGAAGTGAATATCGACACAGACTGAAGACCTGGATGTTCCAACGTCGAATCCAGTCGGTTTTACAGCACCACTTTCACTTAGGGATGTTGGCAACCTTCTTGTGGTCCTTCCTGTAAGTACTCGATGTCTTTCCAGAAAGATTTCTAACTAGAAAAACATCGAAGAAACAAATGGAAACACAAGAATCATCCGATTCACACGAAAGAAGAAGGTAATAAATGTAGAGTAGGTAATACACAACAGCAATAGTTAAATAATAACACAAATACGGTTGTGGGATGGAATAGTATTCTATGAAAATAACAAAGATTTCCGGTGAACGTTGGGTGCGGTGATAGCAAATATTAGTGCTAGAGTGAAGATATACCCAACTTTCTTGTATGGATAATTGTCGTACAATAAACTGTCCAGCAGCTAAAATATGAAAAATATCAAAAGCAAAATAAATGTAGCCATATTTTTACCAACATTTCCCAGGATTTTGCCGAAATAGCTATCAAATAAGATTCACCTATTTATATAGAAAAATACTTCCTTATAGAGTGTATTATCATTATTTCATCAACTAGTTCTCACATGACAGATTATAAGCGATCTATAACTGATAAAAATGAGTCTGTTCCCTGGTGTCCGAAACATAACAAGTATTTGCACATTTGGAATCCTATCCGCCTCCTTCGATAATCCTTGTAAATAACATTGCATTAACGCAACAGCCGTTTACTATTTATTTCTCGTTAGTTTAATTACCGTCGCTTTTCTCTAGTTGTAATTAGCCTCTGCCAGTTTCCAGTACCTACCTCATTAGTTAAGTGGAGCTCTGGATGTGTTCTTTCTCCGCGCCATTTTCATTCGCCTTGACCAGTCATGACATTTGTTTATGATACCCGCCGATGCTGGTGTTACAATATGTATGTATGCACATGTGTGTACATGTGAGAGGGAAAAAGAGAGAGAGAGAAAGAGAGAGATAAATAGGGAGCGATAAAGAGAGAGAGAGAAAGAGAGAGAATGATAGACAGATAGAGATAGAGGGGAATATATAGAAAGATATAGAGAGAAAGAGATAGAGAGAAAGAGAAGGAGAGAGAGAAAGAGAGAGAAAGTAGAAGAGAGAAAGAGAGAGATAGAGGGAACGAGAGAAAGGGAGAGAGAAAGAGAGATAGAGAGAAAAAGATAGAGAGAAAGAGAGAGAGAGAAAGAAAGAGATAAGGACAGATAGAAATCGTGTGTATGTGTCAGACGATTGGATTTGTTATTATTTTTATTATTTACTTGCTAGTTGTTTTAACATTAAACATAAACATTGATAAAAAAAATAGTCGTGTTTCTCTGGTGTCCGACTGAGTAACCAGATTCGAGTACTTTGCGCCTTTTACAAACAGCATTGCTACATTTTAAGTTATCACATCAGCCGTATACCGTTAAGATTTTGCTGATAACGGTCGATTGGTTATTCTGGAATATTAGAGTAAAACACCTCTTCGATATTAGAGTATTATTTATGTCCTAATAGTCGAGGTATGGATGTTTGGCGCTATCCTTCCTTCGTATTTCCTTCCAGTAATGTTTTGTAATGCAAACCGATTTTAGTGCCTATCATTAGTATTTACACACAAACAGTTTTCACAAATGCTGTTATCATTTATGATCATGATATTATTTGTACTGCATTGACCATTAGTTTCTTAGTCTTCTCCTCCATGTGTCTGGGTTCTTTTTTGTCCAGTCTATAGATGGTCCAGATTATTATGATTAGTAGTAGTAGTAGTAGTAGTAGTAGTAGTGTGTAGTAGTAGTGTTACATTAAAGGAACCCCTATATTTTAAAAGAGTGTTTAAGTTAGCTAGTGGGTAGTATGACTGAAGTGAAATTCGCGAATTAAGTGCAGGTTGAGATGACAAGTATTTGAAAGGTTAAATTTGATTTCCAGAGATTACTCGTACCCAAATTCATAACATTATGGCAGTTATTTGGTCGCCATGAAACATAGTGGGCCAAGAGTTAAGTATAGGACGATATTGAGTGCAGTGATCTGATTGGGTGACCCGGGATAAAGGACTGTGACGTCACTGATCGTTATCGAAGTGTGTGAATCTTAGATAGGTATTTTATTTAAGCAAATATATAAAAATTCACAAACAAGTATTTTTTTGGAAAAAACAATGATTACAAGAATTAAGCATTTGCGATGGATGCTGAAGATCGGATAGACGTCTCAAGATAATGGTCTGAAACGTTGTCTTTGGGTCTCAAAATGAGACGAGGACGAGTGAATCCATATATCCCCCCACATCTAGTCAGGAAGAGTAGTTAAGTAAAGACACTGAGAAACAATCAACTGAGGGGCGTGACTCTCTCCCAGACACTATCAGGAAGGACCAATATACGACCTTTCCATAAAACTCTCAACATGGCTTTCTGAGTTCCTTTCTTTGTTGTATCAAAGAGTTTTGATTCTCAGGGAACCGATGCCGGCGCCAGATGATCAATCAAGCTAAAAGATGAAGAAAATCGTAAGGAGTTCTTAAGAAAACCCATGGCGCGAAGCTAGACGAGTAAATTGTGAAGTGTTGTGTTGTAAGAGAGATTTGAGAAATGCACACACTCTAAAAAAAGTTACATGAACATTATATCATTGTATTACCGATAGGATCCATTTTAAAAGAAACGTACACAGCATAAATGTTCACACACATATATTGCTTCACCGTTAAAAGAGACTTCATAACCACATCGGTCAATAAGTGAGTAAAAATTATATAAAAAAGGGCTTAAAGATGTCATAACTAAAAAGTTTTAAAACGCTTCTAAACTTTCGTATCTCGAAAACCGTTGATTTAAAAGACCTTTAAGCCCATTGACAAAAGCCATAACATAACAGTAGTAGTAGTAGTAGTAGTAGTAGACGT
>OY744529.1:119570953-119598453 GCA_963556195.1 Sepiola atlantica
GCTTAATCAAGAGATATCATGAATATAAAAGCCGTTATGTTGGTATTTGTATATTTAGAAGGAAAGAAAGTGAAACAAGTGAAAAAAAAAAAAGGAAAAGGAAAAAGAAAAAGAAAAAGGAAAAGGGGAAGAGAAAAAAAATATATAAAAGATTATTTATCATTATTTACCATTTCAGGCTGTGCTGACGAAGACGGGATTTGGGGATCAAACCTTTTTCCTGTCAGAAACCGCCGGTCCATATGTCTGATTAAAATCTGTATTTCTAAATAACAAATATTACGCTCTTAATTTAATTTAATTGAGTCTCTGCTGGTATTTCCCATTTATTATTTTTTGAGTATAGTTTTATACTTTTATATATATATGTATGTATATATATATATATATATATATATATATATATATATATATATCAGCATGTAGATTATGTTTGAATGAAAAACTAGAAATTATCCGTTTTAAAGACAGAAATAAACTCCTAAATAGAAAACAAGAGACGTCTATGAACTGTAAACATAGTAGACTCTTTCTCCTTAGCAACCCACATACCCCACCTTAACTCCACACCAACCCCCCATATCTTTTTTTTAAATTAGAAATGAATAATTACATTAACCCCCACATTATACACTACTTCAAAACACATTACAACACCCTATCCACCCACCCACCCGAATTTACCACCCACCCCACCCCCAACAAGTCTTTATGAATCTATAGATATATAACCACCCCAGTAAATCATAAAATCTCTAAGTATTCCTTAAAATTCTCAGCCTAAAAAGCCTCTCAGTCATACTACCAATTCTACCAAAATCATCTCCCACCTAAACCCATAACTATGATAGCTATTAACTCTGATACTACTTAGATTGATCTAATCTCAATTACTTAATCCTTCGATTACTATTTTGAACACTTAATTATTGACTGGTCCCTAGTCTAGATTATTGGTAGTAGAACTATAAAAGCTTACCATCACTTGTAGACTTATTTCGCCTAATGACTTCACAAATAACAAGATTATCATAATTACCATTATTATTACTATTACTATCATTGTTATTATTATTGTTATTATTATTATTATTATTATTATTATTATTATTATTATTATTATTGATACTATTGTCACTGCGACTATCGTAGGTACTATTGGCTTTATTATTATTATTGTTATTATAATTGTTTTATTAATACTAAAGATAGTAACACTATCAAACTTCTTTTATATAGTAATTCCACTAGTATTAATTTTAGCATAATATAATTACAATTAACAAATATTATCACAACAAAATTCACTACCGGTACTGAGCTCATTGTAAAATCCATAAATAATTACATTGAAATAGAATGCAAAAGTAGCAATTAATACCCTAAATTAAAATTATCAAAAATATTTTTATCTACACGATAATCACCTATTACAACAGAAATGACAGTTATAATTTTATAATTTTATATTCATTATTAAATTAAACCCACCCGGCACTCTGCCCCGGTTGAAATTGAGGTCACGATGGCCCAGACACTAGATATCACCCCACCCAACTTCTTAAAATATCACCTGTTTGAGTCTCCCCCTCCCCCTTTCCTGTCCTCGCTATAGGCTAAGCCCCATCTTCACCCCCTACCTTTTATGCATCTTCAATTTCCGGTTGAGGTTAAATTTAAGATTCTAGGCAGTGATTCTATTTAAAGCTTGATGAGTTGGCTTTGATTATAAATGCTAACGAAACAACATATATATTGTCGCAATTAATGGAATAAAATCACCAACAATATATATATATATATATATATATATATATATATATATATATATATATATATATATATATATATATATATATTATATATACAATCATCCACATGATGTTTATATATACACATTGTAATGCACTGTAATATTGACCTAATCGATACAAACTGTTAAGAATAGTTATAAACACATGTAGACAGGAATTCGCATTAATTTCATTCGGGTTATTTATTTGAATTATGTAGAACTCTATGCTTGAATGTCCAATTAATTGTCTATTCTATATTGAATGTAACATAATTGACAAGTATATCGCCAATTTTGGCAGTTTATTCTGGCAAAATATCTTTATATCTCGATGAATGAGATATCTCAATAAAATTATTTTTCTTAATTCATGTCCATAGGTAAACCAAGTTAAATTAGTCATACATCTGCCATTTTTTGTACACATACGTTCAATCAATGGAAATAACTTAAAGGCCAATGAATCTACTATTTCAAAACGTTTCCTTACAAGTAATAATTGTTCTAGTAAATTCACAGATATAAGTCGCCCTTTATACTCCATTCAAAAGATATTGTTGTTAACATGCACGAAATAGATTATTCAGACAAAGAGATGAATAAGAAGTTCGATATGTTCGTCAATTTGTTGAATTCATCGAATCGGTGAAAGATTGACATCATAGTGAAATATAAATAAATGTACTTGTTAAGCGAAGTCAGTTATCGGTGAAACAATCTATGAAGGCACATTGGTTAAAGGCATACCTTACTTTAAAGTACAATTAAAAGAAGTGTGCTCAAATGAATATCAGCATTTTAAATACAATAAATTGTCAGCTATATCAGATTTCTTCACATTTCTACAAAGAACATCCGATTAAAATACCAATGAAAACACAATCTCAGAATGTTACAAAATGTTACAAAATCCTTATTTGGCGCCTACTGTTATGTTTAATTGGGTGACGACGTAAAATGAAGGAGATGCATATCAATAATCTCAGAATGTAATTAAGGGGTTATGATTAGTGTTAGAAATGGGGTTAGGTTTAGGGTTAGCGCTAGGATAATAATTAAATGAATATGCTACTCAACAAACATCGTGCCATTTTATATTATCGTTACATTAGAAATGTCGTAATAACATAATTAAATTTAAAATAATATTCCATGTGTTGATTTCATTGTTTCGTGGTTCGAACTTATATTGTATTGCATTTTTGGAATGTAAATTCAAACACCAACCGATATATATACATACATTTTTTATTTGATTACATATTATTGATTTATATATATATATATATATATATATATATATATATATATATATATATATATATATATATATATATATGTGTGTGTGTGTGTGTGTGTGTGTGTGTGTATTTATTTATACCTATGAATTTATTTATATGTATTTCATTTGTTTTTCCCAAATATTTGTTTATTAAATATCACATCTAATTTGTGTAATAATTTTTGAGTAAAATTATTTTGGCGGGATTTGCAACACTTACCAACTCACATGTATAAAGGTTACAAATACAAAACCTATCAATGTAGATTTGAAAGACAGGCACTTCTAGAAAAAAAAACATGAAATGTCGATGCTTGGAATAGTTGGAATAAACTCTAGCGATAAACGTTATTGACAGGTGTCGAATTTAATATGCGCTGCGGGCGTAAATCTTTCTCGTCGAGTTCCTTGGTTACATTTGGCTTGCCTTGTCTCGATAATCTGAAGGTTGGTGATTTCGGAGTTAAATAAGTTGTTGTGGATATGATATAAATGGTGATATAGATCGTGAATAGTTGCGCCTCTCCCTCTGTCTCTCTACCCCCTCTATTTATATATATATGTATATGTATATATATATATATACAGGGTGGGCAAAAACAAGGGTCCTATTTTTTAAAATTCATAACTTTTTTATTTATTGATCTTTAAAAAAATTTTTTAGAATAAGTAAAGGACCCCTTCCGAAGCAAGCATCAGCCGTATTAGCCCTAAGGAACGTACCCTCATTTAGAAAACATTAGTTTTGCTTAAAAAGCTCAAAACCGTGTAAAAAACAATACTTTAGTTTTTGTAAGTTTTAAGAAGTGTTTTTCGGCTAAAATTTGTTTTGTTTATTTCAAAAAATCTCGGAAGGGTCAGTCTACACACACATAAAGTTTGGTGAGTTTAACTTTTATTTTGTGGAAGTTATTCAAATTCAAGTTATTCAAATTTAAAGATAGGACCCTTATTTTGGCCCACCCTGTATATATTTATATATATACATATTTATATATATCTATATCTATATCTATTAATTTATATATATATATATATATATATATATATATATATATATATATATATATATATATATATATATATATATATATATATAGGCAAACATTATTAATTAACACGGAGTGGTTTTGTTTTATGCGACTTTTTTTTTTTTTTTACTTGTAAATCTCTCATATGTGTAGAACGCCATCACGCTCTCATGTACATTTCGACTTTACAGACGCTTTTTCAATTTATAAACTACTTGCCGTTATAATTCAAAAATGAGCACAACAGTAAAGACACTAAAACTAATACCGCCTGAAGATGATTTGACGATTCAAATCGAAAGTACTTGCAAAAATGGAAAAAGAATAAAACAAGAAACCCATGGATCATATTTACATCAATTTGACCGAAACATTAGATGGACAATTCGGAAAATTGAAAAAATAAAAAAAAGTCGCATCAAACAAAACCACTCCTTGTTATTTAATAATGTTTGCCTAAATGAAAATATGCTGGCTAAATACTCACACACACATATATATATATATATATATATATATATATATATATATATAGGTAAATTTCCTATCCATACAACCTTAATTGTAAGAACTTGCAATTAAGACACATTTTGGATACATAACTCGATACTTCGTATTGAAAACAAGTACAAATTATGACACAAGTTTAGAACGTAGCCTGTCTCAATTGAGATGTTTACCTATATATATATACATATATATATATATATATATAGAGAGAGAGAGAGAGAGAGAGAGAGAGAAAGAAAGAGAGAGAGTGGGTTAAAGTCCTAATTGAAACAAACTTTACTTGGAACAATTTCCAATTAAGACACATAACTCTATACTTTGAATTCAAAAAAATACAAATTATTATACAAGTTGAGAAAGTAACCTGTTTCAATTTAGATGTGTAACTATATATATATATATATATATATATATATGTAACATTCAAAAATAAATATGAAATTTTTTTTACCTGCATACGCCGGCGTTTCAAGCTTACGCTCTCAGCAGTGTATAAAGTTTTCAATTTCAAACGGTTATAAAGCGCTAATCCGGTGAACTAAGTAAATTAAGCTTCCGCACGCTTTTGCTCTTTCTCAGAAATTATCATGTGATACATGAGAAAGTAAGTTCTAGTCATACATTATCGGAACTTTGCTTATAGATAAGTGACAATCTGTTTATATTATCTCCGAACAGTGCTCAACTTTAATTTCTTAAAAGGGCATGAGATATATATATATATATATATATATATATATATATATATATATATATATATATATATATATATATATATATATATATATATAAGCTAACGTAGGCGTCTGTATCTTTTGTTCTAACAGAGATGGGGATTGCTCTAAATTACTATTGAATGTGAAAGCTGAGATTAAGTCCACTTGTCACCATTACGTAGGGAGAGCAATAGAGTTTATTTTTAATTAAACATTATAAATGTATTTTGTGATGTGCTATAAAATGATTGGTTAATTTTCACTAAAAATATTTAAATATTGTCCATCAATTTGTTAATAAGTCACTACTTATCAAGGCCAAATGTTACTCGACGTTAAGCGTTAATGTAGATGGAAGTCAGTTTAACTATAACTATGAAATTATTAATTGAATACACAATATTCTACATCATATGAGGACGATTTATATTAGTTATTTGTTTGGAGACAAACTTGTTGTAGTCTGCAATGAATTAGTTACGTTGCCATGTGTGCCAGAAATGGCAATATTTTGGAAGGAAATAATACATTAAAATGAGTTTGATGTAAAATAAGGAAGGACAGTTATTTGTACTTGTTGAAGTATGATGGTTTAGGGTTAAGTTTTGGGTTAAGGTTAATCTTTTACAAAATGGAACTATGCAGACGAGTTGTGGTTTAAGAAAAAAGAAAAGAGTTACTCATTTGTGACCAAGATTTAAACAAACATCGAGTCCGCATCGAAACTAAAACGTCGTTTTGTTTTTTAATTCATAATTCTGTTCTAGAACAGTGTTCATGGTCTTCAATGGAGTGTCATTACTCTTTCTCTAACTAGTAGTATACGTACCTGGCAGGTAATCATTTCCATTCATGAGATAACACCGTATTTATTGTTAAACGCATACATTAAAATCATGCATAGCTAGTCAACGCATATGTATGAATAAATAGTTGAATCGTTTCAAACCGTGTAGCATGTCACTTTTCACAAACGTTATTTAACACTGAATCAACTACTTCGAAAAAACTTCAAATGTGGTACAAGAAGTAGCACAGCCGGTCTGTAATATTTTTAAGATCGAAAGAATATTATTAAAAAAATTCACATCTAAACCATCTCGAGTCTTTCATACTCAAACAATATCTTGAATAAAATTTTAAAATTCTTATCAGAAGTAGTAACTTACACTGACTTACATACTTCCGCACGCAAAATAATTTAACAAAAACAGATATAAACAATGTAAAGTCAATCGTTATTCAGCAACACATTTCATGCAGCATTTTAAAAATGCTGAAGAATATATTATATATTAAAACGCAGACAAACACTTTTTCACCATAATCTTTTGATGATTTTTGTTCTGATATATCAACAAATGTAATGGCAAGACACGTTTATTACATATGATAGCATGAAAATGAGTATATACGATGATAGATTACAGACATTGACATTTCTCACCTTACTAAAAGACATAATAAGATAAATCTGATCAGATGTGAATTATCGAAACATAAACGAACAAATGACAAAAATAAGGACAATGGGATCCTAGCGAAACAAGAACATTTGAAGGTAAAAAGAGAACACCACAACAGTTATTCCGAGTTACTGCAAGACATGACCAAATATTTGCAGCAAATCGAATGCATAAAGGAGAAACCGAAATGAGTTAACAAACACTCAAGAAAATCTTAAGAAAATTGACGAACTAGAAACCACCTATCTAGGGCAGGATCTGTGTTTGAAGAGTTAACGAGTTCACATGACAAACTTATACAAAGCGAAAAAGATGTATACAGGTAACACACTAAATCAATAGTAATATTAATTTTAAAATACGGCGATAAGGGGACAGACCTAAGCATATTATAGAGCGATAACCCGACCACTAATCCCAGGGTAACATCTGCCGGTACAACTAAACAAACAAAGTCATCATCTCTTTAATCATTGCGGACTATTCAAGAATGGCGAAACATACCTTTAACGATGTAATATGCAGAAAATGGTATTGCCATGTACAGGAGTGTTTACAAGAAAGATTTAACAAAATGTATAGATAATAAAAAGGTTTAGAAATATCTCAACATATAAACATTATGGAAAAAAAACTATGAAATCATGGCGACTAAATTTGACAGGTAGAAAATAATACTTGACAGAGAGAAACATCCAGAAGTATTTCCAAAGGATAATTTCTCTTTTGACTCATTTTTAACATAACGATTACACTGAACAATATATTTAGGAAAAACAATGCCGAATCTAAATTCACAAATACAATAGAAAAAACAAATTTCTTAATTCAGAAAAATTATCTTAAACTATTTACATATAATAAAAAACGCAAGTAGAAAGAGTAATACAAATAAATAGACGATATTACACATAAATAATAGATGGAATTATTAATCTTAACCCGAACCCTAACCCTAACCCAGAAAAATGAATGGAATTACTAATGTAAAGCCTAACCCTAACCCTACCTCTAACCCCAACCCTAACCCAGAAAAAATGAATGGAATTACTAATGTTACCCTTACCCCCAACACTAAACAAGAAAAAATTAACAGAATTACTAATGTAAACCCTAATCCAAACTCTAGCCCTTACCCAGAAAAAATGAATGGAATAACTAATGTAAAGCATAACCCTACCCCTACTTCTAACCCTAACCCAGAACAATTGAATAGCATTACTAATCTAAACCCTAACCCTAACCTTACCTCCAACCCTAAACCTAACTCAGAAAAATTGAATGGAATTACTAATCGTAACCCTAACCCTAACCTTACTTCCAACCCTACCCCTAACCCACAAAAAATGAATGAATTACTAATGTTAACCCTAACCCTTTCACTAACCCAGAAAAAAATGAATGGAATTACTAATGTAAATGCTAACTCTAACCCTAACCCCCAAACAATGAATGAATTACTAATGTTAACCCTAACCATAACGCCAACCCTAACCTAGAAAAAATTAATGGAATTACTAATATTAACCCTAACCCTAACGCTAACCCAGAAAAAAAATCGAATTACTAATGGTATCCCTAAGCTGAACCCAAACCCAGAAAAATCAATGTAATTACTAATTTAAACACTAACCCTAACCCAGAAAAATGGATGGAATTGCTAATGTTAACCGTCACTTTCACCCTACCCTTTACCCTGACCCTAATCCAGAAAAAACGAATGGAATTACACAAGTAAAACCTACCTCTAAACTTAACCCTAACCCAGAAAAAATGAATGGAATTACTAATGTAAACCCTAACCCTCACTCTACTTCTAACACTAACCCCAGAACATTAATGGAATTAATAATGAAAACCCTAACCCTAACCCCCCAAAAAATGAATTAAATTATTAATCTTAACGGTAACCCTAACGATAACCCAGAAAAAAATAAAATTACAAATTTAAACCCTAACCCTAACTCTAACTCAGATAAATGGATGGAATTACTTATGTAAACCATAACTTTAACCCTAACCCTAACCCGAAGAATGAATGTAATTACTAATCTTAACCCTAACACTAACGCTAACCCAGTAAAATAAATGGAATTACTAATGTTATACCTACACTAAACCCCCACCTAGATAAAAGGAAGAAAATTACTAATTTAATCCTTAACCCTAACCCACAAAAATGGATGGAATTACTAATGTTAACCCTCACTTTCACTCTACCTCTAATCCTAACCCTAACCCAGAATAAACGAATGGAATGACAAATGTAAACTCTACCCCTTACCCTACCTCTAACCCTAAACCTAAAAAGATGCCGAAAGGATTTCTACTCCAAAAGCTTCTTCCCTCGTGCTGCTGGACTCTGGAACTCCCTCCCTGCTCCCTGCTTTCCTGACGTTACTGACATGCAGAAATTTAAAAGTTATGTAAACAGACATCTCGCTGCGCAGCTTCTAATTAGGGTGACCCCCCCCCCCAAAAAAAAAACCTTCACCCTTTTTTCTCAGTAGCCCCTTACGTCTACAATGGCGGCCTGCCTTGTTTTGGGGTAAACTAGGTTAAAAATTAATAAATAGAAATCAAATCATATAGCAGCAATTTTATAAATTTAATTAATATTTCGGCGGCAGTATCCGTGGTAAATTAGTCTAGACACTTCATGAGTTCGACAAAATTAATTGGAGCAAATAACTAGAAAAACAATGGAAGAAGGCTAATAATTATAGAGAAATGTGTAGACCATGCGAAAGAAAGAACTAGAAATCACAGCTAGTTAAAGCATAGAAACGTTTATTATAGGTGCATAAATTTTAAAAAATCAAAGAACAGCGAAAGATGAAAACAACGGAAAAATATAATCAAAAGGAATCATCAACCTTGAAAGTAATAAATGTAATAGTGAACGAAACGTGGTGACCGTGATGAAAAGAACGACGCGATCACGGCGAATGATATAAAATGTTGGCAAGAACAGAGTATACATTTAGTGTGTTATTCTGTTTTTGAATAAAACACTAAATGTATACTCTGTTTTCGCATAAAGATATGACTCGTTCGGGAGATTCAATTCGCCCAGCTAAATCGTTACAATTCATTTTCTGATTCAACAAATATTTCCTTGATTTAATCAATGTCGAGATCTTTCGAAAATTGGTTGTTTGCTGACAGCTGACAGCTGATTCGCTAAGTTTGTCTTAGCGCGTTGGTGAGTCTACGCGTCGGCTTTTTTTCCGGCGGCTAACGTAAACTGCCGGAAGATGACGACACAAAGTTGGCGGAAATTAGGCCCCAATCTATATTAGTACCGTAAATGAAAACAAGTACAAAAATACATTATTGAATTGTGAAGGTGATTAGCCGGAGACGATGAATGCAAATTAACTCAGAAATTACTATCAAGGGGGGATGGACATCAGAAAAGCATACCACTTATGTAAACGTAATATTGAGAGAAATCCTCCAGGGCGGAACCCAAGTCATGTGACCAGATAACACACCTAGCAATATAAAAGGATAATCACATGAAGCAACTGGAAAGGAAACTACCATTGAAAAAAAGAATATGATCCTCACAAAAAAACGCAATGGGGCCAGCATCGATAACTGCCTTAACCAATGGCAATGAAGGCCCAGGCAGTATGGCAATGACGAGAATGGAGATCACTATTCATACTTCCACTTAAAAGGCACAGAGGGTACTGGAATCGTAAGATTGCTCATTGTTACTAATGCTCTTAAGAAAACAAACGACTTGTATCGGTGACAAATCAATGGTATAAGGCGGTTGCGAAAATCCCAAGAAATGTACAATATCTCTCGAAAACATTGATGTAAACCTAGGGAGTCTTGTTGTCAATCGGACTCCGGAGCATGTTTGTGCTAGTGAGCGATAATTTGAGCTACCACGTGTGACATCTCGTGAGTAAAGTAATATTAATCGAAACTGCGAACGTCCCAAACAAACGGAATGAGAATGGACTACTGAAATACAAATATAGAGAAGACTTTAAAAAGTGGGGTGTATTGAAAATATGATCTCTTAATGCAGTTGAGTTCCATCGTTGATAGTTTTTTAAAGCTTATATAAGTAAAATTGAATAAGAGAGAAAACATCTCCGTAATTGCCAGCTATGTATTCATGACACTGTCCACTTTTTTCGTAGTCGCCTTTGGTCATATGTATTGTGTTTGGATCAGTCTATTAATTCTGACTGGTTGACCGAATATTTATGCTACTATTCATACATAGATATATAGGTGTAGGATCGTGATACTCTCCTGTACCTACGAACTGCCTGCCTACAACCGCGACTTCTTGCATTCATGAGGACGTAAGTCCGAAACAACGTTGTCTGTAGGTAAATGCACTTCAATATTTACTAAAAATATTCATATCTATCTATCTATCTATCTATCTATCTATCTATCTATCTATCTATCTATCTATATTTAAATCTCTTTCTCTCTCTCTCTCTCTCTCTCTATATATATCTATATATATATATATATATATATATATATATATATATATATTTAGATATATATATATAGGTAGAAAGATGAAAAGGAATTAGAAAAGCGACGGAGGCAGACCTTTTTCAATTCCGTTGCGCAATGCAAAGTATATTCCGCAAAAAAGCAATTTATTCAATTAATTATTTCCTTAAGCCAGGCTTTTCAAAGATCAAAATCTTATCATCAGAGGAAATTGCTGAGATAGATAAGTTGGTAAAGGCCAAAATTTAAAATTTGAAAAAGTAAAAGAAAGATTGTGGAGAAAAAAACAAGGCAAAAAGCTGTCCGATTGGAAAAAAAAATCGGCTGTATACTTTTCACAATAGGTTTTACCTTTCCTAAAAGTACGCTTTTAGTTCTCCACTATATATATATATATATATATATATATATATATATATATATATATATATGTATACATATATATATTAGGGTAGGTCGATTTTACACTTTTTTTTAAATATTAAATAAAGGCACGTTCCGAAAGTTGTATATTGACCTATTAAATACTCATGCAAAAAATTAGATCAAAAACTTCAGCGGTTTTTTGAGCGTTTGGTATCAAAGATCGTAGACAAGAATATACTGAAAATTCCTCGTTTTTACAAGATTTGCTTGAATATTGGTGTGAAAACCAAATAGTTTTAGCATTTAAAAGCAGGGGATGTCCTTTTATTTTATAAAAATGATATGAATTAAAGAAATCTTCAAATTGAAAATTGCCCCCCCCTCATTTTCAGTATCTGCTTTTGTAAACTACCTTTTAACGTTATGAATTAAACAGTAATATTTGAATACCTAAAAAAATGATTTTTTCTGTTATTAGTGAAAATATAACAAGCAAAGAAATAAGGAAACACCTAACACTATTTTAATGAAGCTTAATATAAAGAGTCAAATTGCTCCATATAAGACCCCTTAGACAAAAATGCTGGTCTCAATTTCTGACTCAAAACTTTGGCTGTAATGTGTTGATGCCTTGCTTCAAAACCATATACAGTTTGTGAAGCTTCTGTTATTAACTTAACTGCCCGTTCCACACCCTGAGAATGTGAGGGCAAATCTGGCAAGTCAAGCTTGGTTCCATTCATCAACGATTCTCGAAGTTCAGATTCAGTAAAATCTTCCGTCATTGGTGGTTCAAAAATGCCGCATAATTTTAAATCTATTAATTGTGTCCAGTGTGTGGCATTAAAATTAATAGGTAGTATTCTTTTTAATCTTTTTCTGGTTGACTCCTCACTCCTGAAAGAACAAATTAATTAATTGAATTATTAAAAAATTCCAATCTGTACTGCTTTAATAATTATGGTGAAATTAGATAAAATCTTTAAAAATCATTCTATAAATTGGAATAAATAATTGAGTCAGAGATATATGAATAAATATTACTTACCTAATGGCCAAAATTCTTTTTAAAGTTTCTTCTCTTACTTCAATCTCCTCAGATTTAACCATGGAATATAGAAAGTTTTCAGGCAGTACACAAAATGTATTACCTTGTATATTTCTAAATGTGATATCTTGGATTTCCTGAGGCTGCTCCTTAATCCTCTGGATCATATTAAAAATGTGCACTTACTGATTGTGGAATTTACTATTTCTTTTAATTTCAAACCAAGAAGTGGCATACACATTTACAATAAAATGTACTACATAGTGTAGTTTTGTTGTGTGCCTTTGTGGGTATGCACCACGAGTCCATAAACACATAAGCCTGATAGCCAAGGTTAACCATCTTGCTTGGTTTAAAGGACCAATTTTCCAGGAGGCATATCTAGAGTCAACCTTACCTCTAGAAATACCTACTGTGTATTCATAAAGGAGTATTTGGTCAGAACTAAGATCATGTATTTCATCAATTTTAAAAATTGACTCTAGAGGATTGCTAATAGTGGAAAATGATATTTGGGGTAAATCATATCAATCATTTGAGCATAATTTCCCCAGAGGGCTACTGAATGTTGTAGGGCCCTTTGCGCAACCATCTATGTTTTTAAAAAGGGCTCTGAAAGGTAGTTCATTATGATGCAAAGAGCAACCAATTGTGTGAAGAGTTTTAAAAAGTTTTTTTTCTAAAATTGCAACCATTCCACCATCGCAACTTGTGTTGGTATTAGTGTTGTCAACAAGTATAGCCTTGATACTGTTTTCACTGTGGAATTCATGCAAAACATCCACCACTTGATCTGCATGAACAGCACCTGTTGCACCACTATTCGGAAGAACTCTATGTGTCAGATATTTACTTTCACATGGTGTTTCTTTTGTAAAAGTTAAATGGTGTTCTGGTCCCTTAGTTTTTTTCATAATTCTCTGTCTATTTTCATCCACAATTTCCTTATACATCAATGTGTCCTTATCCATTCTCCCATCAACTCCAATACATATATTTTAGGTGGGGTAAAAACTCCTGGCTGAAATAGTTTTATTTATCTACCTCCAACAAGGTAAGATGTGACACAAGGTCAGGAAAGTGGGATTAGATAACCTTGCGCTATAGAGGTGAGCACTCTGGCCATTAAAAAATTGACTGGGAAGCCCCGTCGGCATTCCCCTGTAGGGGCGCCTCAGACAGTTAGCAATAAACTTACTCCTCCCCAAAGAGGAAAGGCAAAGCCTGGGAGGATGCACCTCCTAGAATTGCACAGGACGGACAAGCCCCAATAGACGGGCGTAAATCCAGACCCAAAGGCCCGGACGATACCGGTTTATTTGGTGGGGTAAAAACCCCTGGCTGAACTAGATTTTATTTATCTACCCCCAACAAGGTAAGATTGACAAAAGGTCAGGAAAGTGGGATGAGAAAGCCAGTGCTCGAGAGGTGAGCACTCTGGCCATTTAAAAATTGCCTGGGCAGCTTCGTCGGCATTCCCCGGTAGGGCCGCCTCAGACAGTAAGCAATAAACTTACTCCTCCCCAAAGAGGGAAGGCAAAACCTGGGAGATGCACCTCCTAGAACTGCACAGGACGGACAAGCCCCAATAGACGGGCGTGAATCCAGACCCAAAGGCCCGGACGATACCGGTTTATTTGGTGGGGTAAAACCCCCTGGCTGAACTAGTTTTTATTTATCTAACTCCCACAAGGTAAGGTGTGACAAAAGGTCGGGAAAGTGGGATTAGATAAGCCAGCGCTCGACAATTCAATATATATGTGTGATAATTAAACAGAGAATCAACACGGGAACTCAAATTCGCCCGATGAATTTTCAACCGGTGAATACCATAAAAAATATCCAATAAATAAAACGCCTATGTAAACAAATAATTATTTATATATAACATTAAATATCATAGTGTTTTATTCTTTTTAATTTGAATATGTACATTTAATTTCTTAAGAAAAATAATAATAAACTTTAAAATATTTATTATTAAGTAATGTATTACTTTTTTTTGTTAAAACCCGGGTTTAATTTAAGGCGACACATCTGCCGGTGAAATCTCGGCAGTGATAAAAAATCTCGATTTATTTGATCTTAAAGTTGCAATGCTCAAATAAATACAAAATTTTGAAGAAAAATATTTCTTGTGGTAACTTTTGACATTATTTGGCAACTTTCTTCGAGTGCGATAATTTACAGTTTCAAAATCGACCTCCCCTAATATATATATACATATATATATATATATATATATATATATATATATATATATATATATATATACATATATATATATATATATATATATACATATATATATATATATATATATATATATATATATATATATATATATATATATATATATATATATACTTGCGGGATCGGTGTGACAGCCGGCGTTAGCCGGGAACGTGTTAGACTCACAAAACTCGTGCTCACATTCCAGAAAACCATGTTACTTATTTAATCATATAATTCTTATAACTGTTGCAATAGTATATACAAGTATGTAACAATAGGATCAGATTTGTAATATTAGACATAAGTATAAAATTACATATGAGAATTGACAATTTTATGAGATATATGAGTAAAATGGGGTATAATTGGACAGAAATGTATCTACTGAGTGGACATCGAAATGACACGCAGGAAAGGTAGGAGGAAGTATTTCTTTTTCACAGATAATCTGATTGTGTTGAGTCGTAGTTCTTCGAACCTCTGATTTTATTTATCTCCCGGGAGGCGATGTAGAGCTTATGTGTTACAGTTGGAAATTGAAAAACTAAAGCATGAAGGAGCCTGAGTCATTCTAGCAAAACTATTGTTCGTATTCTTTTCTATGTTGTTCACAATTGAGGTGGGAGAACGCTAACTAAAACTGATACATCATCACAAACAACAAAGTGGACACACTGATGATACAAGAACGTCCCAACATCATCTTATAATCTCAGTCAGTACCCCTCTCCGGATTTAGTTACCAATTTCCAACAGAGAAAATAGGTGTGCAAAAAACAAAAAGTCTAAAAATAACTTTTACCACAAGCAAGAAAAGTTAATTTCTTCCTACCTGCCTATTTTTTGTGTTTTAACCCGTGAATGCTTATTTTCTGTTTCTAATATGACACATTCCAACAAAATGTATATTTAATAAAATATTTTCAACGAAAATGTGTCAAACTTAGACTTGTTTCACATTTGCAACGAGCCTGTTGTCAAGTGTGAGTAAGTATTAGTATGGTGTTGCATCAGCACACTTGTTAAATAGGTAATCAGTATCTTCGATGTCAAACCAATATGAACAAGCATTTACGGGCGAAACGTGATTTACGTAACGATCGATTTTCCAGTTATAATTTTTAACCTTTTATCCCAGGATGTTTATTAAAAATAAAACTGAGATTAATTTCTACAGCCTGAAAATATGAAACGAATATTGTTGTGGGCGGGTGTTCTCAATGTTTTTTATATTAGTTTATATTAGTCCTTACATTTTCTGTAGTTTTTAAAATTATATTTTTTATAAATTTTATGATGTAATTTTTAATGTTTAAATGACTATTTGTTTACAGAGAAACACATACAGTTTTGATTAAAACATATTAGATAGAACATATCGTAAACTAGACTATACACGTAATTGAGAAGCTACTCCACCATATTAAGAAAAAAATATTACAATTTTACGCTAAAATCCAAAACTCATAAATGGCCAAAAACATGAAATAAATATAAAATAAGTCACATTGTTTCTAAATGTTGATGGGTATTTTTTTGTTTTGTGTGTTTTAGTAATTTTATAATCTGCATTGTATATTTGAACCTGTAACGAAATTATATGGAGTTTTTTTTTTCTTGTGTTGATTTGTGTTGAATAAAATATTATTAAAATGTCTTAAACATATGGACACATGTAGTTTGTTTATGTTGAAATAAATATCTCGTTTATGTAATAGATTATGTATTCTACTGAGTTATAATATATGGTATCTGTGGAACCAAAAGTCGTAATAATTGTGCGAAATGTACACCTTATTGTAATTATATTCACTTCAAACACGGCCCATTGTCACTAAGAAGTTAAGGGTCCCTATGAATTAGGGCTAGACTTATAGTAAGGTGTGCGGAGAGCTGTTATTCACAACACATTTACATGTCTGGATGTTCGCACCGTCGAGGAAACAGGGAGCGGGGAGGGAATTCCAAAAGGCAGTGAGTTCGATGAAATAAGCTTTTAGAGTAGAAAGTGTATTGAATCTGAGGACATCTACAGTTAAATACAGGGATTGTGCTGATTGTCGGGTTTTTCGGGGGTAATTACGTTGAGAGTGCACGAGGGGAGTAAGTTTGTCGGAGCACATTCTATTGAAATACTTATAAAACAAGCAGACGGATGCAACTTTGCAGTAATAGTAACAGGGACAGGAGCTCGTTAGACAATGTGGGACCTTTTAGATTAGGGTAGCTTTTATTGGATATTATCTAAGAGAGTAAGAGACAGAGAGTAATCGTTTGTGCACGGATGTTGCTATAACCCGCCATGCGTTTCCAAGTGGTGGCATTGTAGAGATATAGGATATTAAGACGTTTTAGAAGCGTTCTAACACGCTAGATGTTACCCACATTTGTTTAAGCAGACTTCTCATTATCTTCTACATATTTGATTCAATTAATGCTACACGTGATTGTTAGGCCGATATGTTTGAGTGTTGGACTGTCAGGAAAAGTGTTACTAACGACGCAATCGGTGGTTGGAAAGATTACTTATAATTATTAAAAGAAAACGAGTTTTGTCTTAGCAGGATTACATTCAACTATTATCCATTTCGATCCCAGAGTGGAGGTAATTTTCTAAGTATTCAGCCATTACTTTAGATATGTGTGAGTTCGTCTTTCCCACATGTCGAGAATATAGCGTGTATCTTTCAGCAAATATACCTACCAGAGAAATCGTCTATGTAAACCAGGAATAATAAACATCCACGGATAGACCCCTGTGCCACAGCAGCATTAATATCATGTTGTTTAGATACACATCCATGTAGAAAAAAACTGACTTTTATATTAAGGGCTTCATTATAGGATGTAGTTTCCTGTAATAACACGTGACTTTCGTATGTTAAACAACAACATATATTATTAGAATGCCTCCATTCAACCGTTTTTATTTCAATTATAGGCAGAATATAAATACACCTTGAAGAATGAAAGTGCAAAAAAAAGTGTATTCTTTTCCTCAGTACAAATGAATGAATATTACTTGTCTGATTGATTTGAGCTCATTTTATTTTCGTATTAAAGAAAACACAATTATAATGAACCCATTGAAAATTACGTTCGATACAATTTTATTTAAATTTAACAAGTGAACACGCATATCTTGTTTTCTTATTGTCTGTTCTGTCAGTATCGAATATTTATAATACTTGTTGGAAATGCCTACAAATAACTACTGAATTTTGAATATTTGCAGCCTTCGTATTCCTTAATATTGGCCAATCTTCAAGGAATTCTATAACGTCTTGAAGACATGGTATTAGAGAGAACACCGGTGCGAGATGAGACATGTACATCTTTGATTCAACGAAAAAAATCACTTCATAGTAAAGAGTGGAAGAGTAATTGCGAAATAGTATTTTGAATCAAAGTTATGGTTACGGTTAAGGTTAAGGGTTGGGGGTTAGTGCTAGGGTTAGGGCTAGGGTTAGGGTTAGAGCTAGGAGTTATGAGAAAGGGCTAGGGCTAAGACTAGTGTTAGGGTAACGGTTAGGGTTAGGGCTAGGGCTAGAGCTAGGGTTAGGGTTAGGGTTAGGGCTATGGCTGGGGTTAGGGTTAGAGTTAGGGTAAGGGCTAGGGCTGGGGTTAGGGTTAGGGTTGGGGTTTGAGAGCTGGCTATGTGAATCCTCTAATCTCCATGATAACTTATCACTATTTCTTCTTAACTAGAAAACAACTGAGGTTGTGAAATTATTTATTCATAATTTTGCTGTTGTTGTCGGCATTTTGTAAGAAGCGATATATTTTAATACGTGTAATATAAAAAGTTAAGAATATAATATGGCGTAGGCACTAACATTAAGAACAGTTTATCTCAAGCACGCCTGTCGGCGCCCCAGTAAAAATCATTTCAGTGTCAACGATTATATCAAGATTTCATGATTCGAACAAACTTATATTTAGTCTTTTCAATACTTGTGTATTCAAAATGTCCAAGTTTTTATTCTTACAAGTTGTATAGAGGCATACATTTTCACGTCAGCAAAGTAGGTTGTGAATATTACGACGCCTACTGACAATCTTTCCTCTTTTTATAAACTGTTGTGGGTGAACCTATCTACCCTTTAGTAATAACTAAATGGTAGCAACCTGCTATCATAAATACCGGCTTTTGCCGGGAGAACATTTGTAGTACATTTAGGCACTAGCACTGCCAACACTGACTTGTGTATAATTTCTCTGTTCAATACAATTCATCATTATTATTTCTAAACCTGTTGTTGTTTTAATTCATTGTTGGTACCCCTAAACGGGTCCACAACATAAACCTAATGCAAATAATATCCGCGTGGGAACATGTGCTTCTACCAGTGAGAGCCAACTCTGAATGAATGCGTTATTTCTGGAGATGATATTTTCATTGGTTATAAATATGATGACGTTTTTGCGTCTTACCCGCTGAACCAATCGCAACCACGTTATGTCAATTTAATGTCCTTTTTTTTAGACCAGTTTGCTAAACCCTTAACAGATCCCGCAAATAAATGAAAAGCTTGAACAAGTGATACTCTATTTCGAAACAGGACCAAAATGTCCTCTCATCTGTCGCAACGTTTACCAGCCTCATATTAAGCCTTTGTGTTATGTTCAGTTTTCTCCCATTCACATTTACATTTCGATTTATTTTCTTAAATGTTTTTTTAGGATTGTATTGTGATCCCTCATTTATTACAAATAACTGACTTCAGATAACGTTTCTTAATTTTAAGTGTCATCAGTGTGGCTAAACGCACCGAAAGCATTAACTTCATGTTCGAACCTTGGACCTTCCTCCACAATAGCCGTTAAAGTTCAACACATTTATCTTCTCGGCAAACATGTGTTCTGTTCAGAGAGAAGATAGAAAGTTTTCAATCGTAAAAACTTTAGATCAAATTCAAAATCGAAAGAATGATTTCTAATATTAAATATTTGCATGATATACGTGGTTTCAAAGCCTCTTGCATAGTTTAACACGCACACACACACACACACACACACACACACACACACACACACACACACACATATATATATATATATATATATATATATATATATATATATATATATATATACCCTCACCTATTCGCGGTTCCCCATTCCCGAGCCTGTAAAGTCGCGAGACGATTTATTCCCTTTGGATTAGTTCCACCGGAGTTGCTTCCCTTACCTAGTAGTGAAACGTAAATAGAGAGCAGTTTGAAACAGCCCCTCGAGTAATTACCTAAAGTGCTGTAGTGGTATCATCATCATCATATGGCACAGCAAATTACATCATCATGTTATTATCATTCATTATTGGTGAGTGCACAAACAATGTTCAATTTGTTTTCAATTATTATTGCAATACAGTACGATTTTTTTATAAATGCATACACTGTATGTACAGTGCATATTTTTTGTAGTGGACAAAGTGTACAATTTATACAGTTAATAAATGCTTAACCAAAAGTATTGGATACCAAGCCACAATATTTGCCAAGGAAAGACCGAATAACAAGAAGTACTACGTGGGTATGACCTCCTTAGATTTTAAAACTAGATGTTATGACCACAAAAGCACATTTAAAAACAGAGAACGTCGAATTAAAACAGCACTAGCAAACCACTATTGGGAGCTCAAAGAAAATGGACGCTCACCAGTAATTGAATGGAAAATAATACGACAGGTCAGTACATGTAGAAATTTAGACGACCCGTGTAGATTATGCCTGAATGAAAAATTTGAAATCCTAAACTTTAAAGACCCTCGAAATCTATTAAACTGTAGAAGTGAGATAGTAAACAGCTGCTTACACAGAAATAAATTTTCCTTATGCTAACGATAAATGAATCAATAAATAAAGACACAAAAACTAAACTAACAACAAACTTAACAATTTAAAGATAAAAACCTAAAATAGAAATACAAGGAACCACGTGTAAAAATAAAAAAAAATCCCATATTATATTGACACAACATAGGAAACAGGATATAGGTAAATCTATAGAAAAAAACTCAATAGAACAGGATATAGGAAGAAAGTAATACTAACCACACTTTTGTTCGGGGGAAGCCCAACGATTGGCTGAGAGAACAACACAGAATCTGATTGGATAACTAGCTAGCCGTGTATATAGAAACACTCGGCAAAAATAACTCCATGCCTGAAGATCCCCGGGGATTAAACGCGGGAGCCTCTGTGTAGCTTAATTGCCATAAATATATTTTCATAGCTTACTACCTAGCTCTACTTATGTATCGAGCACTGTAGAAGTAAATACTGAAAATTGATACATAAAAAATGATATCTCCTTATAAAGTTTTATTTTTTTAAAAACTTTCTTCGATTCTACAAACTGTTACTTTTACTATTAACTATCTACACCTAAACGTCCCTTTCGACTTCAAAAATAACCTCGCAATACTGCTAATTTTTTACTCCCGGCCTTTTATTTATTCATCCCCAACCTTTTTCGTTTTTTTTATTCTTCAATTTTTCAAAGTGAAATGGAACTAGGTAATATTTAATTTTTATTGTTGTGAAGTTGTCCAACAGTAAATAATAAATAAAGGAAGTCAAGTCGAGGGTTGGTTTCACAAGTGAATTAACAAAGTAAGAAAGTGACTAGCACTTGGCTAGACAGTTATAAGACTGTGATTTGTCTTCTCTGTATCTCTGGTGACTCGCACTATTTATAGTGACAACCGGTGTTGTTTCTCCTGTGTAAGAACGACCGGTGTAACAGTTATAAATACCATATAACCAGATTTATCCTCTGACGAGAAGAGTTTCATCTTTGAAAAACCATGGTTTAAGGATTAATGTAACTTCTTGCATCTGAACTTTCGATGTAATAAAATTTGTATTAATTTATGTAACTTTATGTAATTTTGTACATCTTTTTATCTTCATCTTTCTTTCTTAAAAAATGATTGCTCTACTCAACGTATTGAGCTTTATTTTATCGAGATAGATCACTCTACGATATTTCGCTTATCGCTAATTCTATTATCATTAGTACATATATATATATATATATATATATATATATATATATATATATATATATATAAAAATATATATTAGATTTAATGCAAGACACGATATAATTATAAAACTTTCATGATGGGTGTGAGCTGCAGCTTTCTTTCTCATTGTTGAAATAATTGTATATATATATATATATATATATATATGTGTGTGTGTGTGTGTGTGTGTGTGTGTGTGTGTGTGTGTGTGCGTATGCGTGTGTATAGTTCGGCAGCAAATCATTTGTTATGCTAGCCTCATTAAATATGGCATAGTTCTCTCTCTTCACGATCTTACTTGTCAATTTGTCGACGAGGCGAGCGATTTATCGTTTTTCGGGTGTTAACCGGTTGAGTATGGCACCCAGCGTTGTGTTGTGGCCTATTCCTCTAGCGCTTTCGGTCTCTCGACCGTCTTCAGGAGGCTTTGTCTTATTGTTACTAAGAGTCTATTTGTAGTTTTATCATTAGTTATATATCTATTAATTTACATATATATATATATATATATATATATATATATATATATATATATATATATATATATATAATAATTCAGGTAATGAGCATTTTCTCTCTCTCTCTCTTTCTATATGTATATATATATATATATATTTATTTATTTTTGTTTTAGGTGTGTGTGTTTTACTTTGATTTTATTCTACGTATGCATCTATAGAAGTGTTTTAAGGATGATCAGTGATGTATGTGTGAAGCATAAAAAACTATGTTTTTGTAAATATTGCATTTTGTTCTGATATTTTGAGAAGACCTCCGCTTTTTGTCAAAAAATTATACGAAATGAAGAAAATGAACAAAAATTAATAAAATTAATAAAAACTGAAACTGTTAGGAAAAGTGAAATTTTCAAAAACTTTTGAAATTTCCAGTTTTCCTCACCAGTTTAAATTTTTCATTTTTCTTTATTTTCTTGAAAAAGAGCGGAGGTCTGCTCGAAATATCAGAAAAAAACATAATATTTACAAAAACAAAAAACATCGTTGTTTATGCTTTATACATCACTAATCATCCATAAAACACTATATATATATATATATATATATATATATATATATATATATATATATATATATATACATATATATATATATATATGGGAAAATGAAAAAAGGAAAACCAAAAAATGGATGTTTTTTATGTGTATATCAACGTTTCGTCTTTATTTATAAGACTTCATCATTCTAACCACAGGCATTGACTAGGCATTTCCCCTATTTGAAATTTAACTAGGAATATTTCAATTGTCCCAAATTCTAAGATTGACACAATCATAGATACGGTTCATAGGACGCATACATTTTATGGTGCGTTTATTTAGGGGGAAAAACGTGTTCTACATTTAGACGCACACGGTACTTTTTTTTTTAGACATTCACATTTCTTTGCAAACATAACCTTCTATACAAGTTAATTAATCTGATTTATTGAGGCAACTAATCCAAATTAAAACGCAGTGATAAAATGTGATCAATTCAATAAATTGCTAATTACAACAAATCGCCATTAATCTGATCAGAAAATACGGATGAAGGCGAATCGGATATAATTGGTGTCGCTAATTGAATTTTACGACAAAGAATGTCGGATATGATTTATAACAACCAAAGGCTTTTATATAGTTTATTTAAAAAGGGATTCCGGAAGAAAGTGTTTATACATGCGTCATCAATCATTATTAACTTAATTTTCTCGTGTATTGCGCTATCGAATTTACAACGCATGGAACCACGTACGGGGAACTATTTCGGATTTCGATGGACAAAAAATGGCGAAACAAATAAGCACTGTTATCTTTCCTACTGAAACGCGCGTCTTCTTTTATTGCGAAGAATAGAGTATTTGATGAGAAGAGAAAGGGAAGAAAACATTGAGAAAATATGGTTGGTCGCAAAGGGTTGCACATTTTTATGAAACGCCATTAGATATGCACGTTTAAAGATGCAAATGGTATTGAAGAATTCTGTCTGAGAGTCAACAAATATTATATTTCAAGGATAAACGTGGCAAAATGTCGGAAATTCAATTTCAAAATTGTGTTACATATAAATGAAAATGTCATTTCAAACTCAAGCGTGACACACCGCGGAAACCTTTACTGGAATTGCAAAAAGGCAGATAATACTGTCTCAAACACATAGGCTGAAATGTTGTGAGAATAACAACCAAGATGAGAATAGTAGTCCGAAAAATCTAAATGATCAATATCTATCTGAAAAGTTTTGAAACAAAATCACACTTTAAGAAAAACATATTAAATAGCAGTAATATATGTTTTGAAGTTAAGATTAGAATAACTGGTTTTCATGGAAGTCGCTCTAGACAAGGCATGAAGCCACATGATACAAGAAGCTAAAACAATTCGAAATATTATTAAGTTGCATAAGAACACAAAGGGAGAGGAAGGTAGAATAACTTCAAAACAAGGTAGTCTCTTAACTGACGATGATAAATTCAGACACAAAATAATTGAACCTAAAGCTGAAACATTAGCATGGCAGTGACAGACCCAGTCATCCACGCCGGAAATAACTTGAGCAACACACACATTCATAACATAGATTGGGAAACTTACAAAATAGAAATGTTTCCACTTTTATTCGGAAGTATTATATTATTATCTACTATTTGGACATTTTGTGCAAGAAATGTCCGAATGTTACACCGAGAAAAACTCCGTGTTCGTATTATAATGCGTGTATATCGGGATATGATAGGGATATCTGTGATCACATGTTCACAATCTAGACATCTCGTTTTATTGCAAGTATATTTACCATATTCTGTGCTATTTTCACGATGTCCATTACATTATGAAGAAATGAGGTGGAGTTCTTAAGCATTAATGACTAGATCCATAAAAATGTATTTTTCTTGTGTTATGAAATTGAATAATTATTATCTTGTAATAATATGTGTAAGTTTATGCATAGCCATAATCTATGACCATGTGAATGCGGTATTATGGTTTTGTTCATTTATTTATTTCTAACATAGTTCACCCCAAACAAGGCAGGCCGCCACTGTAGACGTAAGGGGCTACTGAGAAAACAGGGTGAAAGTTTCCGGGGGTCAACCTTAATTGAAAGCTGTGCAGCGAGATATCTGCTTACATTAGCTTTAAATTTCTGCATGTCAGTACCGTCAGAAAAACAGGGAGCAGGGAGGGAGTTCAAGAGTCCAGCAGCACGAGGAAAGAAGCTTTAGGAGTAGAACACTTTTCGACAGCTGGGGACCTCCACAGTGTATTGATGGGATTTAGCAGATTGGAGGGTTGGTCTAGTGAATTTATGTCGTGGGGGCATCAGAGCAGCAAGCTCATGAAAGCACAATCCATTGAGTACTTTAAAACAAGCCCAAGGAAGCAACATTGTGGCGATGGGACAGGGACTACAGCTTGGTGGATAGTGAATGACCTATCAAGTTGGCGACTCTTTTTTGCACCTTATCTACTTATATTTAATGTTTATTTTCTGTCTATGGGTGATATCTATTTTACCAGTGATTTAATATATCGTATAGGGATTAGGCTCGAGTTAAATTGTTGTGTAAATTAATAATATGATAGAAATAATCATGGTTATCGGAACAAATGAATTTGATGCGGAAAATAACCCGATATATAATGAATAGCTTTTTTTTAGACTGATATAGTTATTTCTATAGTAGTTTAAGAATGTGTTTAGGAGTTAAAGAATGTGTTTAGGAGTTAAAGAATGTGTTTAGTGTAAGTAATAAGTTATTGTTGAATCGGATGTGTCTCGGAATTGTATTGATGTTTTTGAATATAAAATAAGTGATTATATATTTTGTGTATTGATAGAAAATCAAATCCATTGTCTAGTCCATGTGTACATATTAAGAAAATAGTGTCTATATATCAACAATCGTTGATTTATTTTAGGGATTCAATTTAGGCTATATACGCATAAATGTATTTGCAAAGTAAGGCGTCATTTTTTTGTCGATAGATTCCTCTGCTTTGAAGGTGAGGTTTACCATAGAATTGAAAGTTATACTGCGATAAAATGAATCGGATCATGTTGAATAAGTAATATGTTTTGTTATTAGGGTAATCACTGCCTGTAAAAAACACTTTGCAAGTTTGAATACTCTTATTATCTTTTATTTTTATATAGGACAGTAATATCCATCGTTGCTAGAAGAATATTACATGCCTTTAGTTGGTTAAGGAAGTAGATAGTACCATGATTATATCCTGGAATGTTTCTTAAGTAGGGGTGTAGTATGTAGTGATGTATCCTGTTATTGATTCTGTACCTATTTATATTCCTGAAACTATAGGTGTTATTACAGACGTTATTGTGAGAGATTTTACGAGTTTGTGGAGGGGGAGTGTCGGCATTCGCCGGTGGGGCGATTCAGGCAAAATCTGGGGAGGGGGAATGTCGGCATTCGCCGGTATGAGCGCCTCAGGCGAAATTTGGGGAGGGGTGTCGGCATTCGGCACTATGAGCGCCTCAGGCGAAATTTGGGGAGGAGTGTCGGCATTCGCCAGTATGAGCGCCTCAGGCGATATTTGGGGAGGAGTGTCGGCATTCGCGAGTATGAGCGCCTCAGGCGATATTTGGGGAGGAGTGTCGGCATTCGCCAGTATGAGCGCCTCAGGCGATATTTGGGGAGGAGTGTCGGCATTCGCGAGTATGAGCGCCTCAGGCGATATTTGGGGAGGAGTGTCGGCATTCGCGAGTATGAGCGCCTCAGGCCGAATTTGGGGGAGGGGGGAGTGTCGGCATTCGCCGGTGTGAGCGCCTCAAGCCAAATTTGGGGAGGCGGAGTGTCGGCGGTAGGGGGGGGCTCAGGCGAAATTTTTTTTGGGGGGGGGGAGTGTCGGCATTCGGTGCACCTCAGGCGACATTTGGGGAGGGGAAGTGTCGGCATTCGTCGATGTGAGCGCCTAAGGCGAAATTTGGGGAGAGAGATCTCGACCGTGGGCGCGTATCAGCTCGTACTTTAGGGGAGAGGAAGTGCACAAAAGGAAAAGGGTTCTGATTACAAATTCCATAATACTCTACATGAACTTGTGTGATAAATACATTAAAGAAAGCTAACGTATTTCTGAAGCTTATAAAAATAATTTTAACTATTTAAAAGAAAGTTAAATAGAGGCACATCGTAGAGAAGTCGGAAATAAAAGAATATATCAAACTTGACTTGATCAGCTATATTTAATTATGGAGGTATTTAAACAAATACGTTAACCGTAAATGCGAGAGGCTAATGATAAAGAAGAAATAGGTATCACATGTGGCCTTACAGTAATGCTCTCTGTGACATTTACGTGTCAACTTGATTTTAACAAGTAAATAAAAATACATTTCTGTGTTCATGATTAATTAAAATGTCTATCCAAAACCGAAGTTGGGTACGTGTGTGTTTCGTTTTATTTAGACATGTAATATAAAATATGAAGAATAAAAATAATGTGCATCCTTTTTAAGGAATGCCCCGTGATCGGTCACTTTTATCATCCCCAATCGAC
>OY744529.1:119603453-119610953 GCA_963556195.1 Sepiola atlantica
TAAATATTAAGATGTCCTTTTTTCTTATATATATATATATATATATATGTATGTATATATATTTATATATATATATATATATACATATATATTTATATATATATATTATGTTATGAATCCTTATTTAATATTCATTAAATAAGCTATATATTTCATTGAAATTGCAGCTATTCGAAGCAAAACACAAAGGAATTTATAAAGTTAATTGCTTTCATGAACAACATCTTAAAAATACAAAGATATTGCAAGTTTCGTGAAATGCAAAAAAAGAAAGATGTCCGCTAATAAAGTGTAGATCAGATCGTATAAAAAACAGACAAAAAATAAATCGCGTGGTTTGCCTATCTTAATGTGTATCAAACTTTTATTTTGCTTTTGGTTCAAGTTATTTACGTAAAAACCAGTTGATTCTGATTTGTTTTAGTAACAAAAGATAAAAAAGAAACCTATATACATATATAAGTATGGACACTTGAAATATAATAGTTTAGTAGTTTATTTCTGTGCAATCTATTTATTATCAACATGCACTAACCTATCGAAATTTGGATATCAATAAGTTTCATATGAGATTTTCGAAACAAAAATAAGCCGTCTATGAAGTAAAAACACTTGTTTTCAATGTAGACGGCATAGTTGAACCGGGCAATCACTAGTTCATGAATACATTCTACATCGTGTTTTGCAAGACGAAAACAATTGTCCTCTTACATATATTTAATATTTTATATTTATTTATACGATTATTTGTTGTTTTTATTCTTATATTATGAATCTTATATTTAAATCTATTTTCGAATTCTTTGAATGTCATTAATCTCTGAATTTTTATAATTCCTATATACTTAATCCTAATGTTTCTAGTCGTTATGGTCGGTTAATTTATATTATTTATAATATGCATATTACTTATGGTTAAAATGTGCCCTCATCCACTTGTGTTAAACTTCCTACGTATGTATCGTGCACAGAGTTAAGAAATTGACGTGAGAATGCACTCATTCACGTGTGTATTTAGGTATATATATAGTAGAATATGAATATATGAATAGTAGTAATTAAGAATATATATATATATATATATATATTTTGTACATGTCAGTGTAAATAAAATTATCATATATTAAGCTCTATTGTTATATTGAGCACTTGTTATAAACCCAGTTAAAATTCTCTGGATTACCACCCTGTGGATATTTTTCACCTGGATTATTACCATTATTATTATTATATATATATATATATATATATATATATATATATATATATATATATATATGTACATATATATATGTGTGTATATAGGTGTCAGCATCATAGGTATTAACTATCATGCTATATGAGTAAATGCTTTTGTGTATTTGTGCATGTGTATTTCATTTTACTTCAGTCGAAGTTCTCAGAAATCAAAGGAGTTCTTTCTCGTGTCTGATACTTGATCGCTATATGAGATACATAGATCTTCGAATATTCCACTAAAGTAGTCCTTAGGTTCGAAAAGAGGTTAAGAGGGCTCTTCTCCCTAATTAATTAGGTTATATTATACCTTTCTTGTAGTCCATTTGTCTTATCGGATTCCAAGACATGAAGTTATGTAGTCTAGTGAAGTACCCAGCTACGTGGTGTTTCTTGAAGTATATATATATATATATATATATATATATATATATATATATATATATATATATATATATATATATATATATATATATATATATATATATATGTATGTATATTTAGGCAGCAAGTCATTATCTAAGCAAGCGTTGTTGAACATCACGGAACTTTCGCGTTTGTATATTTTCCTCGTGAGGTTCTCAAACCGTCGAGCCATCTTTCTGGTTTTAGGTGGCAATCCGTATAGTACTTCTCTCGACGCCTAAGTTACGATTTATCCGATAATAGCGCCATCCAACGTCACATAACTGCACATAACAAAAGACTACAGTCGGCCGATATACGGACAATATTAATATCTAACACGAAAATAATAGACAAAAATAATTGCACAAACAGACTTAAAATATTAGAAGCAATATCTATTAAAACTAAACAGCCTAACATTAACAAAATAGCTTTCAACACAGGTACCAACATCTTAAAAGTATTCCATAATTAAATGGAAATTAAGTAAAAACAAAATAAATAAATAAATAAATGAATAAATTGATAAATAAATAAATAATAGTAATAATAGTAATAGGAATAAATAATAATACATTAATAAATAATAGCAAAAATAAGAACTAACAAAATAAATAAGTAAACAATAAAACCAAACACACAAACGATAGAATAAAATGAACTCAACCACACACTCTCTTCTCTCTTTCATTCGGCCGTAGCGATAACTATAAAACACTAACTCCAGTCTTCTTATTTAAATTTTTAAAAACAAAACAAAACCCTAATCCTGAAGACGACTACGAAAGTCGAAAGCGCTCGAGAAAATGGCGGAATTTAAAACTATCTGCGAAGTACTATACGGATTGCCACCTGAAACCAGAAAGATGGCTCGACGGTTTGAGAACCTCACGAGGAAAAAATATACAAACGCGAAAGTTCCGTGATGTTCAACAACGCTTGCTTAGATATATATATATATATATATATATATATATATATATATATATATATATATATATATATGTTATAATATAAAATAAGGTGCCAATCAAATTTTATTAGAATTCAAAGTTCAAGCAAAGTATCCTAACGTCCTTAGCTCATGAGTTTTCAAAGACGACCATTACCGCAGTGGTATTACTACAGGTAATAAAATTACACTTTGAAAATATATAAAAATATATACAAAAATACATAAAAATATATAACATCAAAAATACTAACCCAAAAACATACTTTTTTGTTGAATATATACAATCCATCTAAGTTATACAATTTAAAAAACATAATCAGGGAAGATATGCAGAAGGTTGACTGAAGATTTATCCAGGTAATGAGTGACAGTCCAAATACGATAAATTGAAAGAATTGAAAATATTTGTCCAGTCGTGAGATGCGTCAGCAATCGACGAAGTGAAAAGTATCCAATGTGTATGTTATTATTACAACGATAAATAAATCAAATCAAATAATATAAAAAGTTCAATAAACTCACTCAAAATTCCAAAAACTTGATCTGAGCAGTACAAATCAAAACAACGTGCACTGGTTAAATGGAGAATCCGTTTAATCCGAATTGAACAAAATTAAAATTGAATTGAGTCAACAAACACGGTCATCTCTTCCCCCGCGCCGAATAAAAATAATCAAATTTTGAAAGTATTCGCTCTCCCGCGAGCCAAATAAAACAGGACCCTTTTTCGCCGAATGGAAGGCGATACGAAAAATGCTAAATGTCTACCTCTCTGAACGATGTTATCAGAGCGGAAGTTACATGTCTATTTTTACTAAACAAGAAACAACATCCTGTATCGGCAATTTGTTTCAATTCTTTCAATTTATCGTATTTGGACTGTCACTCATTACCTGGATGAATCTTCAGTCTACCTTTTGCATATTCTAATGGTCTATCCAGTATATTGAGCTTCAGTTTTTACCCAGATGTTTCAATAATTATGAGATACTAGTTGACGCTTTATCTTTTGTTGGATTGCTTTATATATATATATATATATATATATATATATATATATATATATATATATATATATATATATATATATTAGTTGAATTCCATGGACTATGCTGAATTTATCCCAAACAATTATTTTCATTAGTTTTAGTAATTTTTTTTAATGTCTCTCATTTTTTTCTAAATTTAATATCCCTTACGCGCGTTTCATGACAAATTTCGTATAAGTGTATTTTTTTATCAATTAGTCCAATCGTCAGAAGGTTGCAGTACATGTTGTTGAGTAAGGAAAAAACATGTAATAACAAAAACACCGGAGGAGAAATACGGTGGAAATCCAAGTTGATTACTGGTTTAAAAATTCGGCAAACTTCAGTATATGAAAGAAAAACACTCACTTAGTAAAACGTTGATAGTTTTAGAAAAAAATAGTCGAGAAATCACGCAAATCAGATATTTCAAATGATGACCCCCAAACTTGTTTGTCATATTCAATGATCGATGTATATATATATATATATATATATATATATATATATATATATATATATATATGGGAAGAGAAGGATGAAGGTAATCCGACGTGATGGGAAAATGAAATAGGAAAACCAAAAAATGGATGTTTTTTATGTGTACATCAACGTTTCGTCTTAATTTATAAGACTTCATCAGGATGATAAAATAGAGAACAAATGTCATGCAAGTACAGATACATGTAGAGTAGACATATTGGGAGGAAAAATAAAATGAAATAATGGCCCCTACTGGGTGGACGTCCGTACTTGTTGGAGAAATAGAAATGAATGTTGAAGAAAATGAGTGGGGAAAAAATGGAAGGATGGGGTGAGCAAGGACTACTGTGGCTGGTGGTAAGAGAAAGAGGTGGGGGATGAGCAGGGGTAAAGTGGATGGCAGAGAGGGAGTGGAGGAAGAGGGGGGAGGGAGGTGTTTGACCAGATGGCTGCGGTCAAGATTGAAGGGGAAAAGTAAGTTGGAATGTTTGTGTATGGGGGGGTGTATGCAGGGAAAGGAGGATGGGTAGAGAGGGAGGGGGGCTGTGATTTTGGTGGATGGGCGAAAGTTATGGTCTTAGAGAGCGTTTTGAGAAAATGAGAGAATTTAAGAAGGGGTATGGCAGAAAATAGTTGAGAGGGGGAGAGGGAGGATTCGTTGTGATAGGGTGTGAAATATTTGAAATATTTGGAAAATGATAGCAATGAGTGAGGGATTGGAGGGGTGGAGGAGGGCGGTGATTGAAAGGGTGGGTATGAAATATTTGAAATATTTGGAGCATGAGAAAGTTTATTTGGACTGCAGTATTAAAAATGTGAGGGAAAAAACGGAAAAAGTAAGAAGAAAATGAAGATTCAAGGAGAAACAAAGGAAAGGAGTGAGTAAATAGAAAAGTGTCATAAAGGTTGGAGATGAAAATAAAAGTTAACTATGATCAGGCAAGAGTCTTTGTTCTGTGAGGATGATCTTGCTTATTAAGGGTGATAGGTTGAAGAAACCATTTCGTTGCTTGATGGTGGTGGAGGCGGTGATGAGGGCAGTTTCCAATAATCTTCGCCGAGATTTGTTGTGGATGTATTTAGTGATTTTGGCTTGTTCAAATTGGAATGCATGACCATGTTCTAGTGCATGGGAGAAAAGTGCACTAAGAGGGTTGTTGTTTTTTATGTCCCTTTTGTGTTCATTTAATCGTTTCTTTAATTCACGTTGTGTTTCTCCCACGTAAAAATGATGGCAATCATTGCAAGGGACAGTATATACGCCGGCATGGGATGTGGGTGTTTTTTGGAAATGTCTGGATGTGTTTAAAGTTTGTTTTATGGATTGATATATATATATATATATATATATATATATATATATATATATATATATATATATTTGTATGTATATATATATATATACATACATACATATATATATATATATATAAATATATAAATATATATATATATATATATATATATATATATATCGTGTTATATAAGCGACACATTATATCTAAATATCTTTCTAAAGATTATTTACATAACCCGTTGCAGGTTCTTTGCTTCGTGTGTGGCTCAAGTACTTTTAAGCCCATCTGTGGCTATTATTAGGAGCATCAAGTGAAGACCATAGTGTTGATATTAATGTGTAGTTTCGATAGGAATTATATTATATCATATCTTTCCGCTGAAGATGGACCTGGATAGGCTCGAAAGTACTGGGAGCACCAACGATTGTGCAGAGTAATCTTATTTGGCTAATAGAAAGGATCGTCACAAAGATATACAGACATAAGTTTTCTGTCATATTAAACGATGTTTGTTTTACAGAGAAAATGCTGCCTAATATATATATATATATATATATATATATATATATATATATATATATATATATATTAGTGGTAAGTTTTTGAAAGGCTGTGGGCAATGCAAGTACCGGGTAAGATGCAAGTTGTAAGGAACAGAAACAATAACAATAAATAGAGTACGAAATATTTATTTTTCCTTTTTTTTTCTAAAATCTTACATAACAGCAAGAGTGTTTTTAGCTGTTCGTGTGATGTCCGGGTGATTAAAAATCACTATTTGATATTTCGGGTAAAGACATCCCTCTGTCAAAAATAATTAAACCAGAAGAAAAATAACAAAAATATTTTTCTTCTCCGACTGTGTAGAGAATACTACAAAACAAAATGGCTGCCAGATATAGACCGCAGCAAAATTATAGTCTCGCAGGAATGTAAATTTAATTAAATTTTATTTTAAGATTATGTTAAATATATGATTTGGTGTTTAAAAATAGTTGTGTAATGTTGGTAAAGTGTATGGTGTTCTATAAACTGTTAGTTTTAATAATATATATATATATATACTTTTTTTTTTAAATTATATATATATATATATATATATATATATATGAGTATTTTTATTTTCACAGACATATACAAAATCTGCGATACTTGCATGTCGATGTTATCAATCAACAGCTACTATAAACTGAGATCTCATCAGGAAGAGTTAGAATCCGATCTTAACCTTAGATCATATTTGGAAAGAACCAAATATGATTTAAGGTTAAGATCGGATTCTAACTCTCCCTGATGAGATCTCAGTTTATTATATTTATTTTTATTTTTCATTTGATTACTTTCTTTCAATTTTCGTTTTATTTCTTTTATTGATAAGTTGTTGATCTTTTGTACTCGATTTTTTATCAATGTGTGGGTTTATATTGTATTATTGTATGAATTTCTGAAATTCAATAAGGACCCTTATCTTGCTTAGATTCTCTACGAAGGTTTGACAGTTTAACCATCTTTATTATTTCACTCATCTCATATCAAGATCAGATATTATTTTTCATGTTTTCCAAAGTGTTTACAAAATGAATGTACATCGTGTTCCATTACGAATCATATAACACTTCTTATTCGCGAATAGCTACTAATGTAAATTTTTTCTTGGCTTTTTGGCTAAGATCAAAGTGTAGTATCTGTTCCGGGTGATACTACACCCCATAGACTGGTAATATCTTGGTGTGCGGGACTTGATTTACGCCGGTCTATAGGTCGATCCTGTGCAGTTCTAGGAGGTCCACCTTCCAAGGCTTTGCCTCCCCTCTTTGGGAAGGAGTAAGTTTATTGCTTACTGCCTGAGGCGCCCCTACCAGGGAATGCCGACGGGGCTGCCCAGACAATTTTTAAATCCCACTTTCCTGACCCGACCTTGGGTCACATCTTACTTGTGGGAGTAAGATAAAAACTGGCCTTGTGCCTAACTCCTGGAGAGGAGTAAATCAATACTCATATCACTAGTGGCCGGCCTCACATTTGCTTAACTCCGTTTTTTCAACGTGATATCGCCCGATTTTTTTTTTTTAGAAATTCTTAGAAATTCATA
>OY744529.1:119615953-119623453 GCA_963556195.1 Sepiola atlantica
TAATAATAATAATAATAATAATAATAATAATAATAATAATAATAATAATAATAATAATAATAATAATAATAATAATAATAATAATAATAATAATAATAATAATAATAATAATAATAATAATAATAATAATAATAATAATAATAATAATAATAATAATAATAATAATAATAATAATAATAATAATAATAATAATAATAATAATAATAATAATAATAATAATAATAATAATAATAATAATAATAATAATAATAATAATAATAATAATAATAATAATAATAATAATAATAATAATAATAATAATAATAATAATAATAATAATAATAATAATAATAATAATAATAATAATAATAATAATAATAATAATAATAATAATAATAATAATAATAATAATAATAATAATAATAATAATAATAATAATAATAATAATAATAATAATAATAATAATAATAATAATAATAATAATAATAATAATAATAATAATAATAATAATAATAATAATAATAATAATAATAATAATAATAATAATAATAATAATAATAATAATAATAATAATAATAATAATAATAATAATAATAATAATAATAATAATAATAATAATAATAATAATAATAATAATAATAATAATAATAATAATAATAATAATAATAATAATAATAATAATAATAATAATAATAATAATAATAATAATAATAATAATAATAATAATAATAATAATAATAATAATAATAATAATAATAATAATAATAATAATAATAATAATAATAATAATAATAATAATAATAATAATAATAATAATAATAATAATAATAATAATAATAATAATAATAATAATAATAATAATAATAATAATAATAATAATAATAATAATAATAATAATAATAATAATAATAATAATAATAATAATAATAATAATAATAATAATAATAATAATAATAATAATAATAATAATAATAATAATAATAATAATAATAATAATAATAATAATAATAATAATAATAATGCAGACAAGGAAAACATCCACAAGACAGTAATCAAAAGAATTACAACTGGGCTTATAAAAAGTGCTCAATATCAAATAGAGATTGTATATTGTTCTTTCCAAATACGATCTACGGTTAAGATCGGATTTTAAATCTGCCTGATGTGACCTAAGCTTATTACAGATGTTGATCGATAACATCAACATGCCAGTGTCGCAGATTTTGTACATGTCTGTATAAATAAAAATAATCGTATATATATATATATATATATATATATATATATTCATCCAAATGAATAAATGCGAAATACTTTCCATCTATGCATACTATATTAACATCAAAACAGTGTGTATGTATTTAATTCTATAATACTATATAGACTTTTGTAATACTTTATATATAAGAACATTTAAAGTACCCTCAGACATATTTATATCTTTTTAATTTGCATATAAACAACTTCGAATCAATTAATATTATATAATATACAGTTGTAATTTAACATTATTATATTTTCTCATAGCTATTCAATATTTTCGTCGATAGGAAAACGTTTGAAGTCGCCGAGATTCTAAGAACAGTTATTGAGAACAGATGATTCACTTTGATCTCAACCAAAATGTAACAATACCAACATTATTTTAGATGGGTGGGAACTTTTAAATAAATAAATAAATAATAAAAAGTATTTTATTTATTGTGTTATATTTCAAAAGGAGTTGGTAGCGTAGTGTCGGTTCTGTTTTAATAAGACGGTCCTTCCAGAATTTACCGCTTCCTTTTAAGATTGTGCGTTAATCCTGACATGTATTACACTCTATGTTGTGAGAGAGTGTAATGTAATCTCTCTTCTGATGTCATGAGACCATCTTCCCAGGGATTACCTCCTATTTTGGGAGCGGGTAGAGGTGGAGTAATTTAGTATCTATCTATTCAGTTTCCATTATACTATACTCCCATGCATTACATTCTCTTTTTTAATGGTGGCGATACTCCCAGGTATCACCCCCTTTTATTGGGGGCCAGTATAGTATGTGTTTGTTTCTTATGATACCATACTTCCATGTTTATCTTCACCATTTGCGGTGGGGGTAGTGTATTATTTGTTCTGTTGTAATGATACCATTCTCCCATAAATTAACTTCCTACCTTGGATGGATGGGGGGGGGGTTCTCATACTACTATTCTCTCCGTCATTTACTTCTCTTTTAGAAACCACTGTAGAAAATGGTGGTTCAGAATGATATCATCCACTTCGGCTAACAAACGTATGCGACAACAGGAGCATACTTATGCTGGCATATATATATATATATATATATATATATATATATATATATATATATATATATATATATATATATATATATATATATGATAGAGAATGGTAGTTTGTTTGAAGCATTGCTGGGAATGGTAGTAGTATGTTTTTAAAAGGCTGTGAGCAATGCAAATTAAAATGAAAAAAAGGAAATATCAACCTATGTGATTTATGTATTCATAAACGTTTAGTCTTCATTGGAAGATGAATAAAATATTATATATATATATATATATATATATATATATATATATATATATACAATAATATTACAAATCCACAAATGAACAGATAAATAAATGAATAATAAAACTTGCTAGGGAATAAAATGAAAGCCTTCTAAACACGAACTAACATCGAACTCTCTTAAGTCTTAGTTAATCACTATCCCACACCGGATTTTTTCGGATACCCCCTCAGAGATACACGGTTTATTTTTCATTGTTGACGCCATTCCCTATCAGGCCGTGACTACAATCGTTTCAGCTTGCCGATGATTCCACTGGGCACAGAGATTTACTAAAGATGTCTAAATCTGCCCTTTTGGATGAAACCGCGGTACATTGCTGAAATATGTAACATACAGTATCTAAATAAATTATATATATATATATATATATATATATATATATATATATAGTTTAATAATTTTGAAAGTGATTCCGATGCAATTTGATTGAAAATACTGTATGCTACAAGACAACACTAAATATATGCAATGGCATAAATATTGTAACATAAAAAAATGTGATCGTATAGTATGGTGTCATATTTTTTATTACATTGACATCTACTTTCAAAATTCAAATTCTTATATACTTGTTCTTCCATGTGACCGACACTTGTTTATGTCTCCGCTGAAAACATCGATCGATTTCGTTCGATTTAGTATAACGAAACGAAAGTTCAAGTCACAGCTGTAACTATAGTTATCGTACAATGGTTACTCTCTCTATTTAACATCAAATCGAACCATTTAAGAATATGCTATGTCGACGCTTCATACATATTGAAAACGAATGCCAAATTGAACACTGGCGAATAGTAAACCTATGGTAAAGGCAATTTCGTGTTCATGCCTTTCTGCAATAGTATTAGTATGTAAATGATCACAAAAGATCCAATAAGATTTAAATTTTGTTTTTACAAAGTTCACTCCAAAGAAGACAGGCCGCCACTGTAGAAGTAGGGGGCTAACGAGAAAAAGGGTGATAGTTTTCGGGGGGGGGGGGGGGGCATCCTAAATGAGAAGCTGTGTTTACATTAGTTTTAAATTTCTGCATGTTAGTAACGTCAGGAAAACAAGAAGCAGGGAGGGAGTTCCAGAGTCGAGCCCACGAGGAAAGAAGCTTTTGAAGTAGAAACCTCTTCGGCATCTGGGGAGCTCCACAATGAATAGATGGGATTTGGAAGATTGTCGGGTTTGTCTAGTGAATTTACGTCGTGGGACACCAGAGGAGCAAGTTCACCAGCGCACAATTCATTAGAGTACTTGTTAAACAGACACAAGGAAGCAACTTTGCGACGATGGGACAGGGGATGGAGCCTAGTAGACAGTGAGGGATCTACGCTCGACACTAGTATATCTTTTTATTAGTATGTTTCACTGCATATTAATTTAATTTACAAACACAGAAGCTACTCATTGAATCTATTACTAATAAAGTTGTGGTATATGTCCGTCTGAAGCCGAAGCTATACTATTACATCTGTTAATGCACTATTTTACTACATTTTAATTCTCAAGTAAGAGTAAGTGTCTGTTCTGTCGTCATGAGACGATTCTCCCAAGAATTACATCCTGCTTTTAAGATGAGTGTCGTATCTGTTCTGTGTACATGAGACAACCCTACCGGTCATTACCTCCTTCTTTGTTTTGGGGAAGTAGTTCGCAATATTTCTGATATTATGAGACCATCTTCTCATACATTACTTCTTCCTTTTGGGGTAGTGTAGTATTCTTCCTTTGTCATGTGGCCATCCTCAAAGGAATTACCTGCTCTTTTGATGGTTAATGTAGTATATATTTGTCTCTCATGATACCGTCCTCCCAGGTATTACCTCTTTCTTTTTACAGTGATCGTACGTCAACAGTACCTGTCACCATAGAAAGCTCATTAGCACACTCGATAGCTTTATTATATTTCTTAGCAAAAATATGCAACCGAAGCGAGAATCTGAACGCAATTTATTATTTACTAATTACTGGAGGAAAATTCAGTGTTAAAGGCATTCTTTAATAAATTGGTGTGTAAATGATTCGAATAGATTTATTAGGATTTGAACTCAGTATTAACATTGTTTGGTTTCTCTTTATGTTCTGTTTCGCCATCTAAACTTCGAAAGAGTCGTTTAACAGAAGAACAGAATACATATTTAAAAGCATGTAATGGTACGCTATTATTTTAGCCAAGTTGTGTGGAACTTAAACGTTAATAATCTTCCCAGAAGTATGAGTGTCTAAACGACAAGAATACTTCGGACAGGATTTTAATCCGAGATGGTTGATTCTACCAAAAGTATTTTTATCGGTTTATTAGACCTAAATTCGATTAGAATACAGAATGGGCATTGAATATTGTCTGTGGTCTGTTCGTTATTTGAATAAAGAAACATAAAATATTATGATTACATATTTTGTTATAGGGGATATGTATTTTAGAAGTATAGATTAGCTGAATGGTGTGAGAAAATCTCAAAATCCAGCGAGTAACGCCGGGGCTATGGAGACTTTAATGTATGAGTCGAACAGGGAAAACAATTTGTCTTGTGAAAGTAGTATTACAGATATTTTAGTTAGTTGCTTGTATGCACACGACATAGTTAGTTACATTATATATATATATATATGTATGTATATATATATATATATATAATTACTACTTATTAATAATATAATATAGTATTAATAAGAACGTATTCCCTACTGATTCAAAGTAAAAAAGTAAAACTGATCATTTTCTACAATAAAGTAAAAACAACTAACCTTATTATCACAAATAATTATTCCCCCTCGATTAGAGTTTTGGATATGACAACCCTTGTTTATGAGTGTAAATGCCCTTTGGGAGACTCTGTCTCCGACAACAAAGAAAAAACATATACATAGGTTTGACTACCACGACATTGTCGAGGAGATTGACGATGCATTTTTCTGATACTAGTTCCATAGCCTAACAACTACCTAACGACCACTCCTGCCCCAGATCGGAATTCAGAAAATTCTCAGTAGAAAATACAAAAATCTTTGAATATAGTACTAACAAACAAGCCCTCGATATATTGTAAGCCCTATATATAAAAACTAAAAAAAATATAATTAATAGAATTAACTTTAATATCAGTAATAATATACCAACATGTCTATACTTCTAACGATAGTTTCGTACGTATTACATAATTCCCGCCAAAACCTTCTTTAATACTAAGATATGGTATGTAACTTATCAACCTCATTTCCCTGAAGATGACCTGGGTGTGTCCGAAAGCACTTGGGAGACAAATCTAAACTATGACAAATTCATCAGCCAATTCCCCTCCGAAACTAAGATCCTGATTCGGACTATTGAAAAGATCTACCAAAGGATAACAAGACGTCAGTTGTCTCTTATATTAAACAATACTTGCCTGCAAGAGAATATGCTGCCTATATATATATATATATATATATATATATATATATATATATATATATATATATATATTCTACACATTCATAAAAGGGGTGCATCACTCCTATACAAAACAAAACGAACGAAGTAGACTTCAAGTGAAAGGCAGCCGAATCCTTGTTTCAGAGTAGCTCTTTTATTAGTTGATGCAAACATTAACCCGTGTATAGGAATAACAATGAATTTGATTGGTTAACTAGCTAGATCAAACCTCACGTTTATATAAAAACACTCAGTAACACGAATTGCATGCACTTTACTCTGCCTATTCTATAAGGGGATGCCACACAGACTCCTCATTATAGGTTAATTGCCATGAATATATTTTTATAACTATATATATATATATATATATATATATATATATATATATACATATATTTATATATATATATTTGTGTATAGTTATTTCGAATTATAGTGTAGCATAAGTGAATGTGGTTGATCATAGTAGATTTAACAGATTTGTATACACTTGGTACAAGACACGAGTCAAAGAAAACCAATTATTTTTGTTGTATACCCTTGTATGATTTTTTAAATATATATTTTCAAATGAGTGTCTGCGACATGAATCTTTAATCTGAAACCATATTACTTTTCTTTCAAAAAGGATTGTCAATAAGTCTAGACATTTTAATCTTGTGTGATATCTTACCGAAGCACTTACTTTTCTTGTTTATTCTATGACATGTAGAAGGTATCAACCAGAACACATAAAGAATACACATAGTATGCTTATTATGCGAAAACGTAGAGGCATATAATATCGTCGTCTTAAACTTAAAACTATATCGTGTCATTTAAGTGTAAAGAAACCTTGCATATGAAATATATGAAAGAGTTATAAATCACGTAAGATTGAAAATAAATAAAAATGTAGTTGGTTATCTGGAAAGTTGTATCCTGAAACGTTTCTCATTAGGGTTAAAATATATCCCAACATTAGTAACGTAAACTTCCATGATGTAAACTTAGATCAAGATTAATTTAAGAAACCTTACTAGAAACTTAAGACGAATCATGACTTCTCGCAACCTGAACTCTCCTATAGCGCTCACAGTAGCCACGGTTACTACTTTTTTCTTTATCACTCTATCATGTCAACCCAAAATTTCTATGTACTTTCATGACATTTTTCTTCAAATTATCATCCTGAGGAAGTCTAATAATAAAGACAGAATGTTGAAGAATATATAAAAATAAATATCTCTTGGTTTTTGTCTTTTTTAATTTCCCATATATTAATATGTGATGTTGTCTGTCTTTATCATTTCCCATATATTAATATGTGATGTTGTCTGTCTTTATCATTTCCCATATATTAATATGTGATGTTGTCTGACTTTATCATTTCCCATATATTAATATGTGATGTTGTCTGACTTTATCATTTCCCATATATTAATATGTGATGTTGTCTGACTTTATCATTTCCCATATATTAATATGTGATGTTGTCTGTCTTTATCATTTCCCATATATTAATATGTGATGTTGTCTGTCTTTATCATTTCCCATATAT
>OY744529.1:119625953-119743453 GCA_963556195.1 Sepiola atlantica
TAATAATAATAATAATAATAATAATAATAATAATAATAATAATAATAATAATAATAATAATAATAATAATGATACGTTCAAGCATTTTATGTTCGTACGTAAGCTATCACCTTACATATACATTATTTTAACAATAATTCAATAAAGATTAAGTAACAACCATTTCAGAATTATACCCTAGGTTACCGAATGCTTGCAAGTTGTTATATATGATATGAACATTTTACGACTTGAGATTTTTCAACTGTTACTTCAGAGTTTTTTTAGTGATTCACCAAGGGGCGTTTCATCAAATTCAACCTAAAGTACTTATGCATGCTCACCTTTAAGGATCCAATCTTATTTCAGAATGTTCTATCTACTTATCTGCATGTATTCGAAGTGGATATGTAAGGTTACCTATTCTAAACTCATCAATAAGTACGTGCCTCACAGGCGATGCAACTATTATCATATTTAAAAGGATAAATCGGTTAAATGTTAATGAGTTTAACGTATCACCATTTGCTGTTATTACCACCCAAGGAAACGTCAACACATATACGTATATTGAATGTGTGAAGAATACTGCGTTCACAAATGGGTATCATTTTATGCAGACAAACGGTTCACTTTATGCAGACAAAAGGTCAAATTTAGTCGCAAATAAACGTATCCTCCTATGATTGAGGAGATATCAAATGCTAAACTTTGAACAGACAACTGAGGTTACTATTACTTTAAAAGAAAGTCTAAATATGACGATCATTAATAATGAAAGACACATTATTAGTTGAAATTATTTTGATACCAAATAACTCCATGAGAGAAAAGCCGTGTCGGGAGGATTAGTATGATACATAAATATAGTTTAGATCCATTAGAAATCCTCACTTGCTATTAAATTTCAGAGACTAAAAATACGAACCCAACTTATAGAATCGTCTACAGTACTAGCTGGACAAATAACGTTTATTTGTAAAGCATGTTATCAGTATAAAAACTGCGAAGCAAAATCAGGGAACGGAGACAAATGTCATTTCTTTAACAAGTATATTGAGTTCTTGTCTCCATTCGATTGACAAGGCTGCTAAAAAGCATTTTAAACGTGTGCCAAAATCTCGAATTGTTCGCTTCCAAGAGTTAATCTTCAATTTTACACGGATGTTAAATAGATTTATCGCCAAAACCAATGCCAGACACGTACTTCGCGGCGCAAAGCCACAAGAGATGAACAGTGAATGTCAGAAGGCCGGACACAAAATCAAACACGGTCTCCCAACAACTTAAAGGTGTTTAATAATGTGTTAGCCATCAGTAAGAATTCTGAAATGTGATAGACATTTGTACGATTCTTACCTTTCTTCAATCCCCCTCTCTCTCAACTTCATATATTTATATATGAATCGATATACGTATATACCAAACAAGTGTATACTCTTCGTCAGTCAAGAATGACTGAGATATGCTTATGAATTCATACAATTACGTCAGTAATTAAATTGTTCATATTAAAATTATAATCATCATTTCTCGTGATGAAAAGAATTAAAACACCGTTGATGTTTTTTTTTATTATACAGTAGGCTACAGGGTCAGTAGAAGGGTTTGTATTTCCTATTCCTTTACTTAACCATTAAAAATAGGTTCGTCCTGACGCTAGAAAATGTATGTGTTTTACTCGCTGGCTTTTCGAATGTAATTGATATATATATATATATATATATATATATATATATATGAGAAAGGAAGGATGAGGGTAATCCGACGTGATGGGAAATGAAAAAAGGAAAAAACCAAAAAGGTTTTTTTTTTATATATATTCATCAACGATTCGTCTTTATTTTTAAGACTTCTTCAGGATGATAATATGACATTATTTCTTAATATTATCATCCTAGAGCAGTCTTAAAAAATAGACGAAACGTTGATAAATATAATATATAAAAAACATCCTTTCTGGTGTTTCCCTTTTTAAATTCGCATATATATATATATATATATATATATATATATATATATATATATATATATATATACCCCACCATACGGCCATTTCAATTATATTTTCACCCCCTCCTAATTTCATAGCTATCTAAATGTTGTCCACCTAAAGATTTTTGTTTTTTTCATATTCAGTTGAATCTTTCTCGACAATGTACTCTCACATCCTGGACTAACTGGCTACGGCTGCTATATGCTTTCATCCCTCCATCATGTCAACCCCAAACTGCTATGTACTTGCATGAAATTTTTCTTCAAACTATCATCCTGAGAAAGTCTTACAATAAAGACGAAACGTTGATGAATACATAAACAACTATCTTTTTTTTACCTTTTTCTTATTTCCCATATATATATATATATATATATATATATATATATATATATATATATATATATATATATAACACTGTGCTTCATTATAGAGTGGAGCAATAACTTACGAAATGTAAAAATGCAAAATGTTAAATGAGGTGTGCCTAATTCTATTCGTAAGAAACAAATAAGTGGTTACTGTGTGTTTAGTCAATAGTTCAGTAAAGTCGTGTAATTCCGTCACAGATTTCTCTTGAAGCTACTTTACTTAAGTCCAATGGAAAAAATGCCGAAGGAAATAAAGAAAGACTGTTTTGCTCACTTCTAGACTAATCACACAATAAAGGCGTGATAGTCGATTTCCTAATTAGTCAGCAATTGGGGCGATGAGATATGGATTCATATCTCACCAAAAAGTACGAGTGAAAATGATGCCCCGACATAGCAAGAGGCCAGTGACACCACTTCCCTGATTACACCTGACAATTTTCTAAGATAATATAAACATATGCACTGTTACATTTTACTCACTATAATTTTTCGCACAATAAATTGGGTTCCACGTGAGTCCGAGTGAAAAAAAAGTCCACTTAGATTTCCATCACTCTCCACCTCTTTCTATAAAATTTGCAATTTATTTTGCGTTATCGCAATAGCTGTTTACCATTGTCGTATCGCTTACACTGGACGGTAGTCTTCTCTGGGACGGGTTAGGGTTAGGGTTAGGGTTAGGGTTAGGGTTAGGGTTAACCCTCTTCATGATTCCAGTAATCTGTTACTTTTAAGTGGAAATGTTTTTATATCATCATTGAATTTTTAAAACAATGATGTATGATATCAGCCGAGTGTTCCCGCGTTTATGTTTTCCTTTCCATTTATCTGTGCTTGGTAAGCGCGTGTGGGTTTTGTGGGTTGGTTTCTGCATTGAATACTTTGGCTATTTCTATCGTTGCGGTGTATTGTATGGTATTAGTATTACTTTTGAGACACATTTCTTTTAGTTTTTTGGTCTTGTTTTTTTTTGGGGGGGGAGGCGTTCTCTAGAACTCTTACGATTATCGATAATTAATTGATTTTCTCAGTTTCATATTTCATTATGTTTGTTGACAAGTTCTCTGCATTTGACTTTTTTATTCCTCCTTCGCTCTGTGATATGCTGGGACAACGAAATCTACTATTTGGTACGTGTTTCCATTATATTGACAATTATCATGTCAGGACTACTCGCTTGGATAGAGTTGTCTCTGTGTACAGAGAGCATTTTGTGATTTTTTTTTTCAAATATCGTCTCTGGTTTGTGTTTGTACTATTTGGCAACGTCTACAATATGCAGGTGTTAGAGTTAGGGTAAGGATTAGGGTTATGGTAAGGGTTAGTGTTAGGGTTAGGGTTAGGGTGTGTGAATATTTCTCACGCAGTCGTGTCTGTTTGTTGTATTCTTTTTCGGATAATTTACAGCATTAACTTATTATGTGATTTTCCGTTTCGTATATTTGTGTGTATTTAGGCAGGATTTTCTTATTGATGCAAACATTGTTAAAAATAAGAGAATTCGTCTGAGTAATTATACCTTTTTTATTTTTTCAATTTTTCGGATACTCTTATTTTGTATTAAAATCAAAGAAATGAATATATGTTTCATAGGTTTCACAGGTTTCACAGGTTTCACAGGCTGCACCAACGGTTTCGATGTTTCGTCAAAGCATCCTCAGGTGTCCACAGCGGATAAACAAAAACGCTGGATAAAGAAAAGACTTTTAAAAAGACGGCGGAGAAACGCGCATATGACGTTTTTCGCATTGCTCCAGGAAGTCGCTGACTATTTAAATTCAGCAACGTTGGATGGCATCACAGAACAAAATCGTATTACGTTAAGCATTATACAATGTTACTACTGATTTCATATGTGATGTTGTTAATTTTAGGTTGTGGTGTATTTATGTAGATAGCTTCTAGTATTTTATTTTATTTTTTAAATTGGACTCAGAATGTATAATTTTAGTGCTATTAACTAAAATGTATATATATATATATATATATATATATATATATATATATATATATATATAAATATACATATATATATATATATATATATATATCAGGGTGGGCAAAAATAAGGGTCCTATTTTTAAAAATTCATAACTTTTTTATTTATTGATTTTTTTTTTTTTGTTAGAATAAGTAAAGGACCCCTTCCGAAGCAAGCATGAGCCGTATTAGCCCTAAGGAACGTACCCTCATTTAGAAAACATTATTTTTGCTTAAAAAACTCAAAACAGTGTAAAAAACAATACTTTAGTTTTTGTAAGTTTTAAGAAGTGTTTTTCGGCTAAAATTTGTTTTGTTTATTTCAAAAAATCTCGGAAGGGTCAGTCTACACACACATAAAGTTTGGTGAGTTTAACTTTTATTTTGTGGAAGTTATTCAAATTCAAGTTATTCAAATTTAAAGATAGGACCCTTATTTTGGCCCACCCGACGAAACGTTGAAAAACATATGAACAAGGTATATATATATATATATATATATATTGTTCATATGTTTTTCAACGTTTCGTTTTTATTGTTCAAACATTTCTCAAGATTGCTTAAGTGAGTAAAAATAAACAAAATTAACATCTAAAATCTGTGGTGCGTCCATAACTTGGACAGAAAGTTTTCTTTTAGAACAACATAGATGTCAAAATGTTAATGACGTAGTGCATCTTTGTATTGGCATAAATATCGGCAAATACTTCTGAATTCAGCATTGTTCATATGCTTTGCCACAATTTATCAACGTGATGGCTTCTTCAATATATATCTTTTAAATCGCCAACTTTATATTAAGGGGGCAACGGTTGGCATTACCTTTTCGTTAGATCATCAAAAAATATAATATATTGATGTAAATCTTTCATTTGATATGAATCATTTCGTATATATAAAAGTTACAACATTGGCGAATCATAATTTGCTTAAGTATTTGCTACCAAAGGTGTACACTAGTTTGATGGTATATTAGTGACTCGACGTAATGTAATTTAAGAAGCTATTTATTTACATATTTATGGCAATTGCTCCGGACAAATTATGAAGCCACTTGATGCTAGAAGTTAACAACAATGAAAGATGATTATCGCAAAGAGAGTAGATGCGTATTGACCTTAATTCTGAAACGATCAAGGCTATAGTTATGATGAGAAACAGTAAGCAGGAAGAGAGTTCCACAAGCTTGCAGTTCTTGTAAAGAAGCAACTGGAATGGGAATACATTATTGAGATGTTTATGCAGTTTTACGGAAGTTCGTGTATACCTGTTTTACATCGGTTTTAACGTTGTACGCGGTATCCTTCTTCCTGGAGCTTTTTTTTTCTTGAGTAAACAAGGATTTACATTTCGGGATTCTTAAAAGATTTCGTACTTCGGCCAAAATAAACTGCAGAATGCTGATGCGTACACCGGTCAAGACGCTGCAGAAAACGGCGCTACGAGAATGTGGCAAACTGTCTAAAGTGCATTAATACTGTAAAAAGCTGTACACGTACTGCGTTGGACAGGCCAATATTTATCTTATATTTGGGCAGTGGGAAAACACGATAACAGAAAGTGATTAATGACGAAATCAAGCATCAGGAAGCAACCGAATTGTTTAGTGTTTTTATTTTGTTTATACAGCTGACTGATATACCACCCAGCACTGATGCAAGCGCATAGTATTTCTGAGTCTCTCGTCGTCATGATTCTAACAAGTGAGGGTTTGGCCACGCAGGACTGAGTCAAACGGGGATTAAATTGCAATGCTAATACCTAGCATATAAAGGCGGATCAACCGAAAATGTCAGCCATATGCAACGGCCTGCGTGGAATTACGAAAACGGAAAAGAGATCGCAGAAAAGAATCCGAACTGCATGATAGAAATTGTAACGTTGTTCATGTACCTGTTTAAAAGTGAGAAATGAAGAATAAATATCCAAAAGAGGGGAATATTGATTAGGAGTTTAATATTCATAAAAAAAGCTGTGTCCTTATGTTTTTTTTTCTGGATTTTTTTTTTTACCGAATAAAATAGTAATTGGCATTTTTCCTAATTAATAAATAAACAGCAGGTAGTTGGCGGAGGTTGAATGAGGAACTAATAGAATAGTATATAACGTAAACATACAAATTACAAGCAATGCATTTTCTCACTAATCACCGCGGAACCATGTGCACAGCTACACTAAGCTTTAAACTTATTGTTTACGTTTATATCATAAGTTTGTTTTTTTTATAAAATTTGTAAATGTTATAAAGAAAGTAAAATGTCATATTTCATTTTCAAGAATTACCGCAGACCGAACGCCATTAACATACGTTCTTGGAACGAAATGCAATATGGCTATTCGCGTAATCTTAGTTGTTCAGTTTTTTAATACCAAATGCTAATTGGGCATATCTCAAACACCAATGTATGCGTTTGAGACATTCTCCATAAAGAGGGAGGGGCTTACAAGTGTAAACATAGAGAGTAAACAGTTTGGAACCGTAAGATGACAACCACCATCCCTATTTATTTTTATCTGATTTCATGCGAAGATTCATATACGATGACATAACAATTCAGACAATATTTTTCATTACTAAAAAACAACATAATCCAGTTGTAAAAAAATATCTCAAACACCAATGTATGCGTTTGAGACATTCTCCATAAATTCCCTCATTCGAACAAACAAAGAGGGGGGGGGGGGCTTACAAGTGTAAACATAGAGAGTATGGAACCGTAAGATGACAACCACCATCCCTATTTATTTTTATCTGATTCATATACGATGACATAACAATTCAGACAATATTTTTCATTACTAAAAAACATAATCCAGTTGTAAAAAAGTATCCATCCGTCTGATAACATAATGAAATCTTATTTGGGCCTTTATTACTTATATTGTATTAAATATCCCCGAACTTATGCGATTATTAGTCCAAAATAGTTACGTGATCCAGGCTTATTAATTCATGCTATGTGGTTAACAACACGGACTGACCAATTGGGTTGGCCAAGTTAAATCTAGTTTGTTTCACAGAAACATGCAGAGAAAGCGAACAGAGAGGGTGGGTGATTTGTTCAGTTAATTATAAATTACAGATTATTCGAACAATTGAACTGAATTCAAGAACTAATGCATATGTAGCATATACTTTCTGTTAGGGTATATAGGGTAAATGGGTGATATCAATAGTTATTCTTTGTTTACAGCGTAATATAAATCTATATTTTTAATTACATGTCTTCCAACCACCATCGAACAAACAAATAATATTCGAACGAATAAGATTCTAACGAATAAGAATGTTTGAATCAGATTACTGTACAAATATTTACAAGTATCCATTCTGCTCTCAATTAGCTAGAATTTTTCGTGGTTTTACAAGTCCTTCACACAAGACAATAATTTGCGATATTTCAAGTAATAATTATATTTTTGCACTTTCTCGTAAGAAAACTCTGTTATATTTACAAAATATTTCGTTGATATTCGTTTCGGAAAAAAATATATGTCCATTTTTCGTATACAGTAAACATATATAGTTTTTAAATAACATTACTGTAAATTAAAACCAAATATATAATTTCAAATTATTCAAAATGTAATCTAATTTCGAAGAGACATCACAAACATCATTATCAGCATATTCAGTTGAACGTCTGCTTTACATGCTGACATGTGTTGGACGACTTTTGGAAATGTACATTCAAGCTACCTAATCTATGACAATGTATTTATTTACCCCATTATTTCTAGAGTTTATCTTTATCCCTTTCCCCTATGTTTTTATTTCTCGCAATTGTTCTATATTTACTTTCCGAAAAACTGTTCTCTATTCTTAAAACATTGCTATACCATCGAAGCCTCTTGTTCTGCAAACATCTTCCTATACTTCCTCTGAGCAAAGAAGATCTAAGCCTGTTTTATAAACTGCATTACAGATTCATGGTATCATTCTCATATAATTTCCCTCCATGAAACACATTTCATCACCCCCCCACTAGCCAGGTTCCACTTCCATACATTATAACATACCGTATATATGCCTCATAAACTCTTTCCTTATACAACACTAAACGCGCTCTGTGAGCAAGTAATGGCAAAAGTGCTCTGAACTTACGACATCCACTCTTCATAATAGCTAACAGACTTGCACCTTATTTACCCTGTGCTCAATAGTATCACCAAGGTAACAACATTTCCGAACAACTTCAACAACTTCGCCATCCTCACATATTTTCTTCATATCTGAGTTCGCATTCGCCCCTGTTGTTTTACACTTCTTGCATACACATGTTACATATGGGAATGGACGTATCTGTTGGGAATCGTTGATTTGACTTGCGCGAATTAACGTGGAGCAGTCGAGTGCAGAACAGGGCTTGTTCTTACAGTCAGGGCTGGCAGACGTGACAGGGTTACGTGTGACATGACCCCAGATCAAGGGTCAGTCTACAACTGCGAGAGGCTCTGTGAATTCACGGGCCTTGCGTGGGAAACAAAGAGATATGTGACGTCACTGGTTCTCGTGAGAAGCGAGTTTTTAGTCAGTCTGATTCGGAAAGCAAACTGAGAGGACGTGCGATTCACAATGTAAAGATAAGGAATATTTCCCTTCAGGGAAGACAAGCGCGAGAATCACCCCCCTAACTATGAATAGTTAATAGTAAAAACATTAATAACTAACTACGATGAAGTAGGATTTGCTCTCTTCCTCTCTCTCGGAGAGGTGAATGACTCCCAGTTGAAATAACGCTGGCAATAAAAAGAATTAAATTCAAAAGGAGAGTTTGTCTTCGGAGTGCACCACATGTCTTTTATTGCAGACAACAGACGACGGCAGAGAAGAAAGAATTCATCCACTAGACGGCAACTCACTAGACGACACGACCAGCCCTCTACGCGACGGGGGAGAAAAACTAAAATATGCAACAGATCCCTTTTTGGGACCGTAACCAGTTGTTTAAGAGAACTGCTGCGGTCCAAGAAGGAGTAGTTGTAACACAAACTGGTTGTTCCTTTTCCAACCTACCAGTCACAATTTGTGTATCCAATGCTTACATGTACCACCGAAATTTGAGTTGCATCCGACTCCCTTACCAGAAACTGAGCATCGGAACTTTCCTCTTTCGGGATGTTTTCCTACATTACAAAACTCTGTCATACACATTCGTCTTGATCACATTCACTTTCAAGCTGTTGATTTCCATTGTTTTTAACTTCAAACGTAAACCTGTCATCATTACACATGTAAGCACCCAGTCACCAGCATACAGTATCTTATCTGGGCACCTCGTGTGGATCTACCTATGCAATGCCTCCAAGAAGAAAATGAAAAGCAACGGACTCAGTACGGAGCCCTTATACACTCCTACTTAAACATTTAAAGTATCAATAAACGTGCTGTTTATTGTAACGCAAAATTGATCATTTTTGTACATTGATTGAATAACGTTTAGTTACCACTCATTTGCTGCTAGATTACGCAATGCTTACCAGACAATATCTTCAGATCTACGAAAGCAAAATACAGGTCATCTTCTAACTAACACCATTCTTCTGCATTTGTCCGAGGATAAATATAGAACCAGTGCTTCTTGTCCAGGCATAAAGCCAAATATATATATATATATAGGAAGAGAAGGATGAAAGTAATCCGACGTGATGGGAAAATGAAAAAGGAAAACGAAAAAATGGATGTTTTTTATGTGTACATCAACGTTTCGTCTTTATTTATAAGACTTCATCAGGATGATAAAATAGAGAAAAAATGTCATGCAAGTACAGATACATGTAGGGTAGACATATTGGGAGGAAAAATAGAATGAAATAGTGGCCACTGCTGGGTGGACGTCCGTATTTGTTGGAGAAATAGAAATGAATGTTGAAAAGAATGAGTGGGGAAAAAATGGAAGGATGGGGTGAGCCAGGACTACTGTGGCTGGTGGTAAGAGAAAGAGGTGGGGGATGAGCAGGGGTAAAGTGGATGGCAGAGAGGGAGGTGAGGAAGAGGGGGGAGGGAGGTGTTTGACCAGATGGCTGCGGTTCAAGATTGAAGGGGAGAAGTAAGTTGGAATGTTTGTGTATGGGGGGTGTATGCAGGGAAAGGAGGATGGGTAGAGATATACATTTTTACGTTAAATAATGTTTACCTACATACGCCAGCGTTTCAAGAGTTCGCTCTCATCAGTGTAAGAACTGATAATCTCAGACGATAACAAGGTTCGAACATCTGTTACAGAATCAACCTGGACTCCGCAAGCAAGCGCCATAACTATACGGCCACGAGACATTACCAATTCAAGAAGGAATTTAAGTTATAGTTATGCGAAGGGAGGCACATATAGAAAGACTGACTAGAGTATTCGACGAAGGTTGTCGGAATATGCCTTATATATATATATATATATATATATATATATATATATATATATATATATATATATATATATATATATATATATATATATAGTTTAAAGAAGCTTTGCGTTATTTACAAAAAAGGGAAAATGCAGTTAAAATTCCCAGAGAAACTAACTAAATCCGAAATATTACAGATAACATTCGTTGGAAAATTTCTAAATAAAAAAATATAATAGTAAGTAAATAAAATAAAAACAGGGAATTAAGTATCTAACAGTGAAACAAAAACGGGAGACCTTAACGTAAGTGTCTAATATTAATACGGGGATCATCAGCTATATACCATGTAACTGTTTCGGGGATTTACAAACAGGACAGTTATAATATTCATGGCTCTCCAATGATACTGATTAAACTACCATTTCCCCAATAATTAAGTGTAGAAATAATTCAGCTTACAATTTAACTAATATATACATAAATAATAATAATAATAATAATAATAATAATAATATATTATCCTTAAGACTACCGTGTGATATGATAATTTGCACATCAAATACATTAATAATAATAATAATAATAATAATAATAATAATAATAATAATAATAATAATAATAATAATAATAATAATAAGATACTCTGGACCATTCATAGGCTGGACCAAAGAAGAACTCAGGCACCTTGACCAAAGAACTAGAAAACTAATGACTATGCACAATGCACTGCACCCAAAAGACGATACGGACAGACTCTACGTGAAAAGAAATGAAGGAGGTAGAGGACTGGTAAGTATAGAAGACTGTGACGAAGACACCAAAAAAGAGCTGGAGAAATATGTAACCCAGAACACGGAAAGACTGATCACCACAGCAAGAGACACCAGCCCAACAAACAACCCCGGAAGCACTGAACCCAGAAACAAAAAGACAAGAAAGGAAAAGTGGGAAGAAAAACAACTACATAGACGCTTTATAAGACTCACAAGCGATGAAGCCAATGAAAACAGCTGGGCATGGCTAAGAAAAGGAAACCGGAACAGAGAAACGGAATCTCTGCTGACGGCCGCACAGAACAATGCGATTAGGACAAACTTTATTAAAGCAAAGATAGATAAAACCCAGGAAAACAGCAAATGCAGATTGTGTGGACAAAGAGACGAAACGATAAATCATATAATAAGTGAATGCAGCAAGCTAGCACAAAGGGAATACAAGAACAGACATGACAGCATGGGGAAAGAAGTACACCGGGAAATGTGCAAACAACTGAATTTCGAATATGCAAGAAAACGGTACAAACACAAACCAGAAACTGTACTAGAAAACGAAAAACACAAAATCATATGGGATATGAATGAACAAACAGACAAACCCATAACAGCAAGGGGACCGGATATGATAATAATCAACAAGAAAGAAAAATCCTGCAAAATCGTGGACTTTGCCGTTCCAGCAGCCACAGAGTGAAGATCAAAGAGACGGAAAAAGAAGCAAATATACTGAACTTGCCAGAGAATTGAAAGGAATATGGAACATGAAGAAAGTCAGTATAACACCAATAATCATAGGAGCACTAGGAACAGTCCCCAAAAACATGGAGAAAAGACTAGGAGAAATAGGAATCAAAGGGATAACTGAGACCATACAAAGGACAGTAATGATCAAAACAGCTACAATCCTGAGAAATGTCCTCGAATGCGGAAACCAACCCACATAAGCAACGAATGGAGAACAAACACATGGAAGTACAAAACAACAGAACCGGGGAAAATACAACCGCACGAGAGAGGCGCAAGCATAGGCTGACGCCACGAAAATTATGGACAGAGGGTCGAGGAGGGAAAGCGCAAAACCAGACCTCCACTGGAAGAGCGCGGACAGCTCTGGGACCTTGGGAAGGCTTGTTGCCACTCGGGCCCCAGAGGGGACCAATGGCCCTTATCAGCGGGAAATCGTTGGTAGGTGGCTGTTGCGATTACCGCAAGGTCATCAGCGGTGATGAACGAAAAGAGGTGGAGCATACTGGAGGCCTGAGGAGACTTGTTGTCACTCAGACTCCAGGGAATACCACAGGTTGTCGGCAGTGGGTGACCACTGACGATGACCAGTGTGATAACTCCTAGTAAGTAAATAATAATAATAATAATAATAATAATACTGGAAGTCTGAGGAGACTTGTTGTCACTCAGACTCCAGGGAATACCACAGGTTGTTGGCAGTGGGTGATCACTGACGATGACCAATGTGATAACTCCTAGTGAGTAAATAATACTAATAATAATACTATCCAAACACTACACGCAAGAACCATTGTGCGATATGGTAGCTAGAAATAAAATGATATACGAATTAAAGTTGCATTAAAAAAATAAAAAAAATAAACTAAAATAAAAAACAAACAGCTTAAGTACCTTACACACCAGAAAGGCAAGTAGATAAGAGGGAGGAAACCTAGCCATACAGATCTAAATATTAATATATATATATATATATATATATATATATATATATATATATATATATATATATATATATATATATATATATATATACTAGCTGATTTTGCCTTCTAGCTTTCGCTTCACATTAATTATATATATATATATATATATGTATATATATATATATATAAATATATATATATATATATATATATATATATATATATATTAGGGTAGGTCGATTTTACACTTTTTTTTTAATATTAAAAAAAAGCACGTACCGAAAGTTGTATATAGACCTATTAAATACTCATGCAAAAAATTAGATCAAAAACTTCAGCGGTTTTTTGTAGCGTTTGGTATCAAAGATCGTAGACAAGAATATACTGAAAATTCCTCGTTTTTGCAAGATTTGCTTGAATATTGGTGTGAAAACCAAATAATTTGTGCATTTAAAATCAGCGAATGTCCTTTTATTTTATAAAAATGATATTAATTAAAGAAATCTTCAAATTGAAAATTTGCCCCCCCCCCTCATTTTCAGTATCTGCTTTTGTAAACTACCTTTTAACGTTATGAATTAAACAGTAATATTTGAATACCTAAAAAAAATGATTTTTTTTCTGTTATAAGTGAAAATATAACAAGCAAAGAAATAAGGAAAAACCTAACACTATTTTAATGGAGCTTAATATTGAGAGTCAAATTGCTCCATATAAGACCCCTTAGACAAAAATGCTGGTCTCAATTTCTGACTCAAAACTTTGGCTGTAACGTGTTGATGCCTTGCTTCAAAACCATATACAGTTTGTGAAGCTTCTGTTATTAACTTAACTGCCCGTTCCACGCCCTGAGAATGCCAAAAATGCAGCATAATTTTAAATCTATTAATTGTGTCCAATGTGTGGCATTAAAATTAATAGGTGATATTCTTTTTAATCTTTTCCTGGTTGACTCGTCACTCCTGAAAGAACAAATTAATTAATTGAATTATTAAAAAATTCCAATGTGTACTGCTTTAATAATTATGGTGAAATTAGATAAAATCTTTAAAAATCATTCTATAAATTGGAATAAATAATTGAGTCAGAAATATATGAATAAATATTACTTACCTAATGGCCAAAATTCGTTTTAAAGCTTCTTCTCTTACTTCAATCTCTTCAGATTTAACCATGGAATATAGAAAGTTTTCAGGCAGTAAACAAAATGTATTACCTTGTATATTTCTAAATGTGATATCTTGGATTTCCTGAGGCTGCTCCTTAATCCTCTGGGTCATATTAAAAATGTGCACTTGCTGATTGTGGAATTTACTATTTCTTTTAATTTCAAACCAAGAAGTGGCATACACATTTACAATAAAATTTACTACATAGTGTAATTTTGTTGTGTGCCTTTGTGGGTATGCACCACGAGTCCATAAACACATGAGCCTGATGGCCAAAGTTAACCATCTTGCTTGGTTTAAAGGACCAATTTTCCAGGAGGTATATCTAGAGTCAACCTTACCTCTAGAAATACCTACTGTGTATTCATAAAGGAGTCTTTGGTCAGAACTAAGCTCATGTATTTCATCAATTTTAAAAATTGACTCTAGAGGATTGCTAATAGTGGAAAATGATATTTGGGGTAAACCATGGCAATCATTTGAGCATAATTTCCCCAGAGGGCCACTGAATGTTGTAGAGCTGTTTGCGCAACCATCTATGTTCTTAAAAAGGGCTCTGAAAGGTAGTTCATTATGATGCAAAGAGCAACAAATTGTGTGAAGATATTTAAAAAGTTTTTTTTCTAAAATTGCAACCATTCCACCTTCGCAACCTGTGTTGGTATTAGTGTTGTCAACAAGTATAGCCTTGATACTGTTCTCACTGTGGAATTCATGCAAAACATCCACCACTCGATCTGCATGAACAGCACCTGTTGCACCACTATTAGGAAGAACTCTGTGTCAGATATTTACTTTCACATGGTGTTTCTTTTGTAAAAGTTAAATGGTGTTCTGGTCCCTTAGTTTTTTTCATAATTCTCTGTCTATATTCATCCATAATTTCCTTATACATCAATGTGCCATTATCCATTCTCCCATCAACTCCAATACATATAATATTTTAGGTGGGGTAAAAAGCCTTGGCTGAAATAGTTTTATTTGTCTACCTCCAACAAGGTCAGATGTGACACAAGGTCATGAAAGTGGGATTAGATAAGCCTGCGCTATAGAGGTGAGCACTCTGGCCATTAAGAAATTGACTGGGCAGCCCCGTCGGCATTCCCCTGTAGGGGCGTCTCAGACAGTTACCAATAAACTTACTCCTCCCCAAAGAGGGAAGGCAAAGCCTGGGAGGGTGCACCTCCTAGAATTGCACAGAACGGACAAGCCCATATAGACAGGCGTAAATGCAGACCCAAAGGCCCGGACGATACCGATTTATTTGGTGGGGTAAAAACCCCTGGCTGAACTAGATTTTATTTATCTATCTCCAACAAGGTAAGATTGACACAAGGTCAGGAAAGTGTGATGAGAAAGCCAGTGCTCGAGAGGTGAGCACTCTGGCAATTTAAAAATTGCCTGGGCAGCTCCGTCGGCATTCCCCGGTAGGGCCGCCTCAGACAGTAAGCAATAAACTTACTCCTCCCCAAAGAGGGAAGGCAAAACCTGGGAGGTGCACCTCCTAGAACTGCACAGGACGGACAAGCCCCAATAGACGGGCGTGAATCCAGACCCAAAGACCCGGACGATACCGGTTTATTTGGTGGGGAAAAAAACCCTGGCTGAACTAGTTTTTATTTATCTAACTCCCACAAGGTAAGGTGTGACAAAAGGTCGGGAAAGTGGGATTAGATAAGCAAGCGCTCGACAATTTAATATATATTTGTGATAATTTAATTTGTAAACACAGAATCAACACGTGAACTCAAATTCGCTCGTTGAATTTTCAACCGGTGAATACCATAAAAAATATCCAATAAATAAAACGCCTATGTAAATAAATAATTATTTATATATAAAATTAAATATTATAGTGTTTTATTCCTTTTTAATTTGAATATGTACATTTAATTTCTTAAGAAAAGGAATAATAAACTTTAAAATATTTATTCTTAAGTAATGTATTACTTTTGTTTGTTAAAACCCGGGTTTAATTTAAGGCGACACTTCTGCCGGTGAAATCTAGGCTGTGAGAAAAAATCTCGATTTATTTGATCTTAAAGTTGCAATGCTCAAATAAATACAAAGTTTTGAAGAAAAATATTTCTTGTGGTAACTTTTGACATTATTTGGCAACTTTCTTCGAGTGCGATAATTTACAGTTTCAAAATCGACCTCCCCTAATATATATATATATATATATATATATATATATTGCAAATCAGTTTTATTTAATATGCACTACTTAAGATATATATTTTATTGAAATTGGACCTATGTGGTTTTACGATGGACCTATATTTAAAAGTTCAGTTTGAGTGTACCCTAGGGGACTCTTTTAACAGTATCAACATTTACTGAAATTTTGGGAATAAGCATCATTCTTAGTCATTTTCTTATGGTTTTAATTCCATTTGAATCTAAGGGGCAACAGTTTACAGTGGGGGGGGGCACCCGTGGACCTTCACTGAAAAGTCATTAGCCTACATGCCAATTTTCAAGCAATTTTGTCCAGCGGTTTGGGTGAACATAAGACACAAAGATTAGGCAGGCACATTAACACGCAGATTTACTACTTGATATATATATATATATATATATATATATATATATATATATATATATATATATATATATATATATATATTATGTTTACAGATTATTAAATATTAAACATTCGGTAATGGTTTGAAAAAATATTTGGAACTGAAAAGTATCTGCTTACTTAAATTATATTCCATGATAAATCCCAGTATACTGAAATCATATGCTCTTAATAGGGGTAAGATGAAAATCCATATACACATAATGTACAAAAGCAAGGAAATTCCCAAATGTTTACACTTGTATTGTCATTAAGGGTATGACTACATATCAACCAAACCATTTCATTATCACATCACTACAGTATAAATCTCTATGCATGAGTGGATGAAGTGTGTGAGATGCGCTGAAGAAAAATTCCTACCAGTAAAATACATAGCCCTGATGTACTCGCATACCCTTAATTACAATAACAGTGCAAAGATTTGGAATTTCCTTGCTTTTGTACATTTAGTGTATATGAATTTTCATCTTAACCCTATTAAGGGCATATGATTTCAGTATACTGGCATTTTTCATGGAATATCACTACTTTTGTGAAGGCTATAGCTCAATACAATGCCTTCTCATAACTGATATAGTTGGTAGTTTGACTAATCAATGTATATGATACACTGACATTAAAATGCCATCAACTAGACACTAGAACCTCTATATTTGCCAACAATCAGCTGAATCCATCAAATGGTCGATATGATATAGAATAAAGTGTATGAATATTGGTCAATTTTTAGTTTTTTTTTAATTTTCTGGAAAACTAAGGTATATGGTAAACTGAAATTAAAATGCCATCAACTAGACCCTAGAACCTCTATCTCTGCCAAAAATCAGCTGAATCCATCAAATAGTTTATAAGATACAGGGTGGCACATACGTGCGTACGTACTTACGTACGTACACACATATAACATGATTTCATGATTAAACTTTCTGGATCTCTGGATTGCCTTGTCTAATGACATTCTACACACTTCTAGAACCTATAAAATAAAAAGTTTTTGCAAAGTTTTAACTAATTTTGTTTATTGGTTTTTGAGTTATGATTGATCAAAGAAATGAGATTTCCAGTATAGGCCATTCGTAAAGTCTATTAAGGGATAGATCGCTCTCGCGCCTCACTTGATTAATAAGCTGGTGGATGTGTAACATGATGTCAAAAAATAACTTTTGGTAACTTTTGAAATAAATAAATTTTAATTTGTGTCGCCATTTAGTTAGTTGACAACATTCCATGGTTTATTAAGAAAATGTTGAGATTGTCAGACGTTTCATCTTTTTGCTTAACTTGACTTAGTGTATACTACAGGGAGCTTCGACTCATTATTTTTGAAAACCAAATTCCGCGACTGATCACGGTCTTAGGCCAGTATTCCATCATTTGTCCAAGTTTGCGTATGAGTCTCGGCCAATCTAGTTGGTGTTCGTACTCGTGATACTTCTACGACGAAATCGTAATTATATGAAAACTTTATACAGCTGAAAACAGATAGCTGCGAACCATGTCCAAGGACCATCATCCTTTTGTCTGTAAATAGTGTGGTGTCATTAGCGCAACGAATACTAGTAAAGAGGTTTTCTTTGTAAACACCAATCTGTTATTACAAATTCTAACAGAAGGTGATAGATAAGAGTGTTGCATAGCCCTTCACCTGGGCAGCGGTGGTACTCGTTTCGTATACTCGTCCCATAACGGGTCGTGGCAGTTCTCGTTAAACTCGTCATTTTTAAAACAGCAAAAATCATATAGTTTGCATACCTTTAAATTTCTCCTACACCGCGTACAGGTGCGCCGTCTCGATGTCGTCTAGTGGTTGAAGTCTTTCTTCTTCCTTTCCTGCCATGAACCACGCCGCTGCAACACAAAACCTCGTGATCGGGTCGGAAGATAAGCAATCTTTTTAAATTTAATTTCAGTTTTATTTCAAGCGTTGGCTATCCGTCAGCTGGGAGATGTTCACTAACGTCGAGAAAGTTACTGCTTTATCGTAGTTACTTATCAATTAATTCTTAACCATTCGCGGAGGGGAGGAAAGAGATCCTTCTCCTATATTTTCTTAGGGAAATAATTCCCTCATGTAGTGACAGATTACATGGCAAAAATCACGTCCGATAGGCTCGTCTACAAAACCCAGACTACTAAAACTCGCTTCACACGAAGAACGAGTGATGTCACGGATCCCTCCATTTCCCATGCAAAGGCCACTGACGTCACAGAGCTTCTCGCATGTGCACATTGTCCTTGATCTGAGGTATCGTCACGCGGTGCCCCTGCCACGTCTGTTAGCTCCGACTGTGAGATCAAGCCATATTCTGCACTCGCCTGCACAGGTCCGCCCGCACTAAATCGCGCAAGCTAAACCAACGATTTCCATAGGGCCATTATCCAACAAGAGAACCTTGGCGTACTACTACATGTTTTGTCAACTTCATTGTTATTATTTAATTAGATGTTTACATAATTTCAATTATTTAAACAATATACACCCTCATGTTATTATAAAAGCTTGCATATTTTACAGAATTATAAAATTGAATACAACTTGCGCTGAATGATATGCAGTAAAATATTCAATGGGATACCCAACGGGTCACATTTTTTTAAATAATATAATAACAGAATATTATATAGGTGTGTTTATAGAATTATATAAGTGTATTTTTAACAAAAATCATCTGAAAATAGATGATCATTTTAAAATACTCAGTTCAAATTTTTCTTGGCAACAATGGCGTGCAAAGGTCTGGCGATGTCCAAGGTGAACTCCTTGATCGTATGCCTCAAATACTTTAGTATAAGTCCTAGTGCTGAGAAATATTATGTGAAAGGTAGATAATTTGCATAATATTGGACGCCCCCCAATTTAGATTATATTTGTACGGCTAAATGTACGTGATTGAATCTGTAGTCGTACATTATGACGATATGGTTGATTTTCCCACTAGTGTAGACTTTAATAAAATCTTAACGTTTATTTAACTTTGTGAATATTACAGTTTTCTTCGGTAATGAGTGTATACTTTTCAATACACGCAATGTTAGCTGCAATACCTTTTTCTTTGTTATTTAATGTTTGTAGTTTCAGTGAGTTATGTGCAGGCAACATTTACCTTTGAAAATTATACATAAAATAAAATTTTCAAATCCAATGTTGCCGATAATATTTACAATTACATTGTCGGCGTTTTCCTATCCTCTGATTAAAAGTGTTTATCTTTGAAAATCCATGGATTAAGGATATGAAGCTCCTTGCTCTGAACTTTTGATGTTCTAATAAATATTGTATCTTTACAATTTATGTTCTAATCTTTCATCTCCAGAATTGATTGATCTATGTAATATATTGAGCTTTATATTATAACTATAGATTATTATTAAACGATAATTCAATAATCTTTAATTTAATTCAACTTTAAATATATATATATATATATATATATATATATATATATATATATATATATATATATATATATATATATATATATATATAAGAGGATTTAATGAATTAGAACATTCTAATTGTTCAAAGAATTAGAACAACAAGTCAAGTATGGCGTAAGGTCGTTTCCAAAACATTCTGGAAATACTTTATTTTTTTATTTTTTATTTTTTAATTAAATGTTTTTTTTACAAAGCCACTCAAAAACGTCTATATATATATATATATATATGTATATATAAATGGTGGTTTGTATTAAGAAAGGTGAAGTCAATGCAGAGAGCTGGGTTGATGAGAAGCTTAAAAGAACAAATTAAACAATCAAACGAAAGGACTTACAACGATGTATTTATTCTTTTTTTTCAGTGTTACATGAACAGCAAGTATGGTGCCGGCTGTGTGTGATGTCCGGATCATGAGTAGAAACCACTTGATATTTCGGGAAAATCTCTCGTTGTCAAAATGGGCACAAAAGAAAAGTCCGACTGTGTGGAATTCACTAAGATTGTTGCCAGAAAGTAGAACTGGAAACAGGCACGTCCCGCAGATATACAGATGCTGCAGAAAATAATACATCAATATTATTTTTTAAATTGAACAAAAATTTGTATGTATATATATATATATATATATATATATATATATATATATATATATATATATATATATATATATATATATATATATATAGTCAGGCAAATATAATTAAATCACAAATAATGTTTTTTCGAAGTAACGTTTTTTTTTAATTTTTTCATTTTTTCGAATAGTCTCTTAAATTTTTCGGGTAAATTGGTTTACATGGATGTATGTTACCTTTTTATTTCTTGTTTCGCGAGTACTTAGGGAGACAATTTATCAAACCATCATCCGGAAGGTCTTGCTGTGTTCACAATTATGTCTTAACTGCTTAGTTCTCGAAGGCGAGTGGCTTGGAATTAGCATATGTAGTGATGAGAACTTCTATCCGAACTTTATAACGTCATAACTAAGAATGTACTAATGTGAATGGGTTCAACAATTTTGTAATATGTTGATGTTCGTATCATGGTGTATTATTTTTGTATTATTAATTAAAATACGACAATATTATCTCTTAGGCTCCTTTACATATCTCCTACACTAACCCAATTTCTCAATAGCGAAATAAAACATGACACTTCCATCTTCTAAATATAGACACATTTATTTAATAATAGAGACACTATAAACCAGGATACTAACATAAACATATTAAAAGTTATTGAAACAATTTACATTTAAACAAGACATCCCAAAATTGAAAACATTAATTACAAAACTAGTAACAATATTTTAAATTATCTAGCGTAGTAATACAAATTATTAGCCGTTAAACTTTCATCCATTTAAATTTAGAACGCGCTTTGCACGTTTATATATATAGACGTTTGAGTGTGTAAGAATGTGTTTACGCACATTTAAGCCATCTTTTAACTTATATTTTTTATTAAATACAATAAAATACATATAACGCATATCATATTTATATATTTTCGAGCCACTCAATCGTTTTTGCTCTTCCGACATCAAATAAAACACACGCTGTAAGAGTTGAGTTCTGAGATCTAGTAGATCGTGGAGCATGCTTGAACTTCCGTCCTGCTCTTTGCCTGTTTTCATTTGATTACGTAGCTACAAAGCAAGTAGCGCATAACGAGACATCCAGGTGCCAACAGCACATAATTCATGTTCATCATGAAAACGATTTCTTTTGTTTACTATAACAAAAGAACGCTTATTGATGATTCAAAAATAGCTTTTCAAACACGCCATGGTTTGATAATGATAGATGTGTTTGTACAATGTCGCCTAGAATGGAGAAGAGTAATCTCAAATCCACGCAAAATGTTGATCATGTAAATTCCTTATACGAAGAACAAATATCCACCATTCGAAATAAATTAAGATATATTTTGAAAATATTCAAATTCATTTCCAAAACGTAAAATCTAAGCTTTGGATGTTACGTATCTTTAGAAAGTAATGAGGTATATTTTAAAAATAAATGAATTAACATTTTTGGGGCAGAACTGTTAGACCTAGTAGCCATATAAGTCCCTATGAAGATTGATCATGTGTGCTCTTTCTTTGTTATTGGCGTGTACGTTAAGAGGCAGATCGCAATAGCTATATAAACAATCAGTCGTGACATTAGCACACATGTACAGACGTACAGCACAATCAGCGGTGTATCCATCTGAATGCTTACCTGTAAATAGATGCAATAAATGTGTTAGGTTTTATACTTCGTTCATGCATTACTTTGTTCGTAACTAAAAGATTACTGAGTGTTAGTTCATCAGAACATAGCAGACACAACTATATAACGCTGTTTAATGATGAAAAGTCTAATCCCTTTATCAAAAATAATGGTCGTTTAATTCAATCACCTAAAATAGCTAAATGTTCAAATGAATATATGTTGTTATTTTTAATCTAAATCAAGTTTAAAATCATATAAACTTAATAAAGTTTTAAAATTAAACAATCTAAATAAACTTTAAAAATAAAAAACCTTAATAAAGTTTAAAAATTAAAACACTTAATGAAGTTCAACAATTAAAATACTTAATAAAGTTTACAATTAAAATACTTAATAAAGTTTAACAATTAAAATACTTAATGAAGTTCAAAAATTAAAACACTTAATAAAGTTTAACAATTAAAATACTTAATAAAGTTCAAAAATTAAAACACTTAATAAAGTTTAACAATTAAAACACTTAATAAAGTTAAAAAATTAAAACACTTAATTAAGTTTAACAATTAAAATACTTAATAAAGTTTAACAATTAAAACACCTAATAAAGTTAACAATTAAAACACTTAATAAAGTTCAACAATTAAAATACTTCATAAAGTTACAAATTAAGATACTTAATAAAGTTAAAAAATTAAAACACTCAATAAAGTTTTTAAATGAAAATATTTAATAAAGTTTAAAAATTAAAACACTTAATAGAGTTAAAAATTAAAACACTCAATAAAGTTTTAAAATAAAAACACTCAATAAAGTTTTAAAATGAAAATACTTAATAAAGTTTAAAAATTAAAACACTTAATGAAGTTCAAAAATTAAAACTCTTAATAAAGTTAAAAATTAAAACACTTAATAAAGTTTAACAATTAAAATACTTAATAAAGTTACAAATTAAAATACTTAATAAAGTCAAAAGATTAAAACACTCAATAAAATTTTAAAATGAAAATACTTAATAAAGTTCAAAAATCAAAATGCTTAATGAAGTTTAAACATTAAAACACTCAATAAAGTTTTACAATAAAAACACTTAATGAAGTTTAAAAATTCAAATACTTAATCAAGTTTTAAAATGAAAACACTTAATTAAGTTCAAAAATTAAAATACTTAATAAAGTTTAACAATTAAAATACTTAATGAAGTTTTAAAATGAAAACACTTAATAAACTTCAAAAATCAAAACACTTAATTAAGTTTAACAATTAAAAAACTTAATGAAGTTCAAGAATTAAAACATTTAATGAAGTTTAAAAATTAAAACACTTAATAAACTTCAAAAGTCAAAACACTTAATTAAGTTTAACAATTAAAATACTTAATGAAGTTCAAAAATTAAAACATTTAATGAAGTTTAAAAATGAAAACACTTAATTAAGTTCAAAAATTAAAATACTTAATGAAGTTTAAAAATTAAAACACTTAATTAAGTTTTAAAATTAAAATACTTACTAAAGTTCAAAAATTAAAATAATTAATGAAGTTCAAAAATTAAAATACTCAATAAAGTTCAAAAATTTAAAAAACTTGATGAAGTTGTAAAATTAATAAACTTAATAATTATTAATTTTACAACTTTATATTACTTAGCTGTAATTGGCACTACGCGCATTCATCGTCATTTTCCATTATCTGTCAGATTTAGCTAATGTAATTAGTCGTTTCAGTCTGTTTCGTTAATGTGGCAGTTACGCTGAGGTATTCAACCGATGTTTTGTTATTAAAAACTGTGTTCTGCGGCTACGGTAGTCAAATGACATCCCGTAGTTGCAATCAGTCCTCCATGCTAGTCCAGCCCATCTGGCCTTGTCATGCGCAAGTTGTCGTAGGCAATGAAGTTGTTTCGCTGTACGTAGTGGTCCTAGTTCTGCCTGCTTGAGATCATCACGTAGTGTGCCCAGCAGATTTGTGCAGTGCCGTCCTAGTCGCGGTTGGTAGGCTTGCGAGCCAGTAACGGCAAAGTGTGTGCCCTCTGTGCGGGAGTGATAGGGTCCATTCGTAGGTCATGGCCTAACATAGACCATCTTTGTTCAACCGACGATAAATAGTAATTATATTTATTTATATAATTTGTATAATAAGGTACTGTACTAACTTTGGATGTTATTCTCAACACCTTTCCGCCTATGTGACTGACTTTTTTTCAGGGATCTTCTGCCGAACTTAGGAATCTGTACGGAATTTAAAACGGAACTCTTTTAAATCAACGGCTCTCGTCCAATCAGACATAACTGGACACATGTCTTAAGTAATATGTAATTGTATTCTTAGTAGTGTACTGATGATTGCACCTTCAACCCCAAAAGACTGCCACTTAGAACTGCGTATTACTTTAGCATTTAACCCTTTACGCTACATGCTCTCGCGTAATGGATAAAGTGCTGAAGTAATAATCAGTTATATATGACAGTTATCTGAATGTAAAGGTTCAATCCTCAGTGAGGGCGATACTTAGTATACAATTGCGAATTACTTAAGACTTCTGTCCGGTCATGGCTGACGGTACGAGGACAAGCTTTATTTATGTTATAATTTAATATCAAATACTGCTGGCTATTAAACAATATCGAAATCTTATGTTTGTTGTTTTATGAATTGAATACAGCCTCTCTCTATATTTTCTTTTACTCTCCCCTCCTCTCTCGCTCTCTACTTAATCTTCAAAATGGTGGTCTTTCACAGAATTAACACAGGAAAACAATTGTTCTCGACATTGTTCTTGAAGTACGAGTAGGAAATATACATTCATGACAACACATCTCTTAGTTATTACGTTTTCACACAGCATTACATATGTACATAAGAAGAATGGCAGTATTATATATAATATATATGGAATAATATATACATAAATACATGTTTCATGCATTATTAAGTAATTAATTAATACTAATTCTTAATGCGATAAAATATGTTCAATATCGGGGAAAGTGCATTATCTGTCTGTTTTGTGCTGAAACATCAAATCAATGAAAACATTAAAACGCCTTTGATTTTTAGAGTTGTTCAGATTGACATCGATACATTTGGCGATCATCGAGGTCTAACTCTGATATTATCTATGGAAGCCTCTAATCACGTCAGGTTTCAATTTGAGATGTGCTTATTTAATTTCTCTTTTAAACTGCAGCCATATGAACAGTAATTTAATTAACTATATATATATATATATATATATATATATTTATATATATATATATATATATATATATATATATATATTCGGAATCAAAGGAACAATGTTACAGACAAAATGTAAATCTAAAAATGGAATAAAGGATGAGCAAATCAACAACTAGCAAAAATAAACTCAAAAACACTTATTGAATAGTTCTACCGAAATATTTCGATTGTTAAAATACAATCATAATCAGTTGGTAGCAGAACTTTAATTAAAAAAAAGAAAGTTTAAAATGTATACAAAGAACGCAATTTGGAAAAAAATATATAGTCAAGTGTAATAAACAGTAGAAAGGGAGAGAGAAAGAAAGTAATGTTAAAAAAGAAAAAGAAAGATAGAAAAAAAAATCAACCGTTAGCATGAAAGCCGATCTGAAACGCTGTAAGTTAATAAAGTTGTGAAGGAGGATTAGTAGTATTTTTTTCCAAATTGCGTTCCTTGTATGAATTTAAAAACTTCTCCGTTTTTAATTAAAGTGCTGCTACCAACTGATGATGATTGTATTTTAAAAATTGAAATATTTTTGCAGAACTATTCAATATGTGTTTTCGAGTTTATTTTTATCGAGTCTATTTGTTGATTTGCTTATTCTTTTATTCTATTTTTATTTTTACATCAGTTGTTAAACACCGAAGTCGTTCAAATAAAAGCATTTTTTAAATTATTTCCTTAAACCATGCTTTTCAAAATAGTATATAATTCATTTAAAAGGAACAAAAATAAGTGTTTCTTGTTTCTAATTTCTGTAAACAACCCTCATACCTTAGAAACACTCTTCAAAGATGTGATCAATTCTTCTTTTTTTACTAGACCTACCAGGCGCGTGCACATCGAAAACACACTTTATTAAATCTTTGTGTCAGCGACTTCGGACATATATTTTTCTGTTTTCACAGGAGGATCACCCCTCCTAGAGACTTTATTAGGGAAATGAAAAAAAAACCCAAAAAATACAGCTCTGTTGAAGGTAAATTTCTTTACCGATAGTCTAAGTTTATATATACATAATTTTTATTTATTTAGAAAAAAATAATTGCTTGTGGTTTCTAATTTCTGTAAAGAAAAACAAAATCTTATATATCTAATTTGTCGATTAATAAAACCAACGGCGTGACCAAAACAATGTAATCACATTACTCTTCAATATTACGGATCTATTATCCAAGACATTCCAAGATATGTGTAACGTTATACAGTAATGCTCTTTTTACAGAACTGGCATGAAAAAATAATGGGTGGATGTTGAGGAAAAAGAAACATGTAAAACGGAACTGATAGGATTTCATGTTGTTTTCAAATTCACAAAATGATATAAACGGAGATAAATGTAAGAAAAAAGGGAGAGAAAAGAGATAGGAAAATTATCTTTCGGATATATATATATATATATATATATATATATATATATATATATATATATATATATATATATATGTATTGTTGGGTTACTTAAACATAACAGTGTGTATTTGGCCGATATATTTTACCTTTTGAAATTTCTTTATTTTTTACTAGCAGTTGTGTCATTGCGGTAATTGTCCTCTGAGGAGAATATTTTCTTTGGAAATCGATGGTTTTAGGACTCTGTAATACTTTGCCATTGACATTTTTATATATAATAAAGTCTGATTAATTTCTTATTTTATTTTGTCATTCAATCTATTATTATATATCTATCGTATGTAAGTAAAAATAATTTTATATACTTTATTTCAAATGAATATATATATATATATATATATATATATATATATATATATATATATATATATATATATATATATATATGTATATACTTGGGGGTCTAATATATATATACATATATATATATCAATATATATATATATATATTTTATATATGTGTATATATATATATATATATATATATATATATATATTTGTATAGTTCGGCAGCAAGTCATTTGTTATGTAAGCGTCATTAAATACCACGGAGTTCTCTCTCTTCACGATCTTTCTTGTCAATTTCTCGACGCGGCCAGCGATTCTTTGGTTTTCGGGTGTTAACCGGTAGAGTATGGCACCTAACGTTTTGTTGTTGACCAACCTTTAGCGCTATCGGCCTCTCGACTGTCTTCAGGAGGCCGTGTCTTATTCTTACTAAGAGCCGTATTTATAGTGTTATTTTAAGTTATATATCTATATTTTTTACATAGGTATGCATATATATATATATATATATATATATATATATATATATATATATATATATATATATCTTTATTTATTATTTTATTTCATAGGATATATATATATACATATATATATATTCTATGAAATATATGTGTGTGTATGGGAAATGAAAACGGATAAAAAAAGGATATTTTTTTAATATATTCATCAACGTTTCGTCTTCATTGTAAGACTTCCTCAGGAAAATGTCATGTAAGTACATCAAAATATTGGGTTGACATGATGGGTTAATAAGGACAAGTATTAGCCGTGGCTACTATGAGCGCTGGAGGAGAGTCCTGGCTTCGAGAAGTAAGTAGTGGGTACCGTTAAGGCAGCAGTGAAAAAGGGAGGTGTGACGTGAATCTTTCCTCTGTGATTGTGATGTAGTATTGAATTACATAAATATACTGAATATGGCATAGCTCTAGCTTTAAACTATGAACCTATTACAAGTGCTTGATGTTACAAAATAAATACACATATATGTTACAAAATTAAAAATACACACATATATATATATACATATATATATATATATATATATATATATATATATATATATATGATTATATTTTTTAATACAGATATGGAGAAAATCGGCGACATTTGCATATCGATGTTATCGATCAACAGCTGTTAGAAACTGAGTAAAGAAGAAAATAATTAAAAAGTAAAAATCTGGAACTTCATGTGCTCAGATTTTGTCGTGACTTACCAAATTTTTAATTTTGAGTTTCAATGTAAGAGAAGAACACTTAATATTATTCACTTCATTACTAACTGTATAGAGAATTCATGAGAACTTTAATAAAATAGTTGTATATCTACTTATCTCATCTCAATCTCATCTCATCTATTATATAAATCCCACCTGTCTGTATGTATGTATGTATGTATGTATGTATGTATGTAAAGCTTCTCCTCCGAAAGTACCCAACAAACGGTCACACGGGTGACATCATTCCGACCGGCCAGCCCAGTGTAATATCTCAGAACCGGAAAAAAATGACTCTTCCGGGGTCGACTGAGCACTTTTCTCCAATGGGGTGTAGCTTTTAACTCCATTTTTCAACGTTGTTTAGTACTAATTTACGAATAAATCAATGCTATCATGTATAATTTTAAAAATAATGCAAAGTCACGATAAACCAGAAATGACGTCAGAGAGTGGCAGGAAGAAATTCACTCAGACTGCAACCATTTTTTCCTTTCTTTCTATTTTCCCTCTCACTCCCACACTTTCTTTCTTAATTATTAATAGACGCTAATATTCCTCCCCCCTCCCTTCCTATGGCTGTTCTGTTATGATGATAGACATTACCTCCTCCTTTCAGGCCAAATTGTGGGGGGGGGGGGGTCGGAATTCGCCGGTGTGAGCGCCTCAGGCCAAATTTGGGGTAATGGGGAGTATCGGTATTCGCCGGTGGGCGCCTCAGGCCAAATTTGAGGAGGGGGAGTGTCGGCATTCGCCGGTGGGGCGCCTCAGGCGAAATTTGGGTGTGGGGGAGAGTCGGCAGTCGCCGGTGTGAGCGCCTCAGGCGAAATTTAGGGGCGGGGGAGTGTCGACATTCGCCGGTGTGAGCGCTTCAGGCCAAATTTGGGGGAGAGGGGAGTATCGGTATTCGGCGGTGGGGCCCCTCAGGCGAAATTCGGGGGAGTGTCGGCATTCGGCGGTGGGGCGCCTCAGGCCAAATCAGGGGATGGGGGAGGATCGGCATTCGGCGGCGGGGCGCCTCAGGCCAAATCTGGGGATGGGGGAATGTCGGCATTCGCCAGTATGAGCGCCTCAGGCCAAATCTGGGGAGTGTCAGCATTCCGCGGTGGGGAGCCTCAGGCCAAATTTGGGGAGGGGGAGTGTCGGCATTCGCCGATGTGAGCGCCTCAGGCCAAATTTGGGAGAGGGGAGTATTCGTCAGTGAGAGAGAGATCCCGACCGTGGGAGCGTATCAGCCTCTACTTTAGGGGAGAGGAAGTTCGCCAAAGGAAAAGGGATTAAAAAATAAAATGATAATCTGATTTTTGATTCGACATTGTAAGATCGACACCTATCGGATAGGACTAGATAATACACTTGATCTCAAGGCAATAAAATGCCGAGAACAGATACTACACTTTGATCTTAGCCAAAAGGCCAATTTATTTATTTAGGCAGGTGAGTTCCTTCGGACAACCCTCATCTTTATCTACAGATGAAGATTTTACAAACCTTGGGAACTCACCAGACCTTAGGCATAGTGCCCGTTATGTAGGGGAGGGGGGGTCGGGGATAAGTGAGACAAGCTGTTCAATGTTTTTTATTTCACAAAATTTTACAAACAACATAAAAAAGAACATTTGCTGACTCCAAACTAGATTCTTGCACCAAAATACCGCATTCACTCTGTGGGTTGATCCCTACTTAAAATATCCCCAAAAAACATCGATGTAAAAAAGAATTATCGTGGGAGTGGGAAAAAATATTAAAAACACCCAAAAAGAAAGAAAAATAAAGAACGAAATAAAATGGTAAAAAAGTTAGTATGGCCCGGCTTTCCCTCATAACTAAGTGTTAGACCGCCCACTATTTTCCGGCACGAGACCAAAAACAAGCGGGTCGGTCACTAAATTCATCGGGAATGGGATCATGGGGTGGATGGCGTCTTCCAAGATAGTAAAGCCAAGGGTTTCAAAAGACCGGGGACAAAATAAAACAGTGGAAGTGGGAATCTCTGGAAGCTCTCTAGTGCCGGCAAAAATAAAATAGGGACAGGATAACTTTCATTCCTACTAGTTTAAGAGGTTACCAGTTTTTTAAAATAAATCCAAAAAACTCTACAGGGGTGGGTTCCGTAGAACCCAGTACCGCGTGTGCCATAACTATGGAGGGAACACGAACTCAAACTTGGCGCCTCGTCGGATGCACAAACTAGTGTCATGCCCCCATCTCCTATCGAAATCCATGCGATGTAATCTGATCTTCACTTTAAGTTGGTGTTTAAAGTAAACTATCAGATCCCGATCCGAAACAGATCCAACCCCATGAACCTCATTAAGACGTGTAACCCACGTCACTAGTCTTGCTACGGCTAGGATGGCTAGAAACACCATTCGTTTCTCCCCAGACCACGGCGGTGCTGCGTTGTTGATGACAGATGCTACATCCAGGACCATCGGCTGCTCGGCGTCGATGCGGGCCGTCACCTCCCTGATGTATCCCCAGAGATGTCGAAGTTTGCTGCAGGTGAAGAAGGCGTGCTCGGCCGTTTCTTCTTCGTCGTCTTCACAGCGCGGGCATAAGGGGACGTCCCTTAAACCATCTCTGCATAATCTGCCATAGAGGGGCAGTGCGTTCCGAACCAGTCGGCAGGTCAAAGAATACTCAGAATTGTTGAGATAACTCTGGCCTGGCGCCCAATTCCACTGGGAGCGGGCCTCCTCCCTCGACAATCCAAGCCGCTCCTCAAGTGGGTCCGAAGCGGTACCCTCCACTAGATCCCGATATAGTCTCTTCCTAGACCGGGCAAGGTTACTGGACCCCGGCAACGCTCTAAGCGCGGCCCGGCATTCGGCGAAGAACAAGGGCTCCCCTCTCGGCCTACGTCGTCCTTCGACCGAGAGGTCGGGTATGAGGTTGGGAAAGGCGCTCCCGACCGCAGGGACCCACGGAGTGTCTTCCATCAAAGTCCGACTCAGGAAAGCCAGTCTCTCGGCATGTCGATGACTTGCCAAGTCAGGCATCCCCAAGCCTCCCACACTCGGAACTTGAGTACAGACCTGTCTGCGGACGTACGCTTTCCGGCCCTTCCAAAGAAGCGAGAAGAGTAAGCGCGTGAAAGCGATAAGGCGGGTCGCAGGCAGTGGTAGTACAGACAGCCGGTAAAGGATGAGAGGAAAGACGTAAGTGGCGCACGCCTCCGCTCTGCCCTTTAAGGAAAGCTTCCTTCGAATCCAAGCCCGGACCGACGATTCGACCTTTGTCTGTACTTCCGACCAGTTCTTTTCCAGCTGGAGGCCCGGTCCGAACCACACGCCGAGGATTCGAACCGGGCCATCCGACCAGCTGAAGTCACCTGGAAGAGCGGTCTCTCCGCTCCAGGCACCCAACCGCAGGCCGTTCGACTTGCTGCGGTTGACTATGGCCCCTGTCACTTCTTCGTACCGAGCGAGCTCCCTAATCACCGTTCGAATGTCAGTACGGCTCGACACGAAAACGGTAACATCATCGGCAAACGCGGAAACCCTGACTCGCGCTTTGCGAGGAGGGATAGCGATCCCGCGCAGGACTGGTGTTGTCGCCTCATCCCTTAATTTGCGAAGGAAGGGTTCCAACGCCAGGATGTAGAGCAGGGGCGACAGCGGACAACCCTGACGTACCGACCGAGAAACAACGAACGATTCCGACCTCTTTCCATTGACTTGCACCACTGCCGTCGGCGAGTCATACAGAATAGAGATCCACCTGCGGAAGTCCGGACCAAAACCGGCAGCCGCTAAAACAGCTTTCAGGAAACCATGGTCGACCCTATCGAAAGCCTTGGACTGATCTAAATTGATCAGCGCGGCTTCAGCGTCGTCTTCTGTCCCCTCTATGATCATGCGAATCAAATGCAAGTTGTTCTGAATCGACCTCCCCTTCACAGCAAAGTTCTGCTCAGGCTTGATCAAATCACCGATAACAACCTGCAGGCGGTTCGCAAGAACGCGGGCCAAAATCTTTAACTCTGTGTTTAGCAGAGTTATGGGCCTGTAGTCGTCTAAATTTCCCCCACCAGGTTGGTCCCTCTTCTTCAGTAATGTGACCACTCCTTTGGTTACCTGTCCAGGGATTGACTCCTGAACAAACCAGTGGTTAAACACATCCTTCAGAATTGGGACAAACAGGGGCGACAGCCTCAAATACATTTCGTACGGCAGACCATCGAGTCCCGGAGATTTGTTCAAGCCGACCTGCTTCAACGCAGTAACGATCTCGCCCTCCGTAATCCTGCCATCACAGCCAGCTGCTCGAGCCGCCTCGAGGCGGGGCGAGTCAACCAAATAGCTGTCAAACTCCTGGCCGCGGAGTCTGGGCAGTTGGGTGAAGCGTTCCTCCAAATGCTCACGGAACCCCTCACAGATCCCACGAGACGATACCAGGGTATGTCCTTCCAGGTTTTTCACCTTCCGAATGTACCCATCCGAACCACGACGTAAAGCAGCCTTACGCTCAACAGCGTCAACGTTCACGGCTTCGTTAGAGACTTTCTTTAATCTAGCTCTAACTACTTGACCTTCATATCGCTCGCTAGCCAAGCGATTGAGGTCCCCCGTAATTAATGCTATCTCTAGGGGATCCCCCCAGCCACCGCCCGGGTCATCTTATCCTCTACTCGCTTTTGCGTCCTAGCCCTATCTTGAGCGAGGCGCTGGCTGTAGCGGACACAAAAGTTTCTAACCTGAGCCTTAGTTTTAACCCAGTACCTACTCCCGATAACCACCCCCACTAATCCCCGCTGGAGTAGTAACGTTAACTGTTCCCGGAAGTCTCGTATCTCCAGTAAGGAGGTATTAAACTTCCAGTACCCAGCCAACCTAGGCCTATCACTTAAGTTCAACCGGGCCGTAACCAATTTATGGTCCGAATGTCCTAACCAAGTGAACGTGGGACAAGATATGAAATCTACGTCGCCTCTTCTAACAAACATTCTGTCCAAGTAAGTACTCGGACAGAAGGCCGCGCTAGTATGCCACGTCCACATCTCCCGCCCTGGGTGATCAACGCGAAATCTGTCGACAAGATCGCATGAGGCCATCAGGTCAGACAGACTGATTTCCCACCTCGCCGACCCTCTATTCCCACCGACCTTATCTGTCTTGGGGTCTAGGATGGCATTCCAGTCCCCCATTAAAACTTATCGCTCCGGACCCTTGAGGAACGCCTCCAACCGTCGAAAAAAGGAAACCCTCTCGCCAGCAATGTTGGGCGCATAAACCGCAACGATCCGAAACTTGCTGTTTTCAACGGCAACATCGACCACGACCAGTCGTCCCACTGCATCCGCATGAACAACGCTCACCGCCGCAGGCAGGGTGCGTCTCACTAACAAAGAGATGCCACAACTATGAGCATCGCCATATGCTGAGTAGACGTCATAGTCGTCAGTCAGCACATCACAATCCCCATACGAATCGAAGTGGGTCTCTTCAATCGCAGCTACATCTACCTCACGGGCCACGAGATCCCTCAGCACGCGAGCAGCCCTGCTTCGGGATCTCATGCCCCTCACATTCCAACAAGCCAAGTTTAAATTTGTGGTCCCCGTCAAGGGAGTGAGGACGCCGAAGGTCTGACCGAGACTGCCGGTCAGCAGTTCGGACGAAATCCGTCCGTCTCGTGCCAAACCTCCCACGTCCACGGGGAAAGTTAATTTTAGAGCCCGAAAAAATGAGGGGTGAACATAAATGGGGACCCTCCCACTACATTTGGACTTAATTTCCTTAAATTAAGGGGGCTCCTCTTCTATAAGGGGTTGCTCCGGGATTGCGTCCTTGGCCGCCCTAAGCATTCTCCATAATGCTTTCTCCCTCCCGTTCCCGGTTTCCTGCCTCACAAACGTTATAATTTTGGGTGCATTTTTAAAATTTCGGGGGTCTTGCACCTGTTTTCCTCCTACGTGGGTGAAGCTCTCCAGCTGCTTAATATATCGCCTCTGCCTTCCATTGAGGTCTGATTGGACCTGTAATGAATCCGCCTCACAGATCCTTACCCCCGGCAGAAAGGGGAACCTCCTAGTCTTCTCCCGTCTCACTGGCGTAGGAGGAGGTGGTACCGGGACGACTTCTGGAATGACCTCTTGATTGCTTTCTGGAACGACTTCTGGCATGACTCCCTCAGCAGCTCCTCCTGGTTCGGAGGCCGGCGGCGCTACTGGGATGGGAGCCTCCTCTTCCCTCTGTCTCGCCGACACTGGGGACCTATCCCGAGGGCTGTTTAAGGGAGTGTAAAACTTGAGAGGAACATTTTCCTGTTCCATTGACTCGGAGGGGGCTAAAGATTTAATGTTTTCCTCCTCTCTTGCTGACTCCCGGACTTTTTTTGCTTTTGGGTCCTTCCTTTTGGGGGGCTCCATTGCTGCTTCCACCTCCTTTCCCTCTTCCTCCGATTCTGATGAGAGGGCTGTCAGCTTCCTCTTCAAAGCTGCAGGCATCGGTCTCCCCTTGGTTGGTATAGGGGTCGGGGTTGGCTTCCTCCCCTTCTCTGTGGACTCCTTGTCTACTGCTGCTGACGATGATGCCGACACTGCTGGCGCTTTTTGGGGAACAGCCGCCGGGGGCTTTGCTGTTATTCTTTGGGGGCAGTCCTTTGCCACATGCCCTGGCATCTGACAGCGCCAGCAATGTGGCCTTCTTCCCTCCACGATGATCGACATAGACCAGGATTCGCATTTTAACTGCGCTGGAATCGCCTGAAACCCCTGCCGGTTGACCCTCATCTTCAGCCTGTATTCTCCTGTCAGAATACCATGCATTCCGCGAGTCGGCACCACCTCCTCGACGTCGCCATACTGCGACATTATCGCTCCCAGATGGTCGGAGTCGATGCAGCATGGGACGCCGAGAACCTAAACTGACGCGCTTCTCCTTTCCATATATTCGGGTCTTAATTTCATGCCCTTCCAGACTAAGTCTCCGCCCATTGCTAGCTTTTCTGCTACCTCCTGGGTTGGGAGCAGCACATCCCACATTGCAAAGCTTTTCCTGAGGATATAGGAAGCTGGGATCTTCAAGCCCACCAGTGGTTCCATGACTCTCTCCTTCAGGATCCTACCAACCCATTCGCCTTTGCGTCCAAAGTTACGAAGGAGATGATCCTCTTCCTCAAATTTTCCAGCGTTCCCGGAGGCAGCTTCACTGTGTTTCCTTCAGTGAACTCCTTGTATTTTTCCTCGAACACTCTCCTATAATGTTCAGGAGTCTTCTGCTGTTTGGGTCCCCACACCTAACTAGTGGGTTTAGAGGAAGCCGTTACCTCGATCTTCTTTTTATTGGGGATCCGCGAACCAGAGTTGGACAGCCTTGGCCATGGTTCATTAGCCGCGATCCCCTTCCTCCTTTCCGGTCTGTGAGCTGGTTTACTTGGGCCCTCTCCACCTGATAGACTTTCATCCCCTGAGGAGCACCCTACAAATAAACCTGGGCGGTAGTTGTGTTCCGCCACCTTTAAGTCCCACGACTGGCTTTTCGTTAGTTTACTTTTATGAAAAGGGGTATCATCATACCCTTGGAAGAAAACTTCCGGAGACACCAATACTCTTGGAATCGCTGGCGTCTCCATTTCCAAAAGGAAATCCGACAACGATGGATTGTCGCTCGACGCGACACTCCCTCGTCGCGATGAAGAGGTGCCCTGCGTGGCAACACCTCCTGGGGAGCACACGAGCGTGTCTCCCCCCGACCGAACTGGAGTATCGCACGGCACGACACTCCCCAACAAAGCTCCAGAGGTGCCCTGCGGGGCAACACCTCCTGGGGAGCACTCGAGCGTGTCTCCCCTCGACCCGACTGGAGTGTCGCTCGACGCGACACTCACCGAACTCGCAACTGGGGCGCCCTTCGCGGCCACACCCCTCTCGCTGTCTTTAGCCAGGACAGCTCTGGCTTTTGAGGCCCAGGTGACCTCCATCTCAATCTGTGTCTGTCTGCCGACCACAACCCGCCGATTCGGAATCAGGGAGACCGTCGCCAAAAGGCACGTGAGTCTTCCCCGAACCTGCCGGCTGCTTAAGTTGGGACAAGCAGTCAGACTCTGAAAAAAGAATTAATTAATATTAATTGCCAAAAAAGTGGCTACAAGAAAGAAAAAAGTAAGAAACTTAGCTCTAAAACCAAGTGGGAGCTGGAACTAGATAGAGAAAAGTGAGAAATTAGCTCTAAAACCAAGTGGGAGCTGCCTCCCCAACGGGGGAGGAACTAGAAAGATCATAAAAAAAACAAAAAAAAGAGAAAAAAAGTGACAAAAGCCCCAAAGAGGGCAAGAAAACGCTTTAAACCTAGCCAACGGGCCCGGTAGCGGGACGCTTGGTCTTTGGGAAGACGAGAATGTCGTAACAGAGAACAGATACTACACTTTGATCTTAGCCAAAAGGCCAAGAAAGCGCCCGAAATTCAAAATGTTTATGTATTTACTGGAGTATTTATAACCAATATACAACAGTACAGCGGTCTATCCACTAGACACTGTTCAAATTACATTAATAAATTAACAAGTAATAATAACTATGATATTCTTTGAACAAACATTGTATAATACTATTTAACAAATTCTTACATGAGTTTTGATGATCAACAAAGAATTTTAGACTCCCCTAGGCCGTTTTTCTCTAATTCAACATAGCTTTTATACGCCATTTTTTAAACCGAAAATAACATTAATGTAGTATCTGTTTAGTATTAGTGTAGTATCTTTTTTGATTTACGATGGATATCCATAGTGCACCCCCATAGACTGGTATCGTCTTGGCCTTCGGGGCTTCATTCCGCCGGTCTATGGGTCTGTCCTGTGCAGTTCTAGGAGGTGCACCGTCCCAGGCTTTGCCTCCCCTCTTTGGGGAGGAGTAAGTTTATTGCTTACTGAAACGTCCCTACCGGGGAATCCCGACAGAGCTGCCCAGGCAATCTTTAATGGCTAGAGTGCTAATCTTCTCGGGCGCAGGCTTTTCAAGCCCCACTTGAAATTATTTGTTAGAGGATAGCTAAGGAAGAACGATAACTCACGTTTAAAAACACAATTAAGCTTTTAAAAACAAGGTTAGAGAATATACATAACATATAAAAGTGTATTCTCATGTAAAATTAACAGAGTAAGATGATGCGAGTATTCCGGAATCTATAAACCCAATCCTTAGGGGTCCATGGGGCATATTTCATCGGAGGGGGGGGGGCTTTTCAGTTATTTTTCATTATATTTTATAGTAATTTGAAATTGCTGAGTCATATTGTAATGTTTTATGGTTAGGTCACTACGTTTTATTGTTGGGTCACCACTTTTTATGGTTGGGTAACTACGTTTTATGGTTAAGTCACTACGTTTTATTGTTGGGTCACCACTTTTTATTGCTGGGTCACCACTTTTATTGTCTGGTCACCACTTTTTATGGTTGGGTCACTACGTTTTATGGTTAAGACTACGTTTTATTGTTGGGTCACCACTTTTTTGGGTTGGGTCACTACGTTTTATTGCTGGGTTACTACGTTTTATGGTAAGGTCACTACCTTTTATTGTAAGGTCACCACTTTTTATGGCTGGGTCACTACGTTTTATGGCTGGGTCACTACGTTTTATGCTTACTACGTTTTATTGCTGGGTCACAACTTTTTATTGTTGGGTCACTAAGTTTTATGGTTAGGTCACTACGTTTTATTGCTGGGTCACCACTTTTATTGTTGGATCACCACTTTTTATTGTTGGGTCACCAATTTTTGGTTGAGTCACCACGTTTTATTGCTGGGTCACCACTTTTTATCACTGGGTCACTACGTTTTATTGCTGGGTCACCACTTTTAATGGTTGGGTCACTACGTTTTATGGTTGGGTCACTACGTTTTATTGTTGGGTCACTACGATTTATGGTTAGGTCACTACGTTTTATTGTTGGGTCACGACTTTTTATTGCTGGGTCACCACTTCTTATTGCTGAGTCACCACTTTTATGTTTGGTCACTACGTTTTATTGCTGGATTACTACGTTTTATTGTTGGGTCACCACGTTTTATTATTGGGTCACAACTTTATTGTAGGATCACCATTTTTTATTGTTGGGTCACTACGTTTTAATGTTGGGTCACCACGTTTTATTGCTGGATCACTAAGTTTTATTGTTGGGTCACCACTTTTTATGGTAAGGTCACTATGTTTTATGGTTGGGTCACCACTTCTTATGGTTGGGTCACAACGTTTTATTGTTGGGTCACAACGTTTTATTGTTGAGTCACCACTTTTTTTGTTGGGTCACTACGTTTTATTGTTGCGTAACCACTTTTTATCGTTGGGTCACTACGTTTTATGGTTAGCTCACTACGTTTTATGGTTTGGGCCACTACGTTTTATGGTTAGGTCACTACGTTTTATTGTTGGGTCACCACTTTTTATGGTTGGGTAACTACGTTTTATTGTTGAGTCACTACGTTTTATTGGGTTGAGTCACTACGTTTTATTGTTGGGTCACTACGTTTTATTGTTAAGTCAGCACTGTTTATGGCTTGGTCACTACGTTTTATGTTTGGGTCACTAGGTTTTATGGTTATGTCATACGTTTTATTTCTGGGTGACCACTTTTAATTGTTGGGTCACCACTTTTATTGTTGGGTCACCACTTTTTATTGTTGGGTCACTACGTTTTATTGTTGGGTCACCACTTTTTATGGTTTGGTCACTACGTTGTATGGTTAGGTCACTAAGTTTTCTTTTTAGGTCACTACGATTCATGGTACGGTCACTAGGTTTTCTTGTTTGGACCCCACTTTTTATTGTTGGGTCACCACGTTTTATGGTATAATCACTACGTTTTATCGTTGGGTCACTACGTTTTATGGTTATGTCACTAGGTTTTTTATTTTTTATTGTTGGGTCACTACGTTTTAATGTTAGGTCACCACGTTTTATTGCTGGATCACTAAGATTTATTGTTGGGTCACCACTTTTTATGGTAAGGTCACTATGTTTTATGGTAGGGTCACCACTTCTTATGGTTAGGTCACAACGTTTTATTGTTGGGTCACAACGTTTTATTGTTGAGTAACCACTTTTTTTGTTGGGTCACTACGTTTTATTGTCGGGTCACCACTTTTTATCGTTGGGTCACTACGTTTTATGGTCAGCTCACTACGTTTTATGGTTTGGGCCACTACGTTTTATGGTTAGGTCACTACGTTTTATTGTTGGGTCACCACTTTTTATGGTTGGGTCACTGCGTTTTATTGTTAAGTCACTACGTTTTATTGTTGGGTCAACAAATTTTTGGGTTGGGTCACTACGTTTTATTGTTGGGTCATTACGTTTTATTGTTAGGTCACCACTTTTTTATGGCTGGGTCACTACGTTTTATGGTTGGGTTACTACGTTTTATGGTTATGGCACCACGTTTTATTTCTGGGTCACCACTTTTTATTGTTGGGTCACCACTTTTATTGTTGGGTCACCACTTTTTATTGTTGGGTCACTACGTTTTATTGTTCGGTCACCACTTTTTATGGTTGGGTCACTACGTTTTATGGTTGGGTCACTACGTTTTATTTTTGGGTCACTACGATTTATGGTACGGTCACTACGTTTACTTGTTTGGTCCTCACTTTTATTGTTGGGTCAGTACGTTTTATGGTATAATCACTACGTTTTATTGTTGGGTCACTATTTTTATTGTTGGGTCACCACTTTTTATGGTTGGGTCACTACATTGTATGGTTGGGTCACTACGTTTTATTGTTGGGTCACTACGATTTATGGTTGGGTCAATACGTTCTATGGTTAAGTCACTACGTTTTATTGTTGGGTCACCACTTTTTTGTTGAGTCACTACGTTTTATTGTTTGGTCACTACGTGTTATGGTTAGGTCACTACGTTTTATTGTTGGGTCACCACTTTTTATGATTGGGTCACTACGTTATAGTGTTGGGTCCCCACTTTTTTGGTTGGCTCACTACGTTTTATTGCTGGGTCACTACGTTTTATGGTTGGGTCACTACGTTTTATTGTATAGTCACTACGTTTTATTGCTGGGTCACCACTTTTGATTGTTGGATCACCACTATTATGTTTGGTCACCCCTTTTATGGTTGGGTCACCAATTTTTTTGTTGGGTCACTACGTTTTATTGCTCGGTCACTACTTTTTATTGTCGGGTCACTATGTTTGATTGTTGGGTCAACTTTTTTTATGGTTGGGTCACTACGTTTTATTGTTGGTCACTACGTTTTATTGTTGGGTCACTACGATTTATGATTAATTAACTACGTTTTATTGTTGGGTCACCACTTTTTATTGCTAGGTCACCACTTCTTATTGCTGGGTCACCAATTTTCTGGTTGGGTCACTACGTATTATTGTTGGGTCATTAGGTTTATTGCTGGGTAATCACTTTTTATTGTTGGGTCACCACTTTTATTGTTGAGTCACCACTTTTAATTGTTGGGTCACTACGTTTTATTGGTGGGTCACCACTTTTTATGGTTGGGTCACTACATTTTATGGTTGGGTCACTACGTTTTATTATTGGGTCACTACGATTTATTGTTAGGTAACTACGTTTTATTGTTGGGTCACCACTTTTTATTGTTGGGTTACTACGTTTTATGGTTTAATCACTACGTTTTATTGTTGGGTCACTACGTTTTATGGTTATGTCACTAGGTTTTTTTGTTTGGTCACATCTTTTTTTGTTTGGTCACATCTTTTTTTGTTTGGTCACTCCGTTTTATTGTTTGGTCACTACGTTTTATGGTTATGTTACTACGTTTTATTGTTGGGTCACCACTTTTTATTGCTGGGTCACTACTTTTTATTGTAGGGTCACCACTTTTTATTGTTGATTTACTACGTTTTACGGTTTAATCACTACGTTTTATTGTTGGGTCACCACTTTTTTGGTAGGGTCACTACGTTTTATTGTCGGGTCACTACGTTTTGTGGTTGGATCACTACGTTTTATGGTATAGTCACTACGTTTTATTGCTGGGTCACCACTTTTAATTGTTGGGTTTCCACTATTATGTCGGGTCACCCTTTTTATGGTTGGGCCACCAATTTTTTGGTTGGGTCACTACGTTTTATTGCTGGGTCACTACTTTTTATTGCCGGGTCACTACGTTTGATTGTTGGGTCACCTTTTTTTATGGTTGGTCACTACGTTTTATTGCTGAATCACTACGTTTTATTGTTGGGTCAGTAAGATTTATTGGTGGGTCACCACGTTTTATTATTGGGTCACAACTTTATTGTAAGATCACTATTTTTTATTGTTGGGTTACCACGTTTTAATGTTAAGTCACTACGTTTTATTGCTAGATCACTAAGTTTTATTGTTGGGTCACCACTTTTTATGGTAAGGTCACTATGTTTTATGGTTGGGTCACCACTTCTTATGGTTGAGTCGCAACGTTTTATTGTTGGATCACAACATTTTATTGTTGAGTCACCACTTTTTTTGTTGGGTCACTACGTTTTATTGTCGGGTCACCACTTTTTATCGTCAGGTCCCTACGTTTTATTGTTAAGTCACTACGTTTTACTGTTGGGTCAACACTTTTTTGGGTTGGGTCACTACGTTTTATTGTTGGGTCATTACGTTTTATTGTTAGGTCACCACTTTTTATGGCTGGGTCACTACGTTTTATTGTTGGGTCACTACGTTTTATGATTATGGCACCACGTTTTATTTCTGGGTCACCACTTTTTATTGTTGGGTCACCAACTTTTATTGTTGGGTCACTACGTTTTATTGTTGGGTCAATACGTTCTATGGTTAAGTCATTACGTTTTGTTGTTGGGTCACCACTTTTTTGTTGGGTCACTACGTTTTATTGTTTGGTCACGACGTGTTATGGTAAAGTCACTACATTTCATTGTTGGGTCACCACTTTTTATTGTTAGGTCACTACCTTTCATGGTATAATCACTACGTTTTATGGTTTGGTCACTACGATTTATGGTTGGGTCACTACGTTTTATGGTTAAGTCACTACGTTTAATTATTGGGTCACCACTTTTTTTGTTGGGTCACACTTTTTATTGCTGGGTCACAACTTTCATGGTTGGTCACTACGTTTTATTGCTGTGGCACTACGTTTTATTGCTGGGTCACCACTTTTTATTGTTGGGTCACTACGTTTTATGGTTGGGTCACTACATTTTATGGTTAAGTAACTACGTTTTATTGCTGGATCACCCCTTTTATTGTTGGGTCACCACTTTTTATTGTTGGGTCACAATTTTTTGGTTGGGTCACCACGTTTTATTGCTGGGTCACCACTTTTATAAGTGGGTCACTACGTTTTATTGCTACGTAACTACTTTTTATTGCCGGGTCACTACGTTTTATGGTTGGGTCACTACGATTTATGGTTAGATCACTACGTTTTATTGTTGGGTCACCACTTTTTATTGTTGGGTCAGTAAGTTTTATTGTTGGGTCACCACGTTTTTTTATTGGGTCACCACTTTATTGTAAGATCACTATTTTTTATTGTTGGGTCACCACGTTTTAATGTTAAGTCACCACGTTTTATTGCTGGATCACTAAGTTTTATTGTTGGGTCACTACTTTTTATGGTAAGGTAACTATGTTTTATGGTTGGGTCACCACTTTTTAAGGTTGAGTCACAACGTTTTATTGTTGGGTCACAACATTTTATTGTTGAGTTACCACTTTTTTGTTGGGTCACTACGTTTTATTGTCGGGTCACCACTTTTTATCGTTGGGTCACTACGTTTTAGTGTTAGCTCACTACGTTTTATTGTTGGGGCACCACTGTTTATGGTTAGGTCACTACGTTTTATTGTTAAGTCACTACGTTTTACTGTTGGGTCAACACTTTTTTGGGTTGGGTCACTACGTTTTATTGTTGGGTCATTACGTTTTATTGTTAAGTCACCACTTTTTATGGCTGGGTCACTACGTTTTATGGTTGGGTCACTACGTTTTATGATTATGGCGTTTAATTTCTGGGTCACCACTTTTTATTGTTGGGTCACCAATTTTAGTGTTGGGTCACCAATTTTTATTGTTGGGTCACTACGATTTATTGTTGGGTCAATACGTTCTATGGTTAAGTCATTAAGTTTTATTGTTGGTCACCACTTTTTTGTTTGGTCACTACGTTTTATTGTTTGGTCACTACGGGTCATGGTTAGGTCACTACGTTTTATTGTTGGGTCACCACTTTTTATGATTGGGTCACTACGTTTTATGGTTAAGTCACTACGTTTTATTGTTGGGTCACCACTTTTTATTGCTGGGTCCCTACGTTTTATTGTTGGGTCACCACTTTTTTGGTTGGGTCACTACGTTTTATTGCTGGGTCACTACGTTTTATGGTTGGGTCACTACGTTTTATGGTATAGTCACTACGTTTTATTGCTGGGTCACCACTTTTGATTGTTGGGTCACCACTATTATGTTGGGTCACCCGTTTTATGGTTGGGTCACCGATTTTTTTGTTCGGTCACTACGTTTTCTTGCTGGGTCACTACCTTTTATTGCCGGGTCACTACTTTTGATTGTTGGGTCACCTTATTTATTGCTGGGTCAGTACGTTTTATTGTTGGTCACTACATTTTATTGTTGAATCACTACGATTTATGATTAATTCACTACGTTTTATTGTTTGGTCACCACTTTTTATTGCTAGGTCACCACTTCTTATTGCTGAGTCACCACTTTTCTGGATGGTCACTACGTATCATTGTTGGGTCATTACGTTTTATTGCTGGGTAATCATTTTTTATTGTTGTGTCACCACTTTTATTGTTGGGTCACAACTTTTAATTGTTGGGTAACTACGTTTTATTGTTGGGTCACCATATTTTATGGTTGGGTCACTACGTTTGATGGTTAAGTCACTACGTTTTATTGTTGGGTCACATCTTTTTTTGTTGGGTCACTACGTTTTATTGTTTGGTCACTACGTTTTATGGTTATGTCACTACGTTTTATTGTTTGGTCACTACGTTTTATGGTTGGGTCACTACGTTTTATTGTTGGGTCACTACGATTTATGATTAGGTAACTACGTTTTATTGTTGGGTCATCACTTTTTATTGCTGGGTCACCACTTCTTATTGCTGGGTCACCACTTTCATGATTGGGTCACTACGTTTTATTTTTGGGTCATTAAGTTTTATTGTTAGGTCACCACTTTTTATGACTGGGTCACTACGTTTTATGGTTAAGTCACTACGTTTTATTGCTGGGTCACTACTTTTTATTGTTAGGTCGCTACCTTTTATGGTATAATCACTACGTTTTATGGTTGGGTCACTACGATTTATGGGTGGGTCACTACGTTTTATGGTTAAGTCACTACGTTTTATTTTTGGGTCACCACTTTTTACTGCTGGGTCACCACTTTTTATTGCTGGGTCACAACTTTCATGGTTGGTCACTACGTTTTATTGCTGGGTCACTACGTTTTATTGTTGGGTCACCACTTTTTATTGTTGGGTCACTACGTTTTATGGTTGGGTCACTATATTTTATGGTTAAGTCACTACGTTTTATTGCTGGATCACCCCTTTTATTGTTGGGTCACCATTTTTTATGGTTGGGTCACAATTTTTTGATTGGGTCACCACGTTTTATTGCTGCGTCACCACTTTTATTAGTGGGTCACTACGTTTTATTGCTAGGTCACCACTTTTAATAGTTGGGTCACCGCTTTTATGTTTGGTCACTACGTTTTATTGCTGGATCACTACGTTTTATTGTTGGGTCAGTAAGTTTTATTGTTGGGTCACCACGTTTTATTATTGGGTCACAACTTTATTGTAGGATCACCATTTTTTATTGTTGGGTCACTACGTTTTAATGTTAGGTCACCACGTTTTATTGCTGGATCACTAAGATTTATTGTTGGGTCACCACTTTTTATGGTAAGGTCACTATGTTTTATGGTAGGGTCACCACTTCTTATGGTTAGGTCACAACGTTTTATTGTTGGGTCACAACGTTTTATTGTTGAGTAACCACTTTTTTTGTTGGGTCACTACGTTTTATTGTCGGGTCACCACTTTTTATCGTTGGGTCACTACGTTTTATGGTCAGCTCACTACGTTTTATGGTTTGGGCCACTACGTTTTATGGTTAGGTCACTACGTTTTATTGTTGGGTCACCACTTTTTATGGTTGGGTCACTGCGTTTTATTGTTAAGTCACTACGTTTTATTGTTGGGTCAACAAATTTTTGGGTTGGGTCACTACGTTTTATTCTTGGGTCATTACGTTTTATTGTTAGGTCACCACTTTTTTATGGCTGGGTCACTACGTTTTATGGTTGGGTTACTACGTTTTATGGTTATGGCACCACGTTTTATTTCTGGGTCACCACTTTTTATTGTTGGGTCACCACTTTTATTGTTGGGTCACCACTTTTTATTGTTGGGTCACTACGTTTTATTGTTGGGTCACCACTTTTTATGGTTGGGTCACTACGTTTTATGGTTGGGTCACTACGTTTTATTTTTGGGTCACTACGATTTATGGTACGGTCACTACGTTTACTTGTTTGGTCCTCACTTTTATTGTTGGGTCAGTACGTTTTATGGTATAATCACTACGTTTTATTGTTGGGTCACTATTTTTATTGTTGGGTCACCACTTTTTATGGTTGGGTCACTACATTGTATGGTTGGGTCACTACGTTTTATTGTTGGGTCACTACGATTTATGGTTGGGTCAATACGTTCTATGGTTAAGTCACTACGTTTTATTGTTGGGTCACCACTTTTTTGTTGAGTCACTACGTTTTATTGTTTGGTCACTACGTGTTATGGTTAGGTCACTACGTTTTATTGTTGGGTCACCACTTTTTATGATTGGGTCACTACGTTATAGTGTTGGGTCCCCACTTTTTTGGTTGGCTCACTACGTTTTATTGCTGGGTCACTACGTTTTATGGTTGGGTCACTACGTTTTATTGTATAGTCACTACGTTTTATTGCTGGGTCACCACTTTTGATTGTTGGATCACCACTATTATGTTTGGTCACCCCTTTTATGGTTGGGTCACCAATTTTTTTGTTGGGTCACTACGTTTTATTGCTCGGTCACTACTTTTTATTGTCGGGTCACTATGTTTGATTGTTGGGTCAACTTTTTTTATGGTTGGGTCACTACGTTTTATTGTTGGTCACTACGTTTTATTGTTGGGTCACTACGATTTATGATTAATTAACTACGTTTTATTGTTGGGTCACCACTTTTTATTGCTAGGTCACCACTTCTTATTGCTGGGTCACCAATTTTCTGGTTGGGTCACTACGTATTATTGTTGGGTCATTAGGTTTATTGCTGGGTAATCACTTTTTATTGTTGGGTCACCACTTTTATTGTTGAGTCACCACTTTTAATTGTTGGGTCACTACGTTTTATTGGTGGGTCACCACTTTTTATGGTTGGGTCACTACATTTTATGGTTGGGTCACTACGTTTTATTATTGGGTCACTACGATTTATTGTTAGGTAACTACGTTTTATTGTTGGGTCACCACTTTTTATTGTTGGGTTACTACGTTTTATGGTTTAATCACTACGTTTTATTGTTGGGTCACTACGTTTTATGGTTATGTCACTAGGTTTTTTTGTTTGGTCACATCTTTTTTTGTTTGGTCACATCTTTTTTTGTTTGGTCACTCCGTTTTATTGTTTGGTCACTACGTTTTATGGTTATGTTACTACGTTTTATTGTTGGGTCACCACTTTTTATTGCTGGGTCACTACTTTTTATTGTAGGGTCACCACTTTTTATTGTTGATTTACTACGTTTTACGGTTTAATCACTACGTTTTATTGTTGGGTCACCACTTTTTTGGTAGGGTCACTACGTTTTATTGTCGGGTCACTACGTTTTGTGGTTGGATCACTACGTTTTATGGTATAGTCACTACGTTTTATTGCTGGGTCACCACTTTTAATTGTTGGGTTTCCACTATTATGTCGGGTCACCCTTTTTATGGTTGGGCCACCAATTTTTTGGTTGGGTCACTACGTTTTATTGCTGGGTCACTACTTTTTATTGCCGGGTCACTACGTTTGATTGTTGGGTCACCTTTTTTTATGGTTGGTCACTACGTTTTATTGCTGAATCACTACGTTTTATTGTTGGGTCAGTAAGATTTATTGGTGGGTCACCACGTTTTATTATTGGGTCACAACTTTATTGTAAGATCACTATTTTTTATTGTTGGGTTACCACGTTTTAATGTTAAGTCACTACGTTTTATTGCTAGATCACTAAGTTTTATTGTTGGGTCACCACTTTTTATGGTAAGGTCACTATGTTTTATGGTTGGGTCACCACTTCTTATAGTTGAGTCGCAACGTTTTATTGTTGGATCACAACATTTTATTGTTGAGTCACCACTTTTTTTGTTGGGTCACTACGTTTTATTGTCGGGTCACCACTTTTTATCGTCAGGTCCCTACGTTTTATTGTTAAGTCACTACGTTTTACTGTTGGGTCAACACTTTTTTGGGTTGGGTCACTACGTTTTATTGTTGGGTCATTACGTTTTATTGTTAGGTCACCACTTTTTATGGCTGGGTCACTACGTTTTATTGTTGGGTCACTACGTTTTATGATTATGGCACCACGTTTTATTTCTGGGTCACCACTTTTTATTGTTGGGTCACCAACTTTTATTGTTGGGTCACTACGTTTTATTGTTGGGTCAATACGTTCTATGGTTAAGTCATTACGTTTTGTTGTTGGGTCACCACTTTTTTGTTGGGTCACTACGTTTTATTGTTTGGTCACGACGTGTTATGGTAAAGTCACTACATTTCATTGTTGGGTCACCACTTTTTATTGTTAGGTCACTACCTTTCATGGTATAATCACTACGTTTTATGGTTTGGTCACTACGATTTATGGTTGGGTCACTACGTTTTATGGTTAAGTCACTACGTTTAATTATTGGGTCACCACTTTTTTTGTTGGGTCACACTTTTTATTGCTGGGTCACAACTTTCATGGTTGGTCACTACGTTTTATTGCTGTGGCACTACGTTTTATTGCTGGGTCACCACTTTTTATTGTTGGGTCACTACGTTTTATGGTTGGGTCACTACATTTTATGGTTAAGTAACTACGTTTTATTGCTGGATCACCCCTTTTATTGTTGGGTCACCACTTTTTATTGTTGGGTCACAATTTTTTGGTTGGGTCACCACGTTTTATTGCTGGGTCACCACTTTTATAAGTGGGTCACTACGTTTTATTGCTACGTAACTACTTTTTATTGCCGGGTCACTACGTTTTATGGTTGGGTCACTACGATTTATGGTTAGATCACTACGTTTTATTGTTGGGTCACCACTTTTTATTGTTGGGTCAGTAAGTTTTATTGTTGGGTCACCACGTTTTTTTATTGGGTCACCACTTTATTGTAAGATCACTATTTTTTATTGTTGGGTCACCACGTTTTAATGTTAAGTCACCACGTTTTATTGCTGGATCACTAAGTTTTATTGTTGGGTCACTACTTTTTATGGTAAGGTAACTATGTTTTATGGTTGGGTCACCACTTTTTAAGGTTGAGTCACAACGTTTTATTGTTGGGTCACAACATTTTATTGTTGAGTTACCACTTTTTTGTTGGGTCACTACGTTTTATTGTCGGGTCACCACTTTTTATCGTTGGGTCACTACGTTTTAGTGTTAGCTCACTACGTTTTATTGTTGGGGCACCACTGTTTATGGTTAGGTCACTACGTTTTATTGTTAAGTCACTACGTTTTACTGTTGGGTCAACACTTTTTTGGGTTGGGTCACTACGTTTTATTGTTGGGTCATTACGTTTTATTGTTAAGTCACCACTTTTTATGGCTGGGTCACTACGTTTTATGGTTGGGTCACTACGTTTTATGATTATGGCGTTTAATTTCTGGGTCACCACTTTTTATTGTTGGGTCACCAATTTTAGTGTTGGGTCACCAATTTTTATTGTTGGGTCACTACGATTTATTGTTGGGTCAATACGTTCTATGGTTAAGTCATTAAGTTTTATTGTTGGTCACCACTTTTTTGTTTGGTCACTACGTTTTATTGTTTGGTCACTACGGGTCATGGTTAGGTCACTACGTTTTATTGTTGGGTCACCACTTTTTATGATTGGGTCACTACGTTTTATGGTTAAGTCACTACGTTTTATTGTTGGGTCACCACTTTTTATTGCTGGGTCCCTACGTTTTATTGTTGGGTCACCACTTTTTTGGTTGGGTCACTACGTTTTATTGCTGGGTCACTACGTTTTATGGTTGGGTCACTACGTTTTATGGTATAGTCACTACGTTTTATTGCTGGGTCACCACTTTTGATTGTTGGGTCACCACTATTATGTTGGGTCACCCGTTTTATGGTTGGGTCACCGATTTTTTTGTTCGGTCACTACGTTTTTTTGCTGGGTCACTACCTTTTATTGCCGGGTCACTACTTTTGATTGTTGGGTCACCTTTTTTATTGCTGGGTCAGTACGTTTTATTGTTGGTCACTACATTTTATTGTTGAATCACTACGATTTATGATTAATTCACTACGTTTTATTGTTTGGTCACCACTTTTTATTGCTAGGTCACCACTTCTTATTGCTGAGTCACCACTTTTCTGGATGGTCACTACGTATCATTGTTGGGTCATTACGTTTTATTGCTGGGTAATCATTTTTTATTGTTGTGTCACCACTTTTATTGTTGGGTCACAACTTTTAATTGTTGGGTAACTACGTTTTATTGTTGGGTCACCATATTTTATGGTTGGGTCACTACGTTTGATGGTTGGGTCACTACGTTTTATTTTTGGTCACTACGATTTATGGTTAGGTAAATACGTTTGATTGTTGGGTCACCACTTTTTATTGTTGGGTTACTACGTTTTATGGTTTAATCACTACGTTTTATTGTTGGGTCACTACGATTTATTGTTGGGTTCCTACGTTTTATGGTTATGTCACTACGTTTTATTGTTGGGTCACATCTTTTTTTGTTTGGTCACTACGTTTTATTGTTTGGTCACTACGTTGTATGGTTATGTTACTACGTTTTATTGTTCAGCCACCACTTTTTATGGTTGGGTCACTACGTTTTATTGTTGGGTCACTACGATTTATGGTTAGGTCACTACTTTTTATTGCTGGGTCACCACTTCTTATTGCTGGGTCACAACTTTTATGGTTACTACGTTTTATTGCTGGATCACTACGTTTTATTGTTTGGTCACTAAGTTTTATTGTTGGGTCACAACTTTATTGTAGGATCACTATTTTTTATTGTTGGGTCACTACGTTTTAATGTTAGGTCACCACGTTTTATTGCTTGATCACTAAGATTTATTGTTGGGTCACCACTTTTTATGGTAAGGTCACTATGTTTTATGGTTGGGTCACCACTTCTTATGGTTGGGTCACAACGTTTTATTTTTGGGTCACAACGTTTTATTGTTTAGTCACCACTTTTTTGTAGGGTCACTACGTTTTATGGTTAGCTCACTACGTTTTATGGTTTGGGCCACTACGTTTTATCGTTAGGTCACTACGTTTTATTGTTGGGTCACCACTTTTTATGGTTGGGTCACTGCGTTTTATTGTTAAGTCACTACGTTTTATTGTTGGGTCAACAAATTTTTGGGTTGGGTCCCTACGTTTTATTGTTGGGTCATTACGTTTTATGGTTATGGCACTACGTTTTATTTCTGGGTCACCACTTTTTATTGTTGGGTCACCACTTTTATTGTTGGGTCACCACTTTTTATTGTTGGGTCACTACGTTTTATTGTTGGGTCACCACTTTTTATGGTTGGGTCACTACGTTTTATGGTTGGGTCACTACGTTTTATTTTTGGGTCACTACGATTTATGGTACGGTCACTACGTTTACTTGTTTGGTCCCCACTTTTTATTGTTGGGTCAGTACGTTTTATGGTATAATCACTACGTTTTATTGTTGGGTCACTATTTTTATTGTTGGGTCACCACTTTTTATGGTTGGGTCACTACATTGTATGGTTGGGTCACTACGTTTTATTGTTGGGTCACTACGATTTATGGTTGGGTCAATACGTTCTATGGTTAAGTCACTACGTTTTCTTGTTGCGTCACCACTTTTTTGTTGGGTCACTACGTTTTATTGTTTGGTCACTACGTGTTATGGTTAGGTCACTACGTTTTATTATTGGGTCACCACTTTTTATGATTGGGTCACTACGTTTTAGTGTTGGGTAACCAGTTTTTTGGTTTGGTCACTACGTTTTATTGCTGGGTCACTACGTTTTATGGTTGGGTCACTACGTTTTATTGTATAGTCACTACGTTTTATTGCTGGGTCACTACTTTTGATTGTTGGGTCACCACTATTATGTTGGGTCACTCCTTTTATGGTTGGGTCACCAATGGTTTTGTTGGGTCACTACGTTTTATTGCTCGATCACTACTTTTTATTGCCGGGTCACTACGTTTGATTGTTGTGTCACCTTTTTTATGGTTGGGTCACTACGTTTTATTGTTGGTCACTACGTTTTATTGTTGGGTCACTACGATTCATGAGATAGTCACTACGTTTTATTGTTGGGTCACCACTTTTTATTGCTGGGTCACCACTTTTCTGGTTGGGTCACTACGTATTATTGTTGGGTCATTAGGTTTTATTGCTGGGTAATCACTTTTTATTGTTGGGTCACCACTTTTATTGTTGAGTCACCACTTTTAATTGTTGGGTCACTACGTTTTATTGTTGGGTCACCACTTTTTATGGTTGGGTCACTATATTTTATGGTTGGGTCACTACGTTTTATTATTGGGTCACTACGATTTATGGTTAGTAACTACGTTTTATTGTTGGGTCACCACTTTTTATTGTTGGGTTACTACGTTTTATGGTTTAATCACTACGTTTCATTGTTGGGTCACTACGTTTTATGGTTATGTCACTACGTTTTTTTGTATGGTCACATCTTTTTTTGGTTGGTCACATCTTTTTTTGTTTATTCACTACGTTTTATTGTTTGGTCACTACGTTTTATTGTTCAGCCACCACTTTTTATGGTTGGGTCACTACGTTTTATTGTTGGGTCACTACGATTTATGGTTAGGTCACTACGTTTTATTGTGGGGTCACCACTTTTTATTGCTGGGTCACCACTTCTTATTGCTGGGTCACAACTTTTATGTTTGGTTACTACGTTTTATTGCTGGATCACTACGTTTTATTGTTTGGTCACTAAGTTTTATTGTTGGGTCACAACTTTATTGTAGGATCACTATTTTTTATTGTTGGGTCACTACGTTTTAATGTTAGGTCACCACGTTTTATTGCTTGATCACTAAGATTTATTGTTGGGTCACCACTTTTTATGGTAAGGTCACTATGTTTTATGGTTGGGTCACCACTTCTTATGGTTGGGTCACAACGTTTTATTGTTGGGTCACAACGTTTTATTGTTTAGTCACCACTTTTTTGTAGGGTCACTACGTTTTATGGTTAGCTCACTACGTTTTATGGTTTGGGCCACTACGTTTTATCGTTAGGTCACTACGTTTTATTGTTGGGTCACCACTTTTTATGGTTGGGTCACTGCGTTTTATTGTTAAGTCACTACGTTTTATTGTTGGGTCAACAAATTTTTGGGTTGGGTCCCTACGTTTTATTGTTGGGTCATTACGTTTTATGGTTATTGCACTACGTTTTATTACTGGGTCACCACTTTTTATTGTTGGGTCACCACTTTTATTGTTGGGTCACCACTTTTTATTGTTGGGTCACTACGTTTTATTGTTGGGTCACCACTTTTTATGGTTGGGTCACTACGTTTTATGGTTGGGTCACTACGTTTTATTTTTGGGTCACTACGATTTATGGTACGGTCACTACGTTTACTTGTTTGGTCCCCACTTTTTATTGTTGGGTCAGTACGTTTTATGGTATAATCACTACGTTTTATTGTTGGTTCACTATTTTTATTGTTGGGTCACCACTTTTTATGGTTGGGTCACTACATTGTATGGTTGGGTCACTACGTTTTATTGTTGGGTCACTACGATTTATGGTTGGGTCAATACGTTCTATGGTTAAGTCACTACGTTTTCTTGTTGCGTCACCACTTTTTTGTTGGGTCACTACGTTTTATTGTTTGGTCACTACGTGTTATGGTTAGGTCACTACGTTTTATTATTGGGTCACCACTTTTTATGATTGGGTCACTACGTTTTAGTGTTGGGTAACCAGTTTTTTGGTTTGGTCACTACGTTTTATTGCTGGGTCACTACGTTTTATGGTTGGGTCACTACGTTTTATTGTATTATCACTACGTTTTATTGCTGGGTCACTACTTTTGATTGTTGGGTCACCACTATTATGTTGGGTCACTCCTTTTATGGTTGGGTCACCAATGGTTTTGTTGGGTCACTACGTTTTATTGCTCGATCACTACTTTTTATTGCCGGGTCACTACGTTTGATTGTTGGGTCACCTTTTTTATGGTTGGGTCACTACGTTTTATTGTTGGTCACGACGTTTTATTGTTGGGTCACTACGATTCATGAGATAGTCACTACGTTTTATTGTTGGGTCACCACTTTTTATTGCTGGGTCACCACTTTTCTGGTTGGGTCACTACGTATTATTGTTGGGTCATTAGGTTTTATTGCTGGGTAATCACTTTTTATTGTTGGGTCACCACTTTTATTGTTGAGTCACCACTTTTAATTGTTGGGTCACTACGTTTTATTGTTGGGTCACCACTTTTTATGGTTGGGTCACTATATTTTATGGTTGGGTCACTACGTTTTATTATTGGGTCACTACGATTTATGGTTAGTAACTACGTTTTATTGTTGGGTCACCACTTTTTATTGTTGGGTTACTACGTTTTATGGTTTAATCACTACGTTTCATTGTTGGGTCACTACGTTTTATGGTTATGTCACTACGTTTTTTTGTATGGTCACATCTTTTTTTGGTTGGTCACATCTTTTTTTGTTTGGTCACTACGTTTTATTGTTTGGTCACTACGTTTTATTGTTCAGCCACCACTTTTTATGGTTGGGTCACTACGTTTTATTGTTGGGTCACTACGATTTATGGTTAGGTCACTACGTTTTATTGTGGGGTCACCACTTTTTATTGCTGGGTCACCACTTCTTATTGCTGGGTCACAACTTTTATGTTTGGTTACTACGTTTTATTGCTGGATCACTACGTTTTATTGTTTGGTCACTAAGTTTTATTGTTGGGTCACAACTTTATTGTAGGATCACTATTTTTTATTGTTGGGTCACTACGTTTTAATGTTAGGTCACCACGTTTTATTGCTTGATCACTAAGATTTATTGTTGGGTCACCACTTTTTATGGTAAGGTCACTATGTTTTATGGTTGGGTCACCACTTCTTATGGTTGGGTCACAACGTTTTATTGTTGGGTCACAACGTTTTATTGTTTAGTCACCACTTTTTTGTAGGGTCACTACGTTTTATGGTTAGCTCACTACGTTTTATGGTTTGGGCCACTACGTTTTATCGTTAGGTCACTACGTTTTATTGTTGGGTCACCACTTTTTATGGTTGGGTCACTGCGTTTTATTGTTAAGTCACTACGTTTTATTGTTGGGTCAACAAATTTTTGGGTTGGGTCCCTACGTTTTATTGTTGGGTCATTACGTTTTATGGTTATGGCACTACGTTTTATTTCTGGGTCACCACTTTTTATTGTTGGGTCACTACGTTTTATTGTTGGGTCACCACTTTTTATGGTTGGGTCACTACGTTTTATGGTTGGGTCACTACGTTTTATTTTTGGGTCACTACGATTTATGGTACGGTCACTACGTTTACTTGTTTGGTCCCCACTTTTTATTGTTGGGTCAGTACGTTTTATGGTATAATCACTACGTTTTATTGTTGGGTCACTATTTTTATTGTTGGGTCACCACTTTTTATGGTTGGGTCACTACACTGTATGGTTGGGTCACTACGTTTTATTGTTGGGTCACTACGATTTATGGTTGGGTCAATACGTTCTATGGTTAAGTCACTACGTTTTCTTGTTGCGTCACCACTTTTTTGTTGGGTCACTACGTTTTATTGTTTGGTCACTACGTGTTATGGTTAGGTCACTACGTTTTATTATTGGGTCACCACTTTTTATGATTGGGTCACTACGTTTTAGTGTTGGGTAACCAGTTTTTTGGTTTGGTCACTACGTTTTATTGCTGGGTCACTACGTTTTATGGTTGGGTCACTACGTTTTATTGTATAGTCACTACGTTTTATTGCTGGGTCACTACTTTTGATTGTTGGGTCACCACTATTATGTTGGGTCACTCCTTTTATGGTTGGGTCACCAATGGTTTTGTTGGGTCACTACGTTTTATTGCTCGATCACTACTTTTTATTGCCGGGTCACTACGTTTGATTGTTGGGTCACCTTTTTTATGGTTGGGTCACTACGTTTTATTGTTGGTCACTACGTTTTATTGTTGGGTCACTACGATTCATGAGATAGTCACTACGTTTTATTGTTGGGTCACCACTTTTTATTGCTGGGTCACCACTTTTCTGGTTGGGTCACTACGTATTATTGTTGGGTCATTAGGTTTTATTGCTGGGTAATAACTTTTTATTGTTGGGTCACCACTTTTATTGTTGAGTCACCACTTTTAATTGTTGGGTCACTACGTTTTATTGTTGGGTCACCACTTTTTATGGTTGGGTCACTATATTTTATGGTTGGGTCACTACGTTTTATTATTGGGTCACTACGATTTATGGTTAGTAACTACGTTTTATTGTTGGGTCACCACTTTTTATTGTTGGGTTACTACGTTTTATGGTTTAATCACTACGTTTCATTGTTGGGTCACTACGTTTTATGGTTATGTCACTACGTTTTTTTGTATGGTCACATCTTTTTTTGGTTGGTCACATCTTTTTTTGTTTGGTCACTACGTTTTATTGTTTGGTCACTACGTTTTATGGTTATGTCACTACGTTTTATTGTTGAGTCACCACTTTTTATTGCTGGGTCACTACGTTTTATTGTAGGGTCACCACTTTTTATTGTTGATTCACTACGTTTTACGGTTAAATGACTACGTTTTATTGTTGGGTCACCACTTTTTTGGTAGGGGCACTACGTTTATTTGTCGGGTCACTACGTTTTGTGGTTGGGTCACTACGTTTTATGGTATAGTCACTACGTTTTATTGCTGGGTCACCACTTTTAATTGTTGGGTCACCACTAATATGTTGGGTCACCCTTTTTATGGTTGGGTCACCAATTTTTTGGTTGGGTAACTACGTTTTATTGCTGGGCACTACTTTTTATTGCCGGGTCACTACGTTTGATTGTTGGGTCACCTTTTTATGGTTGGTCACTACGTTTTATTGCTGAATCACTACGTTTTATTGTTGGGTCAGTAAGTTTTATTTTTGGGTCACCACGTTTTATTATTGGGTCACAACTTTATTGTAAGATCCCCATTTTTTATTGTTGGGTCACCACGTTTTAATGTTGACTCACTACGTTTTATTGCTGGATCACTAAGTGTTATTGTTGGGTCACCACATTTTATGGTAAGGTCACTATGTTTTATGGTTGGGTCACCACTTCTTATGGTTGAGTCACAACGTTTTATTGTTGGGTCACAACATTTTATTGTTGAGTCACCACTTTTTTTGTTGGGTCACAACGTTTTATTTTCGGGTCAACACTTTTTATCGTTGGGTCACTACGTTTTATGGTTAGCTCACCACGTTTTATTGTTGGGGCACCACTTTGTATGGTTGGGTCACTACGTTTTATTGTTAAGTCACTACGTTTTACTGTTGGGTCAACACTTTTTTGGGTTAGGTCACTACGTTTTATTGTTGGGTCATTACGTTTTATTGTTAGGTCACCACTTTTTATGGCTGGGTCACTACGTTTTATTGTTGGGTCACTACGTTTTATGATTATGGCACCACGTTCAATTTCTGGGTCACCACTTTTTATTGTTGGGTCACCACTTGTAATGTTGGGTCACCAATTTTTATTGTTGGGTCACTACGTTCTATGGTTAAGTCATTACGTTTTATCGTTGGGTCACTACTTTTTTGTTGGGTCACTACGTTTTATTGTTTGGTCACTACGTGTTATGGTTAAGTCACTACGTTTTATTTTTGGGTCACTATTTTTTATTGCTGGGTCACTACGTTTTATTTTAGGGTCACTACTTTTTATTGTTGGGTCACTACGTTTTATGGTTCAATCACTACGTTTTATTGTTGGGTCATCACTTTTTTGGTTGGGTCACTACGTTTTATTGCTCGGTCACTATGTTTTATGGTATAGTCACTACGTTTTATTGCTGGGTCACCAGTTTTGATTGTTGGGTCACCACTATTATGTTGGGTCACCACTTTTATGGTTGGGTCACTAATTTTTTTGTTGGGTCACAACGTTTTATTGCTGGGTCACTACTTTTTATTGCCGGGTCACTACGTTTGATTGTTTGGTCACCTTTTTTATGGTTGGGTCACTACGTTTTATTGTTGGTCACTACGGTTTATTGTTGGGTCACCACGTTTTAATGGTAGGTCACCACGTTTTATTGCTGGATCACCACTTTTGATGGTAAGGTCACTATGTTTTATGGTTGGGTCACCACTTCTTATGGTTGAGTCACAACGTTTTATTGTTGGGTCACAACATTTTATTGTTAAGTCACCACTTTTTTTGTTGGGTCACTACGTTTTATTGTCGGGTCACCACTTTTTATCGTTGGGTCACCACTTTTTATCGTTTGGTCACTACGTTTTATGGTTAGCTCACCACGTTTTATTGTTGGGGCACCACTTTTTATGGTTGGGTCACTACGTTTTATTGTTAAGTCACTACGTTTTACTGTTGGGTCAACACTTTTTTGGGTTGGGTCACTACGTTTTATTGTTGGGTCATTACGTTTTATTGTTAGGTCACCAGTTTTTATGGCTGGGTCACTACGTTTTATTGTGGGGTCACTACATTTTAGGATTATGGCACCACGTTTTATTTCTGGGTCACCACTTTTTATTGTTGGGTCACCACTTTTATTGTTGGGTCACCAATTTTTATTGTTGGGTCACTACGTTTTATTGTTGGGTCAATACGTTCTATGGTTAAGTAATTACGTTTTCTTGTTGGGTCACCACTTTTTGTTAGGTCACTACGTTTTATTGTTTGGTCACTACGTGTTATGGTTAGGTCACTACGTTTTATTGTTGGGTCACTACTTTTATGATTGGGTCACTACGTTTTATGGTTAAGTCACTACGTTTTATTGTTGGGTCACCACTTTTTATTGCTGGGTCACTACGTTTTATTGTAGGGTCACGACTTTTTATTGTTGGGTCACTACGTTTAATGGTTAAATCACTACGTTTTTTTGTTGGGTCATCACTTTTTTGGTATAGTCACTACGTTTTATTGCTCGGTCACTATGTTTTATGGTATAGTAACTACGTTTTATTGCTGGGTCACCACTTTTGATTGTTGGGTCACCACTATTATGTTGGGTCACCCCTTTTATGGTTGGGTCACCAATTTTTTTGTTGGGTCACTACGTTTTATTGCTGGGTCACTACTTTTTATTGCCGGGTAACTACGTTTGATTGTTGGGTCACCTTTTTATGGTTGGGTCACTACGTTTTTATGTTGGTCACTACGTTTTATTGCTGGGTCACTACGATTTATGAGTAATTCACTACGTTTTATTGTTGGGTCACCACTTTTTATTGCTAGGTCACCACTTCTTATTGCTGGGTCACAACTTTTCTGGTTGGGTCACTACGTATTATTGTTGGGTCATTACGTTTTATTGCTGGGTAATATCTTTTTATTGTTGTGTCACCACTTTTATTGTTGGGTCACCACTTTTAATTGTTGGGTAACTACGTTTTATTGTTGGATCACCACTTTTTATGGTTGGGTCACTACGTTTCATGGTTGGGTCACTACGTTTTATTATTGGGTCACTACGATTTATGGTTAGGTAAATACGTTTTATTGTTAGGTCACCACTTTTTATTGTTGGGTTACTACGTTTTATGGTTTAATCACTACGTTTTATTGTTGGTTCACATCTTTTTTTGTTTGGTCACTACGTTTTATTGTTTAGTCACTACGTTTTATGGTTATGTCACTACGTTTTATTGTTCAGTCACCACTTTTTATGGTTGGGTCACTACGTTTTATTGTCGGGTCACTACGATTTATGGTAAGGTCACTACGTTTTATTGTTGGGTCACCACTTTTTATTGCTGGGTCACCACTTTTTATTGCTGGGTAACCACTTTTATGTTTGGTCACTACGTTTTGTTGCTGGATCACTACGTTTTATTGTTGGGTCACTAAGTTTTATTGTTGGGTCACCACGTTTTATTATTGGGTCACAACTTTATTGTAGGATCACCATTTTTTATTGTTGGGTCACTACGTTTTAATGTTAGGTCACTACGTTTAATTGCTGGATCACTAAGATTTATTGTTGGGTCACCACTTTTTATGGTAAGGTCACTATGTCTTATGGTTGGGTAAACCACTTCTTATGGTTGGGTCACAACGTTTTATTGTTGGGTCACAACGTTTTATTGTTGAGTCACCACTTTTTTTGTTGGGTCACTACGTTTTATTGTCGGGTCACCACTTTTTATCGTTGGGTCACTACGTTTTATGGTTAGCTCACTACGTTTTATGGTTTGGCTACTACGTTTTATCGTTAGGTCACTACGTTTGATTGTTGGGTCACCACTTTTTATGGTCGGGTCACTACGTGTTATTGTTAAGTCACTACGTTTTATTGTTGGGGCAACACTTTTTGGGGTTGGGTCACTACGTTTTATTGTTGGGTCATTACGTTTTATGGTTATAGCACCACGTTTTATTTCTGGGTCACCACTTTCATTGTTGGGTCACCACTTTTTATTGTTGGGTCACTACGTTTTATTGTTTGGTCACTACGTGTTATGGTTAGGTCACAACGTTTTATTGTTAGGTCACCACTTTTTATGGCTGGGTCACTACGTTTTATGGTTGGGTTACTACGTTTTATGGTTATGGCACCACGTTTTATTTCTGGGTCACCACTTTTTATTGTTGGGTCACCACTTTTATTGTTGGGTCACCACTTTTTATTGTTGGGTCACTACGTTTTATTGTTTGGTCACTACGTGTTATGGTTAGGTCACTACGTTTTATTGTTGGGTCACCACTTTTTATGATTGGGTCACTACGTTTTATGGTTAAGTCACTACGTTTTATTGTTGGGTCACCACTTTTTATTGCTGGGTCACTACGTTTTATTGTAGGGTCACGACTTTTTATTGTTGGGTCACTACGTTTAATGGTTAAATCACTACGTTTTATTGTTGGGTCATCACTTTTTTGGTTGGGTCACTACGTTGTATTGCTCGGTCACTACTTTTTTTGGTATAGTCACTACGTTTAATTGCTGGGTCACCACTTTTGATTGTTGAGTCACCACTATTATGTTGGGTCACCCCTTTTATGGTTGGGTCACCAATTTTTTTGTTGGGTCACTACGTTTTATTGCTGGGTCACTACTTTTTATTGCCGGGTAACTACGTTTGATTGTTGGGTCACCTTTTTTATGGTTGGGTCACTACGTTTTATTGTTGGTCACTACGTTTGATTGTTGGGTCACTACGATTCATGAGTAAGTCACTACGTTTTATTGTTGGGTCACCACTTTGTATTGCTAGGTCACCACTTCTTATTGCTGGGTCACCACTTTTCTGGTAGGGTCACTACGTATTATTGTTGGGTCATTACGTTTTATTGTTAGGTAATCACTTTTTATTGTTGTGTCACCACTTTTATTGTTGGGTCACCACTTTTAATTGTTGGGTAACTACGTTTTATTGTTGGGTCACCACTTTTTATGGTTGGGTAACTACGTTTCATGGTTGGGTCACTACGTTTTATTATTGGGTCACTACGATTTATGGTTAGGTAAATACTTTTATTGTTAGGTCACCACTTTTTATTGTTGGGTTACTACGTTTTATCGTTTAATAACTACGTTTTATTGTTGGGTCACTACGATTTATGGTTGGGTCACTACGTTTTATGGTTATGTCACTACGTTTTATTGTTGGTTCACATCTTTTTTTGTTTGGTCACTACGTTTTATTGTTTAGTCACTACGTTTTATGGTTATGTCACTACGTTTTATTGTTTCAGTCAACACTTTTTATGGTTGGGTCACTACGTTTTATTGTTGGGTCACTACGATTTATGGTAAGGTCACTACGTTTTATTGTTGGGTCACCACTTTTTATTGCTGGGTCACCACTTTTTATTGCTGGGTAACCACTTTTATGTTTGGTCACTACGTTTTATTGCTGGATCACTACGTTTTATTGTTGGGTCACTAAGTTTTATTGTTGGGTCACCACGTTTTATTATTGGGTCACAACTTTATTGTAGGATTACCATTTTTTATTGTTGGGTCACTACGTTTTAATGTTAGGTCACTACGTTTTATTGCTGAGTCACTAAGATTTATTGTTGGGTCACCACTTTTTATGGTAAGGTAACTATGTCTTATGGTTGGGTCACCACTTCTTATGGTTGGGTCACAACGTTTTATTGTTGGGTCACAACGTTTTATTGTTTAGTCACCACTTTTTTTGTTGGGTCACTACGTTTTATTGTCGGGTCACCACTTTTTATCGTTGGGTCACTACGTTTTATGGTTAGCTCACTACGTTTTATGGTTTGGGCTACTACGTTTTATCGTCAGGTCACTACGTTTTATTGTTGGGTCACCCCTTTTTATTGTTGGGTCACTACGTTTTATTGTTAAGTCACTACGTTTTATTGTTGGGGCAACACTTTTTTGGGTTGGTCACTACGTTTTATTGTTGGGTCATTACGTTTTATTGTTAGGTCACCACTTTTTATGGCTGGGTCACTACGTTTTATGGTTGGGTTACTACGTTTTATGGTTATGGCACCACGTTTTATTTCTGGGTCACCACTTTTTATTGTTGGGTCACCACTTTTTATGGTTGGGTCACTACGTGTTATGGTTAGGTCACTACGTTTTATTGTTGGGTCACCACTTTTTATGATTGGGTCACTACGTTTTATGGTTAAGTCACTACGTTTTTTTGTTGGGTCACCACTTTTTATTGCTGGGTCACTACGTTTTATTGTAGGGTCACGACTTTTTATTGTTGGGTCACTACGTTTTATGGTTAAATCACTACGTTTTATTGTTGGGTCATCACTTTTTTGGTTGGGTCACTACGTTGTATTGCTCGGTCACTACGTTTTATGGTATAGTCACTACGTTTTATTGCTGGGTGACCACTTTTGATTGTTGGGTCACCACTATTATGTTGGGTCACCCCTTTTATGGTTGAGTCACCACTTTTTTGTTGGGTCACTACGTTTTATTGTCGGGTCACTACTTTTTATCGTTGGGTCACTACGTTTTATGGTTAGCTCACTACGTTTTATGGTTTGGGCTACTACGTTTCATCGTTAGGTCACTACGTTTGATTGTTGGGTCACCTTTTTTATGGTTGGGTCACTACCTTTTATTGTTGGTCACTACGTTTGATTGTTGGGTCACTACGATTTATGAGTAATTCACTACGTTTTATTGTTGGGTCACCACTTTTTATTGCTAGGTCACCACTTCTTATTGCTGGGTCACCACTTTTCTGGTTTGGTCACTACGTATTATTGTTGGGTCATTAGGTTTAATTGCTGGGTAATCACTTTTTATTGTTGGGTCACCACTTTTATTGTTGGGTCACCACTTTTAATTGTTCGGTCACTACGTTTTATTGTTGGGTCACCACTTTTTCTGGTTGGGTCACTACATTTTCTGGTTGGGTCACTACGTTTTATTTTTGGGTCATTACGATTTATGGTTAGGTAAATACGTTTTATTGTTGGGTCACCGCTTTTTATTGTTGGGTTACTACGTTTTATGGTTTAATAACTACGTTTTATTGTTGGGTCACTACGTTTCATGGTTATGTCACTACGTTTTATTGTTGGGTCACATCTTTTTTTGTTTGGTCACATCTTTTTTTGTTTGGTCACTACGTTTTATTGTTTGGTCACTACGTTTTATGGTTATGTCACTACGTTTTATTGTTGGGTCACCACTTTTTATTGCTGAATCACTACGTTTTATTGTAGGGTCACCACTTTTTATTGTTGGGTCACTACGTTTTATGGTTAAATCACTATGTTTTATTGTTTGGTCACCACTTTTTTGGTTGGGTCACCTTTTTATGGTTGGTCACTACGTTTTATTGTTGGTCACTACGTTTTATTGTTAGGTCACTACGATTAATGATTAATTCACTACGTTTTATTGTTGGGTCACCACTTTTTATCGCTAGGTCGCCACTTTTTATTGCTGGGTCACCACTTTTATTGTTGGGTCGTAACTTTTAATTGTTGGGTCACTACGTTTTATTGTTGGGTCACCACTTTTTATGGTTGGGTCACTACGTTTTATGGTTGGGTCACTACGTGTAATTTTTTGGTCACTACGATTTATGGTATGGTAACTACGTTTTATTGTTGGGTCACCACTTTTTATTGTTGGGTTACTACGTTTTATTGTTGGGTCACTACGATTTATGATTAATTCACTACGTTTTATTGTTGGGTCACAACTTTTTATTGCTAGGTCACCACTTCTTATTGCTGGGTCACCATTTTTCTGGTTGGGTCACTACGTATTATTGTTGGGTCATTACGTTTTATTGCTGGGTAATCACTTTTTATTGTTGTGTCACCACTTTTATTGTTGAGTCACCACTTTTAATTGTTGGGTAACTACGTTTTATTGTTGGGTCACCACTTTTTATGGTTGGTTCACTACGTTTCATGGTTGGGTCACTACGTTTTATTGTTGTGTAACTACGATTTATGGTTGGGTTACTACGTTTTATTGTTAAGTCACTACGTTTTTTTTTTGGGTGACCACTTTTTTTGTTGGGTCACCACTTTTTATTGCTGGGTCATCACTTTTATGGTTTGTCACTACGTTTTATTGCTGGGTCACTACGTTTTATTGCTGGGTCACCACTTTTTATTGTTGGGTCACTACGTTTTATGGTTGGTCACTACGTTTTATGGTTAAGTCACTACGTTTTATTGCTGGGTCATTACTTTTATTGTTGGGTCACCACTTTTTATTGTTGGGTCACAATTTTTTGTGTTTGGTCACTACGTTTTATTGCTGGGTCACCACTTTTTATTAGTGGGTCACTACGTTTTATTGCTGGGTCCCCACTTTTAATGATTGGGTCACTACGTTTTATGATTGGGTCACTACGTTTTATTGTGGGTCACTACGATTAATGGTTAGATCACTACGTTTTATTGTTGGGTCACCACTTTTTATTGCTGGGTCACCACTTCTTATGGCTGGGTCACCACTTTTTATGGTTGGGTCAGCACTTTTTATTTTTGGTCACTACGATTTATGGTTGGGTCACTACGTTTTATTGTTGAGTCACCACTTTTTTAGTTGGGTCACTACGTTTTATTGTTTGGTCACTACGTTTTATGGTTAGGTTACTACGTTTCATTGTTGGGTCACCACTTTTTATTGTTGGGTTACTACGTTTTATGGTTAAGTCACTACGTTTTATTGTTGGGTCACCACTTTTTATTGCTGGTCACTACGTTTTATTGTTGGGTCACCACTTTTTATTGTTGGGTCACTAAGTTTTAATTGCTGGGTCACTACGTTTTATGGTTGGGTCACTACGTTTTATGGTTACGTTTTATTGCTTGGTCATCACTTTTTATTATTGGGTCACCACTTTTATTGTTGGCTCACCACTTTTTTTGTTGGGTCACCACGTGTTATTGCTGGGTCACTACTTTTTATCGCTGGATCACTACGTTTGATTGTTTGGTCACTACGTTTTATTGTTGGGTCACAACTTTTTAATTGCTGGGTTACCACTTCTTATTGCTGCGTCACCACTTTTATAGTTGGTCACTACGTTTTATTGCGGGGTCACTACGTTTTATTTTTGGGTCACCAAGTTTTATTGTTGGGTCACTACTTTTTATGGTTGGGTCACTACGTTAGAGGGTTGGTCACTATGTTTCATTGTTGGGTCACCACTTTTTATTGTTGGGTCACCACTTTTATTGTTAGGTCACCACTTTTTATGGTTGTGTCACTACGTTTTATTCTTGGGTCACTACGATTTAGTGTTGGGTCACCACTTGTTATTGTTGTGTCACCACTTTTATTGTTGGGTCACTACGTTTTATGGGTGGGTCACTACGATTTATTGTTAGGTCACTACATTTTATGGTTAGGTCACTACGTTTTATCGTTGGGTCACTACGTTTTATGGTTGGGTCAGTACGTTTATGGTTGGGTCACCACTTTTTATTGTTGGGTCACTATGTTTTATTGTTGGGTCACCACTTTTTATGGTTGGGTCACTACGTTTTATTGTTGGGTCACTACGTTTTATGGTAAGGTCACTACTTTTTATTGTTAGGTCACCACTTTTCATGGCTGGGTCATTACGTTTTATGGTTTGTTCCTTACGTTTTATGGTTAAGTCACCACGTTTTCTTGCTGGGTAACCACTTTTTATTGCTAGATCACTACGTTTTATTGTTAGGTCACTACGAGTTATGGTTAGGTCACGACGTTTTATTGTTGGGTTACCACTTTTTATTTTTTGGTCACCACTTTTTATGGTTTAATCACTACGTTGTATTGTTGGGTCAACACTTTTCATTCCTGGGTCACCACTTTTATTGTTGGGTCCCCACTTTTTATTGTTGGGGCACTACGTTTTATGGTATAATCACTACGTTTTATTGTTGGGTAAACACGTTTTATGGTTAGGTCACTACGTTTTATTATTTTGAACTTAAAATATTTCTTAGGGTTGTGGGAGAGTGAAAAATTTGTTAGGATGAGGGGCTGGAGAGATTGAGGGGTCAGGGAAAATTTTAGGGGTCAGGCCGAACATTTTAGGGGTCAGGCCAAATTTTTTTCTTTGTTTTTTTTTGTTTTGAACTCAAAATATTTCTCATGGTCTGGGGAGAGTGAAAAACGAGTTTGAATGGTAGGCTGGATAGATTGAGGGGTCGGGGAAATTTTTAGGGAGAAAGTTAAGCCTTTTTATGGATCAGACCTCATTTTTTTTTTTTTGTTTTGAACTCAAAATATTTCTCAGGGTTGGTGGAGAGTGAAAAATTAGTTAGGGTGAGGGGCTGGGGAGATTGAGGGGTCGGGGAAAATTTTAGGGGTCAGACCGAACTTTTTAGGGGTCAGGCCAATTTTTTTGGTTTTGAACTCACAATATTTCTCAGGGTTAGGGGAGAGTGAAAAATTAGTTGGGATGGGGGGCTGGAGAGATTGAGGGGTCGGGGAACTTTTTAGGGATCAGGCCGAACTTTTTAGGGGCTAGGCCAATTTTTTAAATTTTTTTATGTATTGAACTCAAAATATTTCTCAGGGTTGGGGGAGAGTGAAAAACAAGTTAGGATGGAGGCTGGAGAGATTGAGGGGTCCAGGAAAATTTTAGAGGTCAGGCCGAACTTTTTAGGGGTCAGGCCAATTTTTTTTTTTTAACTCAAAATATTTCTCAGGGTTGGGGGAGAGTAAAACAAAATTGGGGGGACAGCTTGAGATATTAGGGGTAGGGGAAAATTGTAGGGGTCGTGCCAAACTTTTTAGGGGATCGGGCGAAATTTTTTTGTTCTTTTGAACTTAAAATATTTCGTAGGTAAGTATATAGTATGCACACTGGGGCAGCGATACATACGAATATAGTATGCGCAGTGGGGCGGCGATAGGTATATATATAGTATGTGCACCGGGGTAGCAATAGGTATGTGTATAGTAGTGCATAGAGGTGGCGATAGATACTATATAGTATGTGCACAGGGATGGCAGTATGTATGTATATAGAATGTGCACCAGGGCAGTGATAGGTATATATTTAGCATGCACTCCGGGGCGGCGATCAGTACGTATATAGCACGCACACCAGGGAGGCAATAGGTACGTATTTAGCACGCGCACAGGGTTGGTGATAGGAACATATTTAGCATTCACATCAGGCTGGCGATAGAGACGTATTTAGCATTTTCACCGGGGCGGCGATAGGTACGTTGTAGCAATCGCAACGGGGCGGCGATAGGTACGTATGCAGCATTCGCACTGGGGCAGCGATAGGTACGTATGCAGCATTTGCACCGGGGCAGCGATAGGTACTTATGTAGTATGCATACCAGGGCGGCAATAGGTACTTATATAGTATCTGCCCTGGGGCGGCGATAGGTACGTATATTGTATGTGCACCGGGGTGGCGATAGATATGTATATAGTATGAACACCGGAGCGGAGATAAGTACCTATATAAAAGGCGCAGATAGATGTGGTAGTTTTTATAGAAACATGTCATACTATTGCCATGGGCAACGTAGGGTGGGGAAGTGACAGTTTTCGCAAAAGGCAAACTTAGAAAGTAGCGGTGAAATGGTGCGACCAGGGAAGAGAAAGGTAGAAAGATAAAGAGATGGCTATAGAAGAGGGGGAGAAATAGAAGTTTGAATATAAAGATGTTACACACGCATTTTTTCTTCAATTATATGTCATTATGACACCGAGCAACGCCGGGTAGCCTTGCTAGTCTCATCTCATCTCATCTCAATCTCATCTCAATCTCATCTCATCTCAATCTCAATCTCAATATATATAAGGCAAAAATCTGTGATATGTATGTAACGCTAAGGCTTTTAAAATACTAAACAAACACCTCCGAATTAGGTATTATTTTAACCGGCATAACCTCGAGAAAATAATATCGAAAAATTAAAAGAAAATATTCATTTTTAAGGGGTCAAATAGCCATTTTTTCGTTTAATGTGATCACTATTTTTAATGTTATCTTGTGCACATGACGTCACATAGATAGGTACATGACGTCATAGTGATAGGTTCGGATATGATTTTATGCTATCGTCACGTTATTATTATTTTTTTTGCATTTTTCTTCGGACTATTGCCCTGATAAAAGGGAGGGGAATAAGCGAGAGTTATTTTAGTATAACTCTAGAGGCCTCCTTGTATTTGGCGATTGAAAATGAGGAAAAATATCATCATGGGATTGAAAATAATGAAGAATACCATGAGAGGATTGAAAATGATGAAGAGTACCATGATGGGATTGAAACTAATGAAGAATACCATGAGGGGATTGAAAATGATGAAGAACATCATGAGAGGATTAAAAATGATGAAGAACATCATGAGAGGATGGAATATGATGTAGAATATCATGAGGGGGTTAAAAATGCTGAAGACTACAATGAGAGGATTGAAAATGCTGAAGAATACCATGAGAGGATTGAATATGATGTAGAATATTATGAGAAGATTGAAAATGCTGCAGAATACCATGAGGGGATTGAAAATGCTGAAGAACATCATGAGAGGATTGAAAATGCTAAGAATAGTAATAGAGGATTGAAAATGATTAAGAATACCATCAGAGGATTTAAAATGATGAAGAATACCATGAGAGGATTGAAAATGATGAATAATACCATGAGAGAATTGAAACTGATGAAGAATATCATGAGAGGATTGAAAATGATGAAGAATACCATGATGGGATTGAAAATGATGAAAAATATCATGAGGGGATTGAAAATGATGAAGAATATCATGAGAGGATTGAAAATGATGAAGAACATCATGAGAGGATTGAAAATGATGAAAAATATCATGAGGGGATTGAAAATGATGAAGAACATCATGAGAGGATTGAAAATGATGAAGAACATCATGAGAGGATGTAAAATGATGAAGAACATCATGAGAGGATTGACAATGATGAAGAATATCATGAGGGCGTTGAAAATGATGAAGAATAGAATGAGAGGATTGAAAATGCTGAAGAATACCATGAGGGGATTGAAAATGATGAAGAAAATCATAAAGGGATTGAAAATGCTAAAGAATACCATGAGGAGATTGAAAATGATGAAGAATATCAGGAGAGGATTGACAATGATGAAGAATATTGTGAGAGTATTGAAAATAATGAAGAATACCATGAGAGGATTGAAAATGATGAAGAATACCATGAGAATATTGAAAATGATGAAGAATACTATGAGAGGATTGATAATGCTAAAGAATACCATGAGATATTGAAAATGATGTAGAATATAATGAGAGGATTGACAATGCTGAAGAATACCATGAAGGGATTGAAAATGATGAAGAATACCATGAGAGGATTGAAAATGATGAAGAATTTCTCGAGGAGATTAAAAATCATGAAGAATATCATGAGAGGATTGAACATGAAGAATATCATGAGGGGATTGAAAATGATGAAGAACATCATGAAGGGATTGAAAATGAGGTAGAATATCATAAGGGGATTGAAAATGATGAAGGATACCATGAGAGGATTGAAAATGATGAAGAATTCTTCGAGGAGATTAAAAATCATGAAGAATATCATGAGAGGATTGAACATGATGAAGAATATCATGAGGGGATTGAAAATGATGAAGAACATCATGAGGGGATTGAAAATGATGAAGAACATCAAGAGAGGATTGAAAATGATGAAGAATATCATGGGGGATTGAAAATTATGAAGAATATCATGAGAGGATTGAAAATGATAAAGAAAATCATGAGGGGATTGAAAATGATGAATAACATCATAAAAGGATTGAAATGATGAAGAATACCATGAGGGGATTGAAAATGATGAAGAAAATCATGAGGGGATTGAAAATGATTAAGAATATCTATGATACATCATACATATCTATGATACATATACATGTTACATATCTATGATACATGATACATATCTATGACACATGATACATAATACATATCCATGATACATATCCATGATACATGATACATATCCATGATACATGATACATATCAATGATACATATCCATGATACATGATACATATCAATGATACATATCCATGATACATGATAAATATCAATGATACATGATACGTATCCATTATGCATAATACATATCCATGATACATTATACATATCCATGATACATATCCATGATACATAACACATATCCATGATACATAATACATATCCATGATACATATCATGATACATGATAGATATCCATGATACATATCCATGATACATATCCATGATACATATTCACGATACATATCCATGATACATGATACATATCCATGATACATGATACATATCCATAATAAATATCAATGACAAATGATACATATCCATGATACATATCCGTAATACATGATACATATCGATGATATATATACATGATACATATCTTTGATACATGATACATATCCATGATACATATATATGATACATATCCATGATACATATCCATGATATACGATACATATCAAAGATACATAAACATATCAGTGATACATGATACATATCAATGATACATGGTAAATATAATACATGATACATATCCATGATACATATCTATGATCCATGAAACATGATACATATCTATGATACATGATACATGATACATATTAATGATACATGATACATATGTATGATATATGTCACATGATACATATATATGATACATGATACATATACATGATACATATTTATGATACATCATACATATCCAAGATACATAGTACATATACAAGAGACATATCCATAATAGATATCCATGATACATATACATATCCATGATACATATGCATGATACATGACACATGATACATGATACATATCTATGATACATGATACATGATACATATGTATGATACATGATACATATACATGATACATATCCATGAAACATATATATATATATGATACATATACATATCCATGATACATGATACACACCCATGATACATATACATGATAAATATCCATGATACATATCAAGAATAGATAATACACATCCATGATATATATCCATGATACATACCCATGATGCATATACATACCCATGATACATATACATATACATGATACATATACATGATACATGATACATGATTCATATATATGATACAGAATACATGATACATACCTATGATACATGATTCATATCCATGATACATGATACATATCAATGATACATATCCATGATACATGATACATTTCAATGATACATACACAATGATACATGATACATATCAATGATACATATCCATGATACATGATACATATCAATGATACATATCCATGATACATGATACATATCCATGATACATATCCATGATACATGATACATATCCATGATACATATCCATGATACATGATACATATCCATGATACATATCAATGATACATTATACATATCTGTTATACATGATAAATATCTATGACACATATCCATGACACATATCCATGATACATGATACACATCCATAATACATATCCATGATACATATCCATTATACATGTCCATGATACATGGTACATATCCATGATACATGATACATGATACATACTCATGATACATATACATATACATGATACATACACATGATACATGATACATATCCATGATACATGATACATATACATATAACGATACATTATATATATATATATACCTATACATGATACATATCCATGATACATATACGTATACATGATACATACACATGATACATATACATATACAAGATTCATATACATGATATATATACATGATACATATACATATACATCATACATATACATGATACATATACATGATACATGATACATATCCATGATACATATCCATTTTTCAACGTTAATCAGTAGTAATTTGGAAATTATCCAATGTTTTTATGTAATAACTTTATAAAAATGCTGACTCACTAAACATGCTCCATAATCCCTTGCCGGATGTACCCGTCTTGCCCTACATTTTGTCCGGTTGTATCAGGTCATCCAATAACTTCTGTCCGGATGCATCAATAACAACATAGGAAGGCAACCGGTAAGAGTGATGTCAGTAGTTCTCAGGAGCCCTACTTGATTTGCAAAGTTATGTGCTTCTGAAGTATAACGGTCTCTAGAAATATTGGTGCTTCTAAAGTATAACGGTCCCACAGGAATGTTGCTTGTAAAGTATAATGGTCCCCAGGAATGTTGATGCTTCTAAAGTATTATGGTCAACAGGAATGTTGGTGCTTCTAAAGTATAACGGTCCCTAGAAATATTGGTGCTTCTAAAGTATAACGCTCCCTCCCCAGGAACGTTGATGCTTCTAAAGTATAACGATCCCTAGAAATATTGGTGCTTCTACAGTATAACGGTCCCCACAAATGTTGATGCTTCTAAAGTATGACGCCCCCCAGGAATGTTGGTGCTTCTAAAGTATAACGGTCCCTAGAAATATAAGTGCTTCTCCAGTATAGGGACCAGAGATGCTTCTACAGTATAGGACCCCGCACCAGGGGTGCTTCTAAATTTAGGACCCGGAGGCTTCTGCAGAATAGGGACAATGGGTGCTTCTCCAGTATAGGGGCTAGGGGTGCTTCCTCAGTATAGGTACCAGGGGTGTTTCTACAATATAGGACCCAGTACCGGGGGTGCTTCTACAATATAGGACCCGGAGGCATATGAAGAATAGGGACCATGGGTGCTCTGCAGTATAGCGGCCAGGGGTTCTTCTACAGTATAGGATCCAACACCAGGGGTGCTTCTACAATATAGGACCCGGAGGCTTCTGAAGTATGGTTCTTTGATATGACCGAGACACCTCGGAAATTTCTTTTTCTTTCTTTAACTGAAAATATTTCTATGTATGGGGAAGGGTAAAAAAAAAAATTCTCTCGAGGGGGGTTAAATTTTTTTTTTTTTTAATTAAAAATATTTCTAAGTATGTGGGAGGATGAAAAAATAAGTTTTCTTGGGTGGTGCCAAAAAAATATAGTATGCGTACTAGGGCGGCGATAGGTACGAATATAGTATGCGCACCTGGCCGGCGATATGTATATACATAGTATGTGCACTGGAGTGGCAATAGGTACGTATATAGTAGTGCATAGGGGTGCCGATAGGTACGTATTTAGCATTCACACCGGGGTGGCGATTGGTACGTATTAAGCATTCGCACCGGGGCGACGATATGTACATATTTAGTATTCGCACTGAGGCAGCGATATGTACATATGTAGTATGCACACTGGGTCAACGATAGGTACGTATATAGCATGTGCACATGGACGGCAATAAGTACGTATACAGCATGTGCACCGGGCCGGTGATAGGTATGTATTTAGAATGCGCTCCGGGGCGGCGATCGGTACGTATATAGCATGCACAATGTGGCGGGGATAAGTACGTATATAGCATGCGCAACGGGGCGGCGATAGGTACGTATATAGCACGCGCAACGGGACGGCGATAGGTACGTATTCAGCATTCGCACCGGGTGGGCGATAGGTATGTATTTACCATTCGCACCGGGGCGGCGATAGGTACATATTAAGCATTCGCACCGGGCGGCGATAGGTACATATTAAGCATTCGCACCGGGGCGGCAATAGGTACGTATTTAGCATTCAGGGGTGGCGATAGGTACGTATATTGCATGTGCACATGGGCGGCAAAAAGTATGTATATAGCATGTGCACCGGGCCGGTGATAGGTATGTATTTAGCATGCGCTCCAGGGCGGCGATCGGTACGTATACAGCACGCGCAGCGGGGCGGCGATAGGTACATATATATAACGGGCACCAGGGCGGCGAAAGGTACGTATTTAGCATTCGCACCGGGGCACCGATAGGTACGTATTTAGCATTCGCACCAGGGCAGCGATATGTACATTTTTAGTATTTGCATTGGGGCAGTGATAGGTACTTATGCAGTATGCACACTGGGGCGGCAATAGCTACATATTTAGCATTCGCACCTGGGTGGCGATAAGTACGTATTTAGCATTTGCACCGGGGCGGTGATAGGTACGTATGTAACATTCGCACCGTGGCAGCGATAGGTACTTATATTGTATCTGCACCCAGGGCGGCGATAGGCACTTATATAGTATCTGCACCGGGATTGCAAAAGGTATGTATATATTATGTGCACTGGGGCGGCGGTAGGTATGTATATAGTATGCGCACCGGGGTGGCAATAGATACGTATATAGTATGAACACCGGGGCGGAGATAAGTACCTATATAGAAGACGCAGACAGAGGTGGTACTCTTTATAGAAATAAGTCATACTGGGAAACGTAGGATGAAATGGTGGGGAAGAAACAGCTTTCAAAAAAGGCAAAATTAGAAAGTAGCGGTGAAATGGGGCGACCAGGGAAGAGAAAAGTAGAAAGATAAAGAGACGGCTATAGAGAGAGGGACAGAAATAGAAGTTTTAATATAAAGATGTTACACATGCGATTTTTCTTCAATTATATGTTTTTATGACCCCGAGCAACGCCGGGTAGCCCCGCTAGTCTCATATAAAGATCAAAATGTATCTCCAAGAACAGGCGCCTTGAGTACTAGGAACTTCAACTAGAATAATATGAAACCATATTAATATATATATATATATATATATATATATATATATAAAGAGAGAGAGAGAGGGAAAGAGAGAGAGATAGATAGATAGATATATAGATATCCTTGAATCTTATCAGCTAGCATCTCAGTAGATGTTTTGCTCCACTTTTCAAACTTTGAGTAGTGGTAGCAAAACAATAGCACCTTCTTTTGTGCAACGGTCCATGGTTGGGCTTTAAAGCCTCTTATGTTTCTTTTTTTTATTGCTGCATTTGATGGAGATAGGGGCAGGACTTTATGTCTCAAGGCCTGATAGCTGACCCTGGTTGGCCTCCGTCATGGCTGGAGCACTATTTCGAGGGGCAGATTGGTTTACATCCTGGGTGCCGGCCTGTCAGTATTTATTTTTGTTTTTATTCATATTGTTATCATTCATTTCCTCATTGTCAGCAGCTTCTAATTCATTATTTGAAGCTTACCTCTATTAATAGATGCGGGAAACGTGGTGGATGACTTGAGGAGCCAGCACACCATTTTTTTATATTTGGTCAGGTTTTACTTCAAGTAAAAAGTATCCTCATGTCAGAGTCTCTGACAAACCAATGTACAGAGTGATCGAAGACACTCGAGGGTGATGTCTAGTAGGCATTCAGCTCCTATATATATATATATATATATATATATATATATATATATATATATATATATATATATATATATATATCCTATTTTCTTCTTATCTTTTTTTTTAGCTGGAGATGGGACATCCTACCGGATGCCAGACATTCACCGGCTATTTCAGACACTCCGGCCTAGAGATTTTTCAAAGATTCTAACCGTCCCTTTAAGTGCGGTTGTTTGTATATCTCTTGCACTCGGTTCACCGGGTATATTCGCCAGATAGCTTTTGAAATTATTTTTCATTAGTCCTGTTGCTGCTATAATTACTGGTATGATGGATATTTTCCTAAGATTCCAGTTTCTCTTCGTGCCGTACATCTTGGTAGTTCGCAATATTTTCCCTTCCTGCTCTGTTTAATCCTGCATCATTAGGGACGCTGACTTCAACTAGGGTTGCTATTTTCTCCCTTTTGTCCCATATTAGGATGTCAGGTTTAACAGCTCCGTTTTCCAGATATGTAGCTGTAGGGATTGCATAGTCATAGTGGATGGTGTATAAATTATTTCAAACTATTCTTTCTGATATATGCTCCCAGGACTTGCTGCTACACTGGATATTCAACTTTTTACAAATAGTCTAGTGAAGATATTACCACACTCCGTTGTGTCGCATTATATAATAGCCATCCCCAGGAGTACCTTACAACTGGATGTCACACTCTATACTTCTGTGTGGTATAACCTGCACTTGTTATTTTTTTATATATATATATAGTTGTGTGTATGTTTTAAAATGCATATACAAATGAATTCATACAATGAAGTCGAATGAAAAAGACGACTTGAAATAATTTTTTTTTTGTCAAAATGCTTTCATATCAAAGGCTCCAATAATAAATCAATAAATAGAATCTACTGTCTATTCAGGAAAAATGATTTTGCTCATTGAAATCGGTTTAATATTACTTACCTGTGTCTGAATACTGTTATTTATATGAAAAGTACTGAATGGCCACGTTTTATTCCTCATCATTTTCTCATTCTCTCTCTTTAGTTATTTTAATACGTTTTCTCTCTCTTACACAAATCTGTATTATATTTTCGGTTTTGTTTATCCCTCTCTCTGTCTCTCTCTTTCACTAATTGTACTCAATTCATGTGTAATGTCCTCTTTGAAATAATCATTTTTTGTATCTTAAATGTTGGTCATTTCTTTTTATCTTAGATTTGATATGTTTCAACAAGCTATACATTTCATACAAACGTCATATAAATTGAATAAAACCTATTTCAAAAAATCTTATTTTTATATGGGTAGTTCTGGTTCCAGTCGCGATCATTGACATAACAGTGGATTTAGCAGAATAAGTGTGACAACATTGTGCATGACAAGTGAAAGGTACATTGTTCCAGTACATGGACAACTGTCATGTATCTTACAGTAGTGTCGTACATAGATGATATTATCTATCGAAATATTCAAACTACAGTACCTGGAAATAATAAGCGTAGTATACCAGTCCCAGTATGGGAAATACAAATCTGGGAACATAACAGTTTTGCACAGCTTTTCTATCCTCTTACGAAGATTACAATCCAGAATAAAAGAAACCTAACCTTTTGCTTAGAATCCTTATTTAAGTTTTCATTTAAATGCATTAGATGCTTTTGATGCAAGAAAGTGCATTACATATATGGCTGATGCTGGTGGGGAGATCAAAAACAATGTGAATTCATAAAATCTTGCTAAATTGGTGTCTAATGACTATGGATAAAATTTAATCTAAATCTGAAATATTTAATTTTTTAAATAACATGTTTTGGTCATAAGATGTCATTTAAATAAATCACGTAACGAAAATTTGGGTAATATTTATTAATATTTAATTAATACCTATTGTCAAAATTTCACAAAAATCTGAGGTATCTGATTTTTCACAAACGGCTTCCACTCCTACTTTACCTTGTTTTTCTTTTAAATTAAACTAAATGTAGCCCTAATTCTGACCCCTAACACTTATTTTCCAAAATTTATAATGAGGGTTGATTTGTTTACGAGTGAATCCTATACATACAAATATATAAACATATATAAATACCTAACTCTCTCTCTCTTTCTGTCTCTTTCTGTCTCTCTCTTTCTCTCTCTCTCACTGTATATATATATATATATATATATATATATATATATATATATATATATATATATATATATATATGCAATCTACGTAGGGTAAACATCCACAGGGTAGAAGTCCAAAGGGAATCAAACCGGCTTATAAAAGAGTGCTCAATAAAAATATAGAGCTGTATTATGAATGATTTTTTATTCAAACATGTACAAAGTCTGCTACACTGGCATTTCGATGTTATCGATCTACAGCTATCAAGAGCTGAGGTATCATCAGGCAGAAAGTTTTTTTTTGTGGTCCAACCCGGTCGGTGGAATCCAGGAAGGTTACATCCGATGCCCAAAGAACAAATCACGATTGTTATCCGAAGATCAGCTCGTTTAACAATGACTATATATTTTCTTAACAGGCGTGAAACGCGCGTAAGATTGAAGGAAACATTTTAACATTCGCCAAATTAAAGAATTAAAAAGAAAATTAAAATGATATGATTGTGGACTGATTTTCTTCTGTTGTAGAATTTAGGTTAGATTAGGCATGAATAGTATGATGTAGTTCATTAAAACGAGAAATCTATCTTATCAGTACGTTCTGCTCTGTACAACTCTAGGATAACAATGGAATGTTTCAGCCAACCGTTTATTCGGTGTTTGCATATTCTTTGAGTTTAATTGTTAAATCGCATAAAAGATACACAAGATACGCCCAAAGAGAAAGTCCTAGTCTTGTTCTGAGAAGGGCTGTTCAGTGTGATTAACGCACTTCTATTACTAACCTTAATATTAGTGCATCTCTCACACTACAAAGATTGTGTTTACATTTCGTATTATACCCCAACGATGAACAAGAGATAGACAGACAGGGAGACATCGAAATGTTTCATATATAATACTAAAGTAAATTATCTACAATCTGTAGCAATTCTGTACGTGGAAAGTGGCGTTTAATTTTTGTATAAAGCTTTTGTGGTTAAAGATATTGTGATAATTTGCCTTAGTTACAATATCTGTTAATTGAGTTATCTCCCCTTTGCATATTGGTTGTTTAGAGTCTATAGACATAGATTGCTGGTCGTCAATTTGTATGGGCGGTGGGTTTGAGTTGTTAATTGAGTTATCTCTCATTTGCAGATGGGAGGTTTGAAGACTGTAAACATAGATGGCTCTGGTTAGTAGGCGATTTGCATATAGTATGTACATAAATCAATTGAATTCTGGACAGCGGGGAGTGAACAGCGAGCAGTAAGCAGTGCAAAATGAACAGTTGACAGTAGAAATAGACATCTTGCGTGGCGGTGACATCGAAGGAAAGGTAATCCCATTCGATTATTTGTTTTAAACGGAATCTTCAAACACGTACAGATGAAGAGAGTGTGGTTAGCAAAGTATGACTTACCCCAGCCAGGAATGGATTCATAAAGAAACAGAACCTGAGTGAAATGGCTAGTTATAGCAAAGACCTCCCATTACTTCCTGATCTCTCTGGCAGAAGAGCTCACTGCTCATTTGCATGCTCATTTGCATGAGTGCAATGTCACTGGCAATAAAAGGGGAATGTTTCGAAGGAAGTGGGCGACCATGAATTGGTGATTTGAGTTGGTGACTACGTTCGTGTGTGCGCTGGATGAAAGACTGTTCGGAGAGATATCATTTGGCAGAGCAAGACCGTGGTAATATTTTGTTGCGATAAGGAGTACGGACACGAGGAAATCAGGAGAAAGAAAAATATAATTACAGAGAGAAAGATACACAAAGTGATGGATAACTATGGTAAATATATCTATCATTAATATTTTAAAGAATCTCTCTTTCTTGTTGGAACGTGGAAACTTCGTGTAAATATAGGACGACTCTATAACTGTCGACACGGCATATGATTGTACCCGAACCCCGAGCTTCATTTGTTTAAAAATGGAAATAGCTCCACTTGATGTAAAGAACTAATAAAAATACTACTTCAAGGTTAAAATCTTGCCAAAGGTAAATGTTTAATGGATAGATTTAGACTAAAAAAACAGCAATTATTCCCCCTTTGTCAGAAACATCGCTCATGGAATGTGAGGACTAAGGAACAAAATAAGGGAAGCGAGAGTTACGAGGCTGCCGAAAGTAAACATACGGGCCACGTTCTACTCTCCTTAATTTTGAATCGACAGATTTTATTCTCGAAATCGATGATTCGATATGAGTGTTCAATGAGTCAACATATGGTAATAATTACTAATATCTATCGTTTTGATGTTTTTATCGATTTGGGAACGGGCGTTTGGGGATGGTATGGCAAGATTGGGAGAACTCCCGAGAAACAGCAATTATTTATTAAAGAATATTTATGTATTTTTTTTTTTTTACTTTTATCGATTTTTATTAATACGAGGTTCGTCGATTCGCGGTTCGGTGATAGTTTATTCAATATTCGATGTTTTGATTTTCTAACTGATTTGCTTCTTCTGATACAAATGAAAATATTGATTGATTTTGTGTAAAGACGTGTCATTTATGTCGGCATATGATCTTTTCTGTACGTATAGACTATAGAGATTAGCAAACAAACACCTCAAGTACGCAACGATACATCTCTCCTTCTATCTCTCTCTCACTCGCGCTCTCTCTCTCTTTATATATATATATATATATATATATATATATATATATATATATATATATATATATATATATAGATATGAAGGTTTATAACTAAAAGATAACTTTTATAGAATTAGCCATATTGTGAGATGAGGAAAGCTCAATATACTGGATAGAGCAAAAATAAAGTGAGTCAATGAATTTAAAACCTTTTAAAAAGAACTTATTTTTAAAAACCTTTTCAAAATTTTGAATATTGACTGTTCTTATCTGTCAACTTATCAATCTCTACTTCACGTGATGATAAGATTTTAATCTTTGAAAAGCCGTGCTTAAGGAATGAAATTGAAAGAGAAGAAGAAGAAGAAATATTTGTATTTACTAAATGCTCCTTGTTCTGAACAACTGAAGATATTGATCTGTTTCCATTTACAGGTCTAACTATTTTTCATTGACTCACCTTATATATATATATATATATATATATATATATATATATATATATAGATATATACATACAGTTTTAATACTTTAACCCTGAAAATGATGATGAAGGAACGATGTTCACAGGAAAAAACCGTGTCAATCAAGGCAAACAATGATTTTGGCTAAAACCAAAGACAAAATTTTCAAAATTTTATAAATATTACAAACTATTTACAGATGTACGTTTTAAAGTACATTTTAAAATACATAAAACACATTAAACATACATAAAAAATACGTTCTTAAGTATTTTAAAAACTCCTCGGTCAGTGCAAAAAGTACAATAAGTAAAAAAAAAATGACAGATTAGACATTTCATAAGAAAGTATTAATTTTTGAAGCCGCTTAAAAAATGTAAACTTTCTTATGAAATGTCTAATCTGTCATTGTTTTCACTTGTTCTACGTTGTGCACTTGGAACTGACGATGGCCAAACCGAGGTGCTTTTAAATGTGTTTTTAAAAGTATTTTTCAAACGTATTTTTGTGTATTTTAAAACGTACTTTAAAACGCAAATCTGTAAGTATTTTAGAAATACTTTTGATGTGATTAGGGCAGTCATCAAAAGGAAAATAAATACGTTTTCCGAAATAAAACCAAATACGGTGACTAAATGTCCGATTTACATTCGTTTACCTTGGCTAGGCACAGTAAGTGAGAAATTCGCCAAGCAAACTAGCTCAGCAGTTGAAAATGGTTATTTTTCTTCGAATGTGCGTGTTGTGTTTTCTACAAAACCTTTATTGGCGTCCTCTCGTAAAAACGTTTTACCCCTCCCTTACCATGAAAATAATGTTATTTATCATTTTAAATGTACTTGCAGTTCTGACTACGTGAGTAGAACGACGTTACGATTGGATGGTAGAGTCCAACAACACATTCCGAGTAAAATCAAGAATGGAACCTTCCGGTCAACGGACGTTCAAAATAACACATACGGGTCTTCCATTACATACCATTTACTTAAAAACCCGCCGTGCGCTAGGAATTTTAGCATGAATTCCTTCACCATTCTCAATCATGCTCACTCATTATACCATCTAAAAATCTTGGAGACGATCCACGTTCATCCTAAACGTCCCTCACTTTGTAAGCAAAGGGAATGTCTATTAGGACTAGATGTGATCAGTATCTAACATTCATCCTTCATTGTGCATATAACATAACGCTATTTTATTTTCTGTACCTTCTTTTCAGCCCGTTTTTTTTTAATCCCTCGTTTTCTTTAAATCCCTCAACACAGCCTTTGTTAAGAGAGGGCGCAACCGGTCGGCTGGCAGTTTTTTTCTTTTATATTTCTTGATTAACTTTTAATCATGAACGATAAAATTGGTCTTCCCTTCATGCATGCTGGAAGCATCATGCGGGATTTCCTAAAAAAATATATATATTTATTTTTAATAACTTCATGGAAATAGCTCAGTATAATATCACATGATAAATTACTTTAAATCGGTTTTGTTGCGTAAAGGAAACTAGATGTGGCAATCCGACAAGATAACTTTGTATGGTAGATCGTAAAAAAAATAAATGTTTTAATTGTAAATAGTCTATTACTTACGATAAATAATTGTCAGAAAAATATTCGTTAAATTAAATAAATGTCATAGTTAAGTGGACAATGAAAGGGGGAAATTATATTTGTGACGTCTTATTCGATTTTGGGATAATATATTTATAAAAAGAAAGGTAATTCGACATCATTGTCTGATTATGACATGATATATACGGTATTTATTGCATTACGGCGTTAGCGATCGGATGTTCAAATCTGTTCAATATGTATGGAAGTTCCTAGCGCAAGTAGAATACAGATTTTCATTTGAGCTTACTATGTTTCAATTTACCTGCTCAATATTATGTAGGGACATATTCAGTTTTGTAAGCACAAACTGAGACTTGCTGTCGCCGTTTATTGTAACACATTTTATTACGAGTGAAAATAGTAATAGTCAAATATTTCAAGCATAGCTGCAGTTACTTACTTGTAAAATTTTCCATTAGGATACGACGCAATTATTGCTCGCACCTACAACACTCTTAGTGTAGTTAATATTTAATTGTGATTGCATGAGCTACTGACATAGCCAGCTCAGTTGCAATTGGTTTAACGGAAGTTCAAGCCTGTTCATATACATGATGTGGCGGCAACCATACCATTGAACAGCAACGGGAGGGGGCATTCAAGACGACACCTGGCTTTGAAATTGTGCAAATTTACTTAAGACATTCTAATAACCTTTTAGCAAATTAGCCTTGCTTTTCACCGAGTCCTGACGTTTCGTTCGATCCGCGAAAGAGTTCATTCTATCCAGTGGTAAAGAGGTGTGTGAAAGTGCAGTCGGGATGAATGACAAATTGGGACTGCTAATTTTGATAAATGGTAGGAAGGTTTTGCAATTGATTTAGCACTTTGCAATCCCGTTGGAACCAAGCATCTCTGCCTGACTCGGGGAATCCGTTACTATGTGCGTTTCAAAATATATAGATAGATCGCAGTTTTAACATAGGACTATATTTCCAACAACATATGATGTAAAGTGGTTTCGATTGAAACAGCTACCGTGGTTACTCTCCGTAGACGTAGCTTAGAGGTCTCATTTCACTTTGTAAAAGTTTCTGCTTTATATATATATATATATATATAGTGTAAAGTATCAAGGAATACTCAATAAAGATATACTCAATAAAGAATAAAAGGGAAATACCAGTAGAGTGCTCAATTAAATTAAATTAAGAGCGTAATATTTTTATTTTTAAATACAGATTTTAATCAGACATGGACCAGTGGTTTCTGACAAGAAACGGGTTGAATTCCCGATTCACGTCGTCTTCAGCATAGTCTGAAATAGTAAATGATGGAATTTCTTCAAAAAACATCCAACTGTTATGAAACGCTGTGTACACCGAATTTTGAAATGGAGAGCCGACGAGGAACGCTTAGGACAGAAAAGCCGTTAAAAGATTCTATATTTAGAAGTAAAGCAAGAAAGAAAGAAAGAAAGAAAGAAAGGAGTGGAAAAGTAAAAAAAATTAAATTTATAATAATAAAATATTACTTTTATATTTATATATATTATTTTCATATATATATATGTAGAAAAATAATTAATTAAGGTACGCAACTCTAATTAATTAAATAATCTAAAAAAAGGGGAGGTAACTATTTATCATTATATAAAATGTATATATATGTTTTTATGAATTACGATCATTTCAATTAATAATTCTCAATTCAAAGTAAAAACATAAATATAGATAAATATATAAATAAAAAATATAAATATAGATAAATATATAAATACATAAATAAAAAATCAATATATACATAAAAAATCAATCAATATATAATTAAAATATCAATATGTAAATGAAAAATCAATATATAAATAAATCAATATATAGATAACAAATATAAATAAAAATTCTATATAAATAATAAAATATATAAATAATAAGATATATATAAATAAAAAATCAATATATAAATAAAAAATCTCTATATAGAAAAAATATAAAAAATATAAAAAAATAAAAATCAATATATAAATGAAAAATTTAATATATAAATACAATCATAATATGTAAATAAAGAATCAAAAGTCAAAATGTAAATAAAAATATAAATAAAAATATAAATATATAAAAATATAAAGATATAAAAATATAAATAAAAAAATATATAAATATAAATATATAATATATATGAAAATAATAAATAAAAAATAAAAAATAAATAAAAATAAAAATAAATGTAAATATAAAAATCGAAATATAAATAAATCAATATATAAATAAATATATAAATAAATAAAAATCATATAAAAAATCATATAAAAATTCAAAAATCAAAATATAAATAAAAAGTCAATATATAAAAAATCAATATATAAAAAAATTTCTATGTAAATGAGAATTCAAAATTCATATATAGATAAAAAAATGTATATATATAGATAAAAAAATATATACATATACATAAATAAAAAATCAATATATAAATATATATAAAAAGTAAATATATAACCATAAATAATCAATCAATATATATATAAATAAATAAATAAATAAATAAATACATAAATAAAAAATAAAAAATAAATAAATATACACATACACATGTACACTTACACACATGCATACGCACACACTCACATACTTATATGCATGTGCATACATATACATATATATATATATATATACATATATATACATTATATACACACTCACACACACACAAACACATGCATGTGTAAATATAAAATTATCAATATATAAATATAAATAAAAAATTAAAAGATCAATATATAAATAAAAATCAATATATAAATTTCTATATAAATAATAAATAATTAAATAAATAAATAAAGATTTGAGAAATAAAATTTAAAAATTAAAAATTTAAAAATATTAAAAAATATTAAAAAATATATAAAAAAATATAATATATAAAAAAATATAATATATAAAAAATATTATATAAAAAAATAATAATAAATAAAAATAATATATAAAAAAATAATATATGAAAAAATAATAATATATAAAAAAATATAAAGGTATAAAAAAATTATTATATTAAAAAAATTATTATATTAAAAAAATAAATATATATATATATATATATATATATATATATATATATATATATATATATATATATATTTAAAATTAAAAATTAAAATTAAAAATCTAAAAATCTAAGATCTAGAATCTGAAACAGACAGGGCAAATAAATAAATAAATAAATAAATAAAAATATAGGGTGGAAAGAGGAACAAATAATGATGAGGGGAGAGACACATAGAGGAAAAAAGAAAAAGAAAAAGAAGGAGAGAGAGAGAGGGCGTCTGTTGATTTAGATCGGGAGGGAAGGAGGGGGGTGGTAGACATGCACGAATTAGGTGTCAAAAAACCGTCGAGTCTATAAATGTATTTTTCCAAGTGAACTGTAGTATGCGTGCGTGCAAACTGAGCTGATTGTTATAGTGGTGGGGCGGTGATAAAATGTGTCGCGATTCTGGGTTTATATTGTCATTATAATTTGTCTGGAGTTAATTTGAATAAATAAGTATATTCGTTAAATGTAACAGGAATAGTAGTAGTAGTAATAATAATAATAATAATAATAATAATAATAATAATAATAATAATAATAATAATAATAATAATCATAATAATAATAATAATAATAATAATAATAATAATAATAATAATAATAATAATAGATACCCCTAATAATTGAGGTGAATAATGAAAATAATAATAAATGAAGTATAATAAAAATACTAAAAAATACTAAAAAATATTAAAAAATATTTAAAAAATATTAAAAAATATATAACTAAAAGAATAACTGGAAAATGCTGGCGTTATTAATTATTAATAATAATAGTAATAATAATAATAATAATTATAATAATGATAATAATAATGGTAGTAATAATAATAATAAAAATAATAATAGTGGTCAATAATATTTTAGAGTTTATAAAAATAATAGTTTAGGAAAGAAATAGAATAATTAAGGAATATTAGGAATCCTAGGGGGTAGTGATTATCATAATAATATTAGATAATGATAAGATAATGTTTGCCGGTATTATGATATGGGTTACTGGTTGCAATAATGCTGATCATATAAAAAAAATAGTGGTTTAACAGACAACAGTAATCAGAGTGGTAATCCCAGTAATCTTAACAATAGTAATGATGATAGTGAAAAATTATAGAAGTAGTCATAATGGTGGCAACAACAGTAGTAATAATAATAATAATAATAATAATAATAATAATAATAATAATAATAATAATAATAATAATAATAATAGATACCCCTAATAATTGAGGTGAAATAATGAAAATAATAATAAATGAAGTATAATAAAAATACTAAAAAATACCAAAAAATATTTAAAAAAAAAAAAAAAAAAAAAACACCTCCCCACCAACTGAAAATGTTGTCAACACAACTATCATCTTATACCTTTTATTAATTATTATTATTTTTATCTCTATTAGTAGTAGCATTTTTGTTTGTAGTATTATTTGTAGTAGTACTGTAAGCGGTAGTATTGGTTGGTATTATTATTGTTGTTATTATTATTATTATTATTATTATTATTATTATTATTATTATTATTATTATTATCATTATTATTATTATTATTATTATTATCATACCCACAACGATTAACACTAATGGTCATCTTCTGTATTTTTCTTTACTCTTAAATACCCCCCTTTTATGCTTATCCATTTTATTGATTAATATTTCTATATTTCTTAGATTATTTTTTAGATTATATTTTTTAGATTATTTTTAGATTATCATTATCAATTATTTATTACTACTATTATTAATATCTTAAACTTAACTATTTGACATTGAATCATTTTCTTCATTTTTTTCATTTTTTCATTTTTTCATTTTTTCATTTCTGTACTTTTTATCAAGATAATTACTGTTATCAGTGGTGACACCATGTCTGACGTTACTATCATAGTTATTGTTATTTGCAGCAATGAAATTAACAGTATCACTATTATTATTAATAATATTGATATTGCCATGTTTTACCGTTACCTTACTTTTGCCTCCACTGCCATTTTTATCATCTTTATTATCATTATTATTATTATTATTATTATTATTATTATTATTATTATTATTATTATTATTATTATTATTATTATTATTATTATTATTATTATTATTATTATTACTACTGTTGTTGCCACCATTATGACTACTTCTATAATTTTTCACTATCATCATTACTATTGTTAAGATTACTGGGATTACCACTCTGATTACTGTTGTCTGTTAAACCACTATTTTTTTTATATGATCAGCATTATTGCAACCATTAACCCATATCATAATACCGGCAAACATTATCTTATCATTATCTAATATTATTATGATAATCACTACCCCCTAGGATTCCTAATATTCCTTAATTATTCTATTTCTTTCCTAAACTATTATTTTTATAAACTCTAAAATATTATTGACCACTATTATTATTTTTATTATTATTATTACTACCATTATTATTATCATTATTATAATTATTATTATTATTACTATTATTATTAATAATTAATAACGCCAGCATTTTCCAGTTATTCTTTTAGTTATATATTTTTTAATATTTTTTTAATATTTTTTAATATTTTTTAGTAGTTTTATTATACTTAATTTATTATTATTTTCATTATTTCACCTCAATTATTAGGGGTATCTATTATTATTATTATTATTATTATTATTATTATTATTATTATTATTATTATTATTATTATTATTATTATTATTATTATTATTATCATTATTATTATTATTATTATTATTATTATTATTATTATTATTATTATTATTACTACTACTATTCCTGTTACATTTAACGAATATACTTATTTATTCAAATTAACTCCAGACAAATTATAAAGACAATATAAACCCAGAATCGCGACACATTTTATCACCGCCCCACCACTATAACAATCAGCTCAGTTTGCACGCACGCATACTACAGTTCACTTGGAAAAATACATTTATAGACTCGACGGTTTTTTGACACCTAATTCGTGCATGTCTACCACCCCCCTCCTTCCCTCCCGATCTAAATCAACAGACGCCCTCTCTCTCTCTCCTTCTTTTTCTTTTTCTTTTTCCCTCTATGTGTCTCTCCCCTCATCATTATTTGTTCCTATTTCCACCCTATATTTTTTTAATTTATTTATTTATTTATTTATTTGCCCTGTCTGTTTCAGATTCTAGATCTTAGATTTTTAGATTTTTTAATTTTTAATTTTTAATTTTTAATTTTTAATTTTTAATTTTAATTCTTTAACGGCTTTAATTTTTGAAATGTTAAATTTCTTTCCATCTTCTTCTCTTTCTCTACCCCTCCACTTCATTCTCTCCAAATATGATCTGAGGTTAAGATCGGATTCTAACTCTGCCTGATGAGATCTCAGTTTATAGTAACTGTTGATCGATAACATCGACATGCCAGTGTCGCAGATTTTGTACATGTCTGTGTAAATAAAATTATCATATATAAAGCTCTATTTTGATATTGAGCACTTTTTATAAACCCGGTTAAAATTCTCTGGATTACCACCCTGTGGATATTTTTCACCTGGATTATTACCATTATTATATATATATATATATATATATATATATATATATATATATATATATATATATATATAAATATTTATTTATTTATTTCTATCTATCTATCTTTTAATTCTACCCTTTTTATTATCTCTCTCTCTTCACTTTATTTTATTTTAATTTATTTTATTTCATATTTTATATTTATATTTGGATTTTCGTTTTGATTTTAACATTTTGATTCTTAAGAGTCCAAACCACGTGACTTCCCAAATTTTGAAATTCTAAATTTCTTTTCTTCTTCTTCATTTTTCTCCATTTCATTCTTTCCAAATATGATCTAAGGTTAAAATCGGATACTAACTCTGCTTGATGAGATCTCAGTTTATAATAACTGTTGATCGATAACATCGACATGCCAGTGTCACAGATTTTGTACATGTCTGTGTAAATAAAAATAATCATATATATTAGCTATATTTGATATTGAGCACTTTATAAACCCGGTTGAAATTCTTTGGATTACTACCCTGTGCATGTTTTCCCTGGATTAGTATAACACACACACACACACACACACACACACACACACACATATATATATATATATATATATATATATATATATATATATATATATATAAATAAAATATAGTAACACGAAATTACATAATCATCGATGCAATAATTTATTTCAACTTTGTCATATTGTCGAGCATCCAAGTGAGATAATTACATTTTTGTAAATGAGAAAAGAGAAATTAACACTCGACCATTCAACCATAATTACAGAGAGAGAGAGAGAGTGACAACATATTATATACATATTTAGAGAGAGGGGGAAATTTGAAGCATATTTAATCTATAATTTTAGAGGGAGGGATTACATGATTTATGACGGAAGGAGATATAGAGAGGGAAGAAAGGTTTATATATATATATATATATGTATATATATATATATATATATATATATATATAGAGAGAGAGAGAGAGAGAGAGCGAGCGAAATTGCAAGGACGGTATACAATGTCTCTCAATAAACTAGGTCAGCATGTCTAGATATCACAAACCCAAATCCGCCTCTGAAACTTGGAAATTAACGTCCACTGTCTGGCGACCAAACAAGTATCTCGGGGTAGGGAGAGACATAAGAAAAGGAAAGATTTTAAAACAGACAACATACATCCAAGGTCAGACACATATATACACATATACAGGTATGCATACAAACGCACACACATATATACATACATGCATACACATATATATATATACATACACACCCGCGCACACACACACACACATATATATATATATATATATATATATATATATATATATATATATATATATATATATAGTAATCCAGGTATGGTAAAAATCCATAAGGTAGAAATCCAAAGGGAATCAAACCGGGTTTATAAAAGAGTGCTCAATAAAAATATAGAGCTGTATTGTGAATGCTTTTATTCAAACATGTACAAAGTCTGCTACACTGGCATGTCGATGTTATCGATCTACAGCTCTCAAGAGCTGAGGTCTCATCAGGCAGAAAATCGTTTTTTGATTCAACTGGTTGCTGAATTCCAGGGAGAATGAAGTCAAGCAAAAAAGAAGAGGAGAAAGAAATAAAAGTCATGTGACCGATTTTAAAATATGATTGCCGTTAGAAATTACTATTTTCTTATTTTTATCTTTTATATATTTTATATATATATATCCAACGCTGAGCTGGGGTAGAAAGGGGGGGGGCGAGGAAAAGAAAAAGAAAAGAGAAGGGGAAAGAGATACAATTGCTGTCAGAAAAGTTTAATTTACAGCTGTTTATATTTTTATTTTGTATTTTTATCCAACGCTTAGTTAGGGGGGGGGGGGTGGAAGAAAAAGAAAGAGAAAGGGGTTGAGGGGTGTTAGGGGTGGATGTCTATAGCCATTTAGGATTTGTTGCGGGAATGGTTCTGAGTTAAATTCATATTTATTTTTATTCAGCGCTGGGCTGGATAAAGATGGGGGTCGGGGGAGATTAAACAAGATCGAAAGAGAAGATGAAGGAAGTGGGGGAGGGGGGGTTTCAAATTTGTTGTGTCTGCCTCCTGTCAATGCAGACATATAACAATTACATGACACCCAGCTTACGGGGATATTTTAGTTTAAACTCATTGGTGGATTTATGGCCTTATTGTTGATAAATTATATTGTTATATTTTGATCAATTGGCATTTAATTTTGATTATTTTGATGGATAGTTACATGTATTTTAAATAATATTTATCAGTTAATTAATAAAACATAATGGTAATTGTCTTTATTTTTAGTAAGATTCATATATGGATTATTGGCAGTAATATTAGTAGGTTAGTTCTAGGTACTAATGAGTTAAAATATATTGGGAATTATTCTTGGTAAGGATCGTATATAAGTTTATGACATTGATATAGATGGATTATACTATTATATTTAGTTTTAATTATTTTGGAGTATGAATAAATGTATTTCGATTATAAATAATAGTTAGTGATGGATTAATAAAACATACTGGTAATTGCTTTTATTTTTAATGGAATTTATATATCGATTAATGTCAGTGGTATAAATAAATAAATTTTATTGTTCGTTGTGAGCTGGATGTTGAGCGCACACACGCACTTCCAACATTAAAATAGTAAATTTCCTAGATGTAACTCTCAACTTAACCAAAGAAACATACGAACCATATAATAAAGAAAACTTTAACCCAATCTATGTACACCCCCTCTCCAACCACCCCAAAACTATCATTAAACACATCCCTAAATCTATCCAACATAGGATAAGCAATAACTCATCAAATGAAACAATCTTTAACAAACATAAAGACTTCTATAATAAAGCACTAAAAAACAGCGGATACAAGAATACACAAATTAAATTTAATAAACCTGCAACGACTAATAATAAAAACAATAAAGCAAGAAACAGGAAGATAATATGGTTTACACCTCCCTTCAATCAAGCAGTTAAAACCAAACTTGGTAAAAAATGTCTAAACCTCATAAACACATATTTCCCCCCAAACAATATCTTACATAAAATATTCAACAAAAATACACTTAAACTAAGTTACAGTTGCAGCGAAAATTTAGAAATGATAATTAAAAAACACAATAACAAAATCCTAAACAGCAACCTAAACCCTGAATCAGATAACAATAAAACAACTAAAGTAAAGTCCTGTAACTGCATAAATAAAAATGAATGCCCCTTGCAACAAAATTGTTTAATAACAAAAACAATTTACCAAGCAACAATCTCAACTAAGGAAACTCCAAATATAAAAAAATACTACATAGGTATGGCAGGTAATACTTTCAAAGAAAGATACACCGGCCATAAATGTTCATTCAACAACCCAAGCTACCAAAACAGAACATCACTCTCAAATTACCACTGGGAACTCACTAATAAAAATAAATCACCAATTGTAATTTGGAACATTATCAGAAAAACTAGCACCTGTAGCTCATTAAACTCACCATGCTATTTATGCCTCGGCGAAAAACTTGAAATAATTAAATTTACTGACAGAGGAAAACTTTTAAACAAAAAACAGGAAACATCGATCAACTGTAGGCATAACAGATCACACCTCCTCAGTAATTTGTACAACCCCCTCTAAATAATACCATTAAAACAAAAAAACCCAATACCCAACAAGCCCGCTAAAATTAACACTTATTAACACTTCCAAATCAAGTAACTTTAACCCTCAACTACAAACACAGTACAACCACCTCAATCTTTGAATAAATACTATAACATGTAAAAGTAAAATTTTTTGTATATATATATATATAGGTGATTCTTGTGGACATATGAGTGGGCATATGTATGAAGATATAAAATTTTATAACTATTTATGTGTGTATGTGTGCATCTGTATGCGCGTATGTATACGTATACATATGTACACATACATGTGTATCTGTGTGTTCATGTATATGTGTATGGGTTTGGGTGCATATATGAATGTTTGTGTATACATGTGCATATATGTATTTATATGTGTGCACGAGTGCGTGTGTGCGCTCAACATCCAGCTCACAAAACTACTTATTACCAAAACCAATTTTTAAATATTTAAATAATTATATACTGATCACTTTAATCAAAATTACTGGCCCCCACCATTTCTAATCCCCCCCTTCATAGACCATAACTTGCGTTAACAATTTTAATTAGAACACCTTACCACTAATACTATAACAGGTGTTTACCCCACCATTAATAATAGGATCACAACGAACAATAAAATTTATTTATTTATACCACTGAAATTAATCGATATATAAATTCCATTAAAAATAAAAGCAATTACCAGTATGTTTTATTAATCCATCACTAACTATTATTTATAATCGAAATACATTTATTCATACTCCAAAATAATTAAAACTAAATATAATAGTATAATCCATCTATATCAATGTCATAAACTTATATACGATCCTTACCAAGAATAATTCCCAATATATTTTAACTCATTAGTACCTAGAACTAACCTACTAATATTACTGCCAATAATCCATATATGAATCTTACTAAAAATAAAGACAATTACCATTATGTTTTATTAATTAACTGATAAATATTATTTAAAATACATGTAACTATCCATCAAAATAATCAAAATTAAATGCCAATTGATCAAAATATAACAACATAATTTATCAACAATAAGGCCATAAATCCACCAATGAGTTTAAACTAAAATATCCCCGTAAGCTGGGTGTCATGTAATTGTTATATGTCTGCATTGACAGGAGGCAGACACAACAAATTTGAAACCCCCCTCCCCCACTTCCTTCATCTTCTCTTTCGATCTTGTTTAATCTCCCCCGACCCCCATCTTTATCCAGCCCAGCGCTGAATAAAAATAAATATGAATTTAACTCAGAACCATTCCCGCAACAAATCCTAAATGGCTATAGACATCCACCCCTAACACCCCTCAACCCCTTTCTCTTTCTTTTTCTTCCACCCCCCCCTAACTAAGCGTTGGATAAAAATACAAAATAAAAATATAAACAGCTGTAAATTAAACTTTTCTGACAGCAATTGTATCTCTTTCCCCTTCTCTTTTCTTTTTCTTTTCCTCGGCCCCCCCTTTCTACCCCAGCTCAGCGTTGGATATATATATATAAAATATATAAAAGATAAAAATAAGAAAATAGTAATTTCTAACGGCAATCATATTTTAAAATCGGTCACATGACTTTTATTTCTTTCTCCTCTTCTTTTTTGCTTGACTTCATTCTCCCTGGAATTCAGCAACCAGTTGAATCAAAAAACGATTTTCTGCCTGATGAGACCTCAGCTCTTGAGAGCTGTAGATCGATAACATCGACATGCCAGTGTAGCAGACCTTGTTTACTATATATATATATATATATATATATATATATTTAATATCCAGTGTAGCAGCTAGTCCTGGAAGCATATATCAAAAAGAACAGTTGGAAATAATTTATACGCCATCCACTATGACTATGTAATCCCTACAGCTACATATCTAGAAAACGGGGATGTTAAACCTGACATTGTAATATGGGACAAAAGGGAGAAAGTAGCAACCCTAGTTGAAGTCAGTGCCCCTAAGGATGGAGGATTGAACAAAGCAGAAAGGAAAAAAGTTACGAAATACCAAGGTCTTATGTACGACATAAAAAGAAACTGAAATCTTAAGAACATCTCCATCATCCCAGTAATTATAGGAGCAACACGACTAATGAAAAAGAATGTCAAAAACTATCTGGCGAGTATACCCGGTGAAGCGAGTGAAAGAGAAATACAAAGAATAGCACTTAAAGGGACGGTTAGCACCTTAAACCGATTTCTAGGCTAAAGTGTCTGAAATAGCTGGTGAATGTCTGGCATCCGATAGGATGCCCCATCTCCAGCAAAAAACAGAAAGATAAGAAGAAAACGATATATATATACAGAAACACACACATATATATATGCAGTCCACACCAATCCATAAATAAGCCAATTTAATTCACCTAAAGATATAAAAAATTAACGTGTTTTCTGAAGAAAACAATCGTAAAAAAATTATTTTAAGTAAATTATTTTATTAAATGACAATAATAAACTGTAGGAAATCATTTTATTTTAGTTGCGTTTTAAGGCTATGACAATGCCGTTTGGTAGAACACCTGTGGATACAAATCGAGGTAAATAGAACAAACGACAATATTGAAGTTGTCAATTGACTTCCGACTTCCGGTCAAAATACATATCATCTGAGATTGCTCATATTTTTCCCCTTTCCGAAGATGAGGTATACGTCGTAAATTGAAAGAACCCAACAACACGGATACTACCCTTACACGCACACCACGTTGGTAGTTCCCTGACTATGCAGAGTATCTGACAAAATAAAAAACGGACTTTTTTAGTAATATATATATATATATATATATATATATATATATATATATATATATATATATATTAGTCAGGTTACTTTTATATTCCAATAACCATGTTTTTATTTTATTTTTTTTATATATATTTGCAAAAAACATAAAATTTCTGTGAGTTGTATTGTTTACAGTTCGTTTCATTTGCCGTGAGCCCAACAACATTTTTATGTCAATACTGTCTCTGCAACGCTACAAAATCATGAGAAAAATTCACAAAGAGTAAAAAATTATTGCATTAAAATGTCTTGAAAAATAACTACACTCTACAGTTGTTCAGTTTAGGGGGAAACCAAATAAGAAACAAAGAAAAGAGCAAACTCACATGTGAGCAAACTCACTTGGACGCCATTTTGAATTAATCAGTTTAGAGCTAGTACATCCTAAAAGTTATGTGGACATTTATAACTATTCATTCAATAATATTTCTTAAAGCAGTTAATACATCCGGGACCTACGATAGGAATTTTCAATAAGTATGACTACGAAACGGGGCAATAATTTATTCACTATCGAATCTTGTAACATTACATTTAAAAGTCTTATTCATTTATGGCAACTCTATTATCAGGAAAATTTATTTTTGTAAGGTTCACGTCGAGTCTATAGTTAGAACAAATCATAAGAACTCGATGGGCCATAATAAAACCAATTTAAATTAAGTCCTATACACAGTACCTATGAACCTTGAATCAAACTTGGGCACTAAAACATCAATAGAAAATTGCAAAGATGAATGAAAAAGTAAATTGCAAAGATGGGTGTAAGTCACAGAGAAAAATGTTTTTTTACTACGAGAGAATAAGCAGGGAAAACTTTGTCAACGTATCGGCTGTAAAAAGTCCGCTTTGTAGCTTTTGAAAACAACTGTCTTCCGAAATCGAGCGAAATCGGTTGGAATCGTGGGATAAAATTAAAAGCACACACTTGACGTTTCCAGTATGATATTTTCCTAACGCAACAATTGTTACATTATATCATGTTTTGAAATGAAATCATCATGTATTTGAATTTTTAGGGCATTCTGTCCTTATCAGTAACGTAGACGTGAACCACGTAGATATTCGGCACACAGAGGGTGACGTAAAGAGTTTTGTCGTTCCCGGAGAATTATATATATATATATATATATATATATATATATATATATATATATATATATATATATATATATATATATATATATATATATATATATATATATATAAATTACATCAGAATAGGATATATTTGGAGTTTTTAAGGAGGTCCTGCCTACATAGTTCCCTTGGGTTCATCAGAGAGCACTTAGATATTATGGACGACTTTCATTGTCTTCTCCAGAATATTTTATACATCGCAGTTAAATTTCATAAAAATAGGATAACACTTAATCTCTCTATTAAATATTCGAATATTCCATTAAAGTTCTCTTTACTTTTCTAACGTTGAGTTAGTAACGAAGTTACGAACATTAATTTTCTTCTCTCTAATTGACCAGTTTAGTATGTTATAATATATATTTCCTGATATTACCGTATTCCAGGACAAATATGCACTTAGTCTGGTCGGGTATCCAGCTAAGTTATGGTTATTGGTGTAACATTACTTGGAGAAGATGCACAATTCCTCGTATAAGCCACACTGGGGTGATCCTATTTGGGCTTCGAAAATTATGTTATCCTGAATATTTAGCCAAAGTTTAGCCAAAGTTTACTCGTAGGAGGAAGTGTACCCATGCCAGGTTGTCCTGGAAAACCTTTGTACTGAGAGACCTTAGACACTCGAGGACAATGTCCAGTGGACATTCAAGTTATCTTAAGTTATATGTCTCATGTTATGGTTAGGGGTTAGGTGTAAGGTTTAGGTTATGAGTTAAAGTTAGGGGCTAGGGGTTTGGGGTTAGGGGTTTGGGTTAGGGATAAGAGTTTAGGGTTAGGGTTAGGGGTTACGGTTGGGGTGAGGGGTGAACGATAGGGTTAGTGTTAGGGGGTAAGGTTAAGGTTATGAGTTAAGGGTTGGGTTAGAGGTAGGCTTAGGGGTTAGGGGCAGGGTTAGGGTTAGAGTTTAGGGTAAGGGTTAGGGTTAGGGTTAGTCTCATGCATAAAATAAGGTGTATCTTTAAGGAATACGTTATTTACATGTCTCCTGTAAACATAAATGAATCAGAAAAAAAGATTTAACCCTAACCTCTAACATTGTGTTATTGAATGATTGTTTATTTATTTGAAATACTATCGATTTATCATCCAATTTCTTGATAATCGATTTGCTGGTGTGGAAATTTCCCCACTCAATGGTAAGATATATTTCCCACACTACTAAATGGTAAACCGTCTTTACAGCTATAATCAAGTAAGCATAACCACTTCAGTTTGATCGGTGAGGTTAAGGAGCATTGACACTGTTAACTGCATAGATGGGTGACTCTCTGGCCACAACACGTGCTGCATGTAAAACAGGGATCGTATATATTTTCAACCAAACAGTGATCTATTAAACGGCTATGTTGTGATCTGGTCCTACGAGATATTGGCCGGTGATTCTAGATATGCCATTTTCATTTTACATTTTGTAATATTTAATTCGTATTCTTAGATATAACTTAGTGGAATAACTAGGGTAAAACACGATGATTATTTTACTGATCAAATTTATATTAACCTACTTCGCAGAAAATAACTTCTATGCAGAAATTGCATATTTGCAACGATACTTCTAATCGCTGAACTTAGCTCGTAATAAATAATGTTCGAAACAATAAATAACCAAGTAGTAACATCATTTCAAGTTAGATATCTATGTTATACATATTCGTTAACTTACTTTTTTCATTTTCAATATTCCATTGTTTTCATTTAGTATATTTTAAAGTAATCTTGAATTAATTATGTATCTATATGTGACATGGTGCGTAAATGTACGTATCTATGTAAGCATTAAAACTGTCACAATAATTGAATTCTTATGTTATTACAATCGACATTCTTTGTAACATTACGGCTATCTATATGTAGTTGAATTTTTCTGTTATATAGACTTGCAACAATGGCTATTAAAAAACAACTTAAACAAACTTTGCGTATATTATTTCAATATTTGATAGTACATTTTATTGCAGTTTATTCGCAGTGTGAATATTAAAGGATTGTCTCGCCTTCTTACACATATTTAGTATTAAAGAATAAGTATGAAAAGTATACGTATTCGGAAAAATATTTTACATGAGAGTTATGCTCAAAACAAGTGTCCGACTAAAACTTGCCGATTATTTATTAAAACATGATTTCTAAAAGAGGTATTTAATTCGACATCGGATGGTTTTGTTGTAAACACCAATAAAACATCTATACGTAACTTTTAAATAGTTTTCATGAGAGTTATGCTCCAAATAACTGTCCGAATTAAACTTGAAAAATATTTATTAAAACATGATTTTTTTAAATATGTATCTTGTTTTTTAACATAGTTCACTCCAAACAAGGTAGGCCGCCACTGTAGATGTAAAGGGGCTACTGAGAAAAAGGGAGAAGGTTTCGAGGGATCACCCTAAATTGTGAGCTGCGCAGCGAGATGTCTGTTTACATTAGTTTTAAATTTCATTCGGGGTAACAGGGGGAGGGGAGGGAGTTCCAGATGCAAGCAGCACGAGGAAAAAAGCTATTGGAGTAGAAAAATATCCGGCATCTGGAGACCTCCAAAGAGAATGGATGGGATTTAGCTGATTGTCGAGTTGGTCTAGTTAATTTTCGTCGAGGAGGCACCAGAGTAGCCATCTATCCGAGCACAACCCATTGAAGTATTTGTAAAACAAGCACAAGGATGCAACATTGCGGCGATAGGACAGGGGCTGGAGCTTGGTTGACAGTGAGGGACCTATTAGGGTGGCGACTCTTTTTTGGACATTGTCAAGAAGGGAGAGACTAGTAGATGATGCTCTAGCCAAGATGTGGCCTATACTCCATGCATGGAAGGATGGTGTCTTTGTAGGTTAATTAGATGTAGGTTAGGAGGTTAATGTCAGATGTGAGGAGTATATAATCAGGGTAGATGGAGCCCACCTTCTTTGCTGCAACTTTGGCAATGTCTTCACTGTATTTGTTTCAATTCATGTTACCTGTGAAAGTTAAGCGGAGGAGTTTGAATGTTGACCTCTCAGGTAGGGTGTTATTTGCCATGGCAATCGGTGGTTCGAGAGGTTTATTGTAGGTATGGAAAGAAATGGGATTTCTCTTTGTGGCATTAAAAGTTACCAACCAGTTATGACCCCAATCCACTACAGCCTGGTGTCATTTTCTAATGGATTCGGCCATTGCCTCGGATATGGTTGCGTTTGTTTTGCCCACATGACAAAAATAAAGCGTGGTGTCGTCAGTAAATAAACCAATCTCAGACCCAATGTCATCAAATAGATTATTTATTAAGATCAGGAACAATAAAGGTCCAAGGATAGATCCCTGGAGTAAACCAGCATTTATGTCATGTTGCTTAGATGAACGGCCATCGAGGACAACTCGGATCTTTCTTTTGGTTCGGAAGGATCTAATTATATTAAGTAATTGCTCAGTAATACCGTATAAGCGTATTTTCATGAGAAGCTCTTTATGTCATACATTGTCAAAGGCCTCGGATCTATCAAACGCTACTGCCCTAGCTTCACCTGCCTTGTCGAGTGTATGATACATGCGTTCAGAGATGACCGTTAGGATCTATGTAGTAAAACGTGCTTGTCTAAATCCATACTGGCGGTCAGAAAGAAGTTTAGCATTAACTAGGTACCGGATTATCGCTAGATTGATTAAGGATTCAAATATTTTAGCAAAGATCGAGAGTAGACTTATTGGGCGGTAGTTCTGAGAATCGGTTTTATTCCCAGAATTCTTGTAGACTGGTACTACAGAGGTAATTTTCCAGCTATCAGAGCAGCAAGATTCAGCAAGGCATTTATTGTAGAGTTTAGAGAGAACAGGGGCCAGTTCAGCAGAGCATTTCTTTATTACTATTACATTATAAGATAAGTATCACAAGCTGTTTAGGTGTCGAGGTTTTTTATGATGTCTCTGTACATGGATGGGGTGATGACCAGGTGTTCAAGTGTAGCTTCGGTCCGCTATGGGAATTTGGGGAGGAGTTGTTTTCGGAGTCCAAAGTGGAGGTTGAGGCGACACACTGGACAAGTAGTTCACTCTTATTAGTTGCCGTGCAAACGACATCATTGTGGTATGATAGTGCCTAGTTTCTGTGACTGAATGCGTTTTTTTGTTATCTCTGTATACATTCTCTTTGCTTCCCATATTACGGCCTTAAAATTATTTTTTGACTCTATGAATTTCTGCCTATTCATGGGGGCTGGAGTTACGGAATGCTTGCTGGCTTTCAGCAATGACCGCTGCACATTCCGAGGTGAACCATTGGGGAGAGTGGGGCTTGCTAAAGAATTTTCGTATGGGGACATAGGAGTCAATGCCTGCTTTGACCCTTTCAGTTAAATTATTTGCACACTGGTCAGCTGGGAGTGATTAGCTTTCCCTTCATGGGCGTCGCTGATGTGATATCTGGTTGACTCAATATTAGCCTACTCGAAGTATCTCGTTATTTTGAGCAACGGCTCATCAGCTTTTAGACGACCTTTTACGGTGATATGAATCATTAGCACAATGTTATCAGCATTCCCGAATGGCCTATGCGCTTTCATTATACAAGCCTCGGGCATTGACGTCAAGACAAGGGCTAATAGTGAGACTTGCTGACCTACTCGATCGGGGATGCGGGTCGGTAAATCGAAAGCTAAAAAAAACTGTCCGAATTAAACTTGGCAATTATTTATTAAAAAATGATTTCAAAATTAGGTATTTAATTCGACACCGTATGTTTTCGTGGTTAACCTTAATTACACATCTATAGGTAACTTTTACATATTTTCCATCAGATTTAAGCTCAAATCTACTGTCCAGATACACCTTCCAATTATTGACTAAAACATGATTTCTTAAATAAGTATCTAATTCGACATCGTATGTTGTTGTAGAAAACATCAATTGAACATCTATACGTAACTTTTAAATATTTTCCATGAGTTATGCTCAAAACAACTGTCCGAATTAAACTTGCCAATTATTGATTAAAACATGGTTTCTAAAAGAAGAATCTAATTTGACATTGTATGTGTTTGTGGTAAACATCAATTAAATATCAATACAAACTTTTAAAATATTTTCCATGATATCGATACTAAACACTACTTTCCGAATTAAACTTGCAAATTATTTATTAAAACATAATTTCAAAAATAGGTATCTAATTCGACAATTGATGTTTTTTCTGGTTCATCTCAATTAAACTTGAAATATATTCCGTGAGATTAGTGATCAAGACTACTGTCCGAATTAAACTTGCCAATTATTTATTAAAACATAATTTCAAAAATAAGTATCAAATTCGACATCGCATGGTTTTGTGGTAAACATAAATAAAACATCTATATGTAACTGTTAACTATTAAACATGAGATTTATGCTCAAATCTACTGTCCGAATTAAACTTGCCAAATTTTTATTAAAATATTATTTCAAAAATAAGTATAAAATTTGACATCGTATTTTTTTTTTGTAAACATCAATTATACATCTATACGTAACTTTTAAATATTTTCCATGAGAGTTATGCTCAAAACTACTGTCCGAATCAAACTATCCAATGATTTATTAAAATATTATTTCTAAAATAAGTATCTAATTCGACATTGTATTGTATTGTTGTAAACATCAATTAAAAATCTAAACGTAACTTTTAAATATTTTCCATGGGAGTTATGCTTAAAACTACTGTCTATATTTAACTTGTCAATGATTTATTAAAACATGATTTGAAAAATAAGTATCTAATTCGACATCGTATCTTTTAGTGTTAAAAATCAATTAAAAATCTAAACGTAACTTTTAAACATTTTCCATGGGAGTTATGCTTAAAACTACTGTCTATATTTAACTTGTCAATTATTGATTAAAACATGATTTGAAAAATAAGTATCTAATTCGAAATCGTATGTTTTAGTGTTAAACATCAATTAAAAATCTAAACGTAACTTTTAAATATTTTCCATGGGAGTTATGCTTAAAACTACTGTCTATATTTAACTTGTCAATTATTGATTAAAACATGATTTGAAAAATAAGTATCTAATTCGAAATCGTATGTTTTAGTGTTAAACATCAATTAAAAATCTAAACGTAACTTTTAAATATTTTCCATGGGAGTTATGCTTAAAACTACTGTCTATATTTAACTTGTCAATTATTGATTAAAACATGATTTGAAAAATAAGTATCTAATTCGTCATCGTATGTTTTAGTGTTAAACATCAATTAAAAATCTAAACGTAACTTTTAAATATTTTCCATGGGAGTTATGCTTAAAACTACTGTCTATATTTAACTTGTCAATTATTGATTAAAACATGATTTGAAAAATAAGTATCTAATTCGACATCGTATGTTTTAGTGTTAAACATCAATTTAAAATCTAAATGTAACTTTTTAAATATTTTCCATGGGAGTTATGCTTAAAACTACTGTCTATATTTAACTTGTAGATTATTGATTAAAACATGATTTGAAAAATAAGTATCTAATTCGACATCGTATGTTTTAGTGTTAAACATCAATTAAAAATCTAAATGTAACTTTTAAATATTTTCCATGGGAGTTATGCTTAAAACTACTTTCTATATTTAACTTGTCAATTATTGATTAAAACATGATTTGAAAAATAAGTATCTAATTCGACATCGTATGTTTTAGTGTTAAACATCAATTAAAAATTAAAACGTAACTTTTAAATATTTTCTATTAGATGTATGCTTAAAACTACTGTTTGAACACAACTTGCTAATTATTTATCAAAACATGATTTCTAAAATTAGTATCTAATTTAACATCGCATGGTTTTGTGGTAAACATAAATTAAACATCTATATGTAACTTTAAACTATTTAACATGAGATGTATGCTCGAATCTACTGTCCGAATTAAACTTGCCAATTGTTTATTAAAATATTATTTCTAAAATAAGTATATAATTCGACATCGTATTGTTTTGTTGTAAACTTCAATTAAATATCTATACGTAACTTTTAAATATTTTCCATGAGAGTTATGCTAAAAACTACTGTCCGAATTAAATATGCCAATTATTTATTTAAACATGATTTATATAATAAGTATCTTATTTGACATTGTATTTTTTGTCTAAAATATCAATCAAACATATCTATTTATATTTATTAAACCATAATTTATAAAATAGGTAGCTAATTTTACATCGTCTTGCCAGTACTTTATGAGAGACTATTTGTGAAGACGTGATGTAAACATCTCTTCTCAGCTGTGCTGTGCAATTAAATCTGGATGGAAGGATCCTATGCCGATTCCGTATCAGGGAGATACACGCAGAGGAAAGTCAAGGTGTATTAAATAATGACACTCACTGAACATTGATTAGCATTGGTTAGCTCGCACATCTTTGGGTCCGGTTTAGGCCCCACAAATTGTTTAATGAGATAGAAAAATAAAGAAAAATGATATAGTGACAGAAGTGTTGATATTATAACACGGCAATTTTTTTCTCTTTTTAATATTTACGAACATTATTGAGTTAATATCCCATGACATAATTGAGGGAATAAGTTGTAGTATTGTACTTGTCCATTTTTATGTACGCAAACTCGATACTTATAATGGAGGGGATTTCAATACACACTAGAGAAGGATTACATACCTAGAATCCGGCAATAATCTTCTTAAGTCTATTGGACAGAAGAACATTATTATTTGGCATTGCTTTATTATTCACTTTGCGAAGAAACAAAACTCCTTAGATAAACATTCGGATATCTCGTTCATAAATATATTAAGTGTTAGCCATAAGAAAGACCCACTTAATTAATCAACTAAAATGTAAAAATATATTTAGTGTCTGCATTCAGTCGAAACTACGCCACATATCTTAAAGACATTTTTCAGTATTCTCAAATATAATAATAACGTATTTTCTTTAGTGTTTCTGACCTTTTCGACACCAACCCGTAGCTGCACTAGTTTTCGAAAGCTATTACCTTTCTTAAAACTATTCAAATGAACGTCTTAATGTTTCAACGCGTCACCGTCCATGATTGTCAGTAATTTTCCACCCTACTTCGCTCTTAACTTAATAGCCATTGGCTAATTTGACACGGTCAGGAAATCAGTAGACGACCAGTTCGGCTCCATGACTGTCCGGTAATGGACATGTCGTACCCAACTAGCGGAAGCGACATCCCTGGAAGACCGGATGGTCCAGACAACCGGAAGAGCAATCATGTTGGCCTTAAAATTGATCATCTGCGCAGATAACTTCTTCTCATAGACTGGTTCGCAAGGTCCATGTATACAGCCACTTTTAGAAGAGGTGTGCAAGGTAATTCGTATACTTTTGTAAATATATATATATATAGAGAGAGAGAGATAGAGAGAGGGGGAGAGAAGGAGAGAGAGAGGGAGAGAGGGGGAGAGAGAGGGAGAGAGGGGGAGAGAGAAGGAGAGAGAGAAAGAGAAAGAGAGAAATAGTTTCTTTTTTTTATTAAGTTTACATTTATACATATGTTCGTTATTTTTACATTTAAATTTATGAATACTTATTTTTGCTTTTTATGAATCGGTTTATTTTTTATTTCAATAAATATTTGAGTAACGATGAATATAAAACAATTCAAAATGTAGTTATCAAAGGTCTAGTTTAACTACATGTTCGATATACCGATGCTTCTGTGTAAAATGTTGATGCTTTTACACTTTAACTTCGAAAGTAATTCATGGTTAAAACTAAACTTAACAAACAAAAGTAAGTGATTTGTACTCTAAACTAAAATTAAGTTCAAATTAATTGTGAAGACTTTCAAAATCAGCAAGGACAATGTTCTTTGAATGTTTTTACTTTAATTAACCATAAACAACGCGCATTGCCACTGAAACGCAAGGAACTATTGCGAATTAGGGGCCGTATTTATAAGAGGAATTCTCAATACAGCAAGATACTCGTTCACACTACAATTTGTATCTTTATTTTTAGTTGCTCAAAAGTATAAAAAGCAACATTCTAAATAGACAAAATGTGCAGCGATATGGTTGTGCACATTACATTTAAATTTCTGCATGCGGTGAAGTCATGGAAACAGGGAACAGGGAGTAAATTCCAAAGGCTGTTAGAGTTGAAACAATTCCGGAATATGAGGACTTGCAAAGTAAATGGATAGGATTTAGCTGATTGTCTGGATAGAGGAGCAAGTTCGTCGGATCACATTTCAGTGTATTACTTGGAAAACAAGCACAGAGACGCAACATTGAGGCAATGAGACAGTGGCTGGAGATTGCGTGATAGTGTAGGACTTATTAGATTAGAGACACTTTTTGGACTCTGTCTAAGAGTTTGTTGGTTCAGTAATCAAAATGTGACAACTATACTCAATGCGTGAGCGGAATATGGCTTCATAGAGATATAGGATAATGGTAAGTGTGAGACATTTTATAGTACGTTAGAAGGATCCCACTTTCCTTTCAGCAGCCTCGACTATACATTCTATGTATTAGTTCCAACTCATGTTACATGTGAATGTAAGGTCGATGAGTTTGAATGGTAGACTCAGGTAATATATAATTAGCCATGTCAATTGGTGGTTGTAAAGTTTTCTTGTAGTAATTAAAGGAACGGAGATTTGTCTTAGTAGCATTTAATATTACTATCTATTTATGTGCCCATACAACTACACAGTATAAGTAATTTTTTGAGGATTCATCCATTGGCTTCTATATGTGCGCGTCTGTCTTACCAACTTGTCGAGAGTAAAGCGTGGTGTCATCAGCAAATACGCTCAATCTTGCATAGAATTTTACTAGCGAGGTGTTTTATGAAAATCAGGGACAATAAGAGTCCACAAATAGACTCCTAGAGTGCATCTATTTTAACGTTATGTTGTTTTCATGTGCAGACATCGAGGTGTGATGAGCAAACCATCAAGTGTGGTTTAAATCCACAATGGGAAATGTGAGAAAGGAGTGATTTACGAAGTCAAAAATGGAGTTGAAAGCGAACTGGCAAACAACATCATAGTACTTTGATAGCTGGTTAATTGTTTATTGTACGATTCAACGCAATATGATAGTTTTTCTAGAATCCGCGAATTCCTCATTTCTGTAACTCAATGCATTTTTGCATCAGCTCGATATACCTACTTTTAACTAAATCTGAAAATGATGGCTTGATGCTATACATTTCTGGGTATTTGTAGTTAAGTTATGGCGGTGGGATTCGCTAAATGCTTGCAACCTCTGAGCAATAGAAGATGCACAGCTCATGGTGACCAGTTAGGGGGAGCAGAGCTTGCTATAGAATATCCACGTAGAGACATCTGCTTCATTGCTTACTTTTACCATTCGGTGACGTCATTCACACACTAATCTGTTTGATTTGTTTTCATGCAAATAGAATCGAAACCGTTTCTGCAAGTTTAGATACTTCTGATGTTTGTGAAAATCAGAACAGGTGTTAAACAGCAATCAATAAATATTCACCAAATTGCACTTCATTGGAATATTTACAAAGGTTTTACAGTGTATAATATGGACAGACTTCACCATTTGAAAATTCAAATATATAAGATTTTAATTAAATGTTATCAATAGGCATTGGACACAAATTAAATAAGATTATGTGTACTTCCAGTGGCCCATAAAACCCCTTAAGCTTCAGCCTTTTATATATTTACATTTTAAAAAAAATCAAAGCCATGTAATTGATTTCGATCAAATCTAAAATAAGGATTGTAGACATAAAGTTTAGTATCATTCGTCATTTAATCTTCATAAAGAGACACAACATTAGAGTAAAACCATTCTGTTAGGGGGATTAATTAAATCCGTCTTGGACGCGATTTCCTCTAGTTTATTATAATGATGACGTAAGGGTGTAGGGATTAGCAGATTATCTTTCTGGCAGGCTTCAAACTGCTTGGAGTGCAGCTATTGTTAAGGGGATGCGAAAAGAAACAATACGGAACGCGATGGCGGAGAAGAACACCTTTCCAAAAGTTTAAGTAATTCTATTTGAAAATATATCTTTTCTCGAATTGATATAGTAGATCATTGTATTATCAAAGATCTTTTAATTTTTAATCCGTGTCACAAATCTGAAAACTTATAAAAACATAAATACAACTTTAATATGTCCGGCTTCCTTTTGCTCAAGTTTTCTAGGTGAGCGAAACATTTTTATCTCGTAACGAAGTGTATATCTTTTAAAATCTATAAAAACTTCCTACTTTCTAGCTTTGGTTAGGGAAATTATCAGTGGATAAGAATGAAATAAAGAAAAAATGATGCGTTTCCGACAGCGGTAGACATTTATTTTGAGTCGATTCGTCGACAGTATAACATATTTCGATAATTATTGCGTCAAGTAGAAATATGATCGTTCAGTAATGAATGGTTTGAAGGATTTCACCTTGTCAGGAAAACTGATCAGAATTATGTCAGGAATAGTTCAAATGAATGTAGACTAGAACTGCTATTTGTTTTTATGTTATTACTATTTTATATTATATTCTGATGTGTATACAGTTAGCAACGGATAGTTACCCCCATATAATTATACAGATATGCCAGAATAAATAAATAAATATATATATATATATATATATATATATATATACATGGTGTGTCAGGTTGTATATGAAAAGAAATCAAATAAAGTGCTCGATCATATGAGAGAGTTAATATAATGTTGACGCCATTTCCTATCGGGCCGTGACTACAATCGTTTCAGCTTACCGATGATTCCAGTGGGCACAGAGATTTACTAAAGGTTCTTAAATTATCCCTTTTGAATGAAACCGCGGTACATTGCTGAAATATGTAACATACAGTATCTAAATAATTTGTATATATATATATATATATATATATATATATATATATTTATATATATATATATATATATTTATATATATTTATATGCATCATTCCTTCTTTAATAGAAGTAGAATGCCTCGACATCAAGCCGCTTTTATATGTGTTAAATTATCATTGTTTATCGGCTATTCAAATATTGGGCGCGCGGTTAACGACGTTGGATGTAAGTTGAAAAATACTTGTAATCCAGGGTTTCGAATCGTACGACCGGTAGTGAATAGTCATATCTCTATGCTGATGAGTCCTGATTGAAAAGGGACGAAACGTATACGTACATAGATAATAAACAACAACAAATATTTTATATTTGTCGCTCCTCGTAAAACAAGTAGAGCACTCTAAATGGTAGTACAAACACAGCATGACGTCACTTGCTTTATATGCATCATTCCTTCTTTAATAGAAGTAGAATGCCTCGACATTAAGCCGCATTTATATGTGTTAAATTATCATTGTTTATCGGCTATTCAAATATTGGGCGCGCGGTTAACGACGTTGGATGTAAGTTGAAAAATACTTGTAATCCAGGGTTTCGAATCGTACGACCGGTAGTGAATAGTCATATCTCTATGCTGATGAGTCCTGATTGAAAAGGGACGAAACGTATACGTACATAGATAATAAACAACAATATATATATATATATATATATATATATATATATATATATAGGCCAGAAAAAATATTTCAAATATATGACGAAGTGAAGACCCTACTCCACTTAAAGTATACCCCTTGTGCTTGCACACACTTAGCCCACCAATCTATCAACTGTCGGAAACTCCTCTGGAAGTTTTCTTTTTGAATGGTGTTAATCTCCGCCGTCGCGTTACATTCAGCAGGTGTTTTGAAGAGATGTGATGAGTGTTACACTTATTAAGGAGTTGTTTAACCGATTAAAAAATGGCCGCACATCAGCGGAGAGTGACCAGCGTTCTGACACGCCACAAACTGCTTGGAGTGTAGCTGTTGTTGAGAGGGTGCAAAAATGGAAATAAAACTTCCCGAGTTGTTTCCGGTAGTAGATGGATCAGTTAGCTATGTGTGTCCACGCATAAGGGGACTACTTTGAAGGAAATTAGTGTTCCAACTCCGTCACATATTAGAAATATGTTTCGGGCGTAAGGGCAGCTAACCTTTAGACACGCCTAACACACACCCCCACACACACACATATATATATATATATATATAAAGTAATCCAACAAAAGATATAAGCGTCAACTAATATCTTATAATTAGTGAAAACTGAAGCTCAATATACTGGATAGAGCTTTAATATTATAATATGAAATGAAATAATAAAATAAGGTGTCAATCAAATTTTATTAGAATTCAAAGTTCAAACAAAGTATCCTTAAGCTACTTTGTTTAAACTTTGAATTTTAATAAAATTTGATTGACACCTTATTTTATTATTTCATTATATATTATAACATATATATATATATATATATATATATATATATATATATATATATATATATATATATGTCAGGTTGATTTTATGTACGAATAACCATGTTTTCCTACTTTTATATTTTTATTTTTATGTTTTCACATTTTAAATCTGGAGGGAGCGATCCCATGTCGACTCTATATTAGCGAGATACACGCAGAAGATGGAAGTTGATCAAATAATGACACTCACTGAAAATTGATTAGCATTGGTTAGCTCGCCAATCTTTGGGGCTGGTTTAGGCCCCACCAAATGTTTAATGAGACGGAATAATAAAAAGAATGATATAGTGACACCAGTATTAATATCATTACACGACAATAATGTTCACTTTTTCAGATTTACGAACATTATCGAGTCTATACCCCATGACATAATGGAGAGAAATGTCGTAGTAGTGTACTTCTTATCTACGCACTATCGATGCTTATAATGGAGATACAAACTGGTGAAGGCTTAAATGCCTAGAATCCGGCAAAATCAATCGAGGACTACAAAATCTATGATTTCTTAAGTCTATTGGACAGAACAACATTATTATTTTCCATTGTTTTATTACTCACTTTTCACATTTCCAAAAACATAGCATTTTTATGAGATGTATTTTTCACGGTCCGTTTCTTTTGCCGTTAGCCAAAAAACATTTGTATATCAATATCGTATCTGCGACACTACAAAACTATCAGATAAATCTACAAAGAATAAACAGTTATATGCATATTATGTTTTTAAAAATAACTACACTATACACTCGGTCAGTTTTTGGCGAAAATCAATGAATAACAAAGAGCGGTTCATAAATAAATAATATACATCTACCAAAACACTGAAGTATTGAATAGATGGCTATATATATATATATATATATATATATATATATATATATATATATATATATATATATATATATATATATATATAACTTCTTCGTAAAATGGTAGGAAAAATCCTAACAGAGTGCTCGATTAATTAAGAATTAAAGTAAAAATTAAGAGCATAATATTTATTTATTCTGGTACAGAAAAATTAGTACAACATTCGTACCGTCGGTTTCAAGCACGGAAAGTCTTACCCATCCGGCTCTCTTCAGCTTCTGTTGTAAGCAGGGAAATATAATTTTGGGTAACGAAGCTGAATTCTAAATTATTTTATTTTTAATTTGATGAATACAAATTTTCTAAGTCTAAATAAAAAAATTATAGAAGTCATTAAACATTTATAATTTTACATTTATATACGTAAAGCATAATAATGATGATAATAATAATAATAATAATAATAATAATAATAATAATAATAATAATAATAATAAAAATAATAATAATAATAATAATGATGATAATAATAATAATAATAATAATAATAATAATCATAATAATAATAATAATAATAATAATAATAATAATAATAATAATAATAGTGATAATAATAATGAAAATGATAATAATGATAAGAATTATAATGATGATAAGAATTATAATAATAATAAAAAGAAAAAGAATAATGGAAATTATAATCATGATAATAATATTAATAATAATGATGACAACAATAATAATAAAAATAATAATAGTAATAATAATAATGAAAATAATAATAATAATAATAATGATAATAAAATATTAATATTTATTTATAAATATCATATATATATATATATATATATATATATATATATATATATTTGTTTAGATCATGTAGTTATAAACTTAAGGACACTCGAAATCGCTACTGAAGAAAGTAAGAAGTTTCCTAAAATATTGGGAAATGAGATTTTTATAGTGTTTGTTTGTTGTCCTCAACATATGATCTTTTTTATAAGTGAAACGTTGCTTAAGTTGGACTGTTCGAGAAAGAAAAATAACATTGTGCTTATTCCACAACAAAAACCGTTCGACCTATTCAATTTCCTTTGCCTTGATAAAGTCCTCTCGCAGTTCCAGGTGTCGATTTTTTCTGATAAAAGTTCTCCTATCTTACTTAAGATTTTTCCGAAACAAAAGTATTAACGTACGGCAACGGAATATTTACACAAATAATTCCACACTTATTTAATAGTAAAAAGCAGGGCAACCCTGCGTTACCCGTTACTTTATGTGCATTACAAATTAAATTGGAAAAAATACATTGAAGACATTGCAAAGATTGATGCAAAGAAGGTGGACCCACTCTACCCTGATTATAAACTTCTCACACCTGACATTATCCTATATCTCTACTGAGCAACTATCCGTCCATGCATGGGGCATTGTGGCCACACCTGGGCTGATGAATCATCCACTAGTCTCTCCCTTTTAGACAAGGCCCCAAAAAGAGTGGCCAACTTGATAGGTCCTTCACTATCCACCAAGCTACAGTCCCTGTCCCATCGCCGCAATGTTGCTTCTTTCTGCCTGTTTTACAAGTACTTCAATGGAGTGTGCTCTGAGAACTTGCTGCTCGGGTAGCCCCACGACGCAAATTCACTAGACCAACCCGACAATCTGCCAAATCCCATCCATTCACTGTGGAGGTCCCCAGATGCCGAAGAGCTTTCTACTCCAATAGCTTCTTTCCTCGTGCTGTTGGACTCTGGAACTCCCTCTCTGCTCCCTGCTTTCTGGCGTACTGACATGCAGAAATTTAAAACTAATGTAAACAGACATCTAGCTGACAGCTCCCAATTTAGGTTGTCCCCCTAAAAAGAATAAAAAACTATCACCCTTTTTCTCAGTAGCTCCTTACGTCTACAGTGGCGGTCTGCCTTGTTTGGGATAAACTATGTTAAAAAAAATAACCTAATTGTAAATATGACTAACATGAGAGGAGGAAATATGCATAATTCTCACTCCTCCAGCAATTGATTGATTGCGTATTCATTATTTTTATTTTAGTATATTAACTAGTTATTTTAATACATATATTTTGACCTTGTATTATTCAAGTAGTAACGCCACTATATGAATTCATCATGCCGATCTCTGCAATAATTTCACGTTTTTACTTTATCATGTTTATATATCAACATGTAGACAGTGTGACGTAATACCATTTGGTAGACAGAGATCTCTTCTTCTAATTGGCTTCTAAAATAATGAGGGAAGTTCAAATAGAAATGGCGAACTGCTTTGAGATAAACAAAGGTGAATAGCGAACGAGAGTTTGTAATTAATAACTCTCTCGCTCTAGTTTTGTTACTATGTACAAAAGTCAAATATGTTCCTCGCCACACATTTTTATTTTTCTTAGGTCAGTGTTACATAGTTTTTTTTAATTTGCGCCCATCGCTCATATTGGAAGGGTGATATAAGGATGCACGTTCTACATCCATTGACTCCATAAATGAAGTAGTAATGACTGAGAGAATGATAGTATGACCAACGAACATTACAATCCCAAAAAGGAAGAGTTATTTCCTGGGAGGACTGATTTTATGGCAAGACAATAGATAGTAACTCCACACTCAAAAAAAGGGAGATAAGATGTTGGTATTGTAGGTAACGAATATATGCAATACTAGTTTGACACGGTTGTTGAAATTGTTACATTGCGTTCTTGAAATTAGAACAGATTTTTCGTGTAACGGTTATTAATGTTGTCAGCAGGTTTCAGTTTTTATCCGACTTTGCTTAGTATTTGTTCAAGAAAAAAATGCATGCTGCTAGATCGCTGAAATATAGCAGTAATACATTGGTCTGGTGCGACTAAATCGACAGGACTATATGAGTGCGTGCCTGCATGAACACAAGTGGGTATGTTTATGCACGTGTGGGTGTAGATAAACAAGCGCGCAACAGAACAATACGATTTGTATAATTTTGGTTATTCGGACTACATTTCTCATCTGGAGTGTTATCATCACAACGTTTCAGCCGCTGTAACCTACCACCTTTTTCAGGTGTATCTCTTCGAACTCGGACATATTTCTCTGGAACTCGGGAATCTGAACAGAATTTCGAAGGGAACACTTTATTTAATCCACGGTAGTAGCAAGTTCTTATTCCGTCAGCTATGATTGTGAGAAGTCTTCAGTAATTCCAGTTCGAAGAGATACACATGAAGAAGGCCGGGGGTTACAGCGGCCATAACATTCTGATTATAACAGTCAAGATGAGAAATGTAGTCCGAATAACCAAAAGTATACAAATTCACAATCCTCATATCAAAAATCTAGAAATATAAGAGCAATACGAATTGCAACTTTAAGCCTGAAACCAAAGCATGATAAATGAACGTAAGATCTATTCGATATTAAATTCGAATAATACGCGTCTCAGAAATGGTTAAATTAATTCCTCGAGCAAAACCGTTTCAAATTACCTTCATGTCCTCTTAGAAATATTAGAATTTCTATAGAATGATATATAACTTCATATCTAGAATGTGAATCCATTACATAAAAAGGTTTCAAATGTAATGCTTGATCTAAAAGTATGTGAAGACGAAAATATAATTAATAAAATATTTCTTTATTGATTTCATATGATTATGAATCAAATTCAATATGAATCTGTTATACTTAAATTTTCAAATGGATAATTCTGCCAAAGTTATACCGTCTTAAAGCCTTTAAAAATAATATAAAGATACTAACAGATGCGGATATATATTAATTAGAATCTAATACATGTAGTTAAAATTTCACAAAAATCAGAAGAATATGAATTTTCATAAGTGGTTCACTTCCTATTTATCGCATTTACACAAGACTAAATTAATATATATGTATATATATATATATATATATATATATATATATATATATATTACTCGACCCTTACCCTAATCCACACTCCTTACTCCTAACAGTTGTGTTTCAATATTACCCTAAACCTAACCCTAACGCTTACGCCTAGCAGCTGTGTTTCAATATTACCCTAACGCTAACGCTAACGCTTAACAGTTGTGGTGCAATATTACCCTAACTCTAACGCTTACGCTTAACAGTTGTGGTGCAATATTACCCTAACCCTAACGCTTACGCTTAAGAATTGTGGTGCAATATTACCCTAACTCTAACGCTTACGCTTAACAGTTGTGGTGCAATATTACCCTAACCCTAACGCTTACGCTTAACAGTTGTGGTGCAATATTACCCTAACCCTAACGCTTACGCTTAACAGTTGTGGTGCAATATTACCCTAACCCTAACGCTTACGCCAAACAGTTACGTGTTTATATTACCGTAAACCTAATCCTAACGCTTACGTCTAACAGCTGCGTTGCAATATTAAGAGTTTGTTAGTTCATGAGTAATAAAAGGAAGTCACAGAATAGTTTACGAAGCCCGCCCCCTTCTACCTACCCATGTTTTAATTATTTTTTAATAGTTACATAATTATGTAGAAAAGTATTCTTCAAATGGGGAGAGGACTTTGTTAACTATTCTGTTCCTACGCCGTCTTTTTATATTGCCTACAGATCGTTGACTATTTTTAATTGCTTATAAAAAAATTATAATAGTATTTTGTCAACTAACGACACACTAATAGAAACTCAGCTTTGTTTTAAAAGAAAAAATAATATTTGGTAGGCTAATATACGTGAATTAATTACAAACAAAACGTTTAGGAAAAGTAAATAGAAAGGTCTACTCGTGTAATATAAACCTCAACTCTCAACCGTTTTATTTTTACATTTGCAAAAATATATCATACATTACATGAAGCCTTTTTTTTAATTATAAAAAAGAAAAACAAATATCTGATTAATTATTTTAAAAATCGGAATCTATATCTATAATTGTATCGGATCAATCGGGAATTTAGAACTGAATTCTTAATTGTATCGGCACCTAGAAAAATTGTGGGATCGACTCATTACTACATAACGTTAACCTCTCCACAGATTAGAAGTGGGTGAAGGCAGTTTAGCTGTTCTGAGATGAAGAGTTCAGAAGCTTCAAATGAGCTTGTCGATTCAAATCAATCTGAGGATTGATTACACCTGAGTTATCGGCAAACCAGTCTCGTTTTCTGCGAACACTTAATCGAAGAACCTTAACAAGTGTTTCGTGCATCCTGTTACTTAATCCCTGTCTCAATCGCAATTAGAAATATCAACCTGGTCAAAAGCAGATTTGAGCGAACTTCTTACGACAGTATCTTTAACTTAATTTTATTGAACCGACTTTTCCGGCGAATAGAAATGTTTAGCTACCTCTCACCATTGAGTGGTCACTGTCACAGCTGAGAGAACAGTTCCAGCTGAATGAGCAGCAGATCATTTGTGTTGACTCCACCAATGCAATATTCATCTCGCACAGACCAGGATTCATTGTCCGCGCCGACGCGCACATTAAGTTCACCAGGGATGACTAAACTCTCGGTACCTAACCGTTAAGAATAGATATAATACTGTATAATAGAAAGGTAGTAATATCATCTTCAAACGAATCAATGGTCCGCGAATAGTCTTTTAAAACAGGCATGTATTGGCCAGCAGCAAGTAAAATTCTCAATCCCATTATACGCTAATTAACGCTAAATGTATGTTCAATCTTTTCAATCAGATACTTCTGAACTGCAAATAACACCCCTGCCTCGCGCAAGTCTTTTTCAGATTTACCTGGTCATGAATTCGTGTAGCCTGGGTTACGCTCAATAAGTTGATCTTCACCAAAGAGGGGAGGCAAAGCCTGGGAGGGTGGACCTCCTAGAACTGCACAGGACAGGCGTGCAGTATCCATCGGAACAGATACTACACTTTGATCTTAGCCAAAAGGCCAAGAAGCCCAAAAGCCCCGCAATCTCTACATTGTACTTCTGCTGTTCTTTGACTCCAATAAAGTTTACCTTAAAGTATTTTTCTATTGACAATAAGTGTTCCAATTCCAGTAACAGAGTTAAGGTGAGTGTCGTTTAGCATATATGTTGTCCTGCTAATATTGACAGCAGTCAGCCAAAGGATGTTGTTGTCTCCTTTACAATTCCTGGGTCGGCAGTGCTCTCCTAAAAGGCTGTTTAGTCACAAACTCCCAACCGAGTACATAATTCCATAAGTATTTTCGTGAAAAGCTCTATTTTCCGCTACAACATATGTGTGTTTTAAATATACGTCAAACTGCGAATCAGTGGCGATTTTTTTTCGGAGTTCGCGCCCGTCGACGGTCCGGAATTGGCTTCCATCACTGAAGATTCGTAACCATGAAACATCGATGTCTGTAGGTAATGAATAATTAATATATTTTTTTTAAATATTATTGTATTACCCCCATTTACTAAGGCTGTGCACTCTGAGTGAATTAAATAACAAGCAGTACTACTAGCTTCATTGTTAGATCCAACACGATTTGTTGTTGTTGTTGTTGATCACTCTCCACTGCTTGCTGTGAATTCTCGCCGAATTGGTATTTACAATGTATAATTCCGCCTAAATTCCAAGCTAATTTCTGGTGGCCAACTGGTAAAGGTCTTGACTGCGAATCCGTGGCGATTTGTGACCGGCGTTTG
>OY744529.1:119745953-119770953 GCA_963556195.1 Sepiola atlantica
AGAAAATACCGCTCCCTCTTCTTTATATGAGCAAGGTAAAGACCATCTCTATTTTTCTGGTGATGACTTGACTAGTACGGGCCGCTTAAAAAGTGATAGAAAGAAATTTCAAGATGCTACTTATTGTGTCTGACTTTAGATACATATTTACATTTTTAAAACCATTTCTTAGTTTATACATTTTTTATTTTAATTCGCATATCTTAACGGGAGGTACGATAATTTGGTGTGTAGTTTGGTTGTTTGGTTTTACGGCATATCAACTCCTTTCTGGTTATTTAATGCCGAATCAGGTCATTTTGGTAAAAGTGTTTATGCTTCAAGTTATTTACATGTTTATTTAGTTTGTTTTGTTTAGTAGTTTTGAAGATGAAAATATTTTTGGTTTTTGCTTTGCAGAACATTAGTGAATATTACAAAGGGAAAGAAAAACAATAACATTAATGTTTGATGCATTTTGAGGCAGAAATCCGGTATCTTTAGACAAGCTGATCTGTTAGCTTCAGCCAATGATGCGTTTGCAAAGAATATTCACTATGTTGGTTTCATAAAATGCAGCGATGTGCCTTTCTTGATACTCTGTCCTTATTTATAGATTTTCTGATTGTAACTTTAAAACACATCATGCAGGGCACACTAGATCTATGTGTATAATAGAAAGGAAATGATATCATCTTCGGGCGAATCGAGAGTCGGCGCACAGTCTTATAAAATATTTATGTATCGGCCAGCACAAATACAAGATATCTTCTTACATACGAAAAATAGGCGTTTACATTACTTACTGATAGACCAAGGAACACATATTCACCCTTGTGATCAATTTTACGTCACTCGAAGTTCTCAGAAATCAAGGGGCCCCTTCCTGGAGCTTACACTTGATCTCTATATGAGATACAGCTACGTTCGGAGATTCCATTAAAGTTCGCTGTTACCTGTCAAACGTTGAGTTAGTAAAGAATTTACAGGTATTAATTTTACTTTCCGTAATTGACCAGCTAACTATGTTATAGTATATCTTTCTTGTGGTATTTTAGTCTTACCGGATTACAGAACAAGAATTCATCTAGTCTGGTGGAGTATCCAGGTGTGTGCTGTTACTTGAGGCAACATCACTTGGAGTAAGGGTACGATTCCTCGTAAAAGCCAGTGTTTGTTATCTATTCCGAGGGAATCTGATACGGACTTTGAATGTTATTTTGAATATATAGTCACATGTGAGGTTGTTCTGACACACTCTTGTAGAGAGATCTTAGCCATTCGAACGCTGGGGGTTCCCGTGGGGGGACATGACCCACCCCACAAACACTGAACACTGGTTCTCCTTTGATTCAAATGAAATTTAAACCTTAGGCAACTGACCAACAATGATGTATATTCCCAAAATTTCAGCAAATTCTGATGATATTAAGAGGTTACCCCGGGGCACCAGCCCTCCACTGAAAACTGTGTTCTCCTTTGATTCAAATGATACCCTCGAAAATTAAAAAAATAATAATGAAAAGGACACACTCCAACCTTACACCACGGTCAACGATACACTGGTAAATAAACATTTTTTGAAAATTATGGATTTTTTACGATTCCACGTGTCGTATATGTGTCACTTTAACAATATATAACAATATATATATATATATATATATATATATATATATAACTTCTTTGTAAAATGGTAGGAAAAATCCCAGCAGAGTGCTCGATTAATTAAGAATTAAAGTTAAACATTAAGAGCATAATATTTATTTATTCTGGTACAGAAAAATTAGTACAACATTCGTACCGTCGGTTTCAAGCACGAAAGGTCTTACCCATCCGGCTCTCAGCTGAAGAGAGCCGGATGGGTAAGACCTTCCGTGCTTTAAACCGACGGTACAAATGTTGTACTAATTTTTATGTACCAGAATATATATATATATATATATATATATATATATATATATATATATATATATATATATATATATATATATATATATATAATCAAGGAGAACACCTTCCTGCATGTGCATGTCTGTCCCTAAAAACGAAGACATACTAGGAAGTTTAATTTCAAGATAATTGTATTCACACGCACAATTTGCATGTGAATATAATGGAAATATGCTTGCGTCTCTGGCTGCCCCTTAAAGAAGTTAATGACAATTTTCAAACATGTTACACAATTAAATTACTCCATTTATTAACGTTAGTTAAAGAGTATTAAAATATATCTGAATATCTCGGTTAGTAAGATATCTAGCTGACAGCATCAAGGGTGCTGTTACAGTAAACTCTCGCTACCATGATGTTGCATGTGATGTACCCCAACACCTTAACATGAGCAACACAGTGTAGCACTGCTTGTTGTTTATATTTACGCATTGCCCTTGTAGATTAAACCGTCAATCAGTAAATACAATTTTATTTACAGTTAAATCTCACAACGTATTTCTAAAATTACATTTATTTCGAAAATTGTATTAATTTCTAAATGTATTATATTTATTTCTTAAATTATATTTACAAACACACGCCGCCAACTTATCGCTTTCTTTTTCTGCCTTATTTTTTAGTTTTTCTTGTTTCTTTCTTGTTGAATCGACCCATGTTGATCATTCATATTTCATAAGATAGAACATGTCAAAACGTTCAATATAAATGTGTTAGTAAAAACACTAACCATAACCCTAACCCTAATCCTAAACGCTTGCTCTAACCCTAACCCAACCCTAACCCTAACCCTAATCCTAAACGCTTGCCCTAACCCTACCCCTAAACCCTAATCCTAACCCTAACCATAACCCTAACTCTAACCCTAAACCCTTACCCTAACACTAACCCTAACGTGTTTACAAAAATCATATTTACAGTAATTACTTCTATAACGATATTAATAATATAAGTCACTGCACTTATACATTAGAAATATGACGTGTTTTTTTTTACAAAACTATATTTACATACTTACAAAATATATGTTCATTAAAGACTATATTTATTTATTAACGGATGGTGCTTGAAGGTGACACAAATAAGTAGTTCGAGTAATAATTTTATAAAGACGACATTTTTTGTTGAAACTCAAAATGTTCGTGTCGTTATTCTGATTGCGATGTCATATTTTGGACTCTTTTTACACCCAATAAATTTATCAAGATATATTCTAACACGATTATCCTAACAATATTTTTTAATGATGTTCTCACATTTTCCCACTTAAATCATTTCATTATCAAACTTTTTATTTCAGATAAATTGTTCTCCATAAGTCTTCTACTTTGAAATACAACATTTTAATATTATATTAACAAAAATTACTTTAATTACAATTTCACGAAATGATATGTAAAGCAAAATTGTTTTCGTGTTATAACTTTCAATTTTCGTTGCCGTCTGATTAAATCTGTAAGAATCTATTTACATGCATAATTAATATTATTAATAGCTAATTTATTAAATACGGATGTTAGCAACATTACGTAACTAAATTAGTCATCTGGTTGTAATTGTTGTTTAACTAAAACTCCATGAGTAGACAATAGCGTTGTTTTTATATTTAAAGACATTTTTAGCCAAATTATTTTGTATGAACTTACAAACCGAGATTTAGTTTCCAGGAAAATACCATGGCAGTACAGTTAAAAGACTCCCGAGTAATCACGTGTACTACATCTACTGTTTATTATATATATATATATATATATATATATATATATATATATATATATAATACATATTTGTTATTGTTTATTATCTATGTACGTATACGTTTCGTCCTCATCGTAGAGATATGACTATTCACTACCGCTCAGGCGATTCGAAACCCCGGATTACAAGTATTTTTCAACTCAAATTCGACGCCTTAACCACTCGACCAATTTTAAATAGCGAATAAACGGTGATAATTTGAACAATTTATCGGCGGACTTAACGTCTAGAGCGTTCTACTTCTCTCTTATATATATATATATATATATATATATATATATATATATATATATATATATATATATATATATATATATATATATATATACATATTCAAAATTGGTGCACAACGAATAAATATATATATATATATATATATTTATATTGTGTGTGTGTATTTCAGCAGAATTTTCTCATTCATGAAAACATTGTTTAAAGTAACAGACTTCGTCTGTTAAATATAACTTTTTTTAGTTTTAAAATTTTTCCGATCGTCTTTTTTGTATTATAATACAAAATAATTCATAAATCTGCTATAGGTGCCACATATATATATATATATATATATATATATATATATATATATATATATATATATATATATAGAGAGAGAGAGAGAGAGAGAGAGAGAGAGAGAGAGGGAGAGAGAGAGAGAGAAAAGAGGGTAGTGCAGTATTAGTGAATTTCCAACGAGAGAAAAGTATATATGTAAAGGAGTAAGGCTACCAACATTTGTAAAAAGTGTTTATTTAAAGGTGTAAGGCTACCAACATTTGTAAAAAATTCTTTTTCAATATTCATTCATTATTTTGTTATTTTAAGATTTTATAATTTTATACAACTCATTTCAAGCGATGGTTCGCTCTCATCAGATATGTAAATCTATTTGAAGAAATGTATTTCGATTTGAAGAAATGTGTCATTGTTTTGCGTGTTTGCGCATGTGTGGGTTTGCGGGTGTGGGTGTACGTTTTTTGATATTTTTATATCTTTTATTTTTATATTTAATTAATTTTTTTTTTTGCTTATCTTTGTCTTCGTCGTGTGTGTTTATGAAGTACGTGTTATTTTGACCTTTATTTTATCGGTCATCTCCGTTTCTTGGAGTGCTTATATTTTCTTTTGAAATTTATCATTTTTTATTGCCCCGTTGCCAAATTGGCTGTTGTGCCCGTGTGTGTGTGTGTGTGTGTGTGTGTGTGTGTGTATGTGCGCACGTGTGTGCGCGTGTGTGCGTGCGATTAGTACGGAATATTTACTTGATTGGATCACCTTGTTTTGAGCAATTAACGAATTACTAGATATTGTATTTTTACAATCTTTATTCCCTCCCCTCTCTCTCTCTCTCTCTCTCTCTCTCTCTCTCTCTCTATATATATATATATATATATATATATATATATATATATATATATATATATATATATATGCAAAGTTCTGCTTTAACGTTGAACACTATCGACAACGCTTACTCCCGGGCAAGTGTACATTTATTTCAATATATATATATATATATATATATATATATATATATATATATATATATATATATATATATATATATATATATCAAAGAAAGAAAGAAAGATAAATGAAAGAAGAGAGATAAATATGTACGAATGACAAATCTATTTCAACTTCGATTGTTCAATGAAATGTGTATTCGATAAAACCCTATTTCTTTTTCTTTCAATTTTTAAATCTCCTTTCATCGGGCACCTGATCTACGGACATTCACCAACTGGACAGACTCTATATTTTTTTACACGCTTACTCTCCATTATTTAATTTTTTTTCAAATTTGGAATGTTGGCTTTTCCACTGCCAAGTTAGCCATCTATGTTAATCCTCTGATGATAAGATTTTAATCTTTGAACAGCCTTGGCTTGAGGAGAGAAAAATATACGTGTTTTTACCGAGTACACTTTGAATTGAACAATCGATATTGAAATAGATTTGTCATTCGTACATATTTATCTCTCTTCTTTAATTTAGCTCGTATATTGAGCTTAAACTATTTCACTATAGGTTCTATCCTCTGAAAGTATACTTTTAGTTTCATATGTTATTATTTATATATATATATATATATATATATATATATATATAATTATTTTTATTTACACAGTCCGGTGACGAAGAGTCCAGCAGAGAGAATACTCTTTGGCAATCGGACATTTGCTTGCACCTTGGCACAGTTTTGCCCTACGTTTCTTTCCCTACAACTTTTATTTTATTTCATTTTTTCAAATTTTAAATCTTGGCCAATGCCAACTTATCTATCCCTTCCTCTGATGATAAGATTTTGATCTTTGAAAAGCCTGGCTTAAGGAAAATTTAACTTGAATAAATTGCCTTTTTGCGGAATGTACCTTGCTTTGAACTTTTGAATTGAATTTTGATTTGGCTTTTGCTTTCTCTAATTCCTTTCCATTCTCCTTCATTTCTACCTGCTCTATCCTGGATATTGAGCTGTATACTCTTCACAATAGGGTTTTACCTTTCCTAAAAGTTCGCTTTTAGTACACCTCTTTATATATATATATATATATATATATATATATATATATATATATATATATATATATATATATATATATGTGTGTGTATATTTCGGCAGCAAATCGTTTATTAGACATATGTCGTTGAAGACCACGGAGTTATCCCTCTTTACGATCTTTCTGGTCAGTGTCTCGACTCTGCGAGCGATTCGTCGGGTTTCTGGTATCAATTGATGGATCATGGCGCCTAATGCTGTCTCTTGGGCCATTTCTCGAGCGCTTTCGGTCTCGCGATCGTCTTCAGGAGTTTGTGTATTGTTGTTGTTGTAAAGAGTCGTATTTATGGTTTTATTTTTGGTATATCTAATTATTTACATATGTATATATACATATGTAAATAATTATATATATATATATCTTTATTCTTTTATTTACTTGTTAATTTATTTATGTATTAATTTGTTTTATTTATTTTATTTTTTATCTATTATTATTATTAGTAGTATCATTATCATTATTATCATTATTATTATCATTATTATTATTATTATCATTATTATTATTATTATGATTATTATTATTATTATTATTATTATTATTATTATTATTATTATTATTATTATTATTGTTATTATTATTATTATTGTGTATTAATTGTTGAAGACTGATAAGGCGTTAGTACCGGTGGTGATTTCTATTTTATTAATTGTGGGTTGTAATGTTTTCATGTATAGGGCTTCGAAGATTTTTAATCTGTTAGTGCAGTGTTAGATGTTAATATTTGTCTAAGTTCAGTTGATTTTATGCTTTTTTATGTGTGTTAATGTGTCGCTGGATGGCACTAGTGTCATTTAAGCGATACGTAAGGCATCGGGAGAGGGTAGTGATTGTATGGCTAATATAAGTACTATGTTTGTCTGGTTTGGTCTGTGGGAAACATTCCTCGAATGGGCATTTGAACAAATATAGTACGTTTGTTTGGTTTAGCGGGGAGTTAGTAGTGTTATCATATATATATATATATATATATATATATATATATATATATATATATAGAGAGAGAGAGAGAGATATATATATATATATATATATATGTATATGAATATATATATATATATATATATGTATATGAATATATATATATATATATATATATATATATATATATATATATATATATATATATATATTGGATATATATATATATATATATATATATATGTTAATATACATAGTTCCCATATATATATATATATATATATATATACAATAATCTACGTACATACTGTTAAGATGTATCACAGCTCACCAGTGAGTAAGGCAAAAATCGCGAAAATATTATAGAAATTAAAACAAGAAAATATACATTTAACTAAAATATACGTTATTAAATCGAGATGACGTTTCGATGAGAACTATTCCGTCTATGGTATTTCAAGAATTCGTATTTGTCTCCCATTTCTGTAGTCGTCACAAATATTTATCCAAAACTTTTAAATTTGGCGAATATACGAGCCACATGTCGAGCGTCACATGATAATAAATAGTATGCGTCATCAATTCTTGTGTGTGTTTAACTTTCTGAAACTAAACCCCGTTGAGATATCTTCGGCTTTCTATTGTTTATTCTTTCTCCACGATGTTTTACGACTATTTCTAGTTCCTCGGTGTCGTCATCAGCGTTTACTTACAAGCCGGCGTGGAAAGAGTCGGGTGGGATGATGTATCGTCCGCGTCGACTGATCACATGATGTGACGCTCTCTAGTGTCGTAAAAATGTCAGCATGCGTTTCAGGTATAAAACAGACATCCTGGTGAGTTTGCAGATTCGTATGTTTGAACTGTGACATCAAATTGCGTTGAATTATATAACATAAAGTTCATCGATCTAAGAAGTCTGAAAGCGGATTATATTACTGGTTTTACAGGGAGGGGCTTACCTGTGGCCTATTATTAACTGATTGAGGAAGACACCCTTATATTTGATACTTTTATATTGGCAACACTAAACTCACGCCCAGGCTGTTGGTAATAAAATCACGAATCATCTATTGGTGTATCTAGAGACTGCGTCGGTTGAAGAGACCCTTGTATGTGGCTGGGGTGTCTAGATAATTATTAGTTCGAAGATTAGCAATGTTGTCTTTAAAGACGATAACAGAAAAGAGAAAAAAATGTGTATTAGTAGCCTGTGTTGTTACTGCGACATTTGCCATGTAGCTATGTAAAATATATTTTATATTCTAGCTGCCCCACTACTCACATCTCTGTTCGAAGTGATATTGGTAACAAACTTCAAAACTGAGTACAAATAAAATTAGTTATGTATCAAGGGAGGCGTGAGAGCGCTCTATCCCTTAATAAACTTTAAGAATGGCCTATGCTGGAAATCTCATTTCTTTGATCAATTATAACTCAAAAACCAATAAACCAAATTAGTTAAAACTTTGCACAAAATTTTTATTTAATAGGTTCTATAAGTGTGTAGAATTTCAGCATCATTAGTACAAGGCAACCCAGAGATCCAGAAAGTTCAATCATGAAATCATATAATATGTGTGTACGTACGTACGTGACACCCTGTATCTCAAATTATTTGATGGATTCAGCTGATTTTGGGCAGATATAGAAGTTGTAGGATCTAGTTGATGGCATTTTAATTTCAGTTCATCATATGACTTAGTTTCCCAGAAAATTCCAAAAAACCTTATGAGAAGGCCTTGTATTGAGGCATATCCTTTACAAAAGTAGTGACATTCCATGATAAATGCCAGTATACTGAAATCATCTTCCCTTAATAGGGTTGAGATGAAAATTCATATACACTAAATGTACAAAAGCAAGGAAATTCACACATTTTTACACTTTTATTGTAAGTAAGGGTATGACTACATATCAACCAAACCATTTCATTATCACATCACTACAGTATAAATCTCTATGCATGAGTGGATGAAATGTGTGAGGTGCGCTGAAGAGAAATTCCTACCAGTAAAATACGTAGCCCTGTTGTGCTCGCATACCCTTAATGACAATAAAAGTGTAAACATGTGGGAATGTCTTTGCTTTTGTACATTTAGTGTATATGGATTTTCATCTTAACTCTATTAAGGGCATATGATTTCAGTATACTGGCATTTTTCATGGAATTTAATTGGATTTACAATAAAATTCGTGCGATGAGCATCCGAGCCGAACGTTTAGAAAAAGCGAAGATGTTTTATATTAAATAATATTAAACGGTCTCCTTTTATTACTTACCTTAATTAAAAATTGTAGAAATCATTAAAAAGATATTAATATGACTAAATTCAAGGCTAACCTCAAGGTTGTCTTCTAGACTGTAATACTATTACTAGTTGACCTACTTGTTTATAGAAGGTTCGTTTTATTTTTTTTTACAGCAAATCAACTATTAACATCTGTGCTTAATGGTTAGGGTGTTCGCTAATTCTTCAGGAAAACCGGGTTGCATCCAACGGCGAGTCACACCCCAAAATCGGAAAAAGGGTATTGTATGCCTCTTTGCTGAATACAGAACTTTATCAAGTGAGGATACAAAAATAAATGGATTAATCCAGAGGAAAGAAGATGATTTCTTCCCTCATCCCTCGGTGTAGAAGCCAATGATAACTGAGCCTTTAGATCGCTCTCAACTACGATCTATTAATTTTCTTTTATATCTTGGGTTGCATACAACTAACACACAAGACTCATTGCAGAGGGTTTCTCACATAGAAGTACTTGAACACAAGAAGTAAATTAATTCATATCTTGGAAAGGAAGGTGTAATCGAAATAAAAATATAGTTCTTATGTAATTGTGTACACTGCTCAATATTATAGAGCAACAACATTATGCTATATATATATATACATACATACATATATATATATATATATATATATATATATATATATATATATATATATATATATATATTATAAAAAGGACCGAATTAAAACAAATGACGAAATATTATATGGACTGCTGCCCGAAACGCGAAAGATTGCTCGACGCCTTGAAAACATTAAAAAAGAAGTTAAACAAACGCGAAAATTACGTGTTGTTCAACAAAGCCTGTTTGAGTAATATATAAATTCATATATATATATATATATATATATATATATATATATATATATATATATATATATATATATATGTTAAAGAAGGAAATATGAAGATAAAAAATTGCATAAAATTACATGAAATTACATAAAATTGATACAAATGTTATTACATCGAAAGTTAAGATGCAATGAGTTACATTAATCCTTATATCATGGTTTTTCAAAGATAAAACTCTTCTCGCCATGGGATAACATTCGGTAATGTGGTATTTATAATAAATACCTATTGCCTAGTTCCATTTCACTTTGAAAACATGAAGAATAAAAAACAGAATAGGTTGGGGATAAAGAAATAAATGGCTGATAGGGAGAATGGTAGCAGTCGGCCATTTATTTCTTTGTATGTATTTATATATATATATATATGCATTCGATACGTTTTAAATTTATAAGTAAACCGTGGGATCCTTCCGGCATGTATATGTAAGTGAGAATAAGTATGTCTATATATAATTGTGCTAGTGTGCGTGTGTTTTAACATATGTATATAAATATACATGATATTATGTATCTCTGTTGTATACGTCTGTATTTTCACTGTCACGTGGGTATGTATACATTTGCACACATTGATAATAGTTAAATTAGTTTAATTTGTAAAGTCTCACAGAGGAAGCTTTGAAAAAAACTAGTAAATTAATATGAGAAAGGACGTTATTTGGCAAGTTGAAGGTAGACAAAATGTAACAGGTTTTGACACCTTACCCCGTCCGCGCATCATGGACTTCAGTTGTCGTTTTGACGGCGGATGCTGCTCATAATTAAATTTGATTATTCTGAATGTCAAATTCTGACTCTTCTGAATGAATTGTTTCATCGCTAACTTTTGCCCCGGGGAGGTACAATGTGTACGTAATTGCGCTTATGTAGGCCATTTTTCTCTGCCTCTCTATATATTTGTAAAATCTTCCCTCTCTACATTAATTTAAAACCCTACCATTATATGTATATTTCCCATGATTTCCAGACGTTATCGTCTTTTGTACTTTTTAGCATTTGTCTTTCGCCCTTGAAAAAGCCCACATAACAGTTGGGCGAAACGTTGATCTCATACATCTTCCGCTTTTTCTATTTTTAATATCATATACATATATATATATATATATATATATATATATATATATATATACAAATACATATCACTCTCTCTCTCTCTCTCTCTCTCTCTATATATATATATATATATATATATATATATATTTGTAAACCTCGTAATTTAAGTTTACTCAATAATATTTGATAAAGAAAAATGGATAACATATCAGCAGAAACTTTTAACAAATTTATTAGCACTGATCACAGAATAACGTAATGAGTTAATTGCCGCTGTAACGCGAGGTGAAATATACACAGGTTCAAGGCGTCGGTCTGTTTATCTTTTTCTCCAGGCAAGCCTCTATCGACAAGAGGGATAACTCCGAAATGATCCAAGGGAGATAATTGCGTTTTCTTTAGTTGTCCTAACATCTCCCCGTTTTAGTCTTTAACTTTATCGAGCCCACCTGGGGTCAACTTGGAGGTGCTTGACTCTAGTGCGACTGCGCTTTGGCCAAGTCCTGGGAGTTTTTGATAATTCTCATCTGAATTTGTCTGCATGAGAGGTGATGGAGATGGCAGTTCAAATGTGTCCATTAACAAATCAAACGGAATGGTTGGTATGTTGTCCACTTAGTTGCCTACAGAGTATCTGAGACGCAACTGGTTTTTGTGCCTTGCCCAGAATTGATTTCCGACTTGAACATCATACAGAAATTGTCCATTTATTTTGCGGATGATGCCTGGTATACAGTTTGGCCGGCCAAGTCTGTAATTCTGAGCAAACACTGGTGTGCTAACTGAAAATGCTTTTGTTTTGTTAGGGCTTGGTTGTTGCCTTTGTGGTGGGGGCGTAAAGCGTCCAGTGTGGTACGGAGTTTTCGTCCCATGAGTGCCTCTACTGGTGATAGACCATTCTTCACAGCTCAATTTGGTGTTATTCTATATGAAAGGGGGAAAGCATGTAGTATCTCCTCTGTTGTTCCCTCCCCTCTTGCTTTTAGTAGTGCTGTTTTGAATGTGTCAACAAATCTTTCGGCTTGTCCGTTGGATTGAGGATGGTTCGGTAGCGACCGAACGTGTGTTATGCTGAATGTAACCCTGGGTTGATGGCTGACGAGCACGCAACATTGTGCGCAATTTCTGCTTAGGATTGTTGTATTGCGAGGACCCGAACCTTGCTGCTGCTGCTGGACCACCAGGCGGGAGATGCTGTGTAGTGTAGTATGGAGCCTGTTGTTGAGGCTGTGGCGGTCCATACCAATTGAGGTGGGATCCTAGCTGGTACATCTCTGGTGGGTCATTGACTCGATGGTGAATTGGTGCTTGCTTCATGTAGGAGGTGGTATGTCGAAGTCTTGCTGTGGTAATTTTCTCTGTAGATGATGTTATTGGAGATGTTGGCAAAAGGAAACATGATTCAATATCCAGCCATACTTTGTAGTTTGGATTCTGATCAACTCCCTTTTCTTCCAAAAACACGTTGATTGCCATAACTTAGTCAAATGTGATTGAGACGAATGGACCAGTGATTTTAGTGTTATCAGGAATTTCTACAAAACTTTCGGATCCTGGACGTTGTACAAGAATTGTGATTTTCTCAGCATTACCGGCCACATCAACCTTGAGCAGCTCTACCCCTTGAGGGTCATCAGTCAGTTTAACGGTGATGCTAGGTTTGGGGTCAGTAGATGTAGTCGGCGCTGGTACAATCCATCCATATCCATCAGGTCTGCAATCACTTACTGGAGAGTTTGGTGTGTTTGGTGTTCCACTAATGTAGTCTTCAGGTATGAGGGTTTTATCAGTCATACCCTAATTATTGGTGTTGATATTATTGTGGGAGTTCCTGTTGAAGTGGAGCTAAGGGTTGGTCCAACCGAAAGGTTGGTCCAACCGAAAGGTTGGTGGTTGGTCGAATGTTCCGCCGCCGCCGTTGCTGTTTCGTCTTGCTGAGATCGTCTTTACTGCTCTGAGGTGACGATCTGGACACCACCTCACATATCTGATTGAGTAGAATGTCGGGAAGACCTAGGAACTCGATAAAATCAAGTCCCAGCAAATTATGGCATGAGTTGGGGGCTGGACAGATTTTGAAGTCGGTGAGGTGGGTCGACGTTGTTTTTGGATTGTGTTTATCATAGATGCGGATGCTTGTTGTACCATAGTTGAATCATGTTTTAGATTCACTAGACGCTGGCATTCCACGGCAACTTGTTGCAATGTTATGCCTTGATGTTGTTCTATTTTTGACAAAATCCGCGTGCGAATGTCTGCTTCCTCTGCTGATCTCAACCCACACACAAAAAGCAAACATTTGAACTGAGCATCTCTAATGGAAGGGATTTGAAAACGTTCACATTCTTTGTTTACATACGTTGAAAAATCGGTCGAAGAAGATTTCGTTATGCTAAGGCAATTGTACCGCTTATGTAATAATGAAATATGCTCACCGAAAATCTGAGTAAGGCTTTGGACTGTGATGTCAACATTTAAGTCACGAGAATGTTTTGATAATATCAAATTTACATACCGATCATGTTCCGACGTCCCAAGCTTCCGTTGCAGAAGTCTGACCTTCCAGTCGTCAGCTTGATACTTGAAATCCACTCGAAAAATGTCTTCGAAACGCGCAAACCATGTTTCGAACGTCGAATTTGCTATTGGGTTATAACGAAATACCGTTATTGTTTGTGAAATTAAATCTGTACACGTTCTACGATTTGTTTCTGAAATCGACGATGTAGGTGTGGAAAATCTCTCTGAAAATAATTCCATTAACCGTAATTGTTGTTGTAATAATTTTTGGATACTGCAATCCATTTTCTTTCTATTTCTTTTTGTTTTTGAAAAAAAAAATCACTCGTCGCCCTTCTTTTTTTTTTTTGAAAAATGTAAGTTTATCTCATCCTCCGTCGCCACTTTTGTAAACCTCGTAATTTAGGTTTACTCAATAATATTTGATGAAGAAAAATGGATAAAATATCAGCAGAAACTTTTAACAAATTTAAAAGAAACCCCATAGATAAACTCAAGACACAAGTAAACAAACTTATTACAGCCAATAATGCCGTAATTGATAACGTTAAACTCCCAAAAATAATTGGAGATTATAAACCCGGTTACATGTACGGCACTGTAAAATTTCATAAACATAACTCTCATCTTCGTCCAATAATTTCTCAAGTCACTACCCCCATATATCAATTAACTAAAACTATTAATGATCTTATATCCCCTTATTTACCTAGTAAACATAGTGTAAAATCCACACATGAGCTCTTACACATACTGCATACCCAAAAAACAGATAATAAAATTACTGCATCACTCGACGTTGAAAGTCTGTTTACAAATGTCCCCGTATACAAAACAATTGATATAATTATTAATAAGATATATAATAACCCATCTCTCCCCCTCTAAAAATTGATCCTGAAATACTTAAAAGATTATTATTAATTTGCACCACTGAAGTTCCTTTCCATGACCATAAGGGCAACATATATACACAAATTGATGGAGTTTCTATGGGATCTGTCCTTGGACCGACCTTTAGTAATTTCTACATGGCCGACCTCGAAAATAAAATATTTAATATAATCACTAAACCTTCCATTTATGTCCGCTACGTTGATGATATTCTTATTTTAGTAAATAGTATAGATGAAATAAAAAAAACTATAAGATACTTTTCAAAATAATTCAGTTCTTAAATTCACTCATGAGCTTAATGTTAACAATAAAATTCGGTTTTTGATGTTCTCATTGACTCCAACAGTGATGTATTCATCACCTCTCCCTATGAAAAACCTACATCTATTAACACCTGTATTTTAAGTTTTAAAAGTGAATGCCCATATAAATATAAAATTGCTATGGTCAAAAATCTATTAAACCGTGCAAAATTAATCTCCTCATCCAAAAAATATTTTTAATGAATTAAAAAACATAAAACAACTCCTAATAAATAATCATTTTCCCAATTATATGGTTGATGAACAAATAAAATTAATGATTAGAAATTTAGATAATCCTACTAATAAGCTAAATAATTACATAAATCTATTCTATTGTAACCAAATGCATCCAAACTGTAAATTGGATGAAAAAGCTCTTAAAAATATAATACATCGTTATATATCCCCCACCAATTCTGATGATAAAATACGATGTATCATTTATTATAAAAAAATGAAAACATCAAACTATGTTGTTAAAAATAACACTTCTCAAACCCAAAATACATTAGGAAGAAACAATGTAATATATCAGTTCCAATGCCTAATGGCAGAATGTATCTCCGACAACAATAAAAAAACTAATTCTTACATAGGTTTCACTTCCACAACACTATCGCAAAGACTCATCCTACATCTCTCCGACACTAGCTCTATATGCCAACACCTAAAAAACATAATTGCACCCCCTCCCAATATAGAAACATCCTTGTTAACAATACCAAAATAATACACCATGATACCAATATCAAAAAATTAAAGATACTCGAAGCCCTCTACATAAAAACTAAACATCCCACAATTAATAATGTCAATTATGAAACTAGTCGCAACATTTTAAAGTGTCTAGCATAATAATAAACATTACCACATTCTTAGCCATTAGGTAGTTATACGTTTGAATTCTATGCACTTTATTTAACGTCATCAATTTCTTAACGGTTTAAACAGTCAAACTTTAAATCTCTCGTACGTGTAGAACGCCATCACGCTCTCATGTACATTTCAACTTTACAGACGCGTTTTCAAATATAAACTACTTGCCGTTATAATTCTAAAATGAGCACAACAGTAAAGACACTAAAACTAATACTGCCTGAAGATTATTTGACGATTCAAATCGAAAGTACTTGCAAAGAAGAAAAAAGAATGGAACAAGAAAGCCATGGATCATATTTATATTAATTTGACCGACACATCAGATGAACAATTCGGAAAATCGAAAAAAAAAGAAGTCGCATCAAACAAAACCACTCCGTGTTATTTAATAATGTTTGCCTAAATATATATATATATATATATATATATATATATATATATATATATATATATATATATATATATATATGGTACACATGTTGTATTAGGTAACGTTTAACCTACAGTGTTTATAAAAAGTGCTCAATAACAAGTAGAGCTGTTCGTTAGTATAATTTTTTATTTATACAAACATTATTTGATACATATTAACATACAAGTTTCGGTTGTACTCTTCACAGAGAGTCATCTTCTTCAGACCAAAGACAGTTAAGTGCCTACTCGGTCTTCTTTGGTCTGAAGATGATGACTCTCTGTGAAGAGTACAACCGAAACATGTATGCACATATGTAACCAATAATGTTTGTAAAAATAAAAATGTATTCTATATATATACATATATATATATATGTGTATATATATATATATATATATATATATATGTATATATATATAATAAGACTGAGACAGATGAATAGAGAGACACACGTAGGTTTACATACACAGAGATAAATAGATAGCTATGTTACGTAAACTCATTAAAACTCTCATTTCTATACATCAAATGTTAAGCGAATAAGCGAGTCTCTATAAATGGATATGACGATAAATTGTCTCGTGTGATTGATGGATGATCAAGTAGATGCCTACAGAGTTTCAGAAGAACTGACTTATTTTTACGAGAAGATCGATTGCTTTCAAAATTGGAACATGGTCACTCAAAATGTTGCTATACGATGGACAATTGTAGGAAGAGGGTTTGATAAATTGGCGGATATACGTTTACAAGTAAATGAGACATGAGAATTCTAGTATTTAAAGTTTTGCCAACAAAGATGCGGTAATTTCACGGTTAGTTCAAGAAAATGCATTTCCCTTTGATCTTAATATCTAGTTATTAGATATCTGCACATATGTATATATATGTATATATATATATATATATTAATGTTTACGTACATAAAAGTAATCCATGGACACGTGTGTCTGGCTCACAGCTGTCATCAGCTAACTTACACAGATAACGAACCCTCGATGTTGATGTCTATAGTCCAGCGTTCTACCACTGGGCCAAGACACTCTGTGTAGAGATATGTACGATTTCTATCACCCAAGTATGTAATGATTTTCAGCTCGTTGTTATTGAGCTTACTATTATTTTTAATTGTTTAACTTCCTAAGTGATTAAGATACAGAAAAACTGCATTATTAGTCGTCCTCATTTCAAATACCGTATTTTTTGTTTTTAATATATATATTAATTTTTACGTACATAAAAGTACTCCATGGACACGTGTTTCTGGCTCACAGCCGCCATCAGCATGGCTAACTATATATATATATATATATATATATATATATATATATATATATATAGTCTAAAGAAGCTTTAAGTCATTTTAACAACAACAAAAAAGGTAAAATGCAGTTTAAATTCCCAGAGCAACTAACTAAATCCAAGATATTGCAGACTTAACATTCGTTGGAAAATTCATAGATAGATAAAAAAAAACATATATATACATATAAGTAAATAACAGAAAACAAAATAAAATAAAAAAGGGAGAGTTAAGTATCTAACAGTGAAACAAAAACAGGAGACTGTAAGCGTCTAATATTAACACGGGGATCATCAGCTGTTTACCATGTAACTGTTTCGGAAGTTTAAAAAGAGGACAGTTATAATATTCATGGCTCTCCAATGGTACTGATTATACTACCATTTCCCCTATAATCAAGTGTCGAAATAATTCAGCTTAAAAGTTCACTAATATATACACAAATAACTATAATAATAAATAATAATGATAATATTAAGATTACCGTATGATATGGTAATTTTCATATCAAATAACATTAATTATAACAATAAAAATAAATTAATTAATTAGAATTACAATAATAATAATAGTACTATCTAAACACTAAACCCAAGAACCATTCTGCAATATGGTAGCTAGCAATAAAATTATATAGGAATTAAAATTGCATTAAAAAATAAATAAATAAATAAAAATAAAAAAATAAAGCCTTAGTACCTTTGGTACTAGAACGGTAAGTATATATATATATATATATATATATATATATATATATATCCTTCTTCCTCTACTGGGCGAATTCCGATCTACGTTCTTTTTTAAGGACAGCTTCGTAAATATCAACTTCTAGGGCACGTTGGGAAATCTTATTCAAGTAATTGTGATCATCTTTTGAGGGTGGAACCGTTTTCCTTTTTCTGAAGTTGTCGCATTTCTCTAAGTGAGTGTTAGCACTTGACATACTTTTGGCTTGCCGAATTTTTTTTTTCGGAACTCAATCTGAAATTCCACCATATTTTTCCATCCGAGGTGTTTGTTATGACATGTAATTTAACTATGAAACAATATATACGGCAACCTACTGATGATTTATACATCATGGATTAATTAAAAAAATACACTAATCCGATTTTGACTTTAAACACACGTAAGGAATAGGAATTAATATTAAATTAAATGTTAATGAATTACTTTTGTATGTAAGATGAGAAATATATAAATAAAATAAATGCTTTACTAAATGCTCCAGTAACACATACCAAATTCGATTTGGATGAGAGATTGCATATCTACCCCACATAAGACAAAGGATGTATCAAATTACATGCCGCTTCAGATATAGATGTTTCGCATCCCTAAATAGTGCATCTGCACTACATGCATCTCTGGATGTATTCTTAACTTTAACATTGATAAGGTTTATGGCATTTAAGCTCTGTTGACCAGAAGAAAGAAAATGTATCTGTATGTTTTACTATGACACAAGTTCTGTTGACCAGAAGAAGTCTCAAACAAAGAAAGAAAATGAATCTGCATGTGTTACTATGACACCGATCGTATTCCCTCTCTAAAAAATCGAATTCTTTATTTGATGCGATTACATGTAACCGTCTGAAAAGCATATGTGTAAAAAAGAATATAAAAAAGGAATTTTTGAGATTTTAGAGTAGGGATCACTTTTCTTATATAAATCCAATGTAAAATGCGCACGAACTTCCTGACCCGTTAGCGGTAAATATAGATGTTTAATCAAGGTATTATCTAAAACTTTACCTTTTGAAAATATTTTAAAACAAATTTTTAAATTGTACCCGGATTCAGAAAAAAAGCAATTTCACTTTCGGCTACAGGTTAGTTTCACTTTAGTTTTAGGGTTAAGTTAGTGGTAGGTTAGGGTTTGGGTTAGGGTTAGGTTAGATACATTAAAAGTATATCTCTGATTGACCCTCTCCTAAAAACTAAGAAAACGGTAAGTTTTTTTTACCGCTTAAGAAAACGTTCTCCCTTTTTTTGCATTTATTTCCATGTTTAAGTTCAACTTTCAAGCATATATCTCGATACTGTCATGTCCTGAAAAACAAATATTAGTTTTAGCACGTGATGTTTTTATAAAAAAAGAAAACAAGATCCCATCTCCCAAAAGAAAATTGAAAAAAAAAGGTATTTTTATAACTCACTAAAAGAGTCTTAACTCCAAATGTAATTTTTGAACTGTGCAATCATTTTTAGCGGCTTGGATAAACACCGACCATCTTAAGTTCTAGTATAGAAATTCGTCTTTCGTAAAGATTTTTAACAAATTTCTGAATTGTACCTGGTGTGAGATGAAATAAAACACAATCTTATTTGTAACTATATCATGTACTATGAAAGTTTTACCCGCTTAAGACAAAGTTCACTCTCTATTTGTATTTATTTAGATGTCTTATGATTTATTAAACTATGTCCCCTCTCCAATACTTTCTTATACGGACAAATCTAAATTATTTTCAGGGCGTTATTTTATTTTCAAAATAAAAATAATTAAAAAAAAAGGTGTAAAAAAAGTAACGTTGTCTAAAATAGTATCATACCGACGATCTTTAAAAAATTGTCTCGCGTATAAAGAAATCCTTCTAGAATGAGGTAATTTTTATTCTGTTTAAAGTGCGTGATGTTCCACAAATAATATTAAAAATAGATTTTTAAAAGTATATGTTTTAATCATATTTTTTGTTTATAATCAATATTATTCCGCCTAAGAAGAAATCCTTCTAGACTAAGGCATTTTTAGAGCGAGAGTGTGTCTACAAGTTATAATGGAACTATTTATTTAATATTTTATTTTGTATTCAATTTTTTTGTTATCAATGATTTCGTGTTTTTATTTTCAACATACATTTTATTTAATATATTGTTTTAATAACGTATCGAATTCAGTACATTCCGTAGTAATTATTTGTCGTCTTAAGAATACATTATTTTCGACAAAGGCAATGTTGATTGTGTTTGCCTGAACATAGATGTCAAATAGTTTATGTTGAAAGTATTGTTTAAATACCGTACCAATATAGAATAATAGTAGATGCCAAATAGTTTATGTTGAGCGTATTGTTAAAATACCGTACCAATATAGAATGATAATAGATGCCAAATAGTTTATGTTTAAAGTAGCGTTTAAATACCGTACCAATATGGAATAATAATAGATGTCAAATAGTTTATGTTGAAAGTATTGTTGAAATTCCGTACCAATATTGAATAATAATAGATCTCAAATAGTTTATATTGAAAGTATTGTTTAAATACGGTACAATCTAGAATAATAATAGATGCCACATAGTTTATGTTGGAAGTATTGTTTAAATACGGTACCAATATAGAATAATAATAATAATAATAATAATAATAATAATAATAATAATAATAATAGATGTCTAATAGTTTATATTGAAAATATTGTTTAAACACCGTACCAATATAGAATAATAATAGATGCCAAATTGTTTATATTTAAAATATTGTTTAAACACCGTACCAATACAGAATGATAATAGATGCCAAATAGTTTATGTTTAAAGTATTGTTTAAACACCGTACCAATATAAAATGATAATAGATGCCAAATAGTTTATGTTTAAAGTATTGTTTAAATACCGTACCAATATAGAATGATAATAGATGCCAAATAGTTTATGTTTAAAGTATTGTTTAAATACCGTACCAATATAGAATGATAATAGATGCCAAATAGTTTATGTTGAAAGTATGGTTTAAATACCGTACCAATATAGAATCATAATAGATGCCAAATAGTTTATATTGAAAGTATTGTTTAAATACCGTACCAATATAGAATAATAATAATAGATGTCCAATAGTTTATATTGAAAATATTGTTTAAACACCGTACCAATATAGAATAATAACAAATGCCAAATAGTTTATATTGAAAATTTTGTTTAAACACCGTACCAATATAGAATGATAATAAATGCCAAATAGTTTATGTTTTAAGTAGCGTTTTAATACCGTACCAATCTAGAATAATAATAGATTTCAAATAGTTTATACTGAAAGTATTGTTGAAATACCGTACCAATATAGAATAATAATAATAGATGACAAATAGTTCATACTGAAAGTAGCGTGTTAATACCGTACCAATCTAGAATAATAATAGATGTCAAATAGATTATACTGAAAGTATTGTTGAAATACCGTATTAATATGGAATAATAATAGCCGTCAAATATTCTATATTGAAAGTAGTGTTTAAATACCGTACCAATAAGGAATAATTATAGATGCTAAATAGTTTATATTGAAAGTATTTCTGAAATATCGTACCAATATAGAATCATAGCTAATGAATTATTTCAATTCCGCCTACGAAGAAAACCTTGAAGACTGACACAATGTTGTTGTTTTCTGAAAGCATAATATTAAAGTACGAAAGATCGGAATTGTGTGTAACCGGTGAATGTTTTTTTTCGGGAAACAAAGTATTACTATTCGCTTAATGGTAGTTATAAATAGACTCGAAGACAATTTAAAATACCAGTAAAAATGCGATGTTTTTGAACGTCAAATAAGTTCTTACGTGTTTAAGCAAATGTAGTCATTTTATTAATGTTTGTAGCGATCTGTTCGTTAAAACCTTTTAATTCCTGGACATTTACAAAAGCATCAGTATATCTTAATGAACGAAATCTGAGGTGAAATCTCAGAAATTCCTTCTATTAAAACATAACCTAGTGTTTTGGTAACGGTTAAGAGATATAAATAGTAGAGAGTATAAAAAGCGAAGTTCGTTTCTGAGAGAGTCAGATATTCCAGACTAAATGTAATACATATTAAACGGAGAAACAATGAATGCATACTCTCTAAGAAACAACGCTGAGTTGCTGGGCTAATTGTATTGTGGGATAAATTAGCATATGAAAGTGTTCGTTATTAATATATCTTGTTTGAATGCAGATGATAAAAATGACTTTACATTATTATATAGATGATGAAAATTAAAATACTCTAGAAAGGTAGAAAATGTATGTTTGATTTAGCTAGATGTATGTGCCTTTAATTTCTAAAATGATTGTTAAATTAATGAGAGTGTTATAAGTTAAGATACGGACGGTTGATCAATATAATGATGAATAATTCACGTTTTAACTAGCGTTGTGGGATCACTTACAAAATTCATTGACAGAAACTGTCAACACGTATAACTGATTGAGAGAGCGAGATAGGGCTGGAATAAAATACTGAACATAGTTTTATATTGTTAATTGTATCTTAATTCAACGATGAATGGTAAAGATGATCGTTAGTTTTTGAGTTCAAATTATGTATTCGTTTTTACCTGATGATGAGACAATTGTAGAATTAATAAAAAAGATTAGAGATTTACCTAATTTATTACATATATAAACATTAGGAATACTTTAAACGGGTTTATCTTGAACAAAACTCGATAGTTCTGAACGGCATAAATGTGTTCTTTTGACCCACATTTGTATTCATGAACATCCTAGCTTTAACTAGAATCTAATGTTAACGTTTATTTTCAAGTCTATTTGTTTTACATTTATCGTACATAATGTCTCAAAGAACTTTCTTCCGTTAATAATTATGCAATATTCTTAAACATGTGTTTTTTTAAAAATCATCAATTGGTAATAATATTGTATGTGTATATATATATATATATATATATATATATATATATATATATATATATAAATTTACTTTAATTAATTAATATTTTTATAAATTAATTTTCCCGTGCATGAAAAGAAAGACAATAGCACCTCGTTCTTGCTATGAGCCGTCATCAGAGAGTGAACCCTCGATGTAAATCCTTTAGTCTTGTGTGTTACAACTGAACCAGAAAATCCCGCTATATTTTATACATAGTTTTTTGTTGTCTATCATGTTACGTAGGTTTTAGTCTTGTTATTGCCTCTTAATTTATGAAAACATTTATTAAGAAAAATAATATATATATATATATATATATGTATATATATATATATATATATATATATATATATATATATATATATATATATATATATATATATATATATATATAATTGAATACACGTATTATTAAGGGTGAATGAATGCAATTCTCTGCATATTCTTAAACCGCTCAGGGAGCGAAAAATAATGACCACGTCGGTAAACACACCGGTACCTATCGCCAGTGAAACAGTAATAAAACAAACAAAATACGTAGCATGATAGGCGATAAAAAGTCGTGTATAGAACGGCAAACGTCGCCGTCTTATCACTTTTAAACTAAGTAACTTGATAAATAGGTCACACAATTTACGTCATTGTTGGCCGTAGGTCAGATTTCTATTGCATATCGTCTTTCTTGTATTCCTTTGGTATTGAACTAGTTTTCAGTATCTACTTCGATTGATTTGAGTTTTTCGTTCGAACTTTTGTGTTTTGAATCGACATGAAGTATTATTAGATCTGATGATCGTTATTGAACTTACAACATGGCGTGCGAAATAAACACAACAAATATAGACTCTAGTAAAGGAACTCAGCGTTGGCCGCAAGCGATATCTAGACCCTTAAATGGTACGGCAGGCGATTATCACATGTTACACATGTAATGATCGTCAGTGTGTGATCCGGTTCAATCCTTGGTCGAGTCAGACTAAAGACTAAAAAAAGGTACTTGATGACCCCTGAAAACCCTGAGGATTTATGATAAGTGGAGCAAAATAACCAAACACCATGAATACATAGTTGGAGATATAAATATATACAGGGTTGATATGCCGTAAAACAAAACAACCCAACAAAACACCATTAAAAATATTTGCAGATATATAGAAGTTGAAGAAGAAAACCTTTTACCAATATGGCCGTATTCGGCATTAAATAACCCGAATATGGTTGATACGCTGTAAAACAAAACAAAAACACAAATATAGTAATTATGTGCAGAATAAATCACTCCAACTCTATTTCCAACCCCTTCCTAGATGCTATTCTTACTTTAATTTATTTTACCTAAGATTACTTTAAAAATGGTAATGTTTTTTTTATTTACATTTTTGTGATTTTTACTTAGATTTAATTTTCAATTGTAATATTTTTTTGTTTTGTTTTTATTCCTATTTTAAGTTTTATTTATATTTGTTTGAATTAAAGCAGCTCTCGGTCTGAATGTACATTCAAATTTACGATGACATTTCAATACTTTAAACTCAAACTTTATCTTCTGGTTGTTTACATACATTTTTTGCATAGATGTAATTTCAGAAGAAGTGTGAAAGAGTTCTACAAGCAAGGTAAGTTATCATAGTATGTGCGTAGTT
>OY744529.1:119773453-119785953 GCA_963556195.1 Sepiola atlantica
AATTTAATATTTTTGTGAAAGTCGAAGTTTTTGCTCTTGAAATATATGTGGATATGGCTGATGAGGTGTTTGTTCGTATATTTTAATTTGTTTATATTAGTAATGATGGTAAGTAGAGGGGGTAGCTAGACATTGTGTGAATTGGTCAGTCCAGTTTATTAGTAGTGCTTGTCTCTTGTGGATACATCTCTTAAAGATTTCATCGCGATTATTCAAACAGGCTGTATTCGGATCAATGATGGCCCTTGAAATGTGGTATATTTCAGCGTCACAAAGAGGGCATTTGTTTATGGCTGGAGAAAAGGATCGTTTTCTCTCAATTACTTTCCATTTGATGGTGAAGGGTGTATTTTCTTCTTTAAGTTGCCATATTCGGGTCGCGAGCGCCGTATTTGCCTTGTTTTTTGTATCTGAAGGGGTTTCTATGTGCGTATAATCTTTGTTTGAAGTTTCCCTTCGTCATCCCAATGTATTTTTCTGCACTACCGGTATTCTGGTTTGTGACGGTTGCTTAATATATGATTGAATCGATTTTACAATTTCTCTCTAGAGGGCAGTTGTTTTTGTCTTGGCATGGGCAGTCTACGTGTGTAATTGCTTTGGGTTCCGCAGAGATAATTTTTCTTATTGAAGGGGCAGTGGAATAGCTAACCTTAACAGACTTTCTGTTAAAAAGTTTGTGTAGGTCACTTGTGGGTGGGAAGTGTTTGTCGAGTAATTTGAGGAAAAAGTTGGCCTACTTTTGTCTTGGTATTGGTGTAATAGGGTGGGGAAAACCAGATAACCGATCTCCTTCTATTGCGGGTCCCCCGTGGTTGGTCTCGGGTGGGGGTGTATGAGATCCCTTCTCTGAACCCGCTGTCGCGGAGCGCTTTGTTGTAATATGGTGCTGCTTGGTTGAAAAATGTGTGTGTGTGTGTACTAAGATTCAAGACATACATTTCGGTAGGTTTCTAAATTGACTTAACCGATTTATTTAGTAAAGTACCAGTCGATTTACGTTTTTATTTCTTCATTTAGATATTTTTACTAGTAAATTCTCAAGGCTAACCTCGATGTTTGACCGAGTTATCGTAATGAGATGGTGAGCGTGTATACTTGCATATACGTAATCAACATGTCTAGGTGTTGGGGCGGAGGTGCAATATGTGTATATATACTGGCATGACCTTAACCCCGAGACTGGTGAAAACATGTGGCAGTGGCACTGGTCTTGACATCAGTAGGAGAGAAGGCACTTGACACCACTATCGAGTTATAAAATAGACTCGTTAAAGTAAAATGAAAACAATTAACTTGGAATTCAGAGGCGAGAAAAAAAATGAGTTGTATGAATGCCTTCAACATTAGGGGGAACATGAGTATAAATAACGAAATCATCCCTCTCCCTCATAACTAAAACGATGGTCATATCATTTTTATTTTGTAAGATGACCCGTAGAAGCTATAGTGCGAAGGAGATTGCATCTGTAAAACGTATGCACATAGGTAGCCAATACTGTTTTCAGAAATAATGGTATTTATACTGTTATATAGCTTTACCTATTATTGAACAGTATTTTATAAACACTAGGATATTATTGGATTCATATCTAAATAAACAACTACTATGATATATATATATATATTTATATATATATATATATATATATATATATATATATATATATATATATATATATATATATATATATATGTATATATATATATTTAAATGTTGAATTAAATTAAAGATAATTGACTTATCGTTTAATAATAATCTATCGTGAATAATATGAAGCTCAATATATTGAATAGAACAATCAATTCTAGAAATGAAAGATGAGAATAAAAAATTGTAAACATATATATATATACATATATATATATATATATATATATATATATATATATATATATACAGGGTGGGCCAAAATAAGGGTCCTATTTTTAAAAATTCATAACTATTTTATTTATTGATTTTTTTTTTTTTTTAGAATAAGTAAAGGACCCCTTCCGAAGTAAGCATGAGCCGTATTAGCCCTAAGGAACGTACCCTCATTTAGAAAACATTATTTTTGCTTAAAAAACTCAAAACAGTGTAAAAAACAATACTTTAGTTTTTGTAAGTTTTAAGGAGTGTTTTTCGGCTAAAATTTCTTTTGTTTATTTCAAAAAATCTCGGAAGGGTCAGTCTACACACACATAAAGTTTGGTGATTTAAACTTTTATTTTGTGGAAGTTATTCAAATTCAGGTTATTAAAATTTAAAGATAGGACCCTTATTTTGGCCCACCCTGTATTTAGGTCAACATTATTAAATAACACGGAGTGGTTTTGTTTTATGCGACTTTTTTTTATTTTTTCAATTTTCCGAATTGTCCATCTAATGTTTCGTAGTTATGCGTTTGAATTGTATGCACTTTCTTTAACGTCATCAATTTATTAACGGTTTAAACAGTCAAACTTTAAATCTCTCATATGTGTAGAACGTCATCACGCTTTCATGTACATTTCAATTTTACAGACGCTTTTTCAAGTTACAAACTACTTGCCGTTATAATTAAAAAATGAGCACAACAGTAAGGTATAATTTGTAAATACACTAAAACTAATACCGCCTGAAGATGATTTGACGATTCAAATCGAAAGTACTTGCAAAAAAGAAAATAGAATGGAACAAGAAACCCATGGAGCATATTTACATCAATTAGACCGAAACATTAGATAGACAATTCGGAAAATTAAAAAAAATATATATATAAAATATTTGTTGTTGTTTATTATCTATGTACGTATACGTTTCGTCCCTTTTCAATCAGGACTCATCAGCATAGAGATATGACTATTCACTACCGGTCGTACGATTCGAAACCCTGGATTACAAGTATTTTTCAACTTACATCCAACGTCGTTAACCGCGCGCCCAATATTTGAATAGCCGATAAACAATGATAATTTAACACATATAAAAGCGGCTTGATGTCGAGGCATTCTACTTCTATTAAAGAAGGAATGATGCATATAAAGCAAGTGACGTCATGCTGTGTTTGTACTACCATTTAGAGTGCTCTACTTATTTTACGAGGAGCGACAAATATAAAATATTTGTTGTTGTTTATTATCTATGTACGTATACGTATATATATATATATATATATATATATATATATATATATATATATTCGATTATGTAATTCGTGTGTAAAAGGACATTGTGTTCCAATAACTAATTATATTTGGGTAAATACTCTTTTTTCAATTGATTAATTTTGTCGGGTTGTTCCAACTGATGCACATAGATACATAGTAATGACCAGATCTCATTCAGATAAAGTAGCCTTTAATCCAAATATATTTTGTCATGTCATGTCTTCTTGTGTTTCGATGCCCTTCGAGATCACTTATTATACTAGCATTATACCTCAGAGTTATCAAACATTTATGATAGATGAATTCTGCTGTTTGGAGCGGACTTTGGATTTGGCTGGGATTTTTCTAATAACTTTCCGTCCGTCTTTCGGCTATATACTGATTTCAAAATCCTATTCCAAAGTAAACCGCTATATTTTGCACGACCGTGGTAAATCCGTGTATATTTATGTTTGCTTCTGGATTTTTATCATGAATATTCTAAATGTTATCCACAACCGCCCACAAAATAACTTCGAATACTCTGCTTAATTTGCATGGCTGGATGAAAACGTTAAACATGACTACGTTTGATCAGTGCAGGTTTTAACATATTGCAACATTCCCCAAAGGGATACCTCAATTTTGAAGTATTCAGAATAAATCCGTATAGATTTAGATGATCGCATTTGATTTTTGAATGAACACGAAACAGTTTTATGTTATATTTATTTATAAACGAATGTACAATTACGAAGTTTATGATGCTTCGACTGAATTAGGCAGTTGTCTGTTAAGACACACACACACACACACATATATGTGGAAGACTTGAATGCCAACTAGACACCACCCCCAGGTGTCTTCGGTCTCTCTGTACAGGGGTTTGTCAGAGACTCTGACATGAGGATAATTTTTACTTGAAGTAAACCCTGACCAAATATTACAAAAAATGGTGGGTTGTCTCCTCAAGCCATCCAGCACGTCTCCCGAATTGCAGACGGGTGTACCCCTTCTAGTAATAGAATACAGCTTCGAATAATGAATTAGAAGACGTTGACAATGAGGAAATGAATGATAAAAATATGAATAAATACCAAAATAAATACTGGCAGGCCGGCACCCAGGATAAAAAGGGCCCATCAACCCGTTCATACACCAGGCGGGAAGATGAAAGCAATGGTGTAAACCTTCCTGCCTCTGGAAATGGTGCTCCAGTCAATACAGAAGCCAACCAGCGTCAGCCATCAATCCTTGAGACAAAAGATCATGGCCCCCTATCTCCATCAAATTCAGCAACAACAAAAAGAAGAAACATAAGAGGCTTAAAAGCCCAACCATTGACTGTTGCACAAAAGAAGATGCTGTTGTTTTGCTACCACTACTCAAAGTTTGAAAAGTGGAGCAAAACATCGAATGAGATTCTCGCTGATAAGATCCAAGAATCTACCCACCCCGAAAAAAAATGTATATATATACAGGGTGATTCATAAGTAACTTAGCTATTTGAAATGATTACCATATACTATGAACTACGCACATACTATGAACTTTTGATAATTGTTATCTTACTCTCTAATTACTGCTATTAGTTATCTTATATTTGTACGTTTATATATTTGTTTCTATATATATTTATTTTTATTTATTTAAATTTGTGTAAATCATCATATGTGCTTTTTTTCAGGTAGTATGTCATTTACAATTAAAGAGCGAATTTTTTTTGTTATTCATATGGCCAAATTTGATGAATCTCCAACACTTGTTGAAAGCCAATGATGACCTCAAATCAAAAATCACTGCCGAGTTTGTTAAAATTAATCACTCAAATATGCTACAAAGAGTCGTAAATTCCTGGAAAAGAAGAATGGAGCTATGCATGCAGGACAATGGTGGAAATTTTGAACATTTGCTGTAATTTTAAACTCTCATGAATAAATTTGTTGAATAAACTTTCTGTGTTGTATTACCGTATTTTTTAACTTTAGAATTTCAAAAATAAATAGCTAAGTGACTTATGAATCACCATGTATATATATATATATATATATATATATATATATATATATATACATATATAAATCTATGTATATATACATACTATATTTACATACTATATATATATATATGTGTATCTATATAAATATATAGGTAAGCAGTAAACTGACTAATTCATATATATATACTATACTTACATACTATATATATATGTATATATATATTACTATATACATTATATATATATATATATATATATATATATATATATATATTACGAGATAGAAGAAGAAAGAGTGATAAATATGCGACGATTGTCCACATTTATTTCAAATTTCAATTGTTCAATGCAATGTGTATTCAGTAATAAACTAGTGTTTATATATATATTACTATATATATATAACAATGTCCAAGCGTGTTTTTATGTTTCTTTTTTCAAATAGCATTTTAACAGTTTCATGTAGTATATAACGTTATACTTCGGTGATGAAATTATTAATAAACAAAACTGTTATAAAACATTGACTATTTTAATAAATAAAACATTGACTATTTTAGGCAATTTCTCAATCGGTTAGTATGTGAAAATTTGCTTAAAATATGAAGCCAAAAATGCTATACTATTCAACAGAACCAATGTTTCACATTTCATTCACATTTTGAAGTGTCACGGAGAGATGGTTTGTTCTTGATAACTATTAATAATATATTAAAATCGCTTATTGGTTTTAAAAAAATCGCGAGGGTAAAACTATTATAATACTTTTAAAGCCTTTAAAAGTATAAATAAATGTAATTACTTTATTAAATGAACGATTAAAAGAACGAATTAAATCTATAATTCATTTGTGTCCTAATAACAAATGGCGTACAGTAAGACTTATGATGATACATCTCGTCTCCAAGAACATGACATCAAAGGAGAGTATTGATTTACTCCTCTCCAGGAGTTAGGCACAAGGCCAGTTTTTTTTTATCTTACTCCCACAAGTAAGATGTGACCCAAGGTCGGGTCGTGAAAGTGGGGTTTAAAATTGCCTGGGCAGCCCCGTCGGCATTCCCCGGTAGGGGCGCCCCAGGCAGTAAGCAATACACTTATCCTCCTCAAAGAGGGGAGGCGAAGCCTGGGAGGTTGGACCTCTTAGAACTGCACAGGACATACCCATAGACCGGCGTAAATCAAGCCCCGAGGCCAAGACAATACCAGTCTATGGGGTGCACTATCCATCGGAACAGATACTACATTTTGATCTTAACCAAGACGGGCTGATGACATCAAAGGAGAGTAGAAAGTGGGTATTGAGTTTACTTTCGACAGCCTCGTTACTCTGACTTTCCTTATTTTGTATTTTAATCTTCACATTCCATGAGCGATGTTTTTGATAAAGGGGTAATAATTGCTGTTTTCTGGGTCAGACTCTATCCATATAAAACTTATGGTTTGGTGGTTTCTCACCTTGAAGTAGGATGTTGTTTTAGCTCCTCTACATCAAGCGGCTTCATGCCGTGTCTGCAGCGATTTCTCTAAAAAAATGTCCGATTTATTTATATTTAATTTCTTGAGAGATGCGTTAAAATTCATATTTTGAAATATAGTGAAATGAAGAAATATAAGTATTGAAATTACAGGTTTTGCAAGGAAATTGTTCAGAAAACATTTATAAATACATGATTACCATCGCTAAGAAAGTTATGTTTTGGTCGGGTTTTAAAGTATGTTTGTTTGTTAGTGTAAAACCTATAATTCTCATCACTGTATCAAAGGTCACAAAAGTTGGTCAACATAAGAGATATCTAAGTCAAAGGACATGTTCAATTTTACAGGAAATGTCAAAGTAACACTTTTGATATAAAACGTCTGTTAACTTCATCGTAAGGAATCGCTAATTGACCTGTATGTTATCCAATGAAGCCCACCACGTTGTCCCACCATAAGCTTGTTCTTTGATTTTTATCTTAAAATATTAAGACAAAGACGAAATTCTGATAGAATTGCAAATTCCGCGTGTTTTTAAATGTGATGTATGGATATGACGCTATTTAAAAACAATAGCAATTATGCAAAATGTCAGCCTCCTTAAATTAATATTTTTTCAGTTATCAACGTTCCCGTAACATAACTTCGGGAATACTGAATACAATACGGAGACGCATGGCAAATATAAAACCCGGAGCCATGTTTTCCTTGTATTGCGGAGGTATGCAGCCCCAAAAAAGACTTATATTATGTTAATTACATAATAATGTTTTTCTTGTTATCGAAATTTCACACATCCAGCGTAAAAATATTTACGCACGCACACGGTATGTGAGTCAAGGAGTAAAGCTACCAACATTTGTAAAAAGTTTTTTTTTTAACATTTATTTATTATTTTGTTATTTTATCATTTTATGATTTTATATTACCGCGCTTCGGAAAATAACACATTTCCTCAAATGAAACAACACTCTTTAAAATCGAAAGACATTTCTTCAAATGGATTCACATATCTGATGATAGTTGACCACCGCTTGAAGCGCGTTGGAAAACCTTTTTACAAATCTTGGTGGCCTTACTCCTTTACATATATACTTTTCTCTCGTTGGAACTGTACTAATACTGCACTACCCTGTTTTATATATATATATATATATATATATATATATATATATATATATATTGAGAGAGAGAGAGACATACAGACAGACAGACTGACAGACAGACAGACAGACAGACGGACAGAAAAGGAGATAGAGAAATAGAAATAGACAGAGAGAGAGAGACGGATAGGGTAGTGAGAGTCAGAAAGATGAAGATAGTAAGAGTATCATAGATATCGAGTTGTGTTATGTGAGCGATTGTTCTTTCCAATAAGGTTATCGGATTCGTCTGCGATGTCCAATAAGCGTAAGCTTGTCACGTAAGGGCTCTCAAATACTGACCTACTCTCGCCGACGTGTCAACTTAGTGGCTTCACTTGAAACGAGTGTCTCGTCTTACATGTTTGCGACACATTCTTGTTAATTTTCTTTCTTTTGCCCTTTTCATATATGTGAGTATATGCAGCTCTGTGTGTGTGTGTGTGTCAAGTTCGACAGCGCGAGTGTCCGCAATTCGATTTACGTGATGTCTTCCATGAAGTGGTCCCTGCTTACTTTCATTTACAATCTGATAATGCCGCCACAGCCGTCACAGCCGCCACAGCCGCCACAGCCGTGGTTGTCGTCGTGGTCGTCTGTAGCGTTCTTATTTGCATCCGGTCATAATTCGAATAAAGCCGACGCAATGCAATGCTGTATAATTAGATATTGCGTATTTAGATTTCATATCGCAGAAGCGTTAATGATTATCACGAATCGTTGATAAATCAAGGTTGCACAGATTTGTGGAGGACCCGGATAACCTACCAGGCATGGACCTCCCTCGCCGGCAGTGGACAATGCTCAACCGCCTCAGGACAGGTGTCGGCCGTTCCGTCGCGACCATGAAAGGATGGGGACTCAGGGACTCGCCTGTCTGCGACTGTGGTCACTCTGAACAGATAGTAGACCACATCATCGAGTCAGGCGAAGCCGTCATAGCTGTGCTAGACAACAACGCATTAGCATGGCTGTTCTCAACCGAGCTGGTGATCTAACAGTGAGATGCTGTGAAGCAAACGAAAGAAGAAGACAAATCGTTGATAAAAATAATAAAGCAGTAATAAATCGTTGACAAAAATAAATACAGAAACCCTCCTTCAAAAAAACAGGAGAAATGTGTAATTTTATTAATATTTTTTTTTTATTAATTTTTTGCAAAAATGTTTTTGAAACTGGTTCATATTTCAAAAATGAAGATTTTTATCATGGGGATAATTATTATAGAGCTTTTCTGTGATTGGGTTAAGTTAGAAAAAATAATTTTAATGCCTCGTAATTTCGGTAATTTGAAATTAATTAAACTTGAAATTTAACTATTACCAAACTATCCATTTTTCGCTGTCCATTATACAGTACATGTTGATTCAATCATACACTAATATTAATAATATATATGTGAGGGATGTAAAGGAAGAGATACCCTTTTTTTAAGAGTTAGCTCTTAATTGCTTATCTTTGACATCTAATTTACCTAGTGTGTCCGTACACCCAAGAAACCAAGTGGGTACATTTGGGTAAAAAAAATGTCGCTTTACTTGTGTAATATAATATTGAAGTAAATAGACTAACTTATTTAATTAGATGAGAGGAATATCTTACCCAATATGTCCCAATTCATGACATTTCGAATGAAATCAAAGTTAAATAAAAATGATTGTGACTCAGCGGGTCACGGCTACGTCGAGTTTTATATAAAACACAACTAATATTATTAACTTATTAATATTATTAACTAGTATTATATAAAACCAAACTAATTTTATTAACTTATTAATATTATTTACTGGTATTATATAAAACAAAACTAATATTATTAACTTATTAATATTATGACTAGTTTTATATAAAACCAAACTAATATTATTAACTTATTAATATTATTAACTAGTATTATATAAAACCAAACTAATATTATTAACTTATTAATATTATTAACTAGTTTTATATAAAACCAAACTAATATTATGAACTTATAAATGTTATTAACTAGTATTATATAAAACCAAACTAATATTATTAACTTATTAATATTATTAACAAGTTTTATATAAAACAAAACTAATATTATTAACTTATTAATATTATTAACTAGTATTATATAAAACCAACTAATATTATTTACTTAATAATATTATTAACTAGTATTAAATAAAACCAAACTAATATAATTAAGTTATTAATATTATTAACTTATTAATATTATTAACTTATTAATATTATTAACTAGTTTTATATGAAACCAAACTAATATTATTAACTTATTAATGTTATTAACTTATTAATATTATTAACTTATTAATATTATTAACTAGTATTATATAAAACCAAACTAATATAATAAACTTATAAATATTATTAACTAGTATTATATAAAACAACACTAATATTATTAACTAATTAATATTATTAACTAGTTTTATATGAAACCAAACTAATATTATTAATTTATTAATATTATTTACTAGTTTTAGATAAAACCAAACTAATATTATTAACTTATTCCTATTATTAACTTATTACGATTATTAACTTATTAATATTATTTACTAGTATTATATAAAACCAAACTAGTATTATTTACTTATTAATATTATTAACTAGTATTATATAAAACCAAACTAATATTATTAACTTATTAATATTATTAACTTATTGATATTATTAACTTATTAATATTATTAACTTATTAATATTATTAACTAGTATTATATAAAACCAAACTAATAGTATTAACTTATTAATATTATTAACTTATTTTATATAAAACCAAACTTATATTAACTTATTAACATTATTAACTTATTAATATTAGTAACTTATTAATATTATTAACTAGTATTATATAAAACCAAACTAATATTATTAACTTATTAATATTATTAACTAGTTTTATATAAAATTAAACTAATATTATTAACTTATTAATATTATTAACTAGTATTATATAAAACCAAACTAATATTATTAACTTATTAATATTATTAACTAGTTTTATATGAAACCAAACTAATATTATTAACTTATTAATATTATTAACTAGTTTTATATAAAACCAAACTAATATTATTTACTTATTAATATTATTAACTAGTATTATATAAAACCAAACTAATATTATTAACTTATTAATATTATTAACTAGTATTATATAAAACCAAACCAATATTATTAACTTATTAATATTATTAACTTATTAATATTATTAACTAGTTTTATATAAAACCAAACTAAAAAAAGGAATTATTTGCATTGATTCCCCACATTCGTGTATATTTATTAACTTCACGAATAGCAATCTTTGAAATAAAGCGATAGGATTCTAATTTTTGAAATTGTCTGAACAGTTATTCGACAATTATATTTTCAATGTTATTCATGGCGACCTGTTTTCATTAGAGGTTTTAACTGCTAATACGGCGATGTGCATATCGGCTGAATACTAAAAAGTTGGTAACTTGTTATTGACCTGATGATCTATTAAAACCAATAAGTATATTACATTGATACCAATGTCACATTTGTATAAACATATATTTATTTGTTAACAAAATTTTGTGAACCTAAAAAGAGGAATATTTCCACTGAGGTTAAGTATGAGGTTACGATGATAGGATCCAGATTTATATCGTAGAAACCTGGATTAGAGTTAGGGTAAGGGTTAGGTGGCAACCTAGGTTGGGGTTAGGGTTAGGGTTAGGTTGCAACCTGGGTTGGGGTTAGGGTTAGGGTAAGATTAAAAACTGTGTTAGTTAGGGTTATGGTTAGGGTTAGATGGCAACCTGCGTTGCGGTTAGGGTTAGGGTAAGGGTTAGGTAGCAACCTACGTTGGGGTTAGTGTTAGGGTTAGGGTTAGGTGAACACCTGGGTTGTGGTTAAGGTTAGGGTTAGGTGATAACCTGGGTTGGGGTTAAGGTTAGGGTTAGGTGATAACCTGGGTTGGGGTTAGGATCAGGGTAAGTGTTAGGTGGCAACTTGGGTTGGGGTTAAGGTTATGGTTAGGTTGCAACGTGGGTAGGGGTTAGGGTTAGGGTTAGGATTAGAGTGAGGGTTAGGTGGAAACCTGGATTGGGGTTAGGGTTAAGGTTAGGGTTAGGTTTAGGTGGCAACCTGTGTTGGGGTTAGGGTTAAGATTAGGTTGCAACCTGGGTTGGGATTAGGGTTAGGTGGTAACCTGTGTTGGAGTTAGGGTTAGGTAGCAACCTATGTTGATGTTAGCGTTAGGGTTAGGTGGCAACCTGGTTTGGGGTTAGGGTTAGGGTTAGGGTTAGGTGGCCACCTGGTTTGGGGGTATGGTTAGGGTTAGGTTTCAACCTGGGTTGGGTTAGGGTTAGGGTTAGGTAGCAACCTGCGTTGGGGTTTGTCCATGGAAATATTTCTTAGCATTACACTTAAATGTATGCATGTTGGTACGGTCAGAAGAAACAGAGAGCAGAGAAGGAATTCCAACGGCAATCTATCCGATGAAAAGATTCTTTTAGAGTAAACATTTTCCGGAATCTAGGAACATTCACAGTAAATGGGTATGATATTCCTGTTAGTTAGGTCAGAGGTATTTTATTTATGGGGGAAATATATGTGCAGTAATGTCATCAAAGCAAATACCGTGCGAATACATGTAAAAGAACTTAAAAATGCAACACTGCGGCGATGTGACAGGGGCTGGACCTTAGCAGACAATGCGATATCTATCCGTTAGAACCTTTTTTTTCAATTTGTCCTTTCGGCAACAATGCTCCAAGCATGTAAAAATGGTGGCGGTATAAAGA
>OY744529.1:119793453-119955953 GCA_963556195.1 Sepiola atlantica
TAAATTCGTTCATACCTACAATATGTTTAGCAGGTTGTTATGGATAAATTCGTTCATACCTACAAGATTTTTAGCAGGTTGTTATGGATAAATTCGTTCATACCTACAATATGTTCACGTAACAGTGTAACTCGCTTAAACGTAAACTAACAGAGAAACCACACCGTGCTGTTTCCATCGTGTTCATATGATCTTTCGCAATCTTGTCTTTTATTTTAAGGCAGCATGTTCACCTTATTTATTGACGTGTAATATCATTTCTATTGATATCGTGATCCGAAAAAAAATTATATGATAATAGTTTTAACATTGCATCTCTACATTGTTATCAATTCGATCTATACAAAATTGCAAAATATTTTTTCACATACTAAGTTTGATGCATATCGTTTAAAGTTGTTTATCTGCAACTTCAACTTATAAAAACAACATAGAAAACGTTTTAAATACAACTTAAGATGCATTGTTTGCATTTTTCGCAGTCGTATGAAACTACCGACGTCAGTCAAAAATTCTTACATATAATTTATCACGTGTTGCAGATCTGATTTACTTTTTAAAATGGTATTCCTCGCATTTAATTATGTTGATTAATCTCTTATTTAGACCGGTGGTGTTTGAAAAATTACTGTATCTCTTCATGATTAAATTCGCAAGCAAAATATAGGTCTATACCATTGACATTTAATAGTGACTAAATCAACAATGTCACGTTAAGTCACTATTTAATATATATAATAAAATGTATCGATTTTTATAGAGCGGGATACATCACACCCTGCTGAATATCCATAGAAAAAACATATGCTCGGCGCCTATATATGTAACACCGTTTTTTTATTAGAAAACTTAGTATATGTCCAATATCAGGCTTACGTTTACTTACAATTTACGATACAACGCAGCGTTAGTTACCTATATATTTGTACCGTTACCCCTAGACGCGACTATACCATAGATGACTACATATGCGATAGTAGCGACACGGCACTCTCTCCGGTCTCGATCACTCAAATACGGTAATTCCGCGACTGTCATGTCAGCCACGGCGATTGTCTCCGTAATACTGAGCGTCGCCTCAATTGTTCATTCCCGAGCCACTTTTTAAATAATGACTGTAATAATATTCCCCACGTATAGGCAACCTGAACATCTGGCCATAGATAACGGACCGGAAAATGTTAACGAAATGATTAAGGGTTACATATAATTTATCATCGTTAAAGTGACGCAAATGTTGAACGCTTTCAGCGGACTCTGGCTTGTGTGATATCTAAATTAGCCGAGAGGAGCCAGAAGAATTGGGGTGTGTACTTGACCTAGTTTCTGGCTGCGATATTGTTTAGGTTAAAGGAGACCTCTAAAGTTACGCCATGTTATCTGCTTTCCGGTCAAGATGTTGTCCTACGCTACAACAACTTGTTGAAACCCCCAATGCGATACATATGAGATAATCCCCACAAATTGATTTTTACTCAGGTGAGACGAAAGTATAATTCAACAGGGTGATGCGTAAACAAATCAAAACCGAAGGAAAGTTAATCACTAAGTGTAAGATCTCGTATACAATAAACTATCCATAAAAGAAGGGTAAGTTGGACCGGAAGTACGCTTCGTTTTCCCGGATCGTAGAACAGACCAGTTCATTGTTGTTTCTGATATGTTACGTGTTGCCAGTTACAATCGGACGAGTGCACGCTGGCGACCTTAAGTTAGCCTAGATTGAGGGTGGGGAGGTTCTCGAACGACCAACTACAATGAAAAAACAAAGATGTGTGACATTCGTTTATCCAGATGAGTTAGAAACAAATAGTGGATCAGAAGAGGAAGAAGAGAAGGTATTAATCAGCAGTGTTATGTATGTTGATTCGCATGGAGGGGCAGAAAGTTACAAAGAACCTCGAAGGCGATAGACGAAAGGAGACGGGGTATGCCAAGTTGCCGGTGTTGTAATGTGTGTGGAGGGCCCTCACGCGTGTTGCATGCTGGTGATGGTGTCACTGACTAAATCTAAGACGTTAACAGACGGAAGATTACATAGACTAGCGAAAGATCAGAGGTGAATGCTTGAGAGGTTTTCTACCTTCATCGTGTTACAGACATGGGCGGCAGAATGTAGTGATTGTACCGATGGTAATTAGCGGCGTAGGACTGTATCTAAAAGGAGCAGCGAAGTCGTGACCACCAGATCGAAATAGCTTATTATTTTGGTGATCCATCTGCAGCCGTATCAGTTGAGATTAGACTAGCTGAGAGGCGAGGTCATGAAACGGACCGAGGTCAAGCAACAGTTTTACAAGAGATATTCGGAGAGTAGACTATCTCCGATTGTTGCACTCTATTGAGCCTGAGACGCGAACGTTGGAGAATAAATAAAGAGGCATAAACCTGTATTTGAACAGCGTATACCTATATCAGACGATACAAGAAAAAAGCGATCTTTAGAATAGGTGGGAATGCTTTACCTGCACAGTTCGGGGCAGTATCAGAAGAGGATATGAAGACGACTCGGCGAAAGCTTGAAGGTATTATGAAATACCAGTAGGTATTAACTAGCGTAGTCGACGAGAGTGTGCCTATAGTATTAGTCATCGAAGCAGTCAGAAATAAGGGAAGTCTTGTATGGGTGATTTCTAAAGTATATGTCCTCCGATGGGAGTTTCGCAACTGGATACTTAGTGCAACAGAATGTACAGCTTGTGACGGTGTTCAGACACGTAAGTTAAACCGGTTAGTCCTTGGTAATGTTTATAGAACATGGAACGACTCAACTAGATATAGCTAGGAGTACTTATCACTAACTATAGTGACACCTGGACGACTGAACAAGATCTTGTTTGAAATACACATCGAATCACCCTATAAGTTTAGATTGCCTGGGGATATATAATGTTTTTGGATGTGTTACGTTTTGGAACAGAATAAACTATGTGTGTTGGTATACATCTCACTGTCGGATGAAGATATCACATTTAGAATTTATCAGGCAATGAATCTATCCATCCCCTACCAAGCTGATCAAAAGTCGGAAGCGGTGGACAATTATTAACTAGAGATGGGATGTGTAATCCTGGCACTGGCCCACAGCGAATTCCTAGTATTAACAGGAGATGAGGCAGAGAACCTCCGCGTCAGTAAGTGTAAATTATGCAACGGGTAGCAACAAGTGATGTGTGCTGGAGCTATTTAATAAAGAGGGAGATGGTAAAAGGAAGAATTGGCAGATAGAAGTTCTGACAATGTTGCAATGTTTTTGGCAGTTTGTGTTGCGGTTGAAATATTAGCAGTCATAGAACTGTGGCAAGTATGTGAAGGGGAGCCCACCAATTCTATATGATTAACGCCCCCATCGTCAATTATAGTGTTGTCCATGAGTTGTGCAAGTCTCTCTTTCCTTTACTATTAGGCTCATGATTTTAAATGGAGTTTATCCTCCGACTAATTGGTACCAGTGGGAGGAACTAGGTAAAGAGTTTCTCCGTATAGCGTTGCAGAAAGTGTCCGAAATGTAGAAACCTGTACAGAAAATGAATCCGGATCAAAGCCAAAGGCAACCTGACGGAGAAGTAAAATCTTATTCTGTAAGAGTAAAGCAGATCTTAGGATAACTTAGCCGATAGTTCCCGTGGTAGTAGTGGGGATGAAGGCAGTTTCAGCAGTGTGTCTGGTGAAAAATAGTAGGTAGACCTTAGCTAAACATGGAAAACGGGTGTGTAGCTTACGAAACTAAGAAAGGATTACATCCAGTGACATTCGCATAGATGAGTCTGTTATCTGTGATTTGGGAACATTTGTACGAGGATGAGGTGGAGCAACCAGGTAGGCCAAAGAACACAAGCGATGTCACAGTAACGGTGTGGCAGCCTGTGAGGTTCAGCCCGAGCAATAACATAAATGTGGACAGAGAGAACACTCAGCAGATGATAACTGTAAAAGATATTGCTATCCCTCTTTGATATTAAACTGGACATGGCATTTCATATCGAGCCACTATTGTGAGCACCGGCCAATATCTGATGAGCTCCCAGAACCCAAACTTTATGAGTGTATGCCAACATCGAGAAACCAGAGCAAGCAGAAGAACCTCTATCACAAAACTGGCCAAACATTTTGGACAGGACTGTCTTACAAATGAGGCCGAAACAGACAACAATCCTGCCACAGAAATAGCCCGCAAAAGCCGCCAGAAATTAGTGTTTGTTATTGCAACTACAAGTTTCACAGAAATATATATTCTTATTTTTTAGAATAAAATATGAAACTAAAAGTATACTTTTACTAGATAGAACCTATAGCGAAATGGTTTAAGCTCAATATACGAGATAGAGCAATTATAAAGGTAGATGAAAGAAGAGTGATAAACATGTACGAATGTCCAAATTTATTCCAAACTTCGATTGTTCAATGCAAGGTATATTCTGTAATTAAATTATGTTTATTATTCTTTCCTTAAGCCAAGGCTTTTCAAAGATCGAAATCTTATCATAAGAGGAAGTATGCAGATAGATAAGTGTGCAGTTGAAAACCAAAATTAAACATTTGAAAATATTAAGAAATGGAAAGTGAAACAAAGTTTGTATAAAAAAGATATGGGTTTTTTTCCAGTTGGTAATTGTCCGTTGATAACGTGTCAGATGAAAGGAGATTTAGATGGAGAAGAAAATATTCCGTGAAGGCAGCATGGAAACGCGTTCAAGAATGAAGTAACTCCAATAGTAACATGTTGAGTTCAAATCGTAGGTGGAGCGCACTTAATCGGAATTGATATGAGAAATCGGGCCATTTTAAAAATACTTCCTGGGCCGGAGCTGAATTGTATACAAATGACTTAGGTAGTTAAATATTTAAACAATTATAAGAAAGACATCTTTTAGTTAAAAACGAGACGAAATGGGGAAGGAAGCTGGGAAAAGGGGAAGTTAAGCATAAAGGGAAGAAGGTTGGAGGGTAAGTTGAATGAATCAAGGCTGCTGCTGGAAAGACAAGGAAGGTGGAGAAAGGGTTCTAGTGATAAGGTGATTGTTGGAAATGCGATGCGAGTGGGGATTGGCCATAGGTGGCAATTTAGGTCATTGAGTGTATATATTATTTGAAAAAATAGGGGGGATCCGTAATTAAAACGCATTTTTAACGAAAAACAAAAATAATTTCGAAAGTTTGAAAGGGTTTCCGTTGGGAAAATTAGGGTTCCGGTGAATGGGAATCTATAGTTTAAATGTTGAATATGTTATAAATCGTTAAATGTTCTAAAGTGTTTAAAGGGATTCCCAGTTGGTTAAATGTATAATTAAATAAGACAAGCCCAACTGTATAATTAAATAAGACAAGCCCAAATGTATAATTAAATAAGACAAGCTTAATGTATAGTTATACATTAAGCTTGTCCCAATCAATTATATTAACATTTAGGGTTGGGAACAATGTTGGGGATAATGTTAAACTGTTTGTAACAATTGATTTCTATTATAAGTATCATGGAATAGGATTGCGTTGAATTATGTAAACTAAATGTATTACTAATTATAAATAACTTCATAAGGGGGAGCAGATGGACCAATGTAAGGAGTAACCAAGGATCGTATTTAAAAAGTGAGATAGATGGAATCTACGAGGAAGATATTGTCGGAAGAGAGAAGCATATACAGGGTCGATGGAATGGATACAAGGGAGATAAAGACAAAAAGCATAAAAAGCAATGGAAGAGTGAATGCGAAGGTTGTCAAATAAAAAAAAAGAAAAAAAGAAAAAAAGAAGAAAAGGAAATAGGAATTATAGTGTTGAGTAGGAATTATGGTGTTGAAGTTAGAGTGGTTAAGGAACAGTGGGGTGTAGGAAGAGTAATGTTAGTTCTCAATTTACAATTTAATATAGGTATTAGGTGTACTGTAGCGAATGCGTTATGTTATTGGGATGGTTATTATTAAGGTTGGAAGGGTTAAGAATTAAAGATTAACAAATTAACAAATTATAGAATTTAAAAATGTGTATGATGCTAGAACGGGGGTTGTTGGCTGGGAGGAGGGGTGTCAGAAGGAGTAATGAAATTAATGTATTAACGTAAATCTTATGGTTAGGTTTACAGTTAGAGTTAGGTTAGGGTTAAGTTAAGCTTATGTTTACGGTTTGGGTTAACGTTAGGTTTGAGTTAGGGTTAGATCAGGTAAGGGTAAGAGTTACGGTTAGGATTCGGTTAGGGTTAGGGGAAAGGTTAGGTTAGGTTAGGGTAAGGGTTAGGTTGGGGCTAGAGTTACGGTTAGGGTAAGGCTTAAGTTTAGTGTTAGGGTTAGGTTAGGTTCAGGGTTAAGTTAAGGTTAAATTAGGCTTAGGTATAGGGTTAGGGTTAGGTTTGTGTTAGGGTTAGAGTTAGGTAAGTATTAGGGTTAGGGTTATGGGTTAGTGTTAGGTTAGGGTTAGGGTTAGGGTTAGGGTTCGGGTTATGGGTTAGGGTTAGGGTTAGGGTTAGGGCTAAGGTTAGGGTTAGTGTTAGGGTTATGGGTTAGGGTTAGGGTTAGGGCCTGGTTTGTGTTAGGGTAGGGTTAGGGTTAGAGTTAGCTATATGTTTTCCATCTCTTGTCATTCTACTATTTCGTACTCTTCCAATTATTAACATCCTATCATTCTAACACCAGCTATGTTACCATTATACTTTCATTTGCTTTAGTCGCCTTTCTTCGCACCACTCCGTACTTTCATTTACGAGTGAAATTAGCACGGTACAAAGCTAGCAAACAAACACACGATAGTAACATTAGCATGTATGTAGATACGAGTAAACTGATTTTCATATAAATTAATTAGATTGGACTATCATTTAATTTAAAAATTGAAAGAAAACCTTATTCAATGGTCAGTAGAGAAAATCTGACCTCTTTTGTAATCCAGAGGAGTCGCCTTCAATTAATTTAAAACCAGATAAATATGATAAATACAAAGACAACATGATAAAATAGCTTCTTCCTGCTTACTATGTCTCTCATTCATCTTGACTCTTTCTTTTCCGCCTACGGGGTAACTAGTATTACTGCATGTGGTGGCAATTACTTTCTTTTTAATGGACTTCTATAATATTTGATTACGTTCACATCTTAATTACTCTAATTACTCCGATTATAAATAAAGAGATAGATATATAGAGAGAAGGAGTGACTGAAGGAAGATTAGTAGATATTACAAGAGCGGTATGTCAAATAAAAATAGTGAGAAAAAATAAAGATGATAGATGGATCAAATTTTTATCGCCGAACGTAGATTTTAGCATCTGTTATGCTATGGAATTATCAAGGAATAAAATGTGTTTAGAGAAAACACGTTAATAAACTCAGATTGAGTTTTAAATAGATGTGTTAGATGCGAAAATAATTTTAAAATACTATTTCTTTTTGATGTTGTAGAAAAAAAGAACAGTAATATTCTAGCTTTAAAAAAATGGTTAAAGAATTTTGGCGACACACATTAATTCGTGTAATTTTTTTTGAAGCTTGTTTATACTGAAACCTCACCGGGGCTACTATGATAGGTTTAAGATCATTTTCTCCCGCTCTTGTTGCGAATAAAAGGCTATTTCTTGGATTAATATGAGTTAGGTTGTGATCTACCAAAACAAAACGAGGATACAATTTATTTGAGTTTATATACATTTTTTTAATATTTCAAATATAATAGTAGCAACAACTGCTATGATAATAATTGATTCTATTATACATGTTGATATTAGCTCCACATAAACATCTTTATAATTCTGCCGTGTAGCAAGACACACAATCTTCCCTCAGAACAGAAAGAATTACCAGGCGCAACCGCAATAATCAGTGACATTTTTCTTTTCCTTTTCGCACACCAGACGTAGAAATATACCAAAAATGCAATATCGCAATATGATATGGCTGTTATCTTTGGGCAATGGTATTATGATGATGTCTTCTCATTTTGAGAAATGTAGTCCTCAAGTAACTGCAACAAGCATTTCCAAAGACTTCTTGCACGGAATTATCATCTGAAGAAAACATCAAATATGTTACATATATTACAGCACAGTTTTAGGAGATCAAACAATATAGTTCAGCATAGTATTATCATAGTAGCCCCATTGTCGAAGAAAATCCGATTATTTCAACTGTAGATCAATTATATAAGATTAGTTAATGTGTATGAACATATATAACAGCCATAAGTTTATGTCACCATGAATAGATGACAATATATATATATATATATATATATATATATATATATATATATATATATATATATAGTAAGCTATGAAAATACATTTATGGCAATTAAGCTACACAGACTCCCATGTCTGTCGAACTTAATTGCCATAAAAATATGTTCATAGCTTACTACCTAACTCTACTTACGTATCGAGCACTGTTGAAGTAAATACTGAAAATTGATAGATAAAAAAGTATATTTTCTTATAAAATGTTATGTGGATACATGAAATAGTAATATATATATATATATATATATATATATATATATGTATATATATATATACATATATATATTGTATCAACGAGTCACCTCTTATCAAGGCCCAAGGCCCAAGGCCACGCGAGGATAACGGTTAATGCGTTTGTCAGGTAGATGGTGAGTCAATACCGTTGTCGTTGTAAATGTCCAGATATTTATTATTTAGAAGGAAGGTTCAACAATAATATGTTAACATTGGACTTAAAAACAACCATCTTGTAGTGGGCTGGGAAGCAGCTCCGTTGTATTGTGTTCCACAGACGGAGTTCTAGGAATGAATATTAGCTCATGAAAGTTCTGTTAACATTTAGGTACACACAGGGAGAAATAGAAATTATTTACAGTGATTTTAGGTAGATGAATTATTCCAAGTATTGCCATAGATCGTTGCATTATTTGCATACATGTCAACGAACGATCCTAGAATGTGTTTTGGGAGGCATTAATATTATAAGTGGCAGGCTATGTATGTCAACCACTACTTTAATAGACCTATTGGAGAGATAAGCATTTCATGGTATAGAGAAAATACCCCATGAAATCCATTGCTATCAAGTTTGTGAAATAAAAATATGCGTACGAAAATCAAACCAAACCAAGAGATTTCGCTTTGAGGACGAAGACACTGTCGATATATGCAGATGACGGATATTAAGTATTTCTAAATACTGAGCAAACCAGCGAATTCTTCCAAAGCGATACGAAGCATTTCTTTTTTAAGAAACGATTGAACGGTTTTCCTTCTTATAGAGGGGTTGTTTTGGGGGTAAGTATCCCTGATCACACAAGGTGGAATTGGCTAAAGCTCTTTGCAAAAATGTTGGCTTTGTCAAATGCTGAGCAGATCACCTCTGGTTCGTTGATTATAGTTGAGATATAGGTCTTACATCTTTTATTCATTCTCCAATATTTATGGGAGCAAGTCATTTATCAGCCATTCTAGATTTAACAGATAGGGAATAGGACAGTTTAGCGTCACGTATTTGAAATATTTTCTGACATACGGTCAGATACTTTTAAGACAGGCCTAGTATATATATATATATATATATATATATATATATATAGAGAGAGAGAGAGAGAGAGAGAGAGAGAGACATAGATAGATAGATACATAGATAGATACTTTGATAGATAGATACATAGATATATATAGAGAGAGAGGAGGAGGGAGATATATATATAGAGAGAAATTGTGGAAATAGTCTAATGTACTTAATCGTTTGTATAATGTCCGTTTGCAAATTACCATTTTCTGAGTCTATTAAATGTATAATTTTCTTTTGTAAAATAATACAGGCAATTAGTCAATAGATGGCTCTTGCAATAGACTGGTTTAAATATTCTAATCATTGCTTTTGTCTTTTCTTTCATATACTATTTTTACTATGTTTACGTCCTGAAGCCAATTATGGTCTGATACTCATTTCACTTAAACAAACATATAAAATTCGTAAACTTTAATCAGTGCAGGTTGATTGCCGCGGGTGCAGGACTGATAGAATTGTGAACAAACGATTAAAATCAATAATTTACAATGATCTACAAAGATTTTATTACAGGCGTTAATTACCAAAAGTCCATGTTTGTGTTTAACATTATGAGTTCATTGATGACAAGGAATACAAATGTAATGGTCACTTTATTTGTAAAATAAAAACGTATATGTGGTCAATCCGTGAAGACAAATAAAATAAAATACCAACTGGCAAACCACGGTGGTTAATCTCTGTCCGCTTCCAATCAGTAATCAATAGTTCAGGAACAATTCTTTGTACTTCACTGTCTCTTCTTTCAGACTCATTCTTCTCTCCCCTAGCTCTTCGAAGCTCAATGAAAAAAGTACAGTTTTTATACTACTGATTGCCCCACCTATGCAAATTGACTGGCAACCAGAGCCATCTAGCTTCCAAATTCTCCAAACAGCCAATCTGCAAAGGGGGACAACTCAAACCACAGAATAAACTAATAAGCACTGCGGTAAAATCCATCAGACGAGGCATCGTTTTGATACGTGACGACCAAGAAGAGGCCGGCCGTTAACATAATGGACTGTCATCTGATGAACTTGCTGCTTTGGTGCCCTCACGACGCAAATTCACTAGACAACCCCGACAATCTGCTAAATCCCATCTATTCACTATGGAGCCCCTCCCCCAGATGCCGAAGAGCCTTCTACTCCAACAGCTTCTTTCCTCCTTCTGTTGGACTTTGGAACTCCTTCCTTGCTTCCTGTTTTTCATGACGGTGCTGGCATGCATGTTTCAAATAACGCGTTCTTTTATATAAACATTTAAAATTAAATTATATTACATGGATATATTCTTACTTCTGTTACAATCATTGATAGCTCTTTGTTTTTAATAAAATAATTCATTCTTTAAACATATTTACTCTCAAAAGAAAATTCAATAAAGCCATATACGTCCTTAGATATATCGGTTTTACAATAAAATGGATAAGAGTGGCTTGCGAATTGTTGAAATTAAAGTCCAATTAATAGTTCCGAGTTTTTATTTCTTCTATTTCTTTAGGAAGAAATATGCATGACGTGAAATTATATATCTTCTTACTTGATATATATATAAACATATATATACATACATAAATATGTGTGTGTTATTAGCAATGTAACACAAAACTTAAACCTCATATATGTATATATATATATATATATATATATATATATATATATATATATATATATATATATATATATGATAATTTTATTTACACAGACATGTACAAAATCTGCGACACTGGCATGTCGCTGTTTATCATAATATCGGCAAACATTATCTTATCATTATTTAATATTATTATGATAATCGCTACCCCCTACGATTCCTAATATTCCTTAATTATTCTATTTCTTTCCTAAACTATTATTTTTATAAACTCTAAAATATTATTGACCACTATTATTATTTTTATTATTATTATTACCATTATTATTATCATGATTATTATTATTATTATTATTATTATTATTATTATTATTATTATTAATAATCTATATACTACTAAAAGTCTATGGGTCTTGTATGTTTGCAATCAGCTTTCAGCTTTCCGGTTTTCAACATCCGGTTGCGCATGCGTAAATAGCATCGTCTTCCAATCTGTTATTCTAATTCCGTTGAACTCCTTTTATTAACGAACGCATGAAATTTTTCATTCTGGAAATGTTTATATCGCTTTAAATATAAAACAATTACATTTAATTTCATCAAATAGTTTTTTTGTTTTCTCCACGGCTAAAAACATTCAACGGCAGGACTTTGTAAAGTCTGTCGCAGTTTCAAAAAAGCTCCACCCTTTTAAAAAACAAAAACAAACAAACAAAACAACAACAATCATTATTAATATCAATAGCGGCGGTGACGAAACCACCTCCCACTTTTCCTCTCACAGATTTCACCACTCCTACTCCCTCTGTTTTCGTTACGTACGCGAGACAGCCGGTTGTACCCCCTTCCTTTCTCACCTGTTCAGTGCATATTTACCTATAAGTATGGCCAACCACTTATAATTCAGTAACTATAATTAAAAAAACAAACAATTATAATAAACAGAACGACGCATAGAAATCTATCTATATTCTTTTTTAAACAATTACATTTAATTTCATCAAATAGTTTTTTTGTTTTCTTCACAAGTGTCACGCACATACATGAATTCCATAGCTAATATAACAAACTGACCCAACGGGTCACGGGTGGTCTAGTAATAATTAATAACGCCAGCATTTTCCAGTTATTCTTTTAGTTATTTATTTTTTAATATTTTTTCGTATTTTTTAGTATTTTTATTATACTTCATTTATTATTATTTTCATTATTTCACCTCAATTATTAGGGGTATCTATTATTAATATTATTATTATTATTATTATTATTATTATTATTATTATTATTATTATTATTATTATTATTATTATTATTATTATTATCATTATTATTATTATTAATAACTAATAACGCCGGCATTTTCTAGTTATTCTTTAGTTATATTTTTTTATTTTTTTTATTTTTTTAGTTTTGTAGTTTTTTTTAGTAGTAGTTTTTTTAGTATATTTTTTTAGTATTTTTTTTAGTATTTTTATTATCATATTTTTATTATCATTTTTATTATCATTCATTTATTATTTCAATTACTTTACCTCAATTATTAGGGGTATCTATTATTATTATTATTATTATTATTATTATTATTATTATTATTACTACTATTCCTGTTACATTTAACGAATATACTTATTTATTCAAATTAACTCCAGACAAATTATAAAGACAATATAAACCCAGAATCGCGACACATTTGATCACCGCCCCACCACCATAACAATCAGCCCAGTTTGCTCGCACGCATACACACATATACACAATATTACAGTTCACTTGGAAAAATACATTTATAAACTCGACGGTTTTTTGACACCTGATTCGTGCATGTCTACCACCCCCCTCCTTCCCTCTTTATCTGAATCAACAGACGCCCTCTCTCTCTCCTCCTTTTTCCTCTGTGTGTCTCTCCCCTCATCATTATTTGTTCCTCTTTCCACCTTATATTTTTATTTATTTATTTATTTATTTATTTATTTGCCCTGTCTGTTTCAGATTCTAGATTTTAGATTTTTGTTTTTTGTTTCTTAGATCTTTAGATTTTTTGATTTTTTAATTTTTAATTTTAATTTTTTAACGGCTTTAATTTTTGAAATGTTAAATTTCTTTCCTTCTTCTTCTCTTTCTCTATCCCTCCACTTCATTCTCTCCAAATATGATCTGAGGTTAAGATCGGATTCTAACTCTGCCTGATGAGATCTCAGTTTATAGTAACTGTTGATCGATAACATCGACATGCCAGTGTCGCAGATTTTGTACATGTCTGTGTAAATAAAATTATCATATATAAAGCTCTATTTTGATATTGAGCACTTTTTATAAACCCGGTTAAAATTCTCTGGATTACCACCCTGTGGATATTTTTCACCTGGATTATTACCATTATTATATATATATATATATATATATATATATATATATATATATATATATATATATATATATATATATATATATTGGCGAATTCTCCACATCGACGGATTTTCCTTTGGTGTCTATTTTTGAGAAAACGAAGAGTTTCCCCAAATATTAAACGATTCTTAAGCATCACCCGGAAAACAAACACAGCTGACATCACACTTGCTGTTATGTAAGATGTTAAAGAATAAATATTATTATTTTTGTTTTTACGAACTTGTATCCAATCAAGCACTCTGCATTGCCCTCGGACTTCTTTACATATTTACTACACACACACACACACACACATATATGTATATATATATATATATATATATATATATATATTTCATATTTAAATATTTTCATTGTCGTACAAAACTTTAAAATGGCATTGAAGAGACAATATTTATTACTCATACTGAATTAAGAAATTAAAAAGTTGAAAGAACAGCTGACCGGTTTCGTACCTCGCTCAACAGAGCTAAATATCTAGGTTATGTATAAAAAATATAAAAAAGATGCTATATATATATATATATGTGTGTGTGTGTGTGTGTGTGTGTGTGCGGGTGTGTATGTGTTCCTGCATCTATGGGTGTTTGTTTGGCAATGCATAATTATAAATTATAGGGGTGTATAGGGGGCATGAGGAGAGGTAGTACCTTTGGCGTTCGTCATGCTGCTCCCTAGCTGTATGGGTGGACGGGTGTCACTGGTCCTCACTCATCCCTAAATCTCTCACGTGCTGGCTCCAAGTGCCATACCCCGGTAAACCGCTTCAGCTGGCGGGCTAAACGACGTGAGGGGGTGATGTCGATACAACATCAATGGGCGGATGAACCACTTTGAGGTCAACGGCCAGGGCGGAAGAGACTCATCGCGAGTCCAACGGCCATATATCCGGGGCCAGGGCGAACCCTCATATCGCGAGGGACTTCGACCGGGGCTAACAGTCTGGAGAGGGATGGGCGCCGCTAGACTACATTTGCCCAAGACACACTGCATGGAAAAAAAATGAACATAATACAAAAATCCATACCGGCTCGGCCGTCGCACGGTTAACAAGGGTCGCGCCCCCCGTCTCGCATCAGGGCGAGGGTGAAAAGTGTGCTACTGATGCAACAACGAGAACAACGAGAACAACGAAAATAAGAGGAAGAGACAATGTCAGTATAGCCACATGGAATGTCAGAACGCTTGCCCAAACAGGAAAGCTGCAAGAACTCATAAATGGACTGAAGAGTTACACATGGCATGTTGTCGGACTATGCGAAGTCAGATGGAAGAATATCGGTGAACACCTTACAGATGATCACCACATGCTGTACTACAGCGGTGAAGTGGATAAGCACATGAACGGAGTAGGCTTTCTCGTCAATAAAGCCGTCAAAGACTCAGTACTCGGGTGCCATCCAATATCCAGCAGGCTCATCGCCATTCGCCTTGGAGCAACACCATTCAACATCACAATAGTACAAGCCTACGCACCGACAACTGAGTACAGCGACGACCAGGTGGAGGAATTCTACGCTCAACTACAGGAAACCATCGACAAGGTGGATAAGAATGACATTCTCATCATTCAGGGAGACTGGAATGCCAAAGTGGGTGCAGATGCACTCGAAGATTGGAAAAACTACTGCGGCCCCTCCTGCAACGCAACAACCAACGAGCGCGGTTTGCGCCTACTGGAATTCGCTAGCTACAACGACATGGTGCTGGCAAACACTCTTGGTGAGCACAAGGCTTCAAGACGATGGACGTGGCATGCCCCCAACGGATCACATCACCAGCTTGATTATAAGTACAGAGACGGTTCAGATCGGGAATCAACAGAGCCAGGTCAAGAGCATTTCCAGGAGCGGATGTGGGAAGTGATCATGACCTAGTGATACTGAACTTCAAGGTACGACTAAAGAAGCTCAATAGGCCAAAGAACACTAGATTAAAGTTCAATTTAGACAGACTGAAAGATCCCGACATACTCGAAACCTTTCAAGCAACAATTGGCGGTAAATTTGCTGCTCTCCTCAAGCTTGAAGAAGATACGCAAGCACTGACCACCAAATTCAACAAAGTGATGACCGAAACAGCGAACGAAGTCTTGGGGAAACAGCGCCGGAAAACTCAACCATGGGTCACAGACGAAATCCTCGATATGTGCGACTCTAGGTGAGAGCTCAAGAAAACCAAGAACTCTGAAGAAGGAGTGATAGCATACAGAAATATCAACAAGCAAATCCGGAAAAGAATGAGAGAGGCAAAGGAAGACTGGATAGACAAACAATGCATTTCAGTCGAAGAGAACCTAAACAAACACAATAGCAAGAAGGCTTTCCAAATAGTGAAAGACCTGACGAAGCAGAAACCATCAAGAGCCAACACTATCCACGACAAAGAGGGCCGATGCCTAACAGAAAATCAATGCATCCTGAACAGGTGGACAGAATACTGCTCAGAGCTGTACAACCACCAGAACAACGGTGATATCAGTGTTTTAACCAGTCAGGAGTCAACGAACAGTGATGACCACCCAATCCTACGGGAAGAAGTAGTACATGCTATTAAATCGTTGAACATGGGAAAAGCAACAGGAGTAGACAACATCCCAGCCGAAATGATTAAGAAGGGAGGAACAACAGTAACCGATATCCTAACACAAATCTGCAACAAAATCTGGCAGACTGGAGAGTGGCCATCAAGTTGGACACAGTCACTCATCATCACGCTACCCAAGAAAGGTAACCTACAGCTGTGTCAAAATTACAGGACCATTAGTCTTATCAGCCATGCCAGCAAGGTAATGCTGAGGGTCATTTTGAACAGACTTAGACCACAAGCAGAAGAGATCATCGCTGAAGAACAAGCTGGATTCCGTAGGGGTAGAAGCACCACAGAACAAATCTTCAATCTACGAGTTCTGAGCGAGAAGTACAGACAAGAACAACAAGAATTATATCATGTATTTGTTGATTTCAGGAAAGCCTTCGACAGGGTCTGGCATGACGCACTGTGGTCAACAATGAAGAAATACAACATGGGTCAAAAAATGATCAAAATAATACAGGAGTTGTATACTAAAGCCACAAGTGCAGTTCTCGTTCAGGGTTCAGTGGGGGATTGGTTTCACACTGCGGTTGGTGTTCGCCAGGGCTGTCTGTTGTCGCCAACACTCTTCAACATCCTCCTTGAACGAATCATGTCAGATGCCCTGGATGGTCACGTGGGCACAGTCAGCATTGGTGGACGAACCATCACAAACCTCAGATTCGCCGATGACATTGATGGACTTGCCGGAAATCAAACAGAACTTTCTGGTCTGGTGAGCCGCCTCGACAGAACATCCACGAGGTACGGAATGGAGATCAATGCTGAAAAAACGAAGCTGATGACGAATAGTGGACAACCATTATCAACAACGATAACAGCCAACGGCCAAGAACTGGAAACCGTAAACCAGTTCAAATACCTTGGCGCTATACTCAGCAACAAAGGATCCAAGACTGAAATCCTGGCAAGAGCAGCACAAACGGCAGCAGCACTTGCAAAACTGAAATCAATCTGGAAAGACGGAAACATTAGTCTCCGTTGCAAACTGAAGCTGCTGCATACACTAGTATTATCCATCTTTTTGTATGCATGCGAGTCATGGACCTTGACAGCCGAGCTCCAAAGAAAAATCCAAACGGTAGAAATGAGATGCTACAGAAGAGTGCTTGGCATCTCGTACTCAGACCGTGTCACAAACGAAGAAGTTCGCGCGCTCATCAACGCAAATCTGAACAACTACGAAGATTTGCTGACAACTGTAAAAAAAGAAAGCTTGGATGGTATAGTCACGTGACAAGGGGCAGCGGTCTCTCCAAAACCATCCTGCAGGGAGCAGTGCAAGGCAAGAGAAGGAGGGGTAGACAACACAAAAGATGGACGGACAACATCAAAGAGTGGACGGGCTACAACTTCGCTACAACCCAGTCCATTGCCCATGACCGTCAGAAGTGGAGACAGCTGGTGTGGAGTTCATTGGTGCAGCGCCCCTACGACCCAGGAGGGGGTTAAGGGACCAAGTCAAGTCAATTATAAATTGGTGGTCAGACTCTGTCACTGATTCAATGTCTTCTGACGGAAGCATGTATGGATTCGCGTGAAACTTCCTACACGTTAGCTGCACATTGGATGTTATCTGTAACTAGCTTCCGTTGCAATAGATGCAGAACACATACTAGACAAGAGCATGGAGAAGACTGGTGATGTGAAGAGTAAGGATGACTAGAACAAAATGATTGAAAATGTGAAGTATGAATGAAAGAGAATGAAGAGTATAACAGAGGGCGATGAAGAAAAAGAGATCTAAAGAAAACCAGGACAAAAAATAAGAAAAAGAAGAAAAAGATGAAGAAGAAGATCTAAGAGAGAAATAAATGAGAATAATGGAGAAAGAAAACAAATAGAGGATGTGATATACACAGAAGAATAAAGACAACAGAAAACGAAACAAGGAGATTGAAAATGACATGAATGACGATAAACACTAAATAATATAAAAGATGACGTCAGAGTAGTAAGAACAACCGGAACAACCTAACATCATTAAAATAGGCGTAAAATTACCGAGAATAAATTAAGAAATAAATATTATCAAAATCCTGCCATTGAATTTTGGGATAATCCTACTTTGCTGATTCACAATTGTACGCAAGATAAATGATCGACCGGTTGCACAGTTAATCCATCTGTAACAAGCGAAACAGTAACTAGTTCTTTTACTACGAATTCTAATTAATTAAAATTCCAATACCCTTTAATAATGTAATTATTGTCAGTTAACTAAGATTAAGGTCAAGGTATTACGCCGTTTCCAATTATTCTTCGAAACACTTTCTGGAAACAAATGAATTAAATTGTGATATATTGTCGCTTTTTAATTGCATCTAAAAGCCCAAGTGATGCAAATAGCTTGAAAATCGAAAGAGAGAGAGATAGAGAGAGAGAGAGAGAGAGAGAGAGAGAGAGAGAGAGAGAGAGAGAGAAATTTAAATCTCCAGAAAGAAGAAAGAAAGAGAGAAAGAGAAAGAACAAAATGCCAACTTTTATATTTCATTATGGAAGTCGATTAACTTTATTTTATATTGCTACAATGGTTTGGAATACTTGAACGAAAACTTTATTAAAAGAATATAATGGAGAGTGAACTAAGCCAGGATATATTTATTTTATGTTCTGTTTTTACATTCTTCAACCAGTTCACATTTCTATAGTTGAACTCGCCTAGCAAAATCACACTCAGCCACACGAGTAGCACCTATCTGTTGCATTTGGCACATCAGTCAAGTGTACAGAATTACTTAACACGCTATACTTTTAGAAGTAACCAATATTTAAAACTCGATAGTGTCATTTAATCACAATACGCATCATGGAATCGATATTTTCAAAACCTAAAACAAATACAGATAATCAAATTAAAACACGTCACGGGAATTAATTAATTATCGGTTATAACATTTCAACGTTTAAAAGCTTCATGAAAAGAAGAGGCGGATTTCAAATTGGCACGCACTTACGAGAACGGAACTATTTGGTTGATAAATCGTTTCTTTCCTCGTTAGAGATTTATAATCTAACCCTTGCATGCATATTCCTTTTTTTTGTTGTATGTTTGTATATTCTTCTGAAATGTTATTGAAATGTGAATTCTAGAGACATGGCCGTTTCAATGTCTTCACTTTTCAGTTATCAAACTGACAATCATTTTGTTGTGTTTATTTAATGTTTGAATGATTATTTACGAGATTTAAGAGAAATTAAATAAAGGCTACACAACTAAAAGCGGGCATATGTTATTCAAATTCGAAATATGGCAGCTGATAGTAAATGCCGAAGAGAGACAAAGAGATAAAATGAGAGTGAAAGCGACAGAGGCAAATGTAAAGGCAGGTTTGGATACATGCAGCACACTGCAGCACACTGCAGCAACTGCAGCAAAGTTAGACACAATTTCAGTTTGTATTGAACATTTTAGATCATTCGATGATGTGGTACCCGAGACATGCGGACAATACTTCCTGATCACCGCCGTCGGAACTTATCCAAGATAGCAACTCCGAAGAGTAGCATATACAATCACTCTCCTAATGAGAAGACAATGCATGGAAGAATGAAATATTGTGACTTGCCAGAACAGTTATTAACTTTTATCCAGCCACAAAGTCCCGATGCCTCTGTGCCAGAAAATATGTTAGGTTATATTTGAGAAGAATAAGAAGAAGAAAAAGAAGAAAGAGAAGAAAATAAAATTTTAAAAGACAAATGGAAATTCTAAAGGAAAGAAATAAAACATGAAGACAAAGAAGAAGAAGAAATAATACATCAAAAAGAAGAAATAAAACATGAAGACAAAGAAGAAAAAGAAGAAATAATACATCTAAAAGAAGAAATAAAACAATACTTGTAATAAGGGGAATAAGAAGAAAAGGAGGACGAAATAAAATAATGAGAAGACGAATTAGAAATAAAACACTTATAATAAAAAGAAGAAATAAAAAATAAAATTAGCATTATCACTAACTTAGTCGATGACGTCATGACATACGTGATTCCAATTTCTGCTTCATCCATTCACATCGTTTCCAAACTTGGCTTCTGATTCTGAGAGATTACAATTTGACTTGGTTAATCTTTGACGCAATCAATGACATGAGAAACAACCAAAATTGCCGTATAAAATCTGGTATGTAAGAAGGAAGGAAAGACGACGTAGAACTACAATACAATATAACATCGCGGAAAAGTAGATGAAAATAACGAACAATTGCAAGGTGAAGAGCAACGTTTACAATAACAAACATCATCAAAATAGCAACGAATATTCTTGTACTATCGCTTACCAGGAGAGTGTAAACTCGGTTATCCACGCTGTGGGGACGTCTTAGGAAGAGCCATATGTCCTGACACGGTACCCAGCTATACGAGTGGCAACGATAAGCACATACTTTTAATCTACGGTGTTCATACCCGTCTGGGTACACTGTCTGTTTGCAGGGCTGTATCATTGGACTAGCTTAATTAATTCTCTCCTGAGAATTAATCATACGCTGGTACCGTTAGCTTCTAGAAATTAAGGTTTTTTAATAAGGGAACAACCATATTACTTTGTATGAAAACATATAATTTGATTTATGATGTGGAAAACATTTTGAAACTCGAATAGTTTGACGTGCGACCAACGTTTGGCGCTGCTAATACCAGACTGAAAATATATCACCACTATGATAAAAGCAAGAAAGATATATATATATATATATATATATATATATATATATATATATATATATATATATATATATATATATAAATATATATATATATATATAGAGAGAGAGAGGGGGGAGAGAGAATAAGAAAAATAAAGAGACAGAAAATGCAGTCAAAATGATTTTCAGTTTACAAGAATCTGCGAGAATTGATTTGACTTTTCAAATGCACTATTTGTACACTATTTTTACTAACACCTTGTCGATACCCGTGTTGACATTTTGGGTGCGGAAACACAGTTATCGATTTTCACTTATTTCCCCGGGTAGCCCTGCTAGTCTTCCTTAAAACGCTATAAAATGTGGTAGAAAACACGCTCCTTAATTGTCGTGTTACAATATAGCTAAGACAAAGATTAAGTAGATTCAAACAAGACAGACAATGACTATGGGAAGAAGGTGACGAAGAATCTTTACTTCGAGATGAAGATTAACATGGTTAATACATGGTCGGAATTTGCGAAATGGCAGAATGACTGGAAGAACGCAATATTAGATAATATGTGTAAAGGGAAAATGAAACGCATATAAAATGAATGAATGGACGAATAAACGAATGGTGAATAGAGAATATGAACATAAATAATTACTACCCAAATGAATATTAGAATAATAAATATTTTGGACAAATGGGAAAAAAGTACATTATAAGAAACGAATACCAACGATAAGATAAATATATAAAAATTGCAGATAAGTTGATGAAATCTTTCTCTTTTCTTCTGAACTGCTCCAACTCTCCTATGGAGGGTGGATTGAGGGTTTTATCTATGTATGTATATATATATATATATATATATATATATATATATATATATATATATATATATATATATATATTATATATATATATTTATATATATATATATATGATAATTTTATTTACACAGACATGTACAAAATCTGCGACACTTGCATGTCGATGTTATCGATCAACAGATACTATAAACTGAGATCTCATCAGGCAGAGTTAGAATCCGATCTTAACCTCAGATCATATTTGGAGGTTCTCTTCAAATATGATCTGAGGTTAAGATCGGATTCTAACTCTGCCTGATAAGATCTCAGTTTATAGTAACTGTTGATCGATGAATTCGACATGCCAGTGTCGCATATTTTGTACATGTCTGTGTAAATAAAATTATAATATATAAAGCTCTATTTTGATATTGAGCACTTTTTATAAACCCGGTTAAAATTCTCTGGATTACCACCCTATGGATATTTTTTACCTGGATTATTACCATTATCATATATATATATATTTATATATATATATATATATATATATATATATATATATATATATATATACGGTAAAAGTGCCTAAAAATGCTTGAATCGCATCTTATCGCAATATGGTCAGTGCGTATGCAGTGATGCAGCATTACTTGGATATTTACAAGAAGCTAAGACACATTAATAGTAAGGATACTAACGCTATTTCCTCCTTTCTATCTGAAAATATTCTACATTTCTAAAAATGTATCATCTTGAAAGTGAGTATAGAAGTTTAATATGAATATTGCACCCAACCCAGCGAATAACGTATTCGTCCCTAGAACTACTACGCCAACTGAACGTCCGCTTTGCCAAAAAAGACTCAAATATAACGAAAACAAATAGATCAAGGTATTACACAAAAACACATTGAGCCTTTCCTGAGAAAATGTTCAAGATATTACTGAAACTTCTTTATTTCACTGTGTTACCTCACCAAGGACTTACATCATGGGTCTTCAACACAAGACTGGTGAACTGTCTTGCTGCCGCCACCAGATTCGTAACTAATATTTACCTCAGCTTTTAATAAGTTTTAAAAATGTATGTCTCATACATTCCATTATTTTTCCGTAAATATTAAACATTGCGTATCTACGAATTTAACTAAGGGAGCCCATAAATGTTAGAGTATGCAAGTTGTATTCTACCTGTACATTAGGTTGATGCGAGCACTATTAGAAATATCTCACTACACGTCAGACTAACAGCATGATGCCATTTTGCGTTCGTGGTGTTGGGCATATAGTTTCAGCGTCAAGTGTATCCATAGATGTAACCCATATCTGGAAAGACGTATTCATAATATTGCAATTGTCTCGACAGAACTAGAATACTCTTCGCCGAATCAGCATTTCCCACTTCAATATCGTCAAATAACGAAATACATAAATAGATATTAATATTTTTATGATACCTTACCAATAAGGACTACTTGGACGATTCCACTCACCAGTAATACTGGTTGGAACCACACCAGTCTATACTGGCAGTCAGGACTGACGTACAATCACTCGTATTCTCTATTGTATTATACTATTTCCAATATACTTGTTTTCTCAAAACTACGAGTCCGTGTTGCCTTTTTCGCCCCTTTAGAGGGACAAAACAACTGCCGATGAGGTACAGTAAAGATGTTATTAAGAACCTTAAAATGGACCCTGCAACAATAGCAAGAGATACAGTAAAGTATTCTAGAGAACCTTTAAATGGAAGCTACAATTGGCAGAGGAGTATATTAAGTGTTTTATTTTAGAACATTAAGAAAATAACAAACGTGGAGAAATCAAAAACAAATTACTCTACAACGTCCCTGATCTAAAAACTGGCTTCACCGGAGGACCACACAGAAACAAAAACACGTAAAATATCAACTTATTTTCTCTCAAAGAAGAAAGGTCAGCATTTTTTTGCTATTCCAGCACTGTTAATTTTTAACAAAGAATGTAATACATGATATGTTTCCTCTCCAAAGGAGAAAGGACGGTCCGTTGAAAGAAGAAAAAAAAACAAGACTTATTTTTTTCTGTTGGCGAAAGTGATCAGCGTAAATTTTACGTTCAAGAAGAAAAATGTACTAAAAAAATAAAAGTGATTGTTTGGAGGTCGAAAGAAAAAATGTTTTATACCCTTTCTTGTTTACAACTAAGATTGCGTATAGCAGCGCGATATAAAAGACAGACCTGCTAAAAGCCGTATTCGATAAATACACATTTTAAAACTTGGAATATTTTACCGCAACTAGAACAGAACCCGTCAAATATGAACTTTAAAAAAATAGCCGAGGAAATGCTACAAAGTATTATTAAAAATCAACTAAAAAATGAAGAAATATTTCATAAAATTTACTGGAAACTCAACAAAAATCCGACGAAAAACCACTAGATCAAATAAAAGAAGCCGAAGATCGACTTATAGAACAACAAAAGCCGACGAAAAACTCTGGAAGAGAAAAGAGAAACTGATCAAAAGATTGAAGTTTTAATCCAAAAAATATCGGAAAGGGGTCAAAGTAACGTCAACTTTTCTCGCAGAATTCAGTTTGGAGTGCAATTGACAATTCACTTATTCCCCAGAATAGGATAAAAGCGTTGCTTCATATTTCAGGATATTGAGGATTTATATAAAATAGATTGTTAAAATTGGGCAGACATTAAAAAAAGTTCGTCTACAGCTCCGAGAATAAGGGGCCACCGAACATACTAAATTCGTGGACTTTATTTCATATCGAAACACTAGCGACTTGACTTTTTCTAAAGTGGTTAAACTGTTAACAGAATTATTCAGCCATAAGACTTCTCAAGTCTACAAACAGTAGAAGCGATTGAATTTACTCGAATAAGATGGTGATGACTACGCAACGTTGGCGTCAATCGTTAATAGACACTGTGACTTTTTCAAAGTAGCTGAACGTAGTGCAAATAACTGTAAATGTTTAATTTTCGTGCAAATACTTGTATCATGAATAGACAAAAAAATCAGAGGTAGGGCTTTGAACAAGTTAGAAATGGAACAAAATTAAACATTACAAAACTTAGCCAAAGACTGCCAGAGATATATAAGTGTTAAATAATATTCGAAAAGCATTAAAGTGTCGGGCATTTCGCACATAAGAAAGGTATGTCAGAATTCAATTTTCTGTCTAAACAATTCAAAACAAAAAGAGGGATTATTTTCACGCTTCTAAAAAAAAAAAAGTAAATAACCACCGTGACGCTGTTTTCGTTGTAGAGCCGTCTAGTCAGTATCGGATGACCCATACCGTGTTAAAACCTGTCTAAACTGTCGATGAAAAGAAGACATGTTTCCATATTTAAAAATGTGCTACAAAAATCAAATCGGAATTTGATAGAGCCATACAGTTTTCTTAGAAAAGACACATGAATCAAATTAGGGGACAAATATCAGATGACCCCGACAGCACGCCATAGAAAGAAGCTATAGTTGACAGATACGATACTTTCGACATACAGCTACCTAAAGCAGACTCGGAATGGCGTCAATCCTAAAAAGAAAATGAAGGAGTAAGGCTTCGGAAAAATGTGTTATGGTTATTCACCTCTACGGACTACTTGGACTCTTCTACTTATCATACATACTATGAGCACCTGCTCCTCAGTGTTGGAGCCACTCTTCTCTCTGTTATATTGCACATTTCTCAATATACTTGTTTTCTCTAAACTCCGAGTTCGTGTCTTCCTTCTGCCATTTTTACGGGGTCACAACAAATATATTAAAAGAGAGAAATAATGGTGAAACAGATAAAAAAATAAAGACACTATGAAAACTTTAGAAAAGTAAGGAGATTTTGAACATGATCGATCTTGTCGCGCTGACCCAGTCGATATTTCGGTACTCATAAGGATAACAACTGTTTTATCCTTTAACACTTGTCGGGCCGATTCCGTTTACAACTCAGCACTCCAAAAAACAGGACGCTTTGTCATTGAACATCTTTATCTGGATGACAAATATCATTATAGTTTTATTTTTTTGTGGGCATATCATAACTGCAGTCGACAAACCAGATCTTATCAAAGCGTTGTATCAGCAAAAACCTAAACGGCAGTATAGATAAGTTGTGTTTATTCACTCAATAACCCATTCGGGGCAACTGCCCCCTGACATTGACGCCCGAAGAATCGCCTCTTCTTCACGGATCTTAGATAGAAATTACGACTGTATTTCACCATTGCGACGATAACATTTCGCAGCAGTAGCCGCTTTTGCACCTCGAATCGGACCGGACAAAAAAGCTAAAGCCACACTTCTCAGTTAAAAGACCAACGACACATTCATCATCACACCAGACATCAACCGATTGATACATACGCATCATCAACTAACAGAAACTTTGACTAAAATAAACATCATCATCTTCATGATCATCATCAGCAGCATGTTACGGTCGCAATCCATTCTTTTCTGGCGACTCACTAAATCAGGAACGTTTTCCTTAATGGTCACACACAACTTCATAGTTTTCTGCACACACGTTTGTTTGTTTGTTTTCCTATTTACCACTGTCATATTTTTGTCTGCGTCTCTATACTTCGTTGTTAAACCGATCATTGAACGACAAGTCCCAGTAACAATACAATACGAAGAATGTAAACGGTTAAAGTCAGTTCCAATTAGTACCTGCATGTTTTGCTCACCATTCCCCACAACACAAACTCAACAAGGTTTAAATACATAGAAAATATTCTGCAGATTGGATGCTGGTCGTTTTTATCATTCCTTCTTGGAATGTTATAAAACGGTGTTCTACCCTGGAAATGGTAATGGAATATACTATTGCTAAATAAAAAAGAGAATAAACTAAATGTAAAGTAAAAAGGACAAGCGAATGTTTGGATTTTTATTTCGAAATCGTTCTACAAAAAAGATGAATAGCACACTGACATTCATTACATTATATTATTGTCAAAATGAAGATATATCTTAATATATGTGTATTATTATTTATAGTGTTCTTGATGCAATGAATTACTTTTATGAATATTAATAGCTGTGGTTGTTCGAAATGTCTTCCAAAATGTATTGGCTATTAACAAGTGACAATACTGGACAGTCTATGAACGAAGCTTATGACAGTAATAAGAAAATGTTATTAATAATACACAAACATATTTATATTAATGAGTTCACATTAATAAGTTCATAGCCAGTCGTAGACTCTAAATTGGGAGATGTATAGCACAAAAAAGAAGCACAAAGGAGAATCGTGGTTCACTTCATCGGGGATTTTTATTTGAATTCAAAATTTCGAAATATAAAAAATAACATCCATTTGGTCAGTTATTATGGAAGTTTTGGGACAGAACACTAAGGTATATTAATGTAAAGACAAATCTTTATATATGTCTTTTAGATTAGTATGTCATCGTTTATTCTCGAGAGACAATAGATATCCATGTTATTCAGCGTGAATCCATTACGAAGCACATGTTTAACAATTTGCAAACACACCTTTTTTGAATCGGCTTAGTTCCAGTGTGATGGAGAAGTCTAGGTGGAATGCGAAATAAATGCAAGATAAGCAGAAGGTTCTTCAACCAACAATATTCCAAACAAATCACCTATTTTGGTACTGACTAGGCTCACTCTAGCTTAACCTTGCTGTGGATATGATAATACCGTGATTTGAACTATATTCCATCAGAAACCTGGGTACTCTAATGTAATAATACCGTGATTTGTACTATATCCAATAAGAAACCTGGGTACTCTAATGTAATAATACCGTGATTTGTACTATATTCAATCAGAAACCTGGGTACTCTAATGTAATAATACCGTGATTTGTACTATATCCAATCAGAAACCTGGGTACTCTAATGTAATAATACCGTGATTTGTACTATATTCAATCAGAAACCTGGGTACTCTAATGTAATAATACCGTGATTTGTACTATATTCAATCAGAAACCTGGGTACTCTAATGTAATAATACCGTGATTTGTACTATATTCAATCAGAAACCTGGGTACTCTAATGTAATAATACCGTGATTTGTACTATATTCAATCAGAAACCTGGGTACTCTAATGTAATAATACCGTGATTTGTACTATATCCAATCAGAAACCTGCGTACTCTAATGTAATAATACCGTGATTTGTTCTATATTCAATCAGAAACGTGGGTACTCTAATGTAATAATACCGTGATTTGTACTATATTCAATCAGAAACCTGGGTACTCTAATGTAATAATACCGTGATGTGTTCTATATTCAATCAGAAACGTGGGTACTCTAATGTAATAATAGCGTGATTTGTACTATATTCAATCAGAAACCTGGGTACTCTAATGTAATAATACCGTGATTTGTACTATATCCAATCAGAAACCTGGGTACTCTAATGTAATAATACCGTGATTTGTACAATATTCAATCAGAAACCTGGGTACTCTAATGTAATAATACCGTGATTTGTACAATATTCAATCAGAAACGTGGGTACTCTAATGTAATAATACCGTGATTTGTACTATATTCAATCAGAAACCGAGGTACTTTAATGAGTACATTTATCAGAGGAATATTGACGTGGAAACATGTGGCACACTGTTACGGCATCTCAAGCAACTATGTGACTACTTTTTAGTTAGTTAAAGAGCATCTAATATATAATGCTTCTCCGAAATCTGGTAACTTGTTAAGATGTGTTTTCTTATTTAATGAAAATAAATTATTAAAGAAATTACTAGTTACGAGCATATATATTTTATTTTACAAAAAAAATAGCATGAAGTTGTTGTGGCTATACATGAAATGATACTCGTTAATAAAATATGTTTTATTAGTAAACACATACGTTTTGTAGCTTGAATTTCAAATTATAATTTTATGAAGTGAATTAAGGTTTTTACTGTATATTTTCACTCAAAAAATAATAAGTGTCATTTTACTCTCATATATATATATATATATATATATATATATATATATATATATATATATATACATATTACAAATTTTAGTTTCATTCTGGACCTTTGAATATTTAGCAGTAAGCCCACCAATTTTACAATTTACAGTCTTTATATTTACATTTTTGAAATATAAATGAAATGATCTCAGATTTCCCGTCTCTTGTCATTTCTTTGTGTATTCTATATTCCTCCGTCCGGTTCTAAACATTGCATCGCTCCTGCCTCAAAATTCTCACCTTCATACTTACTTGTTTACGAGCAATGCGTTAAGCAAACTACCATTTCCTTATATATATATATATATATATATATATATATATATATATATATATAAATATTCATTATTGTTTATTATCTATGTACGTATACGTTTCGTCGAGACTCTTCAGCATAGAAATATAACTATTCACTACCGGTCACACGATTCGAAACCCTGGATTACAAGTATTTTTCAACCCAAATCCAACGTCGCTAACCGATTCTGAATAGCTTATAAACAATGATAATTTTAACACATTTAAAGCGGCATTCTACTTCTATAAGGGAAGGAATGATGCATATAAAGCAAGTGACGTCAGGCTGTGTTAGTACTACCATTTTCTATGCTGTACTTTTTTACGAGGAGCTTCAACTATAAATATTTGTTATGGTTTATTATCTATGTACGTATACGTTTCGTCCTTTTTCAATCGGGACTCTTCAGCATAGAGATATGACTATTCACTACCAGTCACACTATTCGATATATATATATATATATATATATATATATATATATATATATATATATATATATATATATATATATATTACTTTCACCAATATTATTTTTAACAGAATAATCTGATACTTAATTACTTGTTATGTTACTTTCTAGATATGCATGAGAACGTAGACGTAATGTGTATCATTATGAGTTTACTTCATAATAAGTCATTTCATATTCTTATACTATTAATCTAAAAAGGAATACACGGGATGAATTATGTTATAACAATTGGCCTCTATTTATAATTGTTGTGGTGGCAACCACTCATTTGCATATACGAATAACGTTACACTATAAATGGCAAGCCTAGATTGGCCTTAGCGTGTGTTACCTAAATGCCACCGGAAGTGACGCCGAAGAGCGTACATGTCCCCCCACCAAGACTCTCTGACTCGACACCTTCATTTGTACATACTGTAACTATACCTTTTCTTTAATACACTTATTATTGCATTCTCCTTGTTGTTTGCGTCTTCATTGTATTCCTCACAAATTATTGTTCAACCTTGCAACCACAACAGTTGGCGACGAGAGATAAAGCGTCAAATATAACAGTTTGACGAAGAACTATTAAAAAAAAAAAGTACAATGCAAAGTGTTGACGAGCAAACGGATTTTACGCTAAAGAAAAGTTTCAACTTAAGTTCGAACGTTGCAAAAGCGACAATTTACGCCGTTTTCTGGGAATCCGAGGTGCAAACGAATGTAAAAGTGAATTTTTGTTTTGTCGCTAAACGACAAATCTGTTTTGTATTACTAAAGGACCAACTTGCAAACGAAAAGCGGATTTTGTTCTGTCGCAAAACGACAGGTCAGACTCGTATTACGAAAAGCAAGGAAGTAACCTACGAAAAAAAAGAAGTTCACCAGTGGATTCTAATTACTGCTCCCCGTTAGCAAAACAACAACTAAAGGAATGTTTTATTTAATAATTTGTTTGGCGGCGGTACTAAAAGGAAATACCATAGCTAGAAATTAAAGCTCAAGGAAAGGATTTTTTTTTAAAGTTGTCACTGGATAACGGATAATACAGTAAAACGTCACGAAAAAAAAAGGGTAATCTCAATTTAAGAGTATTTTAATTACTAAAATACTAGAAAAAAAACTCCAAAGAACTAAATGTACTGCATACATTTTTTTCAATTGTGACTGGAAAAAAAAAAAAAAAAAAAATGGAAGACTTATCAAAAATGTTCATGCAATTTTTACAGGCACAAGCTGACCGCGAGGAAAGACAAAATGAACGTTTTGCTAAAACACTGGAACTACTAAAGAGTAATCGAGAAAATGTCGACAGTGTTAATTTCTCCCATACAACTATCTTTAATAGTATGGACACATTTAATAATGTGCCGGAGGAAGGAAAGATTTTTGAAGCACACTATACAAGATACGAGGATGTTTTTCAACTGGACTGCAAAAATTGGCCAAATAGCAAGAAAGTGAGCCTCTTACTCAGGAAATTGGGTACATCAGAACACAGCAAATTGGGTACATCAGAACACAGCAAATTCATAGATTACATATTACCTAAAAAAACTGCGGAATTAGAGTTCATGGAAGCTGTGAAATTACTAAAAGAATTATTTAATCCAAATATATCTCTCTTTCATAAAAGATGGCTGTGCATGAATCTAAGAAAGATGGACAACCAAGATTATTTGACATACGCATCAGTTGTCAATAAAAACTGCGATAATTTTAAGCTTGCGGAACTAACGGTAGAAGATTTTAAATGTCTAATCTTCGCACAAGGGTTAGTTTCCACGAAAAATGAAGAAATACGCAGACGAGTGTTGTCTAAGCTGGAATCTGAGCAAGCTTTAACCCTCCAGAAACATGCAGAAGACTGTGAAAGGGCCATTACACTAAAAAAGGATTTTAAAAATATAGGAGAATCCGGAGTGGCATATGTAAGAAAAGTTAGAAAACCATACACACCAACCAAGAACTTTACAAAGAAAAGCAATCGAAATGGAACGGGATATTACAATCCTAATAACCATAAATATAGGACAGAATATAACAAGCCTCTACCTAGATATAACTGTAGGAGATGTGCAGAAAAGCATTGGGAATCAGATTGTCCTTATAAGAAGAAAAAATGCTACATTTGTAAGAAGGTGGGACACAAAAGCGATTTCTGCAGATATAAAGATTACACCAGAAAGAGAGTACAGCAAACAAAATCAAATACAAAATTAGACAAAGTCGGCGAAAATACGTAAAAGTGGAAATATTTAAAACACCAATAAAGTTACAACTCGACTCCGGCTCCGATATTTCTATTATAAACCTGAATACATGGAAAAAGCTGGGTAAAAAAACAACCATGATGAAAACGAGTAAATCAGCCCGGACGGTAACTGATGGTGGTATAAAATTTGAAGGAGAAGTTGTCCTTCCGATAAAATTAAAAGGGATTACGAAGAAATTAAAAATATTCGTACTGAAAAATAGTGAAAATCTGTTTGGAATAGATTTAATTGAGAAATTCGGACTATGGGATAAGCCAATCAATACATTCTGTAAAAAAATAGAATGTTCTTCTCCAACAACAGTAAATATAAAAGACGATTTAAAAGAATTATTTCCTGAAGCATTCACGACTAACTTAAGTCGCTGTAATAAATTCAAGGCATCGTTTGAACTTAAAGAAAACGCCAGCCCAATTTTTAGAAAAAAGCGAAACGTTCCGTTCGCTGGGTTGGAAAAGATTAATAAAGAACTAGATAGATTGGAAGAGACAGAAATTCTATCAAAAATAGAACACAGCGAATGGGCAGCCCCCACCGTATACGTAAAGAAAAAGATATTGAAATCTGTGTGACTTAAATCTTGGGAGGGGGTGTTGTGGTGGCAACCACTCATTTGCATATACGAATAACGTTACACTATAAATGGCAAGCCTAGGTTGGCCTTAGCGTGTGTTACCTAAATGCCACCGGAAGTGACGCCGAAGAGCGTACATGTCCTCCCACCAAGACTCTCTGACTCGACACCTTCATTTGTACATACTGTAACTATACCTTTTCTTTAATACACTTATTATTGCATTCTCCTTGTTGTTTGCGTCTTCATTGTATTCCTCACTAATTATTGTTCAACCTTGCAACCACAACAATAATCAATAAAGATTCACTCAGTATATTACATATATGCTTTATTTTTCTCCAACTTCAAACTCTTTATTCTGGTTTAATCTATCAGATACAACAAGCCAACCCGACATTGATTTTACTTTCGGCAGCCTAGTAACCCACGCTTCTCTTACGTTGGTCTTTTAGTTCTCACATTCCGTGAGCGATGTTTCTGACAAAGGGGGATAATTTATGTTTTCAGGCTCGGAATCTATCTATCTAACACTTATCGTTGACTATATTTTTCATTGGAGTAGTATTTTCTTAGCTCCTTATCTCAAGTTGCTGCATGTATAGTCTGGAGCGATTCCCATTAAAAAGAACACGAACACTAAAACGATAATCAGCAGGAACCTGGTACGTATTTTGACCTGTCAATATATTCTGCCTTAATCAACTTTATGTGCATCATGAAATGTTGTTGTTTGGCTGCTTCTAACAGACAGACACGCGGATCGTGAAGCATTTCGTGTGATTCGTATCGATGCGTAAAACATCGGCACAAGGAATTTGATAATTATGAATTAATGAATAATACATTAGCGACGTGGAAATTCTTAGATTAATTACATAAAATGTGTTTTTATTCTATAATATTTACGTACTTAGTTTATCTGTTATTTATTGTATTTTATTTTCAAACAAAACCCAATAACTTAAATAATAACAACGTTTGTGTTCTTACTTAATATTCTGCTAATTAGCAGGGTTGCAGATAATATTTGTAATCATGTGATTTAAATCCTGTGTATAAGTCGAGTTATTCTGTTGATTCTATGATAGAATAACATTTTGGATAAGATAACTTACTTTTTTAAGTAGGAATCTCAGACGAGGGTTTCATGTAATAATAAGCAAGCATGACTTTACTCGTCATCCGATGGCTCTAAATATTCGTTTTAAATTCATAACTTATATTGCATATATTTAATAAAAAATGCATAACTTATATTGCATATATTTCATAAAAAATTCATAACTTATATTGCATATATTTCATAAAAAATTCATAACTTATATTGCATATATTTCATAAAAAATTCATAACTTATATTGCATATATTTCATAAAAAAATCATAACTTATATTGCATATATTTCATAAAAAAGCTCTACTTGTTTTAAAAAACGTAATAGTGTTCATGAAAATTATGTCTCTTCAGATGATTAAACAAGAAATAAATTGGTAATTTATCTTTTTTTATTTAATCACTTAGGTAATTACTTTTAATATCGACATAACTTACAAATTAATGACACCAAATAATTATTTAATATAAACTGTTAAAAAATAACTATTAGATCAAGACTAAATAACAGATTTATATACAGTATTTCAAACAATTTTTTTCTCGTAAAGTAAGTGTTAAGGTTAGGGTTTAGGTTAGGGTTAGGGTAAGTGTTAAGGTTAGGGTTTAGGTTAAGTGTTAAGGTAAGTGTTAAGGTTAGGGTTAAGGTTAGGGTAAGACTTAGGGTTAAGGTTAGGGTAAGAGTTAGGGTTAGGGTTAGGGTTAGGGTAAGTGTTAAGGTTAGGGTTTAGGTTAGGGTTAGGGTAAGTGTTAAGGTTAGGGTTAAGGTTAGGGTAAGAGTTAGGTTAGGGTTAGACTAAGGATAATGGTTAGGGTTAGAGTTAGACTTAGGATAAGGGTGTGGGTTAGAGTATAGGGTAAGGATAAGGGGTGATAAATAAAACAAAGTGTTACTGTTAAAGTACAAGTTACATTTTAATTTTAACTTCATTTTAATCATTTATCTTTTACAGATTCTGTTAATAAATTTCGTATCAAATGATTTTGTAATTAAAAACCAGTTTTAATCAGTTTCATAATATGAATAAACACTAATATAACAACTCAAAGAATTTAGAAATTCCAATTATAAAAATGATCAAGTTAACTTATATTACGTAGTATATAACAAATGAAATATACTTCCTAAATATTCGCATTCGATATCTCTCTCTCTCTCTCTCTATCTATCTATCTATCTATCTCTCAATATATATATATATATATATATATATATATATATATATATGTGTGTATATATATATATCTTATATATAGTTATATATACATATATAGAGACATATATATATATATACATGTATATATACATATAGATATATAGATAAATATATAGATAGATAGATGCATGACTAGATAGATAACGATGGCAAATATTGACAAAGTATAATTATATATATATATGTGTGTGTGGGGGGTGTAAAAAGAAAAAAGGGAAAATAAATTTTAATGCAGGTAAAAATCCTAAAAAACGAGAGATTTCACCGATTTTGTTTGGATAAACGAAAGTCTTCAGAAAAAGAAAAGACTTTTGTTCATCCGAACGAAACCGGTAAAATCTCTTGTTTCTTAATTATTTTTTCTGTATTTAACTTTTTTTCGTTTGACTTATTCACACATCTAGTATATCACATCATTTCATTTTATGATATATCGTGCATTTTATTGTCATATACATATATATATATATATATATATATACATATGTATATGTATGTGTGTGGGGGTGTATATATACATACATATATATATATATATATATATATATATATATATATATATATATATATGTTTCATACGCATATATTATCATAGACTCATATCAGTAGCATACCTTTTTATTTATGAATAATCATCATTATTTCTGATGACAGAATAGAAAAGAATAGCCACCGTTAAATTGTGTTTATACTGGTGGTGTTTCTTTCGAATTGATTTCAGGCGAACGTGTAAGTCTGGAGGGTTTCTTTGATTTCTATCTGTCACCTCACTTCCCCACTCAACTGAAAAATGTTTTGTATGGAGGTTATAAATAGGTACGTTTGTACGTGTAACTTTTGCATGAGGGATGAATTCACATGTATATACATATATATATATATATATATATATATATATATATATATATATATATCCCGAAGACTCACCCTACATCTCTCCGACACTAGCTCTATATGCCAACACCTAAAAAAAACATAATTGCACCCCCTCCCAATATAGAAACATCCGTGTTAACAATACCAAAATATATATATATATATATATATATATATATATATATATATATATATATATATATGTAAAATATAGGACTAAAACTACACTTTTAGAGAATTGAACCTATATTGAAATGATGTAAGCTCAATATACGAGATAGGGCAATTATAAAGATTAATGAAGGAAGAGAGATAAAGATGTGCGAATGACAAATCTAATGTATCTTCGGTCGTCCACTGTAAGGTGTACTCGAAAAAACATGTTTATTTTTTCATTCCTTAAGCCAGGCTTTTCAAATATTCAAATTTTATCATCAGAGGAATTACATAGTTAAGTAAGTTGGTAGGGGAATAGACAAAATTCAAAATTTGGAAAAATAAAAGAAACAACATAAAGTAAGAAGAGCTGACGCAAAACGCCGCCAATCAGTCAACAGGCAGAAGCAAAACAGCCAATCCATAAAGAATGGAGGAAAGACGTAAACGGTGCACGCTTCAGCTTTACCTTACAGGGAGAAGCAAAATCCCCATTAATGATTCGACTGTACTTCCAACCAGTTCTTCTCAAGCTGAGACCCGGTCCGAACCATACGCTAAATATGCGAACCGAGTTATCTGACTCATTAAAAATACCTGGTAGCGCAGCGGCGTCGCTCCGGGCAGCCAACCTCATGCAATTAGATTTGCTTATGTCTACTACGGCCACAGTGTCATATTCGTACCGTTTGAGTGCCATAGTCACAGCGATGATGTCTCGAAAGCTCGAGATGCAAACGATGACATCATTGGCAAACGCGGAAGCCCGGGCTCGCGTATCACTAGGTAAAGCGCCGCCTTCCCCCTTAGTTTGCACAGCAATAGGGCCGCAGAAGTATTTTAAGGACGATTGGTGATGTATATAGCATAAAAACGATGTTGTTGTTGTTTTTGTTATTATTATTTTATTATTTTGATATTCTGAGCAAAACATAATACAAAATAAATAAAATTGAAATTGTTTACAAAACGCAAATTTCTAACTTTGTGCAGCGTCAATTATTTGTCTTTAGGTGCAAGGGTGTTCATTACCGATTCCTAAGTTGTTTAATTATTAACTAACTTGTGCACGTTCCTCTCTTAAAGAATTGCCATTCATTCCAATATATATATATATATATATATATATATATATATATATATATATCATGTAAATAACATTAAACATCATAAAACACATTAAAAATTTCGTTTAAATAGCTTTTTATATTACATTTTTATGTTGGAAGGCACAGTTTCGCTGTCTTACGCGTAGTCTGTGTATTTGTGTCTCGTCAGTGATAAGAAAATTAACCCAACTGCCAAAACGGTTTCATTAATATTATTAACCAAGTATCATATTTATTACTAGTATTTGATTGTTTTTGCCTTCTATCTCCAACCCCATCCATCTTGTATACATTTAGGAATATGTAAAAAAACAGAACATCCAATATAAAAGAAGAACCGAAGCAAAGTGTGAACTTGCCTAGAGCCGTGAAAATCTTTAAATTCACTGATTTATTTATACCTAAGTCAAGCTAACGTTTTTGAAAATGTTCGATGTCTTTTAGTTGACGCTCTTGTCAGGATTCACAATGCTCAAGGAACATTTCATTGTATTCTTACACGTGATGCATGAATTTAATCTTACTGGAGGTTTAAAAACAATAAATATGTTTCATTTTATCATTAGTACAAGAAATGGAAGATTCATTTTTTGGATTGTTTTTAAAGAATCGTTTTTTATTTTAATCGGAATTAAGGCTAAGATTTTTTCCGATTCTGATACCGATTACGATACCCTCTAACAGTTCTTTTTCGATTTCTGATTCGAATCCCGATTAATCAGCCAAACACTAATACACACACAACCACACACACACACACCCGCACACACACACATATATATATATATATATATAATTATTTCCACAAGCAGACAAGCACACAACACAACCCATGAAAGCTGCAAAATAGAAGTCCTAGACTCGAGGTTCGCCGTCCTTTTGCCTCATCAGTAGGATTTTATACTCGTTAGGACGATGTCATCCAAGAATCTTACATAGCAAGCAATCCTTCTTGTGAGACACGACCTGGGTTCTCAGTAGTTGGATGAATACAATTAGGTATAATCAACGGCCGACCTTCGCAGCAGTTTACTTAGTCCATAGTGTGGTGTCTCAGGGGCAGAGTACTCGCCTCGGATGCAAGTGACTCGGATTTCGAATCCTGAGCTCGGATATGTCTACTGATGAGGCCAAAAGCGGCCGCAACTCGAGTGTAGTGTTTTCGCTGTATGGCTTTCATCGATGGTGTGGACGGCAACAGTGTCTTATTGGTAAACTAATTATATATATATATATATATATATATATATATATATATAAATGAATAAATGCGAAATATTTTTCTATTTATCCTAATTATGTTTGTATCAAAACACGTTGCGTTTATTTAATTCAATTGTACATGTAGTCATTTTCAAATACATTATATATAGCGAACAGAACGCTGCATAAACACATTCATCCCGATACCTCATTAGCGTAATCATTTCTTAAAAACCTTCTAATATATTACTATTCTGATCAATTCATTTCAATTTTCGTTTTACAGTTTTTTTTATATGTTTGTTAATATTAATGTTCTTATTATTATTAGTAGTAATATTAATTTCAACGATTTTATGAAAAAACATTTAAAGTTCGAAATGATTATTCTGAAATTCCAATAACTTCCGGTCACATTTTACGCATGCGTGTTTTTACACGAATCAACAACTTAGATTACCTGGCATAATTTTTCAAAAATAATACACTCCGCATTGAACGAAATAAGTAACAAAGTTTTTCTTTAGATATATACTTTATCTTTAAAACTAAATGTGTTGTTGTTTTCAACGACGACGACGACTCAATAGTCGTTGTCGTCATCGTCGTCGAAAACAACATGATTATATTTTAAAACCTTTTGTTTTGTCTTCTAAATGTGAAAATATTTTTTCTATTTATCCAAATTTGTTTATATCGAAACACCAATTAATTCGGCAATGGTATAGTTAACACAATGTTTTTATTCAGACTTCTATGATTTTAGCAACAAACTTTGATAAATCTGTAAGTTAACCCCCTCAGCTAAATTTAAATTATGTGATTCTACTTTTTAGCGTCATTCTAACTTATTAGGACAGTAACTAATATATTTTAACACTAACCCTAAGTCCGACTGACAAGGTCGTAAAACCACACGTAATCACCGAAAAGAGTGTGCCCCTGCCCCCCCCCTAATAACACAGAGAATGTATCTCCAATAGCAACAAAATTGTAAATTGCCATAAAACCCTAGAATGGCTCGGATATAGAGGATCATTTTAAGTTAAATTTATATGCGACACTGATGCCCAACTCTATATTCTAAAATATTTTTGTTGTTGTTTTCTACTGTTGCCAGGGTGTTCTGGGTATCCACACGCAATCGCCTAAAAAGTAGAATCGTATTTGGAGGGGGTAGCTGAGGGTGTTTATCTACAATCATACCTACACTTTTAATAGTTTTTATTCATACATTCAAAATAAGGTATTAGATTATTTAACAATTTATTAAATTTTCACGCGAAAAAATAACACCACTAAACTCAATTGCTCAAAATTAAAATGAAAAAGGACGTACAGTAAACAAATATAAGATTTAAAAAATAAAATATGGGTAAATTTGCACATTAACTCACTCCGCTACCCCCTGAGAAATATATTCTGCATTTTGTGTGCGTTATTCTTTTTTCGTGGGAAGGGGCCCACTTTTTTAGGCGCTTACGTGCCAGTCGAAGTTAGGATTAGTATTACAAATATATTAGTTAATTATAGCCCCCCCCCCCGATTAATTGTTACCAGGAGGGCGGGTAGGTTTTGCTTGTATAACGAATATTGTATTTAGATCGTAACAAAAGTAGTCGTTTTGATGCGTTGAAGTAAATGATCTTATTTTTGAGATAATCTATTGTTTAAAATAAACGGTGGGGTTAATAGTTTTGTTGTAATATTTTTGGTATATGCGGCTACCTTGCCCTTTATGGGTTTCTATGTCTATAGTTATATACAGAAATAAACTGCAGATACAGTTTGCAATTTTCGGATATTCTTGCGCTATGGGCGTTATCATGTTTTAAATTTGGCGCGAATAGGCTCTCAAAAACATTACACGACACGTTCCGTGTTAGTCGATATGAAATTTAAAACCGACCGAGGGCATGTGATTCTTACCGTTTTCCAAGCTATAATCGACAGTCTATACTGGGCGATCGAAAACGTTTTCAGATTTCTTTCTTTCAATGAAATCTTTTAAATTATATAGCCTAGTTAGTAACAGCATTTCTTAAACGATCCTTTATACGGTATTCGGCATTGCCCATATTATTGATATATATATATATATATATATATATATAGAGAGAGAGAGAGAGAGAGAGATAGAGAGAGAGAGAAAGAGAGAGAGATACATATTTATATATTTATATATATACATCTATATATATATATATATATATATATATTTATAAATTCGTACAATTTTGGTATATTCGGATAGATATTTATATATTTATATATATATATATACATATACATGTATATATACATATATATATATATATATATACACATATACATATATATATATATATATATATATATATATATATATATATATACATATATATGCATATATATCCATATCATGGACTCTCCCGTCGATTTCGACGTATGAGGTCTTGACAACTTAAAATTTGTTTAGTCTACGATGGATGTAGCATGCTTACATTTACTCAATCGTAAATGGCATTTGAGTCCTACGAGAGATTTGCAAACCAGCCCGCAACGGATGCAAGATAGAAGATCTTGAGAAAAATCGGCTGGGATACTTGTAGATGTTTTGTTCTTTCGCATCTTTCGCGATGTTGATCAATGGCAGTTACAGAGAACCGCCTGATACCCCTCTGGCAGTCATATCCATATATATATCCATATCCATAAATATACATATATATATATATATATATATATATGTATATATATATATATATATATATATATATATATATATATATATATATATATATATATATATATATATATATATATATATATAGTTCTGCGAAACAGCGAAACAGTATGTATGTGGATGACTATATAAAGCTCCCCCCCCCGGGTAGATCTTATGTTTGTAAGGGTATCGCCAACTACCATTAGCGTAAAAAAAGGCAATGCTCATTCGAGCTCCGGCATTTGCAATGTTTACATTGAGATACAACTTACATCCAAACAGTCTCGCATGATGGCGTAGGGGTTAACATCGCCGACTGTCAGCTCGACGGTTGCGTTTCGATCCCGACTTGAGGCACTAACTGGTCTAGCTGCACTGATGAGCTGCGAAACAGTTTGTATGTGGATGACTATATATATATATATATATAGGAAATGAAAAAAGAAAAACCAGAAGATGTTTTTTTATGTAGTCATCAACGTTTCGTCTTTATTTCTAAGACGATGATAATTTTAAGAAAAATGTCATGCAAGTACATAGAAATATCGGGTTACATGATGGATTAATGAGAAGAAGTAGTAGCCAAAACTGGGAGCGCAGGACCAAGGTCCGAGCTTAGAGAAGTCGGTGGCAGGGAGTGGAATGAATGTGGATGGCTGTGAGCGTAACAGGGGAGGAGGTGAGGTGTCAGCGAATTTGTCCTAGGGGGAGAGAGGGGAGAGGGTGTAGTGGTTTTTGTTGTGGTTAGGTATAGCATGGATTTTGAGGGGCTGGGGAAAGAGGAGGGGAGGGGGAGGCTCTGTGTTTTTGGTGTGTAGGTAGTGGCATAGCTTTAGAGAAAGATTTGAAGAAATGAAGATGATTTTAAAGTGGGCAGGGTGGGTGGGTTAGAGTGTGAAAGAAGTAGTCGAAAGGGTGAGTTGGGTGAGGGGGGAGAGGGGAGATTTAGGTGTGAACTCTTTGAAGAGTAGGAGTATTTAACCAGTGGGCTATGTCAGGAATGTGTGAATATAAGTAAGTATGAATTTTCGAATGGATGTATATGCGCATATTATGCCCCTAAAACCTTAATACATATAGACCATGTATGGACTCCTTATGCCTATGTGTTCAAAAATGTATATTGTTTAGTTAAGTAACAAAGGAGTGGGTGATGTATGTATATATATATATAAATATCAAATCAATCAGAATTAACTAAGGTTTACAAACCTTAGTTAATTCCAGGAACAATTTTACATGTATTCATAAAAAATTATTCGCAAAAAATTGTTTCTGCCCTTTTTTCAATAACGTACATTTTCGTGGTACAAACTATGACTTATCTAAACAAAGGGCGTTCATCGTAAAAATATTTCTTTTTTTAATACGAAAATCAAAACCCTTAGTATTAAAAAATAAGAAATAATGAAATAAATATTAAATTACATAGTTTTTATCAATACATTTTATTGCAGTAGAATCAATTTAGAATTTTTGTTTGTAATAATCAATTTTTTATCGAATCGCTAGTGAATTGTTGTTTGAAATTATACCGGGAGTTGATTGTTCGTAGATACAAAGTCCAGAGGCAGTTATGAGTATAACATGAGAAAAGGTGTAAAAATTAAGAATTGGGGGTAACTAGGTGAAGAAAAGGGGTATATGTTCTCTTTAATTCATTATTGTTTTTTTTTTACTTTCATTTTTTTTTTTTTTTTTTTTAACTCTGCAGTTTGTTTGTTTGTTATTCTTTTCGAAAATTATAATTTGTGTTAAATATTTTAATATTTTTAATTATTTTTTATCGTTTTGTTACTTAATAATTAATTAAATCAACGTGTTATAAAACAAATTTTGTTAAGGTATAATTGTTGTTTTAATCTCTAAGCCTCAAAAACTTTCAATACATAAGGATTTGCTAAGGATTTTAAAGCCACAAATGACTTTATATCTGACAAATTTAATGCTTCCAAATTTCAAGAATCAAAGTAATTCATTCGTTGTCAACTATTAACAAAGGATTAAAATGGTTTACTGCTTACCAGGACACCTAACTTCATTTTTATTGATTTCATTCTGTAATGAAATTATTTCTTTTAAAATAAGATTTTTACATGTTTGTTTTATTCTGTGCCATTTTTGCTTCAATAAATTAATTAAATGTCTAAGTCACATAGAGTTGAGATACACACACACAACTAGTAATAATTTGGTAGAAATATTAATCAAATATATGTTTAACTTTTGAGATATGTTTTGATGTATGACTTACGAACACGGTACATAGTATACATAGTATAGATATCTCACGATATTAACAAACATTTACATGAAAAATTAAGATTAAACAACTATTTCTCTGAGAAAAATATTTTGAGGAAAAGGACAATATATTTAAAAAAATAAATCATTGAATATTAAATGTTAAAATAGTGTTTAGAAGTATGGCAAGTAAACTTTAATGCACTAAGGAAGCCTCTGTAAATAAAAATCAATAATATTTTGTACATCACTAAAATTGAGGTTATTAGTAACAATTGTTTAAAATCAAAGTGTATGTTTTATGTATATGTAGAAAAGTGTTGCCTGAATTTACTTAGGTGTCATATGATATTAAATTACAACCACATTTAATATAAAATAAATTCCATACTGAATGTATATGAGTAGATATATGTTTTGGTATTTAAGGAAATAAAATTAAATAATTATCTAAATTATGAAAAATTGTCTCTACATACGAATGTGTATATATTGTGTGATTTTTTGGGGTTTGCGTTTCGACTAATGCCAGATTTAAGGAACCAGCCAGGGCGACTTTTGTTTCATGGTAATACCACAAAAAAGCACAAAATTCAAATTTAATATCATTTACTATTGAGCAAGGCATATTTCATACGATATGGAACTCTTTGTTTCTATTTATTCGGTTATTTTCTGATTTTCATTGTTATTATTTTATAAATTTTATCTGTCCGATTGTTATGCTTATTTGAGTAGATACATTTAAATCAAGTTTCGACAACAATGTTTATGAGTAAAGCACTAAACAGTTTGCTATTACGTATCCCAACATCTAAATCATTTTTACATAAATATTTTATCTTTCCCCGATAATTAACACTCTGGTATAATTGTCTACCATATATATATATATATATATATATATATATATATATATATATATATATATATATATATATATAGTTAATTTAGATAATGTATGTTACATATTTCAGCAATGTACCGCGGTTTCATCATAAATGGCAGATTGAGACATCTTTAGTTAATCTCTGTGCCCAGTGGTATAATCGGCAAGCTGAAACGATTGTAGTCATGACCCGATAGGGAATGGCGTCAACAATGAAAGAAAAAGGTGTATTTCTGAGGTGGTCCCCGAAAAAATCCGGTGTGGGATTAACTAAGACTAAAGAGAGTTCGATGTTAGTTCGTGAATGAAAGGCCTTCATGTTATTCTCTAGCAAGTTTTATTTACTTATTTATCTGTTCTTTTGTGGATTTGTTATATTTTTGTTTTACCTTGTCTAAAAAAATACGAAAGGGGCGTCTATGAAGTTTGCCGTTTGGGTTTGTGAAATTAGGGTGCTTTCTCGTTGTCGTTGTTGGGAATAAATTCATGTATCGGATTAATTGCTCGATATAGTGCTGAAAAAGATGATGCAATAATATTTCTTTGGACTTAACGTGTTTGTTTATTTTTGCTTATTGAATTGGTGTTTTTGTATTTTCTGGATATTAATGGGAGGAAAGCCGTATATTAAAAAACGGCGTTTCGTTGATATGTCTCGTTTATAACCAGTAGTGTTGAAAAGAAAAATTGGTTATGAACGAAATGATGGATGCTATCTGTTATTTCCATTTGAGGGGTATAAGTTTAGTCTCTGGGTGGGAATTGTTAACTTTTATTTTATTGATGGTGTATTAATAATATTTATATTTAGTGTATTTCAGAAAATTCATTAAATTCTGTATCTTATTCTTTTATCGTATTCTACCCGTACGCGTACTTCCCTCCGCACGTACACACATCTACACTCAAATGTACAGGGGGGGGGGGGTATTAATTTTATTTTTTTATTTTTTATTTTTTGTGTTTTTGTTTTGTAATTAATTTAATCTTTGATTTATTTTATTAATATTATTTTATATTTGCTATTTATTAATAATATGTACCTATACATACACACGCGCACCGGCACACACGTGCGTGTACATACACACGAACGTATACTCACGCGTGCACACTCATCTTCATTTATACAGGGGTGGGCGGGTGATTTGAGAATCCATTATATGGACTGTATGAAGCGGGGGGGGGGGGGTTCTTAGATGTCAACATTTCTTTCGTTCTGTGGGGTATCTGTATTACTGGGAGTTTAAAGGGGTTTAATGTATTTACCGTGATCGGTCTATTTAATTCCTCTGATGATAAGATTTTAATCTTTGAAAAGCCTTGGCTTAAGGAAAAAAAATAAACATGTTTTTTACTGAGTACACTTTGCATAGAACAATCGAAGTTGAAATAGATTTGTCATTCGTACATATTTATCCTATTCTTTCATTTATCTTTATAATTGCTCTATCTCGTATATTGAGCTTAAACTATTTCACTATAGGTTATATCGTATAAAAGTATACTTTTAGTTTCATATTTTATTATATATATATATTTATATATATATATATATATATATGTTAACGTGATTATGCTGTATATATATACATATATATATATATATATATATAATCCCTGTGATACACCCCCACACACACTCACATATATATATATATATATATATATATATATATATATATATAAGTCGCTCTAAGAAAATTGAGATGTAAAAATTAAATGCGTAACACGAATTCCGGCCAACGAATTGTTGAACACTGTTTTTGACAGCTTTCTACGTGTGTCGCCTTACTTAGACATGTAAATATCATAAGCCCCATCCTTCACCGTTGTTTCTCTGCCAGTCGCATCGTCCCAAGGATTCGGGCAAATGTTTAGATATTGACTTCAGTCTGAGGGTTTCGAACCGTTTCACCGGCACAGCAATCAAAAGTCAGACTGATAATTTCCGGTAATAAGAATGAAACACATGTGTCTGTGGATAAGAATTTATTAATATTTATTGTTATTGGGTTCCGCTGTTTTATTCAAAAGACGGGCGCTTGAAGATAATTATAAAACTGAGTTGTCAAATTTACATGCGTTATGGTAAGTTACTGTTTCTGACAGCTTTCTATGTGTCTCCTTTTATTTAGATGTTAATAGATCTTAATTATCCACCTTCAACGTGATTGGCTGAGAGGCCGCATCGTTGTAAGTGTTCAGACAAAAGTAAAAATATTGACTAGGGTTTCGAATCGTTCGACAGGTTAGAATTGAAACAGGTTAGAAAAGAAGCCATAGGCAGAGAAAAAAGAGAAAATTTTAGAAATGAGAGACGAAAAAGAAGAAAGAGAACACATATCACCGACGCCATAGAAGAACAGCGGATCAAAACATAGAAAAAAAGGAAGGAAAAATAAAAACATAGAAGAAGTAGAAAGAAGAAAATCAATAAGACATATAAACTGAGATACATAGAGAGAGAGAGAGAGAGAGAGAGAGAGAGAGAGAGAAAGTGGGAGGAGGAATAAGGGAATACAAAGGGTCATAGACGGAAACTGCTTGAAAAAAATTCGAGAACAAAGTGAAATAAATAGCTCGATGAAGTATATATATATATATATATATATATATATATATATATATATATATATATATATATATATATACATATATATATTGGTACAGACAAATTAGTACAACATTCGTACCGTCGGTTTCAAACACGGAATGACTTAGCCATCCGGCTCTGTTCAACTTCTGTTATCAACAGAAGCTGAAGAGAGCCGGATGGTTAAGTCCTTCCGTGTTTGAAACCGACGGTACGAATGTTGTACTCATTTTTCTGTACCAATATAAATAAATATTACGCTCTTAATTTTTAACTTTAATTCTTAATTAATCGAGCACTCTGCTGTGATTTTTCCTACCATATTACAAAGAAGTTATATATATATATATATATATATATATAGAGAGAGAGAGAGAGAGAGAGAGAGAGAGAGAGAGAAAGAGAGAGAGAGGGGGGACGAGTAAGAGAAAACAAAGGGTCATAGACGGAAACTGCTTGGAAGAAAATTCGAGGACAAAGTGAAATAAGAAGGATTACGACCAGTTGCAAATAACAAAAAAAGGTTTCAAAAATCAATAAAAACAGAAATGAATAAACAACCAGTAAAGAAGGAAACATTAAATTCGAACTGAAATACGTCAGCCAATCTCGCGTTGACGCGAATTATTCGGATGATATTCAAAATTAAGAACGCGTGGGGGATTAGAGACTTATGTGAGTTTCCACGAAGACATGTGGTATGACAGCGGGAATAAAGGTATTCAAAATGGTGGAACCGGGTTTCCGGGGAATGGAGAGAGCTGGAAGAGAAAAGTAGGGCTGTTGGTAGGGATGGGAAGGGAGTTTTAATTTTCCCGAGAAGACATTTAGAATTTATAGCACGTAGCCAGCGCGGGCCTTGTCAAATAATTATCTCATCACTTCTATCAATTAATGATTATATTTTGACAGACGTCGTTCACGCATCCGACGCAGCGCTTACTAGAATATATATATATATATATATATATATATATATATATATATATATATATATATATATATATATATATATATATATATGTATGTGTGTGTATGTGTGTGTATATATGTGTGTACATATATATGTATATATATGTGTGTGTGTATATATATATATGTATATATGTGTGTGGGTATATATATATATATATATATATATGTCTAAATATATATATATATATATATATATATATATATATATGTCTATATATATATATATATATATATATATATATATATGTCTATATATATATATATATATGCTTATATATATATATTTATGTCTATATATATATTTATGTCTATATATATATGTATATATATATGTATATATATATATGTATATATATATATATATATACATATATATATATATATATATATATATATATATATATGTGTGTGTTTTTATATGATGAATGGCTATATGTACGTGTTTTTCAGTGGATTAATAAATATAAGAACATTTAAATTATTTGGGGTAAATTAAAGTGCTGTTATATGCCCTTATATTTGTAGGATTTCGACTCTAAAGCCTTTAATATGAGATAATATTAGAATCAAAGTCAAGTAATGGATGTTGACTAAAATATAAAAATTGATGTTATCGATCTGGCAACGTAATTCTTAAATTTATACACACACACACACACACACACACACACATATATATATATATATATATATATATATATATATATATATATATAATGTGTGTGTATAAATTTAAGAATTACGTTCCCAGATGGACACAATGAGTCCCGATTATTAAAAAAGACGAAACGTATACGTACATAGATAATAAACGATAACAAATAGTTATTATTATTTGTCGCTCCTCGGAAAAGTAGAGCACTGTAAGTGTAATATTAACACATCATGACGTCACTAGCTTTAAATGCATCGTTCCTTCCATTAAAAAAGAAGAACGCTCTAGACGTTAAGTCGCCGATAAAGTGTTTACATTATAACTGTTTATTCGCTATTTAAAATTGACCGTGTGGTTAAGGCGTTGAATTTGAGTTGCAAAACACTTGTAATCCGCGGTTTCGAATCGTATGACCGGCAGTGAACAGTCATATATCTATGCTGATGTGTCCCGATTATTAAAAACGACGAAACGTATACGTACATAGATGATAAACAATAACAAATATATATATATATATATATATCACTTCTGCTATCCGCAATGCCATACGTAGTGAGAACCTTAACATACAACTTTCTCACACAGGCACCTCTCTCCGACAACATTTATCAAAAAAAAAACCACTACACCCCAGACCCCTGCTCTCTAGCTAGTTGCCCCATCCCCAACTCTGGCCTCTGCTTCCGCACATATACAGTATACAACCTGCAATGCTCTAAGTGCCAAAAGTTCTACATCGGTAGTACCGTTAGGCCTCTACACCAACGTATTAAAGAGCATCTAAACACCCACATTTCCTCCTTCCATAAACACTTAATTTCATGTGGCTACACACATCGCTCCATTAGTGTCCGCATCCTCAACTCTGTCCGCAATATAGGCCAGCTTCGAATTTCGGAAGCTATCCTAATCTCTAAATTTCGCCCTGCCTTGAATAACAGATTCGAGTTGTCATCTCCCTTCATCCTCTGATTCTTACATCCTCACACTCCCACCTCCTCACACTCCCACCCACAACTTACTTACTTTTTTTTTTAATTTTTTTTTAAATTTTTTATTTTTATTTTTTATTTTTTTTTTATTTATTTTTTTTTTTTTTTATAATCCTCTCTCTTCTTATTCCCCCCCTTCCCCTGCTAATAAAAAAAAAAAAGGTCCCATCCTTGGCTTTTATCCACTTCACAACTCAAATTCCTTCTCAAGTTTCCAATCTCATTTCTAAAGTCTGAATATATTATTTAGAATAAGTTATCTCCCTTTGACAGTAAATTTAAATTTAGATTTGAAGAGAATAAATGAAAAAAAAAAAATGAAAAAAATAAATAAATAAATAAATAAATAAATAAAGATTGATGAGTCATGTAAAATGTAACATAATAAAATTTAAAATTTAAAAAATTGGTATATTACTAAACTAATGTTTATAATGTTTTAACCCTAGTTATATGATTGCTTAATGGAATTTTGACGTTTTCTGCGTTCCTATTGCCAATTGTTTTTCCCCTGTATCACGATGATCTGACACCGGTTTTTTCACGTTTTTCCGACCCTCTCGGTCTTCTATTGTTGTCTTCTGATAATGAAAGTTGTTCTTTCGAAAATTTAAGATTACCCTTTGCCGATCTGTTACTTACCAAAAAAAAAAAAAATACTATTTGGTATTTAATCAGTTTTCGTGAAATTATTAATAAATCGTTTTGAGTTTCACTCTCTCCCTGCGTTTATTTCTTTTCACTTTTCCATCTCACGGCAACCACATCGCATTGCTATAGCCTTGGACGACTAATTTACACTTACATTTACCAGCAATGCTTCGCTTCAAGCAAACTACAATCTCCTTTTTATCTCTCAATCTCGGCCAGACAGAGTTTGCATACACCAAGAAAATGTTCCGACTTTCGGAGAAGCGGGCTAGGACCGGCTGCCAGATCAACTTCCTGAAGAGATGCCTCAGACATGGAATTTTCCCCAACACTATCAAGAACATTCACCTACCGTCGTGCTTCTACCTATCCACTCTCCACTCTGCACGCTCGTTCATACATACCTTTTGTATAAAAAAAACCATCACACACCTCCATTGCAAGCTACACCAACATATCAACGCTATGTCTGATAGCAAATTCCCCCCCCCCCCTCACACCTTCCACCCCACATCTCCACATCTGTCAACAAAGCTTTCCACCACTGTTTCCACACGGAAAAAAACAGACTCATACTTAAATTCAACTGGCTCCACCAAAAACAGATCTTACAGCCACTTACCAATTATGGAGCTGTACACGGACCCCCTCTTCATCCTCAAGCTACTACCCAACCACTTATCACTGACCTCACGTGTTCTCTCTCCGCAACAGAAACTGATCTCCTCAGCCTCGGACCCAAATTCTTCGTTACACAAAAACTTAATGACCAAACCCTCCTCGATATTGAAACACAGTTCTGCAGGACAGCGTACCATTTGAAATGGTTATCAGCCTTTGAACCACCCTCCCTGGACCCACTTAACGACTCCACCCCCACCGATCCCCCTAATTTTTCATCCAACCCCTTCCCCGTTTATCAACCTGACCGCCCCCTACACCCTCCTCCTGAAAACCACCCTTTAGACCTAAAGTTGGTAAATCTCAAACATAAGATTTTCTCCATAATACAACGGGAAAAACACCGTATCACACCAAATATCTCCCATTCCCAGCGTCTCACCCTCAAAGGCCTTAAGAAAAAAAACCTGGTCTACCTACCCTCTGACAAAGGCAAGGAATTCTGCATTATCTCCCAAGAATCCTACAATACTCTCGCCCTAGAACACCTCAGCAATACATCCCTTTACACACCCGATAATGACATCTCTGCTACCCGCATACAAACCACTATTAACAACGCTTGGTCCCAAATTTGCTCCAGACGTAATCTCCCCAAGGCTTATAGGCTCAATCTCACCACTAGAAACAGTAGACTCCCCACCTTTTACCATCTTATTAAAACCCACAAAACCAGCAACCACCTACAGATCAGACCTATAGTCTCCAGTACTGAGGGACCTCTTTACAAGATCTCCTGGCTCCTCTCCCACTTACGTAAACCGCTACTCCCCACCTTCCCGGCACACGTCAGCAGCTCTGACCAGGTAATAGATAGACTCAACTTGCTCCAACCCCAACAGCTCCGCGTCAACAACTACATCTTCAGCCTTGACGTAGTCTCCCTTTATACTTCCATTCCCGCACACCCCGCCATTGACCTCATAACTGACCACATCTCCTCTAACAATCTTGACTGTTTTGGGCTTACCCCTACAGACATTCATCAGCTCCTACGTATCATTGTGGATAACACCTACTTTAAGTACCAACAAGACACATACAAACAAGTCTCTGGCCTACCCATGGGTTCCAGTCTCTCCGGCCTCCTCGCCATTTCTTACATGAACAGACTGGAGCAGCAAGCACTTAGCACCTGCCATTCCCATATTTTATTCTCGAGATACGTCGACGACATTTTGATCCTCACTTCATCCCGAGAGGAAGCTATCTCTATCTTTAATACATTTAATAATTCCGACCCCCACATTAAATTCACCATCGAACATCCCAACACCTCAGGCTCTCTCTCACTTCTAGACTTCAAACTCAGCATTAATGACGACGGATCTCTCCACACCACTTTCTATAGAAAACCCGCCTGCAGGAATCTCTTTATCCACTACAAATCCGCACTACCCCTCAAATCCAAAATTAGTTACGCACAAACCGAAATCACCCGCATACAAGACAAATGCTCTTCTTCTTCGGATAAAACAACACACACCGAAGCCTTCCACCAAACTCTATTGACCAACTGCTTCCCGCTAACTACCATATCTAGCCTTAACAACACCAGAAGACGTAGACACAACACTCTCACCAACACTTGCTTCCTTAAACTCCCCTTCTTTAGCGACCGTATCACTTCTGCTATCCGCAATGCCATACGTAGTGAGAACCTTAACATACAACTTTCTCACACAGGCACCTCTCTCCGACAACATTTATCAAAAAAAAAACACTACACCCCAGACCCCTGCTCTCTAGCTAGTTGCCCCATCCCCAACTCTGGCCTCTGCTTCCGCACATATACAGTATACAACCTGCAATGCTCTAAGTGCCAAAAGTTCTACATCGGTAGTACCGTTAGGCCTCTACACCAACGTATTAAAGAGCATCTAAACACCCACATTTCCTCCTTCCATAAACACTTAATTTCGTGTGGCAACACACATCGCTCCATTAGTGTCCGCATCCTCAACTCTGTCCGCAATATAGGCCAGCTTCGAATTTCGGAAGCTATCCTAATCTCTAAATTTCGCCCTGCCTTGAATAACAGATTTTAGTTGTCATCTCCCTTCATCCTCTGATTCTTACATCCTCACACTCCCACCTCCTCACACTCCCACCCACAACTTACTTACTTTTTTTTAAAATTTTTTTTTTAATTTTTAATTTTTATTTTATTTTTTTTTTTTATTTATTTTTTTTTTTTTTTATAATCCTCTCTCTTCTTATTCCCCCCCCTTCCCCTGCTAATAATAAAAAAAAAGGTCCCATCCTTGGCTTTTATCCACTTCACAACTCAAATTCCTTCTCAAGTTTCTAATCTCATTTCTAAAGTCTGAATATATTATTTAGAATAAGTTATCTCCCTTTGACAGTAAATTTAAATTTAGATTTGAAGAGAATAAATGAAAAAAAAAGAAAAAAAATAAATAAATAAATAAATAAATAAATAAAGATTGATGAGTCATGTAAAATGTAACATAATAAAATTTAAAATTTAAAAAATTGGTATATTACTAAATTAATGTTTATAATGTTTTAACCCTAGTTATATGATTGCTTAATGGAATTTTGACGTTTTCTGCGTTCCTACTGCCAATTGTTTTTCCCCTGTATCACGATGATCTGACACCGGTTTTTTCTACGTTTTTCCGACCCTCTCGGTCTTCTATTGTTGTCTTCTGATAATGAAAGTTGTTCTTTCGAAAATTTAAGATTACCCTTTGCCGATCTGTTACTTACCAAAAAAAAAAAAAAAAATACTATTTGGTATTTAATCAGTTTTCGTGAAATTATTAATAAATCGTTTTGAGTTTCACTCTCTCCCTGCGTTTATTTCTTTTCACTTTTCCATCTCACGGCAACCACATCGCATTGCTATAGCCTTGGACGACTAATTTACACTTATATATATATATATATAGTATGTTTTGAAAAAGATGTGGTCAATGCAAATTCCGGGTAGGATGTAAGCTGGAAGGAAGAAAAATAAAAAATCGAATAGTAAATGGGACTTACTATTTATTATTTCACAAAATCTTACATAACAGTAAGTGTGGTGTTCGCTGTTTGTGTGTTGTTCGGATTATTATTAAATGCGGTGTTCAAACATATGTGTGAAATATTGGATAAATGATAGGTATTGTATGGTGATCGATTAACATTATAATGATATAATTTCATAATAAATAACATATTACATTAATTCGATAATTTGATGAAACTCACATTTTAATTAATAAATTTAATAAAATCTAGAATATTTTAAATGAGAGATTAATTAGTTTACTTGATATTAAAAAACAATTAAAAATACGAAAAAAAATAATACGAAAATAAAACAACACACAGAAACAAATAAAAAATAAATAAATAAATAAACAAACAAATATCTATCATCAAAACTAACACTTAATCGATCACCATCCAATACCTATCATTTATCCAATATTACACACATATTTTTGAACACCGCATGTATATACATAACATAACTTACAAACGTATTAATTTCAATTCTCTGCGGGACTGGTTTGCACCTACGCTGTTAACTGTCTTCTGTCATCCATATTGTAAGATTTGGGTAGATTCTCGGCACAGACGGAGTTTTCCTCTAGTGTGTATTAGTTTTGACAAAGGGAATTTTCTTTTCCCCAAATATTAAATAAATTATGTTAATAATCATCCGAACAACACACAAACAGCTAACACCACACTTGCTGTTATGCAAGATTTTGACAAAAAAAATAGTAAGTTCCACTTCGTATTCGATTTATTATTTTTGTTCCTTCCAGCTTACATCCTACCCGGAACTTGCATTGCCCACATCCTTTTAAAAACATAATACTACTATTCCCAACAATGCTTCAAGAAAACTACCATTCTCTATCATATATATATATATATATATATATATATATATATATATATATATATATATATATGCAGAAAGAGAGAGAGAGAGAGGGAGAGAGATAAAGAGAGAGTGTGAGAGAAAGTAGAGGACAGTGCAGCATCAGTGCAGTTCCAACGAGAGAAAAATGTAAATTTAAAGACGTGAAGCTGCTAACATTCGTAAAACAAAATTACAACAATTGTTTGCGATTTTATTATTTCATTATTTAATAATTTGTTTATTTCATAACGCATTTACAGCCTCGTGCGGCTCTCTTCAGATACATTTTCGATGTGAAAACATGTTTTTATTTTTAACAGTTAGATGGTTCTGCGTATTTGCGCGTGCGTCTGTATGTGTTTGAGTGTGTGCGTGTCTGCGTGTGTGCGTGTGTATGTGTTTTCATAGTTTTGCTTCTCTAAGTCAAATTTTTGTGTTCATTTAAAGCATGTGTGATTTTGACTTTTATCATTCCGGTCATCTTCGTCTGCGGCGGTTGAGCACATTTTGTTCCGAATGCTTAAAGTTGTTCTTCGAATTTTATGATTTTTTCGGCAATCTGTATGTGTGTGCGTGTGGTTAGTCTTTGTCTGTGTACGTAGGCGAACCCGAATGTATACATGCTCGTCGGTCTCTGTCCATACATACATATACTCACACACGCGCAGACGCACATACATACACACACGCACACTCCCAGACACACATACATATATATATATATATATATATATACATACATATACACACATATACATATATATATATACATATATATATATATACATATATATATATATATATATATATATATATATAGTAAGCTATGCAAATATATTTATTTGTCATAGCTTACTACCTAGATCTACTTATTTTCATAGCTTACTACCTAGCTCTACTTACGTATCGAGCACTGTTGAAGTAAATACTAAAAATTGATACATAAAACAATTATATCTCTTTATAAAATGTTATGTGGCTACATGAAATACTAATATATATATATATATAGAGAGAGAGAGAGAGAGAGAGAAAGAGAGAGAGAGAAAGAGAGAGAGAAAGAGAGATACAGAGAGAGAGAGAGAGCTGAAATAAATGTAAAGTCGTTTTCCCCTTCCGCATTCAAACACAATAACTTAATAACCACAACCTTCCATGCTAATCTATTCACAATACAATTAGCCTAATCACTTATGCGTGTTTTCAGAAATTATGCACTCATTAATTTTCATTCAATATTTATTACAGCCAATCTCGAATAAGTAACTAACTTAAAAAAAACTTATTTTTTCACTAGCTACTTCTTTAACCGCTACCAAAAATACCGGGCTTTTTTTCAATAGAAGGGAATTTCGGATAAATCACTTCAATATTTCATACTAAGGGAATAGCATTCGGTTATCTAGAAAGCGTGGCGTTCTTAAAATGTTCTTAATTAAGTAATTACATTTTAACGAACAGATCGCTACAGGCATTCAAAATGACCCCGTAAGTATATTATTACGTACGTTTTTCACTGGTGTTTTATTTAACTACTATTAAAATAATATAAACATTTTGTCTCTCAGAATATGTAATTTTACAGCTACATACAAGGTCGTGTTTTGTGTGTGGAAAATGTAGCGCCCGAACAAAATAAACATAGTCTTAGTCTACAAGGTTATTTTCATCGCAAGTTTTCTGTATTTGATATCTTATTAAAACAATACTAGCGATGTAAACTATTTAGAATGTGTTTTTAAACAAACAAGAAAACATTCATCCAAAAAATAAACACTGTAAAAATCTAGAAAAGTTTTTCCCTAGGTGGAAAAAATAATAACTTTGGTAGTATTCTGTATTGGATAGGTTATTTAAACACTATTTTCAATATAAACTATTTAAAATGTGTGTCTGAACAAACACGAAAAGTTTGCTTATACACAAAAGAATTTCATTACAAAATAAATATTTAATAAATGTTTCCAATATTATGTGGAAAAATTCGCTCTCAAAAAGAAAAAAAAAATTGCTTCAGTCTAGAAGGAGTTCTTCTTATGCAAAATTGCATTAATTTTAAGCTAAAAAAATTATGGAAAATATACTTTTTAAAAACTATTTCAATATGATTTCTGCGAAAAACCTCTTGGAAAAGTAAATAAAATGTTGACTCATTCTAGGAATTCATGTTATACGAAATAAAAAAGCATATTCTTCGTAATTATTTATTTGATACTGTAGTGTTGTCGCTTTGAATTTGGGAGTTGTTCCCCTTAAACCATTTGGTAAATAAATAAATACTCGTTGTGTACAGCGTGTCATTCTCAGAACGCACCAGACGAGCGACGAAGTAACATCGTGTTTTTGACCTTTTGATCTTTCTCTTTGTTTGTGTATTGTTTCTTACGTTTCAGGAATAATCACTTCACAACAACTGGCGACGAGTATTCGAACATACGAGCTCACGTTTTTATTCAAAATGAAAACGAAGAAATATCCACAAAACAAAAACAAAACAGAATGTCCTACAACGGTCTACCCAATTTTCCAAGTTGTAGCTTCCACGAAAATCCGCGCACTAATGGAAATCGCTGGCAAACGTGGTTGGACACACTTGAGAATCTATTTGTAGCTTTAGATATTCAAGATGACGGTAAGAAGAAAGCGTGTCTGCTTTATTTTGCTGGAGATGAAGTTTTCGATATATTCCACAACTTTACGGAGATACAAAAAGGCGGCGGTGCAACCGTCGAATCGGATGGATCAAAAATACCAAACACATACGAAATAGCAAAGAAGTCACTGACCGACTATTTCACACCGCAAATAAATATGTCTTATGAGATGTTCAAATTTCGACGCGCATCGCAGAATGTGTACGAACATCTAGACCCATTTCATGTGAGATTGAAGACCCTAGCGTGGCCAGAGCAGTTGAATTAGATTGCGCATGGACCGCAGACATCGAGCGAGAAGAGGTGATTCGTGCTCTGTTGTCTAATAATAATAAAAGACACCGAAGGCAGTACACACCTAGAGAAAAAGAAGAAAGAAATACCGATGAAAAACGCAACTACGGACACACATAAGGCAGTAATCGTCAGTTTACTCCGAGGGCCCAGCAACGTGGCAAAGACGCCAGACATGTCAGCAACAAATATGACGTGTCCTGCTAAGGGACAATAATCTAGGAACTGCCGGAAAAAGAACCACTTCGCAAAAGTGTGCAATTCAAAACCGGTAAGACAAATTTCCTACTCATATCGAAATTATATTGAATGCTTTCTACGTCGAGTGATGAGTCTGTTTACACAGTAAAAGCTCTCACGTCAACAAAAACACCCACAGCTACGATCCTCGTTAATGACTCCCCAGTGACCTTCGTTTTGGATACTGGTGCCAGTGTTAATATAATGTCTGGACGCACATACGACGGTCTTCAGTATAGGCCGAAAATACACAGCACTGCTACACAGATATTTGCCTATCGGTCCAAGAAAGCCATGCAAGTCCGTGGATTCATCACTGCCCCCATTGAATTTAAAGGAAAACGCTGCAAAGCAAAAATGTTCGTCATCGACAATGAAAACCCCTTGTTCTGACACGATCTACAAAATCCACTCAGTGCGCACTCTTCTGAGGCACTGGGTATGATATCCTTTAATTGTACGTTTAATGTGACAACATCTATCCCGTATGAATTCCCCTCATTATTCGACGGAAAGATGGGAAAGATTTCTGGACACACTGTTAAGCTGAACATCGATACTTCGGTCCCGCCGGTGACACAGAGACAATGGAGAATACCTTTCCACGTGAGAGAGGGCGTTGAGTCGGAACTAAAACGCCTCAAAGAGATGGACGTGATTGGGGATGTTACTGGGCCTACCCCCTGGGTAAGTCCCGTGGTGATAGTCCCCAAAAGACCGAGTGGCGTGCGAATCTGCATAGATATGCGAAAAGCAAACGAAGCTATTCAAAGAGTCGTGTTCAGCAAGCTAGACATGTTGAGCGCGTACAACCAATTAGAGCTGGGGGAGTCCAGCAGAAATCACCACGTTCACCACACATGCTGGACTATTCCGATACAATAGATTATTGTTCGGAATAAAGGCAGCCTCAGAAATATTTCAAAAGGCCATTGCGGATCTTTTGAGGGTCATTCCAGGGGTCAAACACCTCTCAGACGACATTATCGTCTAAGGACGTGACCAAGCCTCACATGATGCCAGTTTGAGGTCCACGCTGGAATGTCTACAAAATTTAAATTTACAGATTTAAACCACTCAAAGATGTTCAGCAAGCTAGACATGTTGAGCGCGTACCACCAATTAGAGCTGGGGGAGTCCAGAAGATAAATCACCACGTTCACCACACATGCTGGACTATTCCGATACAATAGACTATTGATGCCAGTTTGAAATCCACGCTGGAATGTCTACAAAATGGCAGGGCTAGGCTAAACAGGAGAAATGCCTTTTCTCGGTGAAACAGATCACTTTTTGGACATACCTTCAGCGTAAAAAGGGGTGTCACCAGACCCAGACAAAATTGCAGCAATTGCAAACTGCAAATCGCCCACCAACGTTGGAGAAGTGGGCTCATTCCTGGGCATGGTCCAATATGTGGCCAGGTTCATCCCGCACTATGCCACTGTCACCGAGCCACTCCGACAACCCACAAGAAAAGACAGAGAATGGAGGTGGTCAGAGACAGAAGAGAGGGCAGTGATTAAATTTAAAAAAGGCCCTGAATGGAGCTGGAGTTATGGTCTACTTCGATCGGAACAAGGAGACACATATCCTGGTAGACGCGAGCCCCGTTGGACTAGGGGTAATGCTTACACAAGACGGGAAAGTATTGTGTTATGCCAGCCATGCTCTCACAGATGTGGAACAGCGATACTCGCAGACGGAGAGAGAAATGCTAGCCGTTGTATACGCTGCTGAGCATTTTTATCTTTATTTGTATGGGTCAAGGTTCACCATCACCACTGACCACAAACCACTTCTCGGTATTGTAAAAAGTCTCAAACAAGCCACGTCCAGAATTGAACGCTGGCGCCTACGCCTCATGCCATATGAGTATAGCTTGGTATACCAGCCGGGAAAAGATGACCAGAAACCCGCCGTCTACCTCAGCCGACATTCTCACCGCAAACCCAAGAGAGACAATTCGGCTGAGGCATATATAAGATACGTAACTCACCATGCCATACCTAAGTCTATCACCCTTTAAGAGGTGAAGCTAGCCACGGAAAAAGACCCCCTGATACAGAAAGTGAGGATTGCACTTTCAGATAGAAAATGGAACGACCCGCAGTTATCCAGTCTCACACATGTCAAAGATGAACTATCTGCACATGATGGTCTCATCCTTCGAGGTTACCGCCTGGTGGCCCCGTCCACCCTGCAGAAGAGAACCGTAGACATAGCCCACCGCACACACCAGGGCGTGGTTAAGACGAAGCAGCTAATAAGGGAAAAGGTCTGGTTCCATTGAACTTACAAGCTGGTGGAGGAGACAGTGCGCAACTGCATCCCTTGCCAAGCTTCCAACTCGACATCGTCACACCGTGAGCCCATACGCACTACACCACTCCCTGTTTCCCTATGGACTGAAATCTCCCTGGACTTCGCATGTCCTTTCCCATCTAGAGAGTATGTGCTAGTCGCCATTGGCGACTACAGCAGATTCTCGGAAGTGGAGATACTCCCCTCGACATCAGCAATAGTGGTCATTCCCCGCCTCAATGCAATCTTTGCCATACAAGGATACCCCGATATTGTCAAGTCTGACAATGGTCCCCACTTCCAAGAGCAGGTTTCAAGGATTTTGCCACCCAAACAGGATTCCACCACAGAACAGTGACCCCTGTGTGGCCAGAGGCGAATGGAGAGGTTGAACGCTTCATGAGAACCCTAAACAAGTACGTTCGCGCCACCACTGTGGAGGGCCTGAACTGGAAAACCCAACTAATTCATTTTCTAAGGCAATACATTGCCACCACCCACAGTACAAGCAACACATCTCCATTCGAAGCCCTCACTGAAAGGAAGATGAAAATCTGCCTACCTGCTGTTCTGAAAGAACTCATGCCAAAGTCGATTCACACCCACATAGCGGAGAATGATGCACGAGGGAAGAGGAAAATGAAGACCTATGCCGACACAAAAAGAAAGACAAAGGTCTCTCCCATTTGTCTAGGTGACAAAGTACTTATTAGGCAGAAACGTCTCAGCAAGCTATCCCCACCGTTCGACCCTAAAAAACTGATTGTTATCGGTATAAAGTGTAGCATTGTGACAGCACAAAGAGGAGATTACCAAATCACCCGAAATTCCTCTCTCTTTAAGCGAATAAATCCAGATAGCTCTCCCGGATAAGGTGTAGAATCGGACTCTGAAGATATGTTATACTCACATCCACAACAGGAAAACCCAGACTCCAGACATGAGCGCCAGACGCGAGTGCCCCCCCCCACACCGACAACACCAAAACATAACCCACCAGTAGTAAGACGCAATCCAATGTGGAATAAACCACAAATACGGCTCGAGGATTATGTCAGATAGATAAATAAGTCAGTAAAGTTTCTATTCTGTCTTAGAAAAAAAAGTCCCTTTCGACTGAGACAACAAGTCGAATCAGCTATTTAATTCAGCAAAATGTACTTCAAATCAGTGCGGATCCACAGAGACCTTCCACGCACATTTTACATATCGAAATATGAACTAATGGACGGTAACCCTATACCCACACATGCACACACATGGACTATATATATATATATATATAACAAAATCTGACTGTTTGTTAGTTGAGGAGGAATGTAGTGTTGTCGCTTTGAATTTGGGAGTTGTTCCCCTTGAACTATTCGGTAAGTAAATAAATACTCGATAATCTATTATTTTTAAGGGGGGAACCTATTATTTAAGAGGAGGTAATCTATTATTTTTAAGGGGGTAATCAATTATTTTTAAGGGAGGAAGAATATATTACTTTAAAGGGGGTAATCTATTATTTTTAAGGGGGTAATCTATTATTTTTAAGGGGGGAATCTATTATTTTAGAGGGTGTAATCTATTATTTTAGAGGGGGTAATCTATTATTTTTAAGGGGGTAATCTATTATTTTTAAGGGGGTGTTCAATTATTTTTTCTTACAATACCATTATGCACTGAAAGTATTTTCCCGTACAAGAAAGTATTGCTTTAATAATCTATATGATCCATGAGTTCTTTTGTCCCGACTTGTTTGACTTGTTGGTTTAGTGGTCTTCACCAATTCGCTGTTTGTAGACCCTATTGTAATACAGCTTCCTATTCCAGTAGCTTCTTTCCAGGAACTGTACATTGTTAGACTCTCTTCGTGCTGACTGTTTTCCTCTTACCTATTATCTTGTTGTTTGTTCAAGACTAAAACAAATAGGCATTTCTTGCTTTTGCGATGATCATATTTGTTCTTGTGATCTCCTTACATCAAGTGACTTCATTCTTTGTCTGGAGTGATTTTAATTAAGAAAAATCAATCAAAACATGTAAAAAAATAAATATAGTGGTAGTACATTTTCTTTAGCGGTGACAAAACTGACATAACCCTAACCCTAACCCTAACCCTAACCCCAACCCTAACCCTACCCTTACCCTAACCCTAAAACTAAACTAAAACAAACCAGTAGACGAAATTCGTTTGAAAATATTTTCGAATGACAATGTTTCAAAAAATACCTTAGTTAACCATCTTTATTAACCGCTAATTGGTCAGGAAGTTGGTGATCATTTTACGTTAAATATATATAGGAAAGTGATACTAACTATAAAACCTAAAATATTTACTTTTATTATTCTTTTTTGCGGATTCAGACAGTTTACAGTTAATCGGCCAAAAAAGTATAATCTGATTTTTCTTAAAAAGATAACTGTGATAGGAAATAACGCATACATCATCCACTATTACTAGGCAATTTATACAGCTACATTACTGGAAAAGGGAGATGTTAACCTTAAATTATAATATGGGACAAGAGGGATGAAGTAAAAACCATAGTGGAAGTCACTGTTTCCAATGATGTTTCTCTAAACAGAGCTGAGAGGGAGAAGATAACCAATTACCAAGGCCTTATGTACGACATAAAGGAAATTGAACCTGAGGAAGGTTCCAATCATTTCAGTAATTATAAGCGTTATCGTACGTTAAATATTTCTGGATTTGAATTCTTGGAACTGATATAAATACTGTTGTGATTTAATCTACCTCAACCTACTCTCTTATATATATATATATATATATATATATATATATATATATATATATATATATATATATATATATATATATATATATTAGCTTGAAACGTTGGCGTATGTAGGTAAAAATAATTTAATGTTATTATATCTATATAAACAAACATTTATTAATTTTAAATAAGTACTATTAAATTATTTTATCTACATACACCAGCGTTTGTAGGTTTCACTCTCATCAGTGTAAGGAAGGTTCGAACACCTACAACCTTGACTATGAAAGCACGCTATATAACCAATCAGCCACGAGACAGTACCACATCAAGATGGGGATTAAAGTTCTAGTTATGATAAAGGGAGACACATCTAGAAAGACTGACTTGAGTATTCAACGAACGTTGTCGGAATATGCTTTATAGCTACGTGTCAGTCTATTTTTAACTTCCCCGAACAGGGCTCAACTTAAATCTTATAAAAGGGGCTTATAACAATATACATTTCAAATAAATAATATCATATTATTTTAACCTACATACACCACCATTTCAAGATTTCGCTCTCATCAGTGTAGATTCGCTTATATCTATATAGATTATGTATCAACATTTTCTATGTAATTATTATGCATCTATAATTCCACTCTATCATTCTAATCAATCTATCATCCTAATCAATCTATCATTCAAGTCAGTCAATATCAAATTCAATTCAGTCGACTCCACATCCTCTAAAGACGTGGCCAATGTTGTCGGTTTTTCAAATTGGGTTCATTCTTTTACTACATAGGGTGTTACATCCGAAGTTAACCTGGATATGTAATTTAAGTATCAGTTTTAAACAACTTATAGCACGCTTTAAGAATCTAAGGAATTATTTCAAACTTATATATTTGATGATCAATTTTGGAACGAATGTAAATAATAATTTACAAATTAATCAAAATTCTTTAAAACAGTTGAATTTGTTTTATGCAGGTATACGTCACACTCTACATCTTTTTTAATCATACACAGTCACAGACTGATTTAAGGTACATTCCGGCCATCTTGAGCTCATGGTCTTGAGTATCGAACGAGTCTCTTCTCCATAGAAGCTTCACGATAGTACCCTTTCTCTTGACAATGTCGTCGTTTGTGAGTAAGGCATGTCCGTGCGAGTGCAGACGGTATTCTGCATTTTGTTTCAGGTACGCATTATGTCCAAACGGTCGAGAATGTAAACATCTCCAGCATAGTCAAATTTAATCAAACGTGAAGTCCAACGTATTTGTCTCCATCATTAAACTGTCTACACAGTACATGACTAGCAGTCTATGCTGTAAATAGTAACAAATCGTTCTACAGTCCAGTTGATGAGTTGATCACTGAATCTTTGATGGCAAATAGTATTGGTTGTCTTACAGAATTGATTTGAGCGGTTACTTTGCTGAAGATAATGTAGTCGATGCTGATAGTTAAATCGAGACATTAAAAAAACGCATCATGGGAAAATCCTTCCAATCGACCTGGATGTTCGCTCCTATATCTAATTCGATGATTCAGTACGTTGGCTTTCTAATGTTAATCCACAAGTTATCTGCGTTAAATGGCGATCCAGGATTACTCTTCGCGTTGCCGATCGAGCTTATTTGTGCAGAAAAAGTATGACTCATTATGCATACAGATAAATGTATGCATATATATATATATATATATATATATATATATATATATAAAGTGGTGTACTAAAAGCGAACTTTTAGGAAAGGTAAAACCTATTGTGAAGAGTATACAGCTCAATCTCCAGGATAGAGCAGGTAGATATGAAGAAGAATGGAAAGGAATTAGAGAAGCAAAAGCCAAATCAAAATTCAATTCAATTGCTCAGAGCAAGGTATATTCCGCAAAAAGGCAATTTATTCAAGTTAAATTTTCCTTAAGCCAGGCTTTTCAAAGATCAAAATCTTATCATCAGAGGAAGTCGCTGGGATAGATAAGTTGGCAAATGCCAAGATTTAAAATTTGACAAAATAAAATAAAAGTTGTAGGGAAAGAAACACAGGGCAAAACTCTGCCCGAATGCAAGCAAATGTCCGATTGCTAAAAAGTCCGGTGTCGAAATGTCCAGCGGAGAGAATGAGATTTAGATAGGTAGGAGAGAGGATTCAACGTTAAATTCCAAGAAGCCACAACTTCAGGTGCGGCGAAAATAGAAAATCCAAAGGATAACAAGTCCAATAAGAGGTACGCTCGTGGATGCAGGCAGGCTCAGTAATAAGTGAGGTGGAAAATATTCGCCATTAAAAATACTTCCTGCGCTGAGATATCAAGGAAAGTGTTTTAAAATGGGAAAAAATGGGAAAAAAGGCAGCGAAAATATTTGAAATCTAGCCCGTTGAGAAAGCCGACTTCCTCTAATGATAAGAGTTTGATCTTTGAAAAGCCTGGCTTAAGGAAAATTGAACTTGAATAAATTGCCTTTTTGCGGAATATACCTTGCTCTGAGCAATTGAATTGAATTTTGATTTGGCTTTTGCTTCTCTAATTCCTTTCTATTCTTCTTCATATATATATATATATATATATATATATATATATATATATATATATATATATATATATATATATATATATATATGAAGCAATCCAACAAAAGATATAAGCGTCAACTAATATCTTATAATTAGTGAAACATCCGGATAAAAACTGAAGCTCAATATACTGGATAGAGCATTAATATTATACTATAAAATGAAGTAATAAAATATGGTGTCAATCAAATTTTATTAGAATTCAAAGTTCAAGTTTAAAATTTCAATTTGTATGACCTGTATGGATTGTATAGATTCAACAAAAATATGTTTTTGGGTTGATATATTTGATGTTATGTATTTTTATGTATTTGTCTATATAATTTTATATATTTTCAAAGCTTAATTTTATTACCTGTAGTAGTATAACTGCAGTAATGGTTTTCTGAAGAGAAGAATTATCTTTGAAAACTCATGAGCTAAGGACTTAAGGATACTTTGCTTGAACTTTGAATTCTAATAAATTTGATTGACACCTTATTTTATTACTTCATTTTATATTATAATATTATAATATATATATATATATATATATTTGTATATATATTTACGCATGTTAATATATGTATATATATACGTATGTACATATATTTATATATATATATATATATATATGTATATGTATACGTATGTAAATATATGTATATACAGGGTGTTTCAAAAGTCTTGGGAACATTACAAATGCGTATATCTCATGAACTATTCCAAGTAGAAAAATGAAACTGGTGCCATTTTAAAGCTTGCTTAATCAAGTGTTTGGTCATACTAATGCTTTTCGTGTTATCTTTCCAGGTGCAGTAATGGCGTTCTCTAAACAAGACAAGGCATTTTGCGTCCTCCAATTTGCAAAGACTGAATCGTGGACATGTGTTCAGCGTGCATTTCGCAGGAAATTTAAAAAAGAAGCCCCTGAAAGGAAATCCATTGTCAGATGGCATGCTAAATTTGTGAAAGATGGGTGTTTGTGCCCAAGTAAGCGAACAGGTCGCCCTTCAACTTCAGAAGATGCAGTTGAGCAAGTTCGGACAGCCTTTCAGCGGAGCCCCCGTAAATCAGTGAGAAGAGCCAGCAGGGAACTTCAGCTTGCTCCAGCAACTGTCTGGCGTGTCTTAAGGAAACGACTGCAAATGGTACCTTACAAGCTCAAGTTGGTCCAAAAGTTGAAGGACACTAATAAGCCACTTCGCCGTGACTTTTGCATTGCAATGCAAGAGAAGTTGGAAGATAACGGCTTTGATGACCAGCTTGTTTTTAGCGATGAGGCGACCTTCCATCTGAATGGCAAAGTTAACAAGCATAACACTCGCATATGGGGTACTGAGAATCCTCATGAACTTCTTGAGCACGAGCGAGATTCACCAAAAGTGAACGTGTTTTGTGCAATTTCCAAGAAAGGTGTCTGTGGACTGTTCTTCTTTGAAGAGGCAACTATCACTGGTGAATCCTATCTCAACATGCTGGAAGACTGGTTAATGGCTCAGTTGGAACAAGCAGAATCTGATGACTTCATTTTTAAACAAGATGGTGCACCATCACACTGGAGTCTTAGAGTAAGGCAGTTTCTTAACACAAGGCTTCCTGGTAGATGGATTGGGAGATCTGGGCGAGGTGATGACGTTCTTATGCCCTGGCCTCCTAGGTCTCCAGATCTTACCCCGTGTGACTTTTTCCTTTGGGGCTTTGTCAAGCAACAAGTCTATGTGCCGCCTCTTCCAAGAGATATTGACGAACTAAAGGCTCGAGTAACGGCAGTTGTGGGAACTATTGACGTCAAGATGCTGGAACGCGTTTGGCAGGAAATGGACTATCGACTAGATGTCTGCCGTGTGACGAATGCTGCTCATATTGAGCAACTTTGAAGATTCCCCACAAAACTTGAAACTTTAACCTTTCCAACGGTACCAATTTCATTTTTCAACTCCTAATAGTTTTTGAGTTATTAAAAATCGTTATGTTCCCAAGACTTTTGAAACACCCTGTATATATATATATATATATATATATATATATATATATATAGATGTATATGTAAATATGTATATATATGTATGTATATATATGTACGTATATATATATATATATATATATATATATATATATATATATATATATATATATATATATATATATATATATATATATATATATGAGGTTAATACAACCAAAGATATAAGAGGCAACTAATATTTTTGATTAGTGGACATCCGGTAAAAATGAAGCTCAATATATAGGATAGAGCATTAATAGCATTCGATGAAGTGAAAGAATAAAATAAGGTGCGAATCAAATTTATAACAATTAAAAGTTCAAGCAAATGTGTGTGCTATCGATGCAGTAGATGACAGTGAAAAGTGTATTCAGGGTGTATGCAAATTAATAAAACGATAGAAAAGGAAATCATATGAAAAATTCAGAAAACTCACACGGTGCTGAATATTATGATATCCAATTAAGGGTTCTAATGAGTTGATAGGACTTTTACACCCCATAACGTCCTGGATAACGTTTTCGTTGTTGGACTACCATTTACCACGTGCATTGGTTTTTAATCGATTTTTTAAAAATCTTTCTTGAAATTGTTTTTAACTTTATAACTTGGATGAACTTTAATGAAGTTTAACAAAAAAAGTGTGTTTTTGGCCTATATATTTAATGCTTTATATACTTTTATGTAGTTTATATATTTTTATATATTTTAAACGTTTAATGTTATTACCTGCAGTAATCTCATTGCGGTAATGGTCCTCCGAGGAGAAGATTTTCTTTGAAAACTCATGAGTTAAGGATTTTCAATTACTTTGCTTGAACGTTGAATTGTAATAAAATTTGATTCGCACCTTATTTTATAGCTTTACTTCATCTAATGCTATATATATATATATATATATATATATATATATATATATATATATATATATATATATATATATATATATATATAAGAATTAGAACAATTGAAATAGTAGTAGGAAGCTAAAACAACGAACGCTGTAATCACCAATAAATACAATTACATAAAAATGCATTCATTATTAAGGTGTTTAAAATCGTTCACATTTATAGGCAGGGTGTCATGGTCCAATGGTAAGATGCTGAACTATAGACATCAATATCGAAGGTTCGATCTTTGTCTTAGTTAGCAATGCTGATGACGGTTGTGAGCCACAAACACATGTTCATGGATTACTTTTATGTACGTATAACATTAATTTAAATATATATATATATATATATATATATATATATATATATATATATAAATATATATGTATATATATGTATATATCTTAATATAAATATATATATATATATATATATATATATATATATATATATATATATATATATATATATTATGTACTATTATAGTTATTTTTCTGCTTATTTCTCATGGCAAGTTGTAATGGGATTATTGATTAAAGAAAAAGAGGCTCCAAAAGGTTACTAAACTAACAAAAAAAAACTAAAAATACGATTAACTCTGCCAGTTACCGTTTGATATGAATCTTGTTGTAATTGACTGCTTCCAGGTGTCATATAATGTTTGAACATCGATAGTTTCGTTAAATCCCTAGAGATATGAAACTGTTCTGTTCTTTAATCTCGTAGCGGTCTAAAATGATTTCCTATGAAACCTTATTTCACGCGTGCTTGTGATTGTCTTTCTTACGTTTTTTTCTATTTCACTTTTTCATCTTTCTATATTTTACTATTGTGATACGAATACAGTATGTGATGGAACCAATGGTTACCATCACGGACTATAAAATCGATGTGACTGTTTTCAAATCTTATCGTTTTTTTAGTTTAATTATAAATCATATATATATTCGCTTGTCATCTATTTAAAGACACACACACACACACACACACACACACACACACATATATATATATATATATATATATATATATATATATATATATATATATATATATATATATATATAGGGTAAGGTGCACGATAATTCATGAAAATGAAGTGTCGTGATGGAGAAAATGTGTGAAAAGATGACAGACGGAAAACAAGTCAAAGTGCAGAAGAAAAACGAAAACAAGAGATTTTTTGACCGGCTTCGTTCGTGGGGAACGTCTTCAGAAAATGAATATACAGAAATAATTTTATTTTGAAGGCACACACATGGGATTAGGGGAGTAATTATCTGATTGGATCATATGAGAAGATATTAAGTGATGTTGGGACATGATAAGTAGGTGACACATTCTTCTAAGGCGTATGTGTGTGTGTATGTGTGTATACATATGTTGTATAGATGTATATGTATATGTGTATGTATGTGTATATGTGTATTGTATATATATATATATATAACTTATATTGTTACACTGATTTCCATCGAACGAATCCATAAATAAAATAAAATAAATTAATTCGTATAACAAAGAGAGTTACTTCCCCTTTATCCTATAATAAATTATTTCGATAAACTAATTCAACGAAACTCACAATTAATATCCCTTCTTGAATATATGATAATCCATAAATTTAATGATAAAATCTAGAATATTTAAAATGAGAGATTAATTACTTTACTTTATATTACAATTCTTAAAATACGAAAAAAAAATATGAAGACAAAACACACCGGAAACAAAAAGTAAATAATCAAAATATAAATTTAATTAAAAAATATATATATATTATATATATATTATTAAAACTAACAGTCTATCGATCACCATACACTTAACCAATATTACACAAATATTTTTGAACACCACGTTATATACATAACATAACCTTAAAAATCTTTAATTTCCATTCCCTGCGGGACTGTTTTTGTTGCGGTCCTGTATTTTGGCAGCCATTTTGTTTTGTCAGCTTCTCTGCAAAATCGGTGAAATTTCTTCTAGTTTAATTTTTTTTGGACAAAGGGAAGTTTCTTTTCCCGAAATATTAAAGTAATGATGTTATAATCATCCGGACATCACACAAACAGCTAACAACACTCTTGCTGTTATGTCAGATTTTAAGAAAAAATAAATAGTAAGTCATATTTCGTATTCGATTTATTGTTTTTGTTTCTTCCAACGTACATCTTACCCGGAATTTGAATTGCTCAAAGCCTTTTAAAAACATACTACTACTATACCCAGCAATGCTTCAAGCAAACTACCATTCTCTCTTTCCTTCTCTCTCTCTCTCTCTCTCTCTCTCTCTATATATATATATATATATATATATATATATATGTATATAGCCGCCGACTCGCTATTTACATTTAATTTTCTCTCTATTTACTAACTGATTGGCTATGACCGATGGGATAAGACTCTCGACTACGAATCAGTGGCGATTTGTTATCGGGGTTCGCGCCCACCAACTGTTGAGATTTAGTTCCTACACTGAAGATTGCGTTAGCATGAAATATCGATGTCTGTAGGTATTAAAATATTTAATTATTTATTTATATAATATATATATATATATATATACATATATATATATATATATATATATATATATATATATTATCTTTTTCCGTGTTAATTTTATCGGTGGTTAAATCCACGTTGAGAGACAGAGTCTTCTATGAGCACACGCCCATCAAATATGTCAGTTTGACACTCAGTAATGACAGCAAAACCCTCGGTAAATTATTTGTGCGCATGAATGCGATATGACCCAAGTCCCGCACACCCAACGGCATCAGTACTCAGAACTTTCAGATCTAGAAAATAATTACATCTTAAGTTTCATAGAAAGAAGTAGAACAAACCACTAAGAGAATTAAAAATTAGTGAAAGAATCCATTTTTCTTAAAATAGTAAAATGGATGGTGACCATTTTTAACGCATAGTTTTTTTCTATATAAATTTACATCATATTTTATTTTCCTGTATTTACCAAGTGCAACGGAGAACCTCATTAAATGTCTACTCTCACCACACACTGTCAAAGGTTTGGTCAAAACAAAGTCTGCCCGGCTTAGGATTTCTATGTAGAGTACCTATCTTCCCTTGTCACTGTCACCTGTAGGCCTCAAGAGCCTCCATCGTGATGTTCATGCTCGATGCTAAACTCACCTTCAATGAATGATTTACCCTGTAAAAGATTCAGACAAAAACTGGTCTAGCATCTGAACCATTGTAAGTAACTTTCTTTCTCCTTCTGTCTACCTAAAACTAAACGAAACATATTAGTGTCTTTCTTAGAACTACTCGTCTGTGGAACACAATACCACGCGACTGCTTCCCAGCTTACTACAACATAGTCGTTTTCAAGTCCAATGATAAAGTTTTTTTGTCGAGCCGTCCACATAAATAAGCAAATTTTTACCAGTTACAACTATCAATCTACTTCAATAAACGTTTTAAAATATTTGTCATTATCGCACCAGCTGTTTACCATTGATTTCTCGCTGATATTGGACGTTGGCCTTCTCTGGACTTTGAGTTGCAATAAGCTCCTACGATGTCACAATACGTTCCGCGTCTTTTCAGAAAGTGTATGGTTTATCATTTCCCTCTTCCAAGTTTCCAACATCATTAATACTTTCCAATGAGTGTGTGTCGTACCAGCATGGGCTGAGTTTCCCCACCTATGTGTGTGTACAGTTTCAGTACCCTTGAAATCGTGTTATGTCCGTTCTATATCTTAGTTTTATTTCTCTCTCTCAATATTTATTTTTGTTTACTCAATAATAATTTTAACACAATAATTGATATTGATTATTCACTGACAATAACAAGTGGTGTTTCCTGGAGTCTGAATGACAACAATCATCTTAAGATTTCTAGTATTCTCCATCTCTTTTAATAACCATTGTAAATCACCTTGCGTAATTTCAAGGGATATCTGATGGGAATAGAGTGTGATGGTAGCAGTAGCAACCGCAAGAGCATTAGAGACCATTAATAAAACAAATCCATACAATGATTTATTTCTAGCTTCGATGAATTTGCAGCGTGAGAGAGAGTATTCAGTCTTGAAGAGGATGCAGTTCATAAAGTCAAAATTCTCGGAGAAAATGTTTCTTTGTGTGACAAGTTCAGAAATGGGTTTGTTGTGTTTTAGGCCCTTTTTATGTTGGTTAATGCAGGATTTTATATCTCTGGCCTGTCACCGATAGAAGACATCAGACACGAGGCACATATTATTTCATAAATACCGTAAACAAATTATACAAACAAAAATTTCGTTTATCCCTTTTAAAGGAGTGATTACCTATCCTTTACTGGGATTTTTAGAGAAGGGCCCTTGTTAAATCTATTCTACCCCAATTTCCAACTACTGTAGATATATCGATGCTACCCTCCTTATCTATCGACATTACATTAATCTCTGCGACACAATCGACAAACTCAATAAAATTGAATACAAACTTTCTCTCACCTCCGATTTAGAAAATAATTAAATCTTAACTTATTTGATATCCCTCTGTACAACACCCCAAACGGCTTAAACTTTACAATCAATTGAACACCAATGAATACAAATTATCTCATGCACTTCTACTCCGACCACAAGACAGAGTAACATAAGGAATGACTATAGCCTCGTTTCCAAAGCTCTTGGAATTTGCAGCCGCGCTTACCTCCGCAATATCTAAAACACTTACTAAGCTTTAGAATATCCTCAATTTGTCATCCAAAAAATAAAGCAAAGCTTTTAATATCTACAATAAAATGCAATCTAACACTATAAAAATGCCCCTTCATAATACTGACGTGATTGATAAATTAAACTTTACATAGTTCTCTCAAATGATCCCATATCTATTTCCTTACAAGAACAATTCGACTCTGCCATAAAAATAATATCATCAACGTCTAAAACCCCGTCCCCATATCCCCCCTAAAGACACCCTTATCCTAACCGGCATTTATAAAATATATAATGTTGCTCATGACCGATGTTTTATATCGGTAAAACGGTCACAAATATATGAATCCCACATTTAAGAACCAACGCACTAATCATACACAGAAACGTTTTTAACCACCATTTTGACTTTCAAACTGTACTCTCCTCTATACTGTGTACTCTTTCTCTTTCTTATACTCTCTCTCTCTCTCTCTCTCTCTCTCTCTCTCTCTGTCTCCCTCTCTCTCTCATGCCGCAAGTGCACAAACACGCTGTAATACGTCTCTCATTATGATCTAAGAGTAAACCTTCGACTCAGATCTTATTAATTAAGAAAACATCTGGCAAATACCGCACTGAAAAAATTCAATATATTTCGTCACGGTCTCCAGTTAAAGTAACTATTTAATTTTGCTTCATTTTATTGATTTTTCCATTTTCTTTTCTTTTTTTTCTTTTGTTTCATCATTTTCTTTCTCTCTCCTGTAGCAGTTACCTCCTCCTTTCAAAACATAACTACACCGGTTTGCCGGTAGGTGTCGCTTTTTCACCGACAGGTGGCACTGTAAAGCGACACCAGAGTTATCTGCCCTTCTGACTATAAAAACAGTTGCAAACGGAAAATCCATCTCTTCTTCACCAGCCTCGACAGGAGTACGCTGACACTAGCGTTCCGTTTCACTCTTCTCTTCTGGTCAATTGGCCTCGGTAAAACGACGCTAATACACTAGCGTTTCGCATCACGCTTTTCTCTTCACATGGCATCGGCATAACAACTACCAACACACGTGGTCAAACAACGGTAAGAGCTCTCAACTCATTTTCTTTGTGTACGGCTTTCAAAGACTTTCCTCTCGCCGGATTCATTTCTTATACCTTTTTCAAGAACTGTTTTTCCATCGACACACATGCATACATCACACACTTCATCATTCCGCGTACACACACGTTCAATAAACGTTATTTGAACTAACTCATTTTGTTTATTAATTATTACTCTGTCTTTGCATGCAACATTGCTTGATTTACTGAACACGTTTATAATCGGGGGAACACGACCCTCGATCCTAACACTCCTTTTTAGATTTTATCGTCTTTGTCGCACGCGCGGCATAATTCTTTCTTTTTTTCTTAAAATAGTTAAACATGTCTCAAGAACATCCCGTTGTGCGTTCTTTTTATTAATGTTTTGTCCGTTAATAAATAAATTAAAAATCTTCACATTTCTCTTAAAACGTTCATTCATTCGAACAAAATCGTTAAATCCCTTGTTTTTATAATAATATATTCCTATATTGATTGTGTTTTTTCATTTTGTGTTTTTCACACATCCTGCTATCACAGCATTTTATTTTATTATATATTGTGAATTTTATTCTTATATATATATATATATATATATATATATATATATTTTTATATATATATATATATATATATATATATATATATATATATATACGTACATAGATAATAAATAATAACAAATATATATTGTGAATTTTCTCTTTATATATATATATATATATATATATATATATATATATATACGTACATAGATAATAAACAATAACAAATATTTATTATTATTTGTCGCTCCTCGAAAAAGTAGAGCACTGTAATTTTAGTATTAACACAGCATGTCGTCACTAGCTTTAAATGCATCGTTCCTTCCTCGAAAAAGTAGAACGCTCTAGACGTTAAGCCGCCGATAACGTGTTAAAATTATCACAATTTATTCATAACTTAGCATTGGCGTCGGATTTGAGTACTAAAATACTCGTAATCCTGGGGTTCGAATCGCATGACCGGTAGTGAATAGTAATATCTTTATTCTGATGAGTCCCGATTTAAGGACGAAACGTATACGTACATAGATAATAATAGATAACATATATATATATATATATATATATATATATATATATATATATATATATATATATATATACTCGTTATATGTGTGTTCTTATCGATTGTATATGAACACTGGTAAGAAGAGTGTAAACAGATATCATAAACACAACACAACATTAATTATTATGCGTAAAATAAGAGTAAGTTGAGGTTTTGCCTTGATGGGTTACTGTTAAACAAATATGTATAACTTGAATTAATATATTAAATTAATATACACGGATAAAGCCTCGTCATGATATGTGATGTATCATGACGTATAGGTTCGTGAAATGAGCAGAAACATTTATTTGTAAGTTGTAAATAAAAGTGCTTTTGAAGGGAATATGGAATGTATCTCTAAATCACTATGGTTTACATGATATGATATATGACACCGATACAATACTAAAGGTGTTATAGGCCCGTATGCTCAGAACGCATCTCTACAACAGTGACTTCTCGGCCCTCTACCCACGGCAAGAGCACAGACAAATCACAGTAAACCTGAGCAACATTTGGAGAATTCTAGGAATCAGCTCGCAAGACCATGTTTAAACCAACATCGACCTTGATCTGGCAGGCAGTCCAAGCATGTTCGCTCCGCTCATCCAACAATCTGAAGATCAGCAGGAAGTCCTACACGGTAAGGATGTTTGCAGTCGATACATGATGGCAGGTGGTATCGACCCAACAGGCCGGAAGTCTGTGCCTAAAGACAGTATGTAAAGGCATGGTTCAAAGGCATGGTTCAAGATATATAAAGAGATGATAGATCAGCAGTTGAGGGACAGATAAGAACACTGAGCCAGACCCCTCACAACTGCATATGTGGCATCTGCAACATAGCATTCCTATTCAGGATATGCAATTCGGCAACGGACTAATCTGATATGCATCTCACCTGAGATAGACGGATGACAATAACAATATATATATATATATATATATATATATATATATATATATATATATATATATATATATATATATGATTAATTAATAATCTGTTTTCATCTACATAGGTACACTTTCATCATCACGGAAATCGTAAGTCCAGAGAAGGATTATTCACCCTGGTCGCCTGACTCGAACCCCAGAACACGAGTTATCTTTCAAAGACCAAATTCCAACGTCTTAGCCCTCACATCCGTTGTCAACAACTCGGTAAGTAAGCAAGAGAGTTGCAATAGTTAACAACAGATGTCGTAAAGAGGTCCAATATTGAAAGGAGCATTGTTTTAATATTACTCATGCAGAGCTTAGCCTACATTTGGGGGCGATTAATGATGACTACACATATATATATATATACATATATATATATATATATATATATATATAGAGAGAGAGAGAGAGAGAGAGAGGGAGGGGGAGATAGACTGATTCACTCTATTACAACTCATCAGTATTGATTGGAAACCAAGTACTGAAGCTTAGCTAGACTCGCGACCAATTTATACTAAATATAGAATGTATTTTTATCAACACAAGTTTGTAGTAAGTCAAATCTTAATTCTTATATTAAGTATTATCATCAGCTAAGAAAACAATGTTATTTAAAGTGCAGCTATGCATTATCCATAATAACAAGTGCTAAGCCAACTTACAAGAGTGCTCAACTAACTAAACAGAGAGAGAGAGAGAGAGAGAGAGAGACATATGAAGTAATCTACATGAAACCTTTTTTTGCTGCGAAATGAAGTTTCTGTGTTGCGAGTGTTTGCAATTATATATATATATATATATATATATATATATATATATATATATATATATATATATATATATTTCTGTGCGTTGTTCTGCGTTTCCTTAAAATAACGATTGCCAATATCACTGGCACCGTTTTCCTGCGTGCCCGTCTTGAATCACTACCAATGGACGATGTACAGTTTCAAGACAGACACGTGCTTCCATTTCAATTTTCTTCAGTTCGCGCCAAAACTTATTTACTGTGCTTTTCGCAGAGCGAGAACATCTCTCCGAACAGCATTTTGCCACTCGTCGGGGAAAAAAACTGAATACGTCAGAGAAATAAGGCGGTGTAATGAAAGTAATTACATATCGACAAGCGGACGACTTTGTTGGCCTCTTTTGTGTTTTTAAGATGGAAACATGCCGTCCAGACACTGGCTAAAGAAACATAATGGCAATTGATGGAAATTGGAAAATGAAATGCAAAGGAAATGACATACAGATAGATATAGAGAAGAAGAGGCATGCAAAACCGTTTATTTACATTAACAAAAATATAGGTTATCTGCAGTTCTTCAAATAAAGCCAATATATAAGTATTTATTGTTACAAGGTGTCTGTTAGGAAGTCACAGACAACAACAACAACATCAATAATAATAATGATAATGATAATAATAATCATAATAATAGTGATACTGATAATTATAATGATGATGATAATTAAATTCCTTTGTCTATTTTACGTCAAAGCAGGCGATTTTGTATTATTAAAGGCCAAAACATAATTACAGAAATTCACAACAACAACAAAGAAACAGCAATAATAATAATAATGTTGCATTACTCGTTCTTTCGGGGTACCCGGTAAGATCCAACAAGAATGACAAAGAACAGAACGTATATGGGAAAAAATGTCCCATCACCGGATAGATTACGCCGGCTATGCACACACATATACAAATCTTTCGACATACTTTTGTCTCATGAAAGTCTTTTTCTTCCTGAGGTCAGAGACTTGTTTCTGCTAGAAACGCGTTCATATATACATCCGATTGGAAAGCAATTTGCTCTGCATTGTCTATCCAAGCGTGAAATGAAGCAATTGTTCCACAAGCACTTTCATGAAATACACGTCAGGGGATTCCTTCACCTTGTACCATCTTGCTTATCGGTCGCATTTTTAGTCAGCGGACACGAAAGCCTAACAGCAATACGGGCTTGGATACCATAGCCAATAAAGCTTCATCGGTGCCGTAAACTCACATTCTTCCGGTACTTTGATCACCAAGCGCTCTGGCTCTTCGCGTTTCTTAAACCGCAGTTTTTCAAGACTCGCTTGCACTGCGGAACCTTCTTCTTTTTAACAGTCATCAAGTCGCTTTTTTTTCTTTCTCAACGTCCCACCCACAATGGACTCGCCCACGATTCATTTTTGCCACTCTTCATTATCTTACAATAACATCCTCCCAGTCATCACCTCCTCCTTTTTTGAGAAGTGCGGAGGTAGTATAGTATCTGTTTTGTTTTCATGATACCATCCTTCCAGTCATTACCTCCTCATTTTTATGGTGTGGGGTAGTGTAGTATATGTTCTGCTTCCAACTAGCGAACATATGCAATCGGAACGAGCATATATTTGCAAGTAAAGATAATTAACATTATTAGAGAATTATATTATACACAGGATGAAGGTTGACGTGACCTTCTAAATGCGGGGGGGGGACAACATAACGTCGATTCTTATTACTTACATGATTCGCATAATAATAATAATAATAATAATAATAATAATAATAATAATAATGATAATAATTGATAAGTAATAAGTATCATGGCGATAATCATAATAATAATGTTCCGTAATGGCTATTACGAAGATTGGAGCTGAAGTTAACAGTTTAGGAGAGTAGCAAGTTGACCATAGATTTACTTTCGGAAGTCTCATTAATCTCGATTTCTTTTCTTCTGTCCTTTAGTCTTCACATTTCATGGACGAATTTTCTGACAAAGGGGGATAATTGCTGTTTTCTGGGTCGAAATCTATCTCTCTAACATATATCGTTGGCTAGTTTTTATATTAACGTAAAATAGTTTTTTAGCTCCTTATATCAAATGGTTTAACGCCTTGTCTGGAGCAACGTTCATAAAAAGGGTTGACTGATAGAATGTAGAGTATGATTTGAATGTGATTCTCAATCCACTTTTGGAATTCAAGACTGAATGTGTTTTGACAGATGCTGAGTGAAGACTTGAATTGAAAATTAAACATTTGTCATTTGTTGCTTGGGGAAGATATGAATCGAAAATACACAATATTTATATAGAAACAGACAAAGCAAATATTTCAACCGACTATACGACATTCATTTTCAATATTCTCAAGTTCGAAGAGATACACCTAAGGAAAACCGGGGGTTACAATTGCCGAACGTTGTGATGATAACACTCAAGATGAGAAATGTAGTCCGAATAACCAAAATTATACAAATTCTCAATCCTTATCTAAACGTTTCAGAAATATCATTATTATATTTAATATATGATGAAAGGAAAGTCTGTATGCGTATCATATCTAAAATTGGATATGTCTGTTTAATATGTACATCTCGCGATGGAAGTTTTTAGTGCAAATGACCGATAGATTTACACATGATTTTACAGAGATACGTGGATTCAAGATTTGAACCAACAAATGTCGGGTTGCTTTCAAACAGATAAACAGAGCTAGCAATATCAAAGAATGTAACTTCATCAATAACATAAATGTGCGGTTGTTTGTTTGTATTTTGGCAATACTTTTAGGGTGTTCGCTAATAAAACGGGAGATCGGTGTTCAAATCTTAGCTTGAATCGTTCCACGTACTAACACATGTGATATGATGATTTATTTGCTTGACTACGATCATCAATTATTAAAGTTACACCCATTACGTTTTTCAGTATAGCAACTACAGTGTTTAAACCTGGTTTATAAGACACACCTCGAGAAAACGCCTTCCGTGATAGGTGATACGATTGAGGATGTCGGTAACGATCAGCGTGCTTAATTAGAAGGAAGCGCACGCAGTGTACTTCGCTTAGATTCATACAGAACAGTTTGTCTAACTTGTGAGTGTTCAAGCTTCATACAATTAGCATGCTCATCAATTATGGACCTTAGTAACTTTAGCTTCGTTCTTGTTGTGTGAGTTTCAAACGTGTTTCGAAATTCGATTTCTGATGAGATAAACATGATGTATTTTGTTGTTCTTTTTAACATAGTTCACCCCAAACAAGACAGGCCGCCACTGTAAACGTAAGGGGCTACTGAGAAAAAGGGTGACAGTTTGCGTTTATGGATGAGGTAAACCTAAATTGGGAGCTGTGCAGCGAGTTGTCTAGTTACATTATATTTAAATTTCTGCATGTCAGTACCGCCAGGAAAACAGGGAGCAGGGAGGGAGTTCTAGATTCCAGCAGCACGAGGAAATAAGCATTTCGTGTAGAAAGCTCTACGGCATCTGGAGACCTCCAAGGTCAATGGATGGGATTTGGCAGGTTGGTCTAGTGAATTTGCGTCGTGGGGCCACCAGAGCAGCAAGTTCATCAGAGCACCATTCATTGAAGTACTTGTAAAACAGGCACAAGGAAGCAACATTGCGGCGGTGGGATAGGGGCTGGAGCTTGCTGGATAGTGCGGGATTTATTAAGTTGGCGACTCTTTTTTGGACCTTGTCTAAGAGGGACAGACTAGTGGATGATGCACCAGATACTATGTGGCAACAATACTCCATGCATGGGCGGATGGTGGAATTTTAGTCTGTGAAAATAGACGTCTGAAGGTTAGAGCGACCCATTGATTACTGTGAGTAACCATAAACGTATTACTTCTAGCCAAAGCGGCCGGTTTATGAGACAATGTTCAAAACTCTTATGTTATCATTCTCCTTGGATAACACCGGGTAACCCTGTCTTTCATTCACACATTTAAAGTGTGTTTTGCTATTTGCTATCGGATTCTTTTACTCTCTCGTCAACTGTTATTGTTGATTTTACGATTAAAGCATAAGTCTTTTGGTGTCTTAGTGTAGTTTCCTTCTAATGTCTATCATATTGCATTTAAGGAATTCTCAAGTGGCAGCTCTGTATTTTAATGATGTTTGCAATTCTCCTGGATGGCATCTTTTGTAAATCACTTACTTTGATGTTTCCGCTTCTGTCCCTCTTCTTATATTTCAAGACCTTTGCGAAAGCGGTCCCATTGCCTACAACAATTAGCACAATTTTCCAGCGGTATTTTCTGATTTCTTTCTGCGTCTACAAAGGGTGGAACAATCACTTCGTTCTTTGATATACAAGTCAAACGGAGAAGGATTAATAGTTTTTAGGAATAATGTCTGCGATTTATTAGATGACTAGCGGGGCTACCCGGCGTTTCCCGGGGTCATAAAAACATATAATTGAAGAAAAATCGCGTGTTTATATTCAAACTTCTGTTCTCACCCTCTCTATATAGCCGTCTCTTTATATTTCTAGCTTTCTCTTTCCTGGTCGCTCCATTTCACCGCTACTTTTTAATTTTGCCTTTTGCGAAAGCTGTTCCTTCCCCACTATTTCTCTTACGTTTCCAAGGGCAAAAGTATGACTTATTTCTATAGAATTACCACCGCTGTTTGCGCCTTCTATATAGGTACATATCTCCGCTCCGGTGTGCATACTATACAAGTACATATCTCCGCCCTGGTGTACATACTATACAAGTACATATCTCCGCCCTGGTGTACATAATATATACGTACCTATTTCCGCCCCGCTGCTGATACTATATAAGTACCTATTGCCGCCCCGGTGTGCATACTACATAAGTACCTCTTGCAACCCCGGTATGCATACTACATAAGTACCTATTTCTGCCCCGGTGCGAATGCTAAATATGTACCAATCACTGCCCCGGTGCGAATGCTAAATAGTTACCTATCGCCGCCATGGTGCGCGTGCTATATACGTACTTATAACCACCCCGTTGCGCGTGCTATATACGTACTGATCGCCGCGCCGGAGCGCATGCTAAATATATACCTATCACCGCCCTGGTGCGCATTCTATATACGTATTTATTGTCGCCCCTGTGCACATGCTATATACCTACCTATCCCCACTCCTATGCACTACTATACACGTACCTATTTCCAACCCGGTGCACATACTATATATATACCTATCGCCGCCCCAATGCGCATACTATATTGTACATATCGCCGGCCCTGTGTGCATGCTATATACTTACCTATCTCTTCAAGGGTGAACATACTATATATGTACCTATCTCCAGCCCAGTTCACTTACCTAAGAACCCATATTAATGCGCCCCTGTCATGTAAAAAAATAGTGTTCGCTCATGTTTTGTCACTATCCTAAAAAAATAACTAATATAAATGCGACCCTGTCGTATCAAAGAACAAAAATCAAGTTCATTTATGTAGTGTTACTATCATAAAAAAGTACTCATATTAATGAGCCCTGTTTAAGTTCAAGAAAAAAAATTCCCCGACTCTCCCCCAAAAAATGTTTACCCTTCAGCCCCACCCCCCAAAAAAGATTTTACTCTCACCCAACCCCGATAAATATTTTAAGTTAAAAAAAAAATAATAATGATTTGGCCCAACCCCCTAAAAAAATTGGGCCCCCCCCCTACCAAAAATGTTTACCCTCCACCCCCATCCAGCCCTCAAAATGTTTACTCTACCCCAAACCTAAGAAATATTTTTTTTTTAATTTGGCCCGACACCTTAAATTTTCCCCGACCCACTCCTCCCATCTCTCCAACCCCACTGAATTTTTATTTTTACTATCCCCAAACTCTGAGAAGTATTTTAAGTTAAAACAAAAAATTAAAAACAAAATTTGGCCCGATCCCCTAAAAAGTTTGGTCCGACCCCTAAACTTTTTTTCGACCCCCTCACTACATCTCTCCAACACCACTGAATTGTTTTTTACTATCCCCCAACCCTGAGAAATATTTATACTCAAAGAAAAGAAAAAAAAATTTGGCCCGACCCCCTACAAAGTGTAGCCCGACCCCTAAAATGTTCCCCGACGCCTTTCTCTCATCTCTCTAACCCCACCCTCCGCATTTTTTTACTCTCCCCAACCCTGAGAAATATTTAAAGTTAAATAAAAAATAAAATATAAATTTGGCCCGACCCCCAAAAAGTTCGGCCCGGCACCTAAAAAGTTTGGCCCGCCCCCTAAAATGTTACCCGACCCCTTAATCTCTCCAAGAAATTTTTTTGCCGCCCACCAATAATTTTTTTTCTATCCTTCCACATACTTCGAAATATTTTCAATTTAAAAGAAAAAAACAGAAAAGAATAATTGTTGACGCCCCCCCAAAATGTTATGTTCCCCCATACATAGAAATATTTTTAAAAATAAAATAAAAATTTGTTTAGTACCCCCCCGAAAAATTGTTGTTTTCATCCTCCCTCATACATATAAATATTGTCAATGTACTTACTGAAATCACTCTTACTGATTTCCACTCAGTTCTATGGGCACAATAGTCTGAAGAGAAGCGTAGATGCTGTTAAAATATTATACAAACCTAGCACTGCAGTAGCTCTATCTAGAGTATTGAGTTCTTTTCTCCCGGACAACGCCGAGTACTTATAAAATGAAGGAGGCATACAGAACACTACTAAAAACACTCTTACCAATTACTCCTCCTTTTCATCTGCACAATAGTCCGAAAAGAAGCGTAGATCCTGTTAAAATATTATCCAAACCTACTACTACAGTAGCTCTATCTAGGACATTGAGCAATTTTCTCCCGGACAACGATGAGTACTTTGAAAATCAAGGAGGCCTCCTGAGCACTACTGAAATCACTCTTACCGGTTGCCAGGTGCGGATGTGATTAAGCAACCCTTGTTTCACGACACACTCTTAACGTAGCCTTCCTATGTTATGATTGATGAATCCAGACAGAAGTTATGGGATGACCTGATACAACCGGACAGAATTTAGGGCAAGACGGGGTACATCCGGCAAAGGATGATGATAATGATTATAACTTTACTCCGAAATGAAAGAAAGTTTTAATATCAGTAAATAATAATATCTGCTACAATTTCTAATCTGCCAATTCTATTTAAATATTTATGGTGTCTTCGCAGATTGAAGTATAACATATACCCGATTAAGCAGGGTCGTTAAGGAACAATTTAACGATAGTAATCATCAGTATTACTTATGTTAATTAAAGCTATTCAAAAAAATCATTAAATTATATTATAAATCTTACCAAATACGTTTGAAGTGTTATATATATATATATATATATATATATATATATATATATATATATATATATATATATATATATATATCCTAATATTAGTAATTATAAATTAATCATGGTATGCTATATTCTACTTACATGCAATTCTACGCAATAGTTTTGGATGATTTATTTTATTAAACGTAGTAGTAATATTCTACGTATCACGCAATTTGTATCCCAAGGATTCTTCACGAAACAGGTAATATAATTGTGCTCTATAAGTTTGAGTAGTTTACGTATATATTAGAAACTCACTTGGAGTTCTTTTATAAGCCATCATCATCGATTGCCCACTGGCAATAACCGCTGGTGTTCCCTGAAGTCTAGTAACAATAAATATCCACAGATTGTCAGTATTATCCACCTCTTTCAGTAGCCATTACCAATGATTTTGCGTTATCGCAACAGTCGCATACCACTGATTTCTCGCTAGCAGCATTCATCACTCTTCTTTAGGATTTAAGTTGTAATAAGGCTGCTCAAGTTCCCAGTACTCTCCACACAGTTCCCGTGGAGGCGTGATTAGTACTCTAACTTACTGCTCTTTCCATCCTCTTTTGCCCGTTACAACTATTTTATGTGGTGCCTTTACGATTCTGGGGCGTATATGACATTTTTTTGTCGTGTCCATTCCATTAGGTTCATATGTTTATGTTCTTTCTGTTTTGTAATATATTTATTAACACTTCCGTGTGAGTGGTTAGCGTTAATAGTTGACGTGGGTTGGTTTCTACTTTTAAGGATTTTCGTAAGATTTCAGTTGTTGGTATCCATTGCCATCCGTTGTCTAGTCTCAATCTTCCATTGGATTCTAATTTCTCTTAGTCTTTCTCTATGTTTTTTCGGGATTGTTCCTAGTGGTCATACTATTATTGTTATTATATACAAAAAATGTTTTCATTGTTCACACACTTTCACTTCCCTTGCAATTTTTATGTTTTTTTCTTCGTTTTTCTGTCTCCTTGGTTTTCACTCTGTGAACTGATTAGACGGAGAAATCTATAAGTTGGCAGGTGATCTCCTTGTTAACGATCATGACATCCGATCTCATTGCCTGGGTGGATGTATCTGTATTATTTACTCCTCTCCAGGAGTTAGGCACAAGGCCAGTTTTATCCTACTCCCCAAGTAAGATGTGACCCAAAGGTCGGGTCGGAAAGTGGGGGTTGAAAAGCCAGCGCCCGAGAGGTGAGCACTCTGACCATTAAAAATTGCCTGGGCAGCCCAGTCGGCATTCCCCGGTAGGGGCGCCTCAAGCAGTAAGCAATTAACTTACTCCTCCCCAAAGAGGGGAGGCAAAGCCTAGTAGGGCGGACCTCCTAGAACTGCACAGGACAATCCCATAGACCGGCGTAAATCAAGCCCCGAAGGACAAGACAATACAAGTCTATGGGGTGCCTAGCAAGGTGGGTGTATCTGTTTGTACCTCTATGTCTCAGAGGATTTCGTGACTTTCGTTTCCATGTACTCTCTCTGGTTCGTGTCTCTTCCATTTGTCTGCATCTTTAAAATTCAGTCGTTTGTATAGTTCTGAGAGAACTATCTTCCCCACTCACTTCTTTTTCATTCTTACTAATTGCCTATGGAGCTGTTACTCTTCCCACTTTTCTGTTCTCGCCTTTTCGTTTCTTGGCCCGTCGCTCTCGTTATTGTTCATGTAGACCAGGGGCGGGCAACCTCCGGCTCACGGGCCACATCCAGCCCGCGAATGCTTAGCGTCCGGCCCACCAACTTGCTAGGCTGTATTATTGCAATCCGGCCCGCGGACCTCCCAGTAAAACTCATATCATTTTGTGACATAGGCGTAAAAGTAGGTTTCAATTAAGATTTACAGTGGGATAAAAATGTATAAATATCAGCGAGCGATGATGCATGTATATTTCATTTTTCTTTAACTATTCATTTCAAATCCTTGGCCTGAGATAAAAATAGAAAAAGAGAAAGAGAGAGACAAAGAGGAAACGAGAGACAAGGAAAGGGCATGAAACATAGAACTTATGTTAGATGTGTCAAAACGAATGCTGGATCAACTTGCTACTTCCCCCGTCATTATTTTTTATGATTCCAAAATGGCTCTTCGTCGGCGCCTTTTATAACATCACATACAGAAGTCTCTTGAAAAAAAAATATCAGATTTGTAGAGTGTTCAATGTAATTCTTGTACAATTTATTCATGGAAACAAAATATAGTAATTGCAAGATTTTGTTTTTCACTCCGGCCCGCGATCTCCTTCCTAAAGTCTCATCTGGCTTTCACTCTGAAAAGGTTGCCCGACCCTGATGTAGACGGTCATGGGATTGTCAGTCTTTCTGTACTCTGGTTTATGTATTTTTCTAATTCTTTTTTTTGTCACCCACATAGTTTTCAATAATTAACAGTCTTCTTCTTATTTTCTGTAGAATCGTTCCGGGTGTAGAGGATTTGAATAGTTAGAGTTTCATAGTCTTGCGATTAAGATATCAAAGTTCTTCTCTCGTCAAATAATTAATAATTCTCTTCTTCCATTCTGTTCGGTTGAATGTCGAATTTTTCCAGGTATAGAGCATCATAGTTTCTTAGTCTTCCGGTTATGATATCAACGTCCTTCTTTTGTTCGACTTATGAATAGACAAAAATTATAAGTTTTACTAAATAGGAGTTCTCACACAAGTCATCGTCAGTGATCACTCACCGACAACAACCGGTGGTGTTCCCTGGAGTCTGAGTGACCACATGCCTGCCCAGATTTCCAGTACTCTCCAACTCTTTTTGATTACCACCGCAAATTATCTTGTGGTATCGCAACAGATGCTTACAATTGATCACTCGCTGGCAACGACTAGTGTTCTCCTCTAGGATTTGGGTAGCAAACCTTCTTCCGCAATCTTCCAGTGGAGGTCTTGTTAGTGCTCTCCCAACTCGATCTTCCCGTCTTTTTTTTTACTCTTCATCACATTTTGTGTGGTATCTGCCAAAGCCGGTTCTATCTCTTTGGCTCCTGGCGAAACAAAGAAACCCCGGTTACCCGCCTGACTAACGGGATACTTATTACTATAATAATAATATAATTATAATTATCATTATTAATATTAATATTTTTATTTTTTTATTTTTCTTATAATAGTTCACCCCAAACAAGGCAATCCGCCACTGTAGACGTAAGGGACTACTGAAAAAAAAGGGTGAAAGTTATTTTTTGGGGGTCAACCTAAGTTGAGGGCTGTGCCACTAGATATCTGTTTACATTACTCGTAAATTTCTGCATGTCAGTACCGTCAGGTAAACAGGGAGTAGCGAAGGAGTTCCAGAGTCCAGCAACACGAGGAAATAAGCTGTTGGAGTAGAAAGCCCTTCGACCTCGGGAGATCTCCGCAATAAATGGATGGAATTTAGCAGACTGTCGGGTTGGTCTATTGAATTTGCGTCGTGGGGCACCAGAGCACCTACTTCATCAGACCACAATCAATTAAAGTACTTGTAAAACACGCACAAGTAAGCAACATTGCGGCGATGGGACAAGGACTGGAGCTTGGAGGATAGTGAGGGACCTTTTAAGTTGGTGACTCTTTTTTGGACCTTGTCCAAGAGGGAAAGACAAGTGAATGATGCCCCAGCCAAGATGTGGCAACAATACTCCATGCATGAGCAGATGATGGCTTTGTAGAGATATAGGATAATGTCTGGTTTGAGAAGTTTACTAGCACGGTAGAGGGAGCCCACCTTCTTTGCAGCAGCCCTGGCAATGTTGTCAATGTATTTATTCCAATTCCTGTTATCTGTGAAAGTTAGGCCGACGAGGAGTTTGAATAATGACAACTCAGATAGGGTGTTATTTGCCATGACAATCAGTGGTTGAAGAGGTTTCTTGTAGTTATTGAAGGAAAGTAGTTTTTCTTTGCAACATTAAAAGTTTCCATTCATTGTTGTCCACAAGCCACTACAGACTGGAGGTCATTTTCTAAAGATTCAGCCATTGCCTCAGATGTGTGCACGTCGGTGTTGCCCACATGACGAGTGTAGAGTGTTGTGTCGTCAGCAAATATTCATATCGCAGTCTCAATGATATCAGAGATGGCATTTATGACAATCAGGAACAGTAGAGGTCCAATAATGGATCCCTGGGGTACACCAGAATTTATGTCATGTTGCTTAGATGAACGACCATCGAGGACAACCTGGATCTCTTTTTTTGTTAGGAAGGATTAAATTATATTAAATATTTGTCCAGTAATACTATATAAGTGCAGTTTTCGGAGAAGCCCTCCATGTCAGACCTTGTCAAAGGCCTTGTATAAATTAAGCGCTACCGCCCTAGCTTCACCTGCATTGTCCAGTGTAAGATATATGCGTTCAGAGATGATGCTTATGATATCTGCAGTAGATCGTTATTGTTGAAATCCGTATTGATGATCAGAAAGAAGTTTAGCATTAACTAGGAGGTTGTTTGCTGACTCCAAAGTTGAGTTTAAGGCGAAACGCTGGGGAAGTAGTTCAGCCTTATCAGTTGCCGTGCAAACAACATTGTTCTAATTTGACAGCGGAAGAATTATCGATTGCCCATTGTTCACCACACTATTATCATTATTATTGGTCCTCCGATTTATAAAATCGGGGGACCTATGTTTTGAGGCATTTCCGTCCGTCCGCCGTCCGTCCAGATTTTTCTCCGCAACCAATCATTGGAATTCTCTGAAATTTTGCATGAAGTTGTAACTTTTGTCAGGTTAGAAAGTGACATTCTCCGATTTTTGAAAAAAATCTGGTTAGCCCCCCAGGCGGTCAAAAGGCCCAAAAATGGCAAAAAATAACATTTTTTGCCCCATAACTTTTCATCCATCAATTCAATTTCTCTGAAACCTGGCCAAAATATGGAGGCAATTGTTCCCAATAGAATATAAGTATCGCTCACCTTGGAAAAAATCTGGTTAGTGCCCCCAGGGGGTTCAACCCCCGAAAATGGCAAAAAATAACCTTTTCTCCCATAACGTTTGATCCATTCCTTCAATTTTTCTGAAACCTGGCCAAAATGTAGAGGCAATTGTTCTGGATATAAAATGAGCATCCTTGACCTCAGAAAAATTCTCGTTCGCGCCCCCAGGGGGTCAAATGGGGGTCAAAAATGCCCCAAATTGCCCAAATGTATTGCATTTTACACTCGCCACATCGAGTCACATACGGAGGTGGACCACGCATGCGCGGCTTGTTATTATTATTATTATTATTATTATTATTATTATTATTATTATTATTATTATTATTATTATCAGGAGTTTTGACATAGGTCATCATAAACGATTGCTCACTGATAATTACTGGTGATGTTCCCTGGAGTCTGAGTGACAACAAATCTCACAAGATTTCTAGTACTCTCCACCTCTTTCTAAAACCCTGGCAAATTAATTAGATTTATCGCAAAAGCCGCTTACAATTGATTTCTCGCTGGCAGCGACCATTGGTTGTCTCTGCGATTTGAGTCGCAATAAATGGTGCCAGTAATCTCATCACTTTCCAATAGAGGTCTGAGTAGTGCTCTCCCTTCTCGGACTTTCCATTTTCCTAGACCCTTCACGAAGAGTTTTGGTGAAATCAGCCGAGGCTACTGGCTTTTGGGGGAAGGGCAGTTTATAAGATTTTTTGCAGATTCATTATTATTATTTACTCACTAGGAGTTATCACACTGGTCATCGTCAGTGATCGCCCACTGTCAACAACCTGTGGCATTCCCTGGAGGTTGAGTGACAACAAGTCTCCTCAGACTTCCAGTATGATCCACCTCTTTTCGTTCATCATCGCTGATTACCTTGCGGTATCGCAACAGCCACCTACCACCGATTTCCCGCTGATAAGGACCATTGGTCCCCTCTGGGGCTCGAGTGGCAACAAGCCTCTCCAAGGTCCCAGAGCTGTCCGCGCTCTTCCCGTGGAGGTCTGGTTTGCGCTTTCCCTCCTCGACCCTCTGTCCATTATTATTATTATTATTATTATTATTATTATTATTATTATTATTATTATTATTATTATTATTATTATCATTATTATTATTGTTATTATTATTATCATTATCATTATTATTATCATTATTATTATTTTTATTATTAGTTTGATTATTATTATTATTATTATTATTATTATTATCATCATCATCATCATCGTTATCGTTGTCGTTGTCGTTGTCGTTGTCGTCGTCGTCATCGTCATCATCATCATTTATTTATTTATTATTTATCATCATCATCATCATCATCATCATCATCATCATCATCATCATCATCATCATCATCACAGAACTAATAGTTGTACGATAGTAGTCTTTTTAAATGTTATCCTATATGAGACATATTCTCAACGGCGTTGAGTTTACTTAACATCACTAAATGTTGATCCTATAAATGTGTGTTATTATTCTTATTCACGAGGTATTACTATTGACCTTGCAGTAGAAAAATACCTGATTTCTCTTGAATCTGTGGGGCAATTCTTCTGGTATACAGAAAATACTTTGGAAATAAATCAGGAATAAGTATAGCGCCGTAGAACGTAAATAAATTGTGCAATTGTTTTAGCAAAATAAGGGGTCAATTATGTTAACACAAACAGTTATTGGCGGAATGAAAGATGGCTCAAGTTACAACACAATTCGAAGCATTGTTCGTCGTTTTGAACAGGAAAGAGCAGTAAGCGATCTTCCGCAAGGTGCGAGACCTCACAATGTCAAAATATATGAAACAAAGGAAAAGATGAGGAATAGTGTTCAGCAGAGTTCTGAAACATCGACACGACAACATTCCACAAAACTAAGGATATTCCGAAGTTCTTCTGAAAATATTCTGCAGAGATTACATTTTTTTCTTTAAAAGATCCAGCTGGTAAAACACTTGAACCCGAAGATTATCAACCTAGGCTACTATACCTAGATTATCAACCTAAGTTACTATGCCTAGATTATCAATATAGGCTACTATGTCTAGATTATAAAGCTAGACTACTATGCCTAGGTTATAACCAAGGCTACTATGCCTAGATCATCAACCTAGACTACTATGCCTAGATTATCAACCTTGACTACTATGCTTAGATTATCAACCTTGCCTATTATGCCTAGATTATCAACCTAGGCTACTATGCTTAGATTAGCAACCTTGGCTACTATGCCTAGATCATCAACCTAGACTACTATGCCTAAATCATCAACCTAGACTACTATGCCTAAATCATCAACCTTGACTACTGTCTAGATTATCAACCTTGTATATAATGCCTAGATTATTAATCTAAGCAACTATGCATAGATCATCAATCTTGACTACTATTTCTACATCATCAACCTAGACTACTATGCCTAAATCATCAACCTAGACTACTATGACTAGATTATCAACGTTGGCTACTATGCCTAGATAATCAACCTAGGCTACTATGACTAGAGTATCAACGTTAGCTACTATGCCTAGATCATCAACCTTGGCTACAATGCCTAATTTATTAACCTAGGCTACTATGCCTAGATTATTAACCTAGACTACTATGCCTAAAGGTAAACATAGGCTACTATGTCTAGATCATCCTTCTACCCTACTATGCCTAGATAATCAAGCTTGGCTAATATGCCTAGATTACACTGGACAACAACATGTTTGCTACTGGAGATGTGTAAATTGATTTAGACTAATTTGGGTACGCTGATTTAAAAAATTATAACCGTTTTACTGTATCACGTCAGGATTTTGAGTTTCAGAAATACTCTCATTGCCTAGAAGTAGCCTACCACCTCTTACGTAACTACGATATAACGTACTTATATAACTACTAATTTTTTTTTCTTTCTTTCAGTTAAACATGAGTAGACGTTCCTGTACGAATCATCCAGACAACTTCTGTTATGTCTGTGGTCGGTTTACCCAAAAAGATCAACAGCGAAGTGTTTCTAGAGCAGTGAAAATGAAGGCCGCCTACTTTCACTAATTCGGCTGTAAGGTCGGGGACCAAGAAAAGAGCTGGGCACCACATATCTGCTGCACAAGCTGCCACTCAGCATTGACCCAGTGGTTGGTAGGCAAGCGCGCGAGCATTCCATTTGCAGTGCCCATGATATGGCGTGAGCCGCAGAATCATCATGATGATTGTTATTTCTGCTGCACAAGCATCGCCGGCTTCAACAGGAAGAATAAAGGCCACATCAAGTACGCTGACTGCGTCTCTGCTCGTAAACCTGTGCCTCATGATGACGAGAACCCAGTTCCAACATGTCCATCTGATCCGAACATAACTGTAAGCAGTGGCGAAGAAGATGGTGATGAACCTTTTGAACCCGACACTCAAGAACAAGATCTACACCTTCTGAACGAGGGAGAGTTAAATGATCTTGTAAGAGATCTATCGCTGCCAAAGGCGAAGGCAGAGCTGCTTGGATCAATGCTGCAGCAGTGGAATCTACTTGAACCTAACACCAAGATATCCTTGTTCAGAGCACGTCACAACGACATGGCTCAGTTCTTTGAGATGGAAGACACGATGACATTCTGCAGTGACATCAACGGTCTGTTGAAATAACTTGGGTGTGATCACGATCCTGCAGTCTGGCGCCTCTTCATCGACTCGGGGAAGAACAGCTTGAAGGCTGTTCTGCTCCACAATGGCAACAAGAAACCATCAGTCCCACTGGCTCACACGTTCGGCATGAAAGAGACCTATGAGACTATGCGGCAGCTGCTTGATTCCATCAAGTACAATGACTTCAACTGGCACATCTGCGGAGACTTGAATGTGGTGGCGCTGTTGTTAGGGCTGCAGTCAGGCTACACGAAATACATGTGCTTCCTTTGTCTCTGGGATAGCAGAGACGACAAGAATCACTGGACGTAGATTGATTGGAAAGAGCGGACGGAGCACGTACCTGGTCGATACAACGTGAAGCATGTCGCCCTTGTCGACCCAGCAAAGATTTTCCTTCCACCACTGCACATAAAGCTCGGCTTGATGAAGAATTTTGTACGGGCAATGGATCTGAATGGGCGTGAGTTTTTATACCTGAAGGAGAAGTTTGGCAACACCTTGTCGGAGGCTAAGATCATGGTTGGTGTCTTTGTTGGACCGCAAATCCGAGAGGTAATGAAGGACGAAACTTTTCCGACAACTCTAAACCCCAAAGAGCTGGCAGCGTGGAGGAGCTTCAAAGCTGTGACGGACAACTTCTTGGGGAACGAGCGTGCGGACAACTATGAAGAAATAGTGCAGCAGCTGCTGGAGTCCTTCAGGAAACTTGGCTCCAGGATGTCCCCGAAGATCCATTTCCTACACCAGCACCTGAACTTCTTCCCTGACAACTTGGGAGCTGTCTCAGACGAGCACGGCGAGCGATTCCACCAAGAGATGTCACTCATGGAGACGCGTTACCAAGGGCGGCACAACCCGAGCATGATGGGCGAGTTCTGCTGGTTCCTGCATCATGAAACTGACACAGAACAGCACAAACGCAAAGCCAAATGTTTAAAGCATTTTTAATTACATTCTAGTAGAGTTTTTTCTGTAATTTCTATAATTTTGAAGCATTTATGATGAAATAAATGAATAAATGATTTTTTGTAAATTTCATTGAAACCCTGACTTCTAGGCAATGGGAGTATTTCTGAAACTCAAAATCCTGACGTGATACATCAAAACGGTTATGATTTTTGAAATCAGTGAACCCAAATTTGTCTAAATCACTTTACACATCTCCAGTAATAATTATTTTCTGAAATGTGTTGTCCAGTGTTATCAACCTTGGCTATTATGCGGTCTCAATAAAAAATTTGATTCGGGATGACTCACATACGGTTTTTGGGTCTGAATATTCGAAGGCAATTCACCAAAGGCAGTTACATCCAACAAAGTGCACAGTTTGTTGCGCACTGACGGCGGAGGAGATTATTGTCATAGCGACTCGGGTATGCTACGGAATATTATTGAATACTTCCTGTGCCCAAGTATTCAAAATATGTCTTAATTATAGTTTCAACAAGATTGGACCACAACGGCTAGATAGACTATGCAATTGTTTAGGTAATGCTTTGGAAACAGAATTATCTCTCGCTATGACAATGCCAACTGGCCATTTACGTTCCCTTGACTTGATTATCCATGTTTTTTATTCTTGTAGAAATATCTCAAATGAAAATGTTTTCGTAAACAAACCTGAAACTCTACAGAGGGGCATCAGGAATGAAATCAGGGAATTAAAATGTAATCGAGTTATTATGCAATCCACAATGGAGAATGTTTGGGAAAGGGCACTGGTTTGTGAAGCTGAAAATGGAGACCATTTAAAGGGTGTTATTTTTCATGAATAATTTTTTTAGCATTTCTGTTGTTTTCTTGGCAAGCAAATCTCCATTGTATTCGTCATATTATATTAAAATTCTATTAAGGTATTATAAAAAAAAACAGAGAATTAATTCAAATTAGAAAGAAATATCTCAGTGACGTCTTGGTGACCCTGTAGATGTGTGTGTATGTGTAAGTGTTTATGTAATCTTATATGTGTATGTAAATGTAGATGAGACGTGACTCAGTGTGTGTTTATTTCTTATATGTGTGTGATTATATATCTATATTTTATATGGGTCATGCCTTTGTGTATGTATATACTATCGCGAAAGATAATTTCCATGTACGTGTGTGTGTATTTGCATATGTGGATATATATGTACAAAATATGGTTTTTGATGTTTATATGCGTAGGTGATTTTCAATGTATATATGTGTATATATATGCCAACCTCTACTTGTATATGTGTTTCTGTAGATGTTTATATACACACTAGACATAATATGTGCGCATCCTTTTATATTTTTATATATGTATGCGTGGTAGACAGACGGAAACTGTTTATATCTTGATGTGACTATATGCCTATGAGATATATCTGTGTATCTCTATCCGTGTATCTTCGTGTAAATGAGAGAGACACACACATGTTTAAGTATGCCTGTGCTCATACGTATGGATACATGTCTTTTCATCTGAAAGGGTTTACGTGTGTAAACTAATTTTACACGTGTCCTCGTCTCTGTTTACCCGTAAGTAATTTGTCATGGTCCGATAATCGTTTAGGAAAGTGTTGCTAAACACCATTATTTAAAAAAAATGTATTTATTCCTCTCGGCTAGACAGCGTTGTCATGTTATTGCCGCCTCAACGAATATTCTTTTTCAATTTCTGGCCCGAAGAACAATCCATCATTGATATATGGCGAAACAAAGCAAAAATAAATTCACACACACATATATATATATATATATATATATATATATATATATATATATATATATATATTAGCAATATTTAGAATTATTAAAGTGTCTTATACCTACAGACGACGCCGTCTCAGTTTGTGTACCCTCATCAATGCAGGAGTTGCGAATGCAGAAGTGGCGATTGCAGAAGTGGTGGTTGCAGCCTAGAATCACATGCCTAAGGATAATACATGTATATATATAAACTTATATATATATATATATATATATATATATATATATATTTTTGTGTAATAATGGAATAATTCGAGGAAGAAATCACCCTCGACAATTCAAATACAACCAGAGAGAGTGGTGGTCGCAACCAATCCGAATTTAATTAATACTTAAAGACGAAACACATTTATCCTCGATGTCTTAAATTCAAGGTAGTAGGTATAGGTGTGCATGCATATGTATATATATATATATATATATATATATGTGTATGTGTATGTATGCTTATGCATATACATATTTTGGGATGTATGCATATATAATTGTACTTTGAGATATTCGTTTATTCTGATTATTTATTTAAAATAGGATAGCTTTAGTAATTTTTTCGACTGATAATACACTAATCATTGAATTAAATTAAATTAAGTATAGTGTCTAATATTATCACTAGACATTATTAGATTGGAATTAGGCTATACTTATAGGCTTCCATAGATTATAAAATTAATGTAAGATGAATTTTTGTAAAACCCAGAGTATTAAAATATTATATTTAAAATATAATCTTAAATAATTTTTAGTTTTCAAATAGATCTTATCACTCGGATCTAGACAGAATGAAAGCATGCCAAGTGTCAATCGGTCGATGACACGCTAATGTATGCTTGTGATAGTTTCTTCTCTCTCTTCATCCTATCGGGCCGAAAACATAAGCTCGACCGATTTTAGCTAGCCAAAAATTGTGTGGCGTGTGTGTGTGATGTTAAGAATAAGTATATGTGTGCGTGTGTATGGAGGCGTATGAACGTTCAATGTCACCAAGTCGTAAATGTAGAAAGATTATGTGCGTTTAACACAGACGGTATTATTTTAATAAAAACAAACCAAAAAACAATAAGCTCCCTTTCGATTGCCTTAGTTAAATATAAGATGTTAATTCCTATTCGCTCTGTAATAGGTGTTCGGATTGGTTGCGACCACCACTCTCTCTGGTTGTATTTGAATTGTCGAGGGTGAATTCAGTTTTCTGTCAGTCTCAAAAATGTAATTGTCTAATTTGATGCTTGAATAAAACCGCAAGGTTGAAATAAATTATTGCATCGAAAATCATGTAATTTCGTGTCATTATATTTTACGTTATATATATATATATATATATATATATATATATATATATATATATATATATATATATATATATTCGATGCATGATTAATTTCAAAATGTTATTCTCGAACAGGCAGATGGATTTGACAAACCTGTAGTGTAGCTAAGTAATTTCGGTTTTTACCGAAGCTGTCTCCACGTGGTTAGTATCCAGTAAAAATATGTATTTTTAGATGTTTAGGGATTGTTTTGGAGGGAACTCATTAAGCGTGTGTAGAAATAAAAGCAGTTTAGAATGTGTTAGTGTAACGAAAATTAAGTGTATTAATTTCTGACTTTTTAGTTTAATGTGTACGCCTTCTTATATGTGTAATATTATGCACATATATACACTATATTTTCTCTCCATTCACCCCTTTATTTGTTTCATTTTTTTCTTATGTCTTTATTTTATCTCTTAAGGTGTATTACTGTCCACACACAGTCTTGCTGAAGTAGATCACACTTTTTATATATTCTAAGTAAACTTCGTAACATGTAAACCTGCCGGGATGTACTACACGGTACTAAACCTGCGTAAGGCTCTGAAAAAAAACCCTAAATGATTGATTTTCAAATCCGACAATATAATTTTTTAATTACACGTTGCTTTGTAAAGGATACCCTTTGTTTGCGTATACTTATTCCGGATTGTATAGGCATATAATCCGTATTTGCCTTGGCTAAGATTAATATTATTAGTATGTAAGTGGTAAGTTTGTGTCTTAATGCTGCCGTGTCTCACTCTTATTTTTATTCTAAAGAATTTTACTATTCTACTCCCGTAGAGAATAAGTAACCATTTAGATGGTACTGAATTTTGCACAAAATATTGGGATTCTTTAAAAACGCGACGTTTAAACTCAATACTCGATGCACCAAAGTACGAATCAAACACAAAACCAGAGACTTCAAAAAGAACAGCTCCGAGTTTAAATAACTTCTTTGAAAGGTGGGTTTACTATAATTAATAATAAACAAAACACTTCTTGACTTTTTCTATGAACGTATTATAAATTGAGCGACTCATTACATTGTTAACTACATTTTAACAGCGAGGCGGACTAGATTAATATAATTCTTCGATTCTAGTATTAAAGTGTGGTATGAACATTATTAGCGGTATAAATAAGGCGTACTCTCAAACATTTTTCAATACGCAGAAATGATTTAGAACGATAGGTTTAACTTAGAGTGTTCCTTCTCCAAGACTCGTTGCTCTACTAAACGAACCTTTTTAACAACTGATTATCATCGATAATAACCCCTAACCGAAGGTCCAACGTTAAAAACCCTCGGCCCTACATGCACAAATAACATGCGTTTGAACAAATACATAGGAGACATTGCCAAAGCTGCTGCAAAGAAAGCGGCTCCCTTAACCATGTTAGACAAATTCTCACACCAAACAGTATCCTATATCTCTACAAGGCCCCTACCCGCCCGTACATGGAGTGTAGTTTTCACGCCTGGGCTGGTGCACCAACCACTAGTCTTTCCCTCTTAGACAGTGTCTAACAAAGAACGATTAATTTAATAGGCCCCTCACTATACACCAAGCTTAAGACCCTGTCTAATCGCTGCAATGTTGCATCCATGTGCTTATTTTACTAGTACTTCAATGGAATGTGCTCCGATGAATTTTCTCGATGTAGAAACACTCAACCAACCGTACAATCAGTTAAACTTTATTCAGTGACTGTGGCGATCTTTAGATGTGAGTGAGCTTTCTACTCCAACAGCTTCTTTATACGAGCTGCCAGCCTTTGAAACTCTCTCCTTGCTCCTTTTCCCCCCGACTGTACCGACATGCAGAAATGTAAAACTAATTCAAACAAGCATCTCGCCGCACACCTCTCCTTTTAGGATGCCCCCTTTAATTCCTAACACGTAATCCACAGTAAGTAAGTTTTAACTGTTCGACCCAGCGTACAAATATGGTATAACTCTAATTAGAACACTTTTCGTAGTACACCGTGCGTAAATTAACTTCGTATGAATAACACGGCGACTAGCGGTTAAGCAGATTATCAAATCAGTAAGCAACATTTCGTCTTCATGACACGAAAATACGATATACGGTCAATATATGTAGTAATGAATGCTGAAAAAAAACGCACACACACAACAAAATCAAAAGTTCGACTCCCGAATTGTATTAACAATTCTTCAAAACACGACATCGCCAAATCTCAAAGACAGACTCTAGAATTGTATTTAACAATTCTCCAAAACACGACGATCGGCAATGGAATAACCTGACACAAAACTCAAACTCAATTTTCCACCCTTTTTCTTTCGTTGAACATGTACGTGGTCACACATCGTCACGTTAATTTCATCGTTACACTGGAAAGCAAGTTTGTACTCTTTTTTTATTTCACCGAGAATTAGCATTTGCAAAACAATGCTCTTTTTCATTAGTGAACTCTTGTCCTCGCCCAGAAATAAGAAGATATTATCTTGTAATCGAACACTTTCGGTTTAATCGTTGATTAACGACATACGGTGCGACTCTCACTCGTTGACCTCGTGGGCCCGCTTGATAGCTGCTATGATATACTTAGTAAAACGAAGCAAACGTATGTTTGTTTCAATAATTAACTTACTTAAGCAGATGCAGTACTTTTTAATTTTACTAGATCACAATTTCATGTTTTACATTACAGAAGAAGCGATACGAAATATGTAGAAGCAATGCGGAATATGTAGACGAAATGCGGAATATGTAGAAGCAATGCGGAATATGTAGAAGCATTGCGGAATATGTAGAAGCAATGGGGAATATGTAGAAGCAATGCGGAATATGTAGAAGCATTGCGGCATATGTAGAAGCAATGCGGAATATGTGGAAGCATTGCGGAATATGTAGAAGAAATACGGAATATGTAGAAGAAATACGGAATATGTAGAAGCAATGCGGAATATGTTGAAGTAATGCGGAATATGTAGAAGCATTGCGAAATATGTAGAAGCAATGCGGAATATGTAGAAGCAATGCGGAATATGTAGAAGCAATGCGGAATATGTAGAAGCAATGCGGAATATGTAGAAGTAATGCGAAATATGTAGAAGCAATGCGGAATATGTAGAAGCAATGCGGAATATTGAGAAGCAATGCGGAATATGAAGAAGCAATGCGGAATATTGAGAAGCTATGCGGAATATGAAGAAGCAATGCGGAATATGAAGAAGCAATGCGGGATATGAAGAAGCAATGCGGAATATGAAGAAGCAATGCGGAATATGAAGAAGCAATGCGGAATATGGATAAGCAATACGGGATATGAAGAAACAATGCGGAATATGTAGAAGAAATACGGAATATGTAGAAGCAATGCGGAATATGTAGACGAAATGCGGAATATGTAGAAGCAATGCGGAATATGTAGAAGCATTGCGGAATATGTAGAAGCAATGCGGAATATGTAGAAGCAATGCGGAATATGTAGAAGCATTGCGGCATATGTAGAAGCAATGCGGAATATGTGGAAGCATTGCGGAATATGTAGAAGAAATACGGAATATGTAGAAGAAATACGGAATATGTAGAAGCAATGCGGAATATGTAGAAGTAATGCGGAATATGTAGAAGCATTGCGGAATATGTAGAAGCAATGCGGAATATGTAGAAGCAATGCGGAATATGTAGAAGCAATGCGGAATATGTAGAAGAAATACGTAATATGTAGAAGAAATACGGAATATGTAGAAGCATTGCGGAATATGTAGCAGCATTGCGGAATATGTAGAAGCAATACGGAATATGTAGAAGCAATTCAGAATATGTAGAAGAAATACGGAATATGTAGAAGAAATGCGGAATATGTAGAAGCAATGCAAAATATGTAGAAGAAATACGGAATATATAGAAGCAATGAAGAATATGTAGAAGCAATGCGAAATATGTAGAAGCAGTGCGGAATATGTAGAAGCAATGCGGAATATGTAGAAGCAATGCGGAATATTGAGAAGCAATGCGGAATATGAAGAAGCAATGCGGAATATTGAGAAGCAATTCGGAATATGAAGAAGCAATGCGGAATATGAAGAAGCAATGCGGGATATGAAGAAGCAATGCGGAATATGAAGAAGCAATGCGGAATATGGATAAGCAATGCGGGACATGAAGAAACAATGCGGAATATGAAGAAGCAATGCGGAATATGGAGAAGCTATGCGGAATATGGATAAGCAATGCGGAATATGTAGAAGCAATGCGAAATATGGATAAGCAATGCGGAATATGTAGAAGCAATGAGGAATATGGAGAAACTTGCTTGTAAGGTGATGAACTGTAATTAATGAAAAAAGATCAATACAAATCATTCATACACAATTTATATTTACACCAATTTTGCAATAATAATATAATCTCAATCACAGTTAAATGCTTGAAAAAAAAACAACGTTTCAACATGATCTCTTACCAAGAAACTATAAGAAGTGAAGTCACACCGAGAAAGTTGTGTTCGTAGCATTTTAGATCATCTCCCATACGTAGGAACTCTTGATTATTCTTTGATGAGTAATCACACAAATTAATAATTTTAAAAAGTTTAGATATTTTTAAAAATTTTAATATAGTCTTACTTCAAATCAAATTTTACACAACAAAAACACTAAAATTATAATAGCACATATTCGTGCCGAGCGTTGCGGCTTCTTTTTATCGACTTTTGAGGCGGCTTTACATAAATTTTGTTGCAGACGACTTTTCTCGCACAAAGATTTTTCTTTCACTTGACGTTGTTTTCAATACCTTCGATGCAACTGAAAAACGACGAACGACAACTGAGTATTGATTTACTCCTCTCAAGGAGTTAGGCACAAGGCCAGTTTTTATCTTACTCCCACAAGTAAGATGTGACCCAAGGTCGGGTCGGGAAAGTGGGGTTTAAAAATGTCCTGGGCAGCCCCGTCGGCATTCCCCGGTAGGGGTGCCTCAGGCTGTAAGCAATGAACCTACTCCTCCCCAAAGAGGGGAGGCTAAGCCTGGGAGGGTGGACCTCCTAGAATTGCACAGGACAGACCCATAGACCGGCGTAAATCAAGCCCCGAAGGCCAACACAATACCAGTCTATGGGGTGCAGTACCCATCGGAACAGATACTACACTTTGATCTTAGCCAAAAGGCCAAGAAGTGGTGAGTAGGATAGCGAACAGTTAGTTTCGTTACGGACGCTATTGATTCGCAAAAATGCTATCGCTGGGAACAGATGATATCGACAATATCAATGGAGTAAGTTAGAAATCAGCTGTGCCATATGTTTTCTGTTCGTCCGACACCATTAGCTATTACCGTTACTCGACTTATGTCTGCAGTGTATTAATATAACAGTATTTTCTGAATTTCTTGTTTTATTCAAATTCAACCGACATACCAGTCACCCTTTTCTTAACATTGACAATGTAACGTTTTGTATACTTATTGTAACAAACATATCAATCTATTTATCTATGTAATTATAGTCATCTGTTTGTTTTAATATATATATATATATATATATATATATATATATATGTAAATATTTATTATTTCTAATAATATTATTACATATGTGATTATGTCATACCGAATGTGTCGTGCCGATAAAAGGCAATTATTAAAGGGCATACTAAATCCGTCTTCGATCCACATTCGAAACATTCTTTTGCCACCGTATAAAAGATCGCGATATAGCTGTAAATAAGATTGGGGTTTATTTTCATCGGGTTAGGCTTGTGGACGATATCTCTATCTAATTTACAGGTATATATAGATTTTTTAAATTCACAACCCAGATCTTTTCCAGTCAAGGCGATAGCCTGGCAACACATCGTTTCGTGAACAAAAGACGATGAAAAAGCAATATTTCTAAGGCAGATTTTTCGTGTGATGTAAGCATCGTAAGTTCATTGCTGTGAAAACTTTGGTATGAGAATATTATTTATGTAAATTGATGAGACTGTTACTTCGGTTATTTTGAATCTAGTACATGTTTCTGCAAGAAATATTCCTTCCATATATATATATATATATATATATATATATGTGTGTGTGTGTGTGTGTGTGTGTGTGTGTATGTATTATTCACTATTTGATGTAAATACACACTAACTATTACATATTAATACAATATATTGTGTAAATATATGCTTTTTAGAATTTACTTCAACAGTGCAGACTACGTGAGTAGCTTAATTGCAATAAATATATTTTATACTATATATATATATATATATATATATATATATATATATATATATATATATATATATATCGTACATGTATTGTATTATTTTCTGTAAATGTAAATCCGTAGAAACTCAAGTATTTATAAAAAGTGCTCAATACCAAGTAGAGCTGTTTATAAGTATACATTTTTATTTATACAAACATTATTGGTTACCTATGTGCATACATGTTTCGGTTGCACTTTTCCAAGAAAGTCAACCTCATCAGACCAAGAATTTTCGAGAAACGGTTTCTCGAAAATTCTTGGTCTGATGAGGTTGACTTTCTTGGAAAAGTGCAACCGAAACATGTATGCACATAGGTAACCAATAATGTTTGTATAAATAAAAAATGTATACTTATATATATATATATATATATATATATATATATATATATAGAGAGAGAGAGAGAGAGAGAGATAGATAGATAGATAGATAGATAGATAGATAGATAGATAGATATATATAGATAGATATACATATATAATTATTTATGAATGCATTGTTTTCAAAATGGTCCATACACGCATGTGTTTCATGCCAAACATGAAACCACTGGTCTGGAAAGAGACGCTCTCTCTCGGTCGCACGATTAGAACCCCAATACGACTGTCATTCTTGACAGTAGTCGGAGCGCAAGTTTTGAAATCATAATTGAATTAAAATATTGTCGAATTAGTTTTTCTTAGACAAAATATGTCTTTTAGTTCAGAAATGTAAATTCCAATGATTGTTGATATATTAATTTATCAATTCTTGCATGGAGCAAATAACGTTGCAATTGCTCATTCGAATAACGCGGAGAATTCAAATGCGTCAAAAAATGACATAAACAAAAACACCCAGCGCACTAACCGTAACCCTAACTGTAACCCTAACCCTAACCCTAACCCTAACCCTAACCGAAACTAGTTAGAATAGAGATCATGAAGACAAACGATTTTCTTTCCAAAAGCGAACAGTTTCTACAATACGATCGTCTTTCATTGATATTGTCAAGTTATCACTATGCTACTACACCAATCTTTTATAGTACTTCTAATTAAAAAGTGTTCAAAAATACAAGTAATTATTAAAACTTCTAAACTGTTAATTATTATTATCAAATTATATTATATTCAACACATGAAATGTAGAGAGCCACGCCGTTTCCTCGGCAATAGCCGAGCCCAACGTTTTTGTGTCCTGGTTTTAGTCTCCTTAACTTACTGTTCTGGCTGTGTCGTCGTCTTTCGTATTGTCGATCGCCGAGGATGCCATCACTAGTTTACAACTATAGAAAAACGAAACAACGCCGACTCACAAAATTCACATCGACAATCATCGACCTCCACAGCAAGTTCCAGTGTATCAGCTAAGACACCACTGAGATAATTTGTCTGTCGAGGTCACCATTGTCGTTCGGTTGATCATATCATCTCATCGTTTGCTAAACCCCTGCCGGGCGTTGCCTGCCTCTTCGTGTCTACTCAGATCTGCTCCAATATCGGCTTAACCATGACTCCTATAAATATTAACATATAACAGGAAATCTTTTGCCCGGTATTTTTTTCTAGACACCGCTCTACTTATCAATAGAAATTGTACTATTTCTGAGATGTCCCTCTCAGCAACTCCCAACTAACTGTTCGTCTTACAGACGATTGCATTTGTGCGCCTAGGTGAATCCTTTCCGTACATTGTCCGAGGTCTTGGATCGGTGAGGTACGTCCATAGTATCACACACCTCTAATACCCAACTTGTCATTTATTACAGCAATTACAAAACAAACATCATACAATCATATTAGATAAATTATACACAATTCATACATCCACATTGTATAAGTTATAAACAAATCATACATTCATATTACATAAGTTACTAAACTACAGAGACATTACAGTCAACAAAAATCAAGAAACAACAAAAAACGACTGGTTCCTCTCCGAACTGGAATTACAAAGATGCATTTTACTTTCTTGCTAGCGAAAGAGTATTTGAGTTCCCTTAAAAATACAAAAACGCAATTCCTTTTTGGACAGGATCCTGTCCACTGGTATATGTTTCGCATACTAGAGAGGCAATATCAACCTCGCCTTTCCATCGAGGTTAAAAAAACAACAACCGTAAGCGCTTTTCACTTAACTTACAAAGAATCCCTTCTACCAAGAGGGATTTCACATCATCTCTCATGCTACCAGACATTCCACTTCCCACCTCCACAAATCAGGAGGATTTTTTTCACTTCCTGCCAAGAGGTATTTAAAATCACCTCATCATATTAACAGGAATCACGCTATTTTCTTTTCCCTCCACGTTCACAAATTACTATTTCACCTTTTAGCAATAGGACTGTATCAACACCTCTTATATAATCAGGAATTTTGCAATTTTCTTATTTTCCCTCCCCCAAGAAAAATAAATCTGGAGGAATATTTCACCTCGTACCACGAGTATGTTATCTTCACTTCTAAACTTCCGCCAGTTTATTTAGACAAGCCATATAACAACGTCCTTATTATATATGTACACATCAAACATCAAACAATGACTCTTAATTACAACAAATAATGTTTGAAGTAAAAATACAATATCTATGTAGTTGCTATATTTTAACAACACCAAATTCTAGAGGAAGTGCGTCCGTAGAAACATCTTCACGCCATATAAACTGTTCTTCCCTACTAAGGCTAGGATAGGATGTATTTAAAACAAGTTCACAAGCATCTGTGATAAACTTAGCAAGGCGGCTGAGAAACCAGCACGAAGTAATGGATTCCAATCGGTACTGGAGGCGAATAGATACCCTACCCTAACATTAAACAAATCTGCAAAACCAGAATACGCTCTATTTCCTGAACTGCTTCCTGGCGACAGTAAAAACAATAACAAAATAAAAGAAACTATGATGCCTCATAGGCGATAAAAGTTCGTGCGTACAACGTGGCATGTTATTGTGGTTTCAGTGTAAAACGCTAGACTGCGAATATTTACATCGAGGGTTCTATCCCGGCCTGGGTAGTCATGGTGATTACGGCTCAGAAACACGTGCCCATCTCTTCTGTTAATGCAAATATTAATTTATAAATCAATGAATTAATATATATATATATATATATATATATATATATATATATATATATATATATATATATATATATATATATATATATGTGTGTGTGTGTGTGTGTGTGTGCGTGTGTGTGCGTGTGTGTATTTCTATATTGACCACATCATGTCTCTAAGTAAGCTTTCTAATTTCAATTGTAATTGTGATGTGAACATATACATCTTTAAGATCGTTGCGCATGTTAAGAGTGGCGGTTTAACTGACAAATTAAGCATTTTATGTAAATTGTTGGCATTCAAGAGGAATGTCTTGGAATTGTTTATGCACTTGACGTTTGCATATTTATTTTACTAGCAAATATAGTCTCCCTCCAGTCGCATAGTTTTACTAGGCTACCGCGTTGAAATGAACGCTCACCCGTAAACCGAGAGAGCCCCAGTCATATTTCTCGGTCGGTTAGACATTGATTTTCTTTGTTTCCCACCAATAATATTTATAGTTAAAAATAATTTTTTTTAAATTTCGACCCCACCCCAATTTTTTTTTACCCTCCACCATAAATAGAAATATTTTTATTTATAGAATAGACAAAAAATGTTTTCCACCCCCTCCAATTTTTTTTTACCTTCCCGCATACTTAGAAATAGTTTTAGTTAAGAAAAGAAGAACAGAAAAAAGATTGTGTTAATTTTTTTGTTGACAAAAAAGGGAAGAGAAGAAAATCACACCTTTTATTTTCATGAATTAAACATGGAATAATTAAAACAGTTTGTAAGTAAAAGCTTTACGGCGTAAAAGGTGAAGCCAAATCCTAAACACACTTAATGTCGTAAAAAAATTAAGATGTGTGTGTGTTTTCTTAAATAGTAATTTTTAAATCAATAATTATTTTAATTAAGATTAAGAAAATAAAAAAACTCAGAAGGTTTTAATAAAAAATATCAGAGTAACACTAACACGGTAAATGCTAGCGTTTTGTTTACATTTTAAATAACGCGCCCGTCTTTCGTCCATACTGATTAATCAGAGGGAGGTAACCATTTCAATGGATTAACGCTGGCTGTTTACTCAGTTAGCAATCGGTAGATTAACTACCCAACTCATTTTATATATATATATATATATATATATATATATATATATATATATATATATATATATATATAAATAAAAGAAATAATTATAATTTATAAGTAAGATTGTTAGCGAGCAGAATAGCGTCAATAAATGTGGAAATATAAAGAAAACAATCATGAGTGTATATTTGCGAATACTAATTTATTAGAAGTTTAAAAGCAATTTATTATGTAAATTGAGAAATGCGCATAGGTTTACGGCGCTTTTTGTAGTAGTATATAAAGAAGCTGACAGACTTAATAAATAGTAACATAACTCTGATGGAGTTTCGCCTTCAGACAGACAGACAGACATACATAATCTCCATTATTAATAGATACGAAACGTCAAATAGAATGAAAAAATCATTTTTCACATAAAATACAACATATATTGTATTCTATTAGCATAAACTACACGATATATAATAAAATAAAATGTTTTGGATACATGATGTATGAAACAATATAATGAAAAACAAATATACGTGGGTGAAATTACCAAAACAATAGATTTACCAATTTCGTGAAGATCAACGTTTCTCACAGGGATTTATTTTTGTCCGTTTGTTTTTTTCATACATTGTATAATCTCTCTCTTTCTCTCTCACTCCCTCCCTCTCTCTCTCTCTATATATATATATGTATATATATATCACTCTATCTCTCTTTTTTTCTCTCTCTCTATATCTATATATATTTATCTCTCACACTATCTCTCTTCCCCCCCTCTCTCTTTCTCTCCCTCTCTCTCTTTCTCTCTCTCTTTCTCTCTCTCTCTCTCTCTATATATATATATATATATATATATCACACACTATATCTCTTTCTCTCTGTCTCTGTTTCTCTGTCTCTGTCTCTGTCTCTGTCTCTGTCTCTGTCTCTGTCTCTGTCTCTGTCTCTGTCTCTGTCTCTGTCTCTCTCTCTCTCAATATATATATATATATATATAACGTAAAATATAATAACACGAAATTACATGATTGTCGATGCAATAATTTATTTCAACCTTGCGGTTTTATTCAAGCATCAAATTAGACAATTACATTTTTGAGACTGACAGAAAACTGAATTCACCCTCGACAATTCAAATACAACCAAAGAGAGTGGTGGTCGCAGCCAATCTGAACACCCATTACAGAGCGAGTAGGAATTAACATCTTATATTTAACCAAGGCAATCGAAATAGATCTTATTGTTTTTTTTGTTTGTTTTTATTAAAATAATATTTCTACATTTACGACTTGGTGACATTGAACGTTCATACGCCTCCATACACACGCACACATATACCTATTCTTAACATCACACACACACACGCCACCCAATTTTTGGCTAGCTAAAATTCTGTTTTCGGCCCGAAAAGAGGAAGAGGGAGAAGACACTAACACACGTTAGCGTGTCATCGGCCGATTGACACTTGTCGTGCTTTCATTCTGTCTAGATCCGAGTGATAGGATCTATTTGAAAACTAAAAATTATTCAAGATTATATTCTAAATGTAATATTTTAATACTCTGAGTTTCACAAAAAAATCATCTTACATTAGTTTTATAATCTATGGAAGCCTATAATTGTAGCCTAATTCCAATCTAATAATGTCTAGTGATAATATTAGACACTATACTTAATTTAATTTAATTCAATGATTAGTGTATTATCAGTTGAAAAATTTACTATCTTATTTTAAGTAAATAATCAGAATAAACGAATATCTTAAAGTACAATTATATATGTATACATCCCCATACATACACACACACATACATATACATACATATACATATACATATATATATACACATATATATACATATATATATATATATACACACATACATATACACATACATATACATATGCATGCACACCCATACCTACTACCTTGAATTTATATTTTTTAAGACATCGAGGATAAATGTGTTTCGTCTTTAAGTATTCATTAAAAAATATCATTACTAAATGTATACATACACACACACACATGTATTCATACATATGCACATACACACACATATACACATATACATATACATACCCACATATATACGCACATGCGCACATAGACACACATGTGCAAAATAGAGACACACATACATGTATACATAGACATACACAAATGCGCACATGCACGCATACATATAAACATACACAGTCATACGCATACGTACACACATACCTATACGCATACACGCGCACATGCCCATACATGCATACATACACCTGCACACATGTATACATATATACACATATACACATATATAATATAATATATACGGCCTGGATATTCAAAAGCTAAACCATTGGTCCGTTTTAAATAACCGGGGTAAAAGTGTAATTAAATATAAACATATATTGACAAAATAAATGTGCATGGTTATATGTATGCGTGCAATTCAGTTTTCTGTCAGTCTCAAAAATGTAATTGTCTAATTTGATGCTTGAATAAAACCGCAAGGTTGAAATAAATTATTGCATCGACAATCATGTAATTTCGTGTTATTATATTTTACGTTATTCTTGCTCTGTTTACCACATTGAGCTCTCTTACCCGGATTTCTTCCTGGAATTATTCCATTATAACACAAATATATATATATATATAAACCTCTCTCATTACTTCTCGTGCCTCTAACGACCTACCTTTCTACATCTTATTCTCTCCGCTGGACTCTTCGACACCGGACTTTTTGGCAATCAGACATTTGCTTGCACCCTGGCACAGTTTTGCCCTGCGTTTCTTTCCCTACAACTTTTATTTCATTTTTTCAAATTTTAAATCTTGGCCATTGCCAACTTATCTATCCCAGCGACTTCCTCTGATGATAAGATTTTGATCTTTGAAAAGCCTGGCTTAAGGAAAATTTAACTTGAATAAATTGCCTTTTTGCGGAATATACCTTGCTTTGAACTTTTGAATTGAATTTTGATTTGGCTTTTGCTTTCTCTAATTCCTTTCCATTCTCCTTCATTTCTACCTGCTCTATCCTGGATATTGAGCTGTATACTCTTCACAATAGGGTTTTACCTTTCCTAAAAGTTCGCTTTTAGTACACTTCTTTATATATATATATATATATATATATATATATATATATATATATATATATATCTTATACTATTATTCTTACTCTCTTTCTTCTTCTCTCTCTATATATACTTATATATATATTCATATCTCTCTTACACTATCTCTTTCTCTCTTTCTTTCTCACTCTCTCTCTCTCTATATATATATATATGCACCACACTATCTCTTTTTCTCTCACTCTCCTTCTCTCTCTTCTTATATATATATATATATATATAATTTTTGTGTGTGCAAGCGTATGTGTCAGTATGTGCAAAACCTTTCAAATGGCTCTGTTTAACGTGCGTTTACAATCAAGTTATATTTTATGCACATATGATTTTAATGCAAGTCTTGAAGGTAAAGTCCATCTATTTCTCTCTCTTTTGGTTTTAATATTTTATATAGACACATGTGACTATGCGTGCGAATATGTGCGTTTGCGAACGACTGTGTGACAGATTGTTATAGACATAATAAATAAGGGCAGCCTGCATAGAAAAAGAATGTTGCAAGTTCAAATATTTGCATAAATGTTTTATTCAAGTGACAACGAAAGGTTAATAAAATAACCTTTTCCTTTTCAGAAAAATACACAAATATAACGAATTTTAATGTATATATATATATATATATATATATATATATATATATATATATATATAATAACGGGATAGCATTCTGTTTAGGAAAGATTTATTGTTTTGATTCAAAAGCTGTGATGGAAGGGATTCCTCTCTCTCTCTCTCAAAAGCTGTTGTCGAATACGAATATTCTATAAAAATAATTTAGTTAACTGATAAAATGCAGTGTTTATACTACTCATACGTATGGCCGAATCGTTGAGCGCATGAATATATATGTCACTTTATCAAACTTGAGGTATTATGTTCAATCCATGTGGTAGACGAGTCAGTTGTATATAACCACACTGATGAAATTTCATTAAACAAAACAAGAGCTTATCTGTGCATATACCTATTTAGTTATTAAATTATGTATTATATATATATATATAGTTTTAAAAGTCACACATTGAAAACGTTGCTGAAATGGAAATAATAAGGAGAAATTTTAAAAAAGATATTTTGAAAACCTGGATAACGCAAATTGTTAATGTTTTTTTTTAAATAAATTATTTATTTACTTTAAAAACTTGGGTATTTTCGGTGATAAACACCCTTGTCAGAAGTATAAGCATATTGTTTTGTTCTTTTTTTTTCGTATAATCCTATCGCAGTCAAGTTAAAATTCGTCTTGATGTTATCGACGATTAATATTGATATACCGCGGTTACGTGAATAGTTTGAAAATCACACATTGAAAACGTTGCTTTTTAAAGTAACTTGTGCTTGTGGCGAAACTATGTAATATACAACTATATGGCAAGTCTGTATAACTTATATTATTTGAACCTAGACGAAATAACAAACATAGAAATTGACAATGATTCGAATCTTCTCCAAACGTCTGTGTACATGTTTATATATTTGCATGCACAGAATTTACTCCTAAACTAATTTAGTCATTCTTATGAGTCTTAAACACAACTTCTAAGCATAATAGGTCGAAATGTGGGATATATTTAATTTCATGTAGTTTCATGAAACAAAAGTTGGAAGTTTTAAGGGATTTATTAAAATTTCGATACGGCCGATTTTTCTGAAATTTTAACAATAAATCTGAGACACAAATCAATATATCTCCATATGTTCTCTAAATTTCGATCTCTTGTGAATATGTTAAAAGGTGTTTAGGGGCACTACATTTTCTCCGTAATCATTCGATATCAATTAGGTAAGATACCTTTAATTTAAATTTCCTTTACATTAAAAAAATATCCTAAAATCAAAATCATGTAATGGATATTGATCAAACATTGAATAAGTATTCTAGACATAAATAGACACAATATTTGTGCACGTTTGTTCTTTTCAATTAAGTAATTCCCCCGAGTGGCCGACTTTATATGTCTACTCTTCCCAACAAGTGGGTTAGTCATCCATCTACAAAGAACCCGAGAAGATGTCTCACAAGTAGAATGTTACATTCGCTAGGCCAATGTGATCCAAGAAGTGATCCAAGCAAGCAATAAATATTAGATTTAAACTTATATATTATATAATTATTTCCACAATAAGACGCAATGCTGTAACTTAGACACACCATAAAAGCTATAGACCAGAAGTCTTACACTCCAGTTTCGCCCTTCAGTAGCACATATCCGAGACTGGGGACTCAAACACCAAGTCACACTTGCATGCGACACCTGAACAATAACGCTACATACAAGAAAGTCTATTTCCTAGCATATATCATGAAAACCAAGGCGAATGGTCGACAGCGGAATGTATCTACCATTCTAAACAAAGAGTGAAGTCATCCAAATTAAAAGAACTCAAGTTTGATGCCTCAAAAATAAGATAGCATATATATATATATATATATATATATATATATATATATATATATATAGTCATCTACATACAGACTTTTTCGTTGTATCACAGCTCTTCGGTGCGGCTAGACGAGTTAGTGCCTCAAGCCGAGATTTAAACTCAATTGCCGAACTGACAGTCGGCGCCTCTACCCTTACGCTGTCATACGACACTGTATGAATGTAAGTTATATCTCAATGTATACATTGTCAAGTCTAGAAGCTCGAATTAGTTTTACCCAATGAGTTAATCGTTAAAGCTAATGGTAGTTTACGATACCATTACAAATAAGCTCTATCCAAAAAAGAAAGCTCCATATAGTCATCCACATACGGACTGTTTTGCTGTATCACAGCTCTTCAGTGCGGCTAGACTAGTTAGTGCCTCCAGCCGGGATTGAAACAAAACCGTCGAGCTGAGAGTCGGCGAATTTACCCTTGTGCTATCATACGATACCGACTAAACCTAAGTGAGGTTTATCTCTTAGAAGGCTGTGATAATAGAAATACAGATACAATACGTAATATAATATTCGCATGTCTTATATAATGTGTGTTCTTTATTAATATTCTAATAAAATCTGATTTTGAAATTGCCCATTTCGAATCTACGTCTGTGTCATTTGTTTGATGGATGTGATATATTTCTCCAGTGTTGCAGTTATAGCCTCGTAGAAAAATGCGGAAATGTGTATTTACACTTTTTGTTTTAATATTTAATACGCTAGCGTATTTATATATGGATTAATTTTACATATGAACTTGTAGCAGCGTGGGCCACAGCTTGTTAAGATGTTGACTTTAAGACTTACGCGAACATGCTCAAATTCACGCTGCCAATTTAATTGGGGATACATGTTTTAAAACAAAGAAAGACATGCAAGCTGTTCAATAAAAGAAAACATTGTCTAACGAACAAGACATTTAGTCCTAGTTTCGAATCTCCCTAAGTTCAGCAACGCTGATAAGTAGTATAACGACGAAACACGTGTCCGTGGATAATTATATATATATAGAGTGGGAAAAAATAAGGGTCCTATTTTTAAAAATTCATATTTATTTATTTTTTATTTTTATTTTTTTAGAATAAGTAAAGGACCCCTTCCGAAGCAAGCATGAGCCGTATTAGCCCTAAGGAACGTACCCTCATTTAGAAAACATTATTTTTGCTTAAAAAACTCAAAACAGTGTAAAAAACAATACTTTAGTTTTTGTAAGTTTTAAGAAGTGTTTTTCGGCTAAAATTTGTTTTGTTTATTTCAAAAAATCTCGGAAGGGTCAGTCTACACACACATAAAGTTTGGTGAGTTTAACTTTTATTTTGTGGAAGTTATTCAAATTCAAGTTATTCAAATTTAAAGATAGGACCCTTATTTTGGCCCACCCTGTATATATATATATATATATATATATATATATATATATATATATATATATATATATATATATATATATATATATATATATATATATATTGCTATGAATGTATTACCGCAACAACATATAATCTCAATGTGACAAAAGGTAAATACATGTCTGGAATTTGCTAACCCAACCGAAAGAGGAGGTGACATAAAACAACACATTCAAAACGAATCACTATTGAGAACAGTTAGAAACAAACAGTAAAAGCGACTAAAAGAAATTAAAATTGTAAAATGAATGACAACACCGACTTTTAATCAAATACTAGAATGCGAGAATATTGACTTGAACTAAGTTAAAATAATCACACCCACATCTTAGAAGGAATATTACATTAAAACAAGTCCGAGGGTAACTAAAACTATTTAAGTAGGTGAGTATGAAAATTATATGAATATATGAATTGATCTTCATGTAAAACGAAGACTGAAATCGTCATAAAATAAACAACACTTAACACAACAGGGAGTTGCATGAAAAGATTGAACATGTTATAAACTCATTCAGACCACGGCTAGAAGCAAAAGGAGAGTACTCGGATACTGAAAAAATAATTGAAGGCAGCAAAGAATATTTGAATACTGATTAAACTTCTTTCACTCAGGTGTTATCAGTGAGAAATTACAAGAAACGGTTGCCGGGCGGATCAAAGTTTCATTATAATAATACTATTACTTACAACATATTTGTGATTATGTATTTTAAACACTATCTACATTCTTTTTGTCAGTAATTAATTAAGCTACTCGATCCGCCATTTTAAATTGCAAAAATATATTAATTTAGATTCTTTTTCAAAACGCGAATCCGGGGTGAAATAATACAAAAAAATGATACTATTGAAATTTAATTGAGATTAAAACATTAATAATTCCTAAAAGTCGTTAGCGAGCGTATTAGATTAAGAAAAACAGAATTTTCTGATTTGTGTGACAACTAGTAATAGAGCTCTTAGATATTTTTGTTAGGGTTAAGGTTAGGGTCTAGGGTTAGGGTAAGGGTTTAGGGTGTAGGGTTTAGAGTGTAGGGTTAGGGTTTAGGGTTAGAGTTTAGGGTTTAGGGTTAGGGTTTAGGGTTAAGGTTAGGGTTTAGGGTTAGGTTATGGTAAGGGTTAGGGTTAGGGTTAGGGTAAGGGTAAGGGTAAGGGTAAGGGTTAGGGTTAGGGTTAGGGTTAGGGTTAGTGTTTAGGGTTAGGGTTTAGGGTTAGAGTTTAGGGTTTAGGGTTAGAATTTAGGATTAATGGTGTAGGGTGTAGGTGTAGGTTAGAGTTAGGGTTTAGGGTTAGGGTTTAGGATTAATGGTGTAGGGTGTAGGGTTAGGGTTAGGGTAAAGATATAGAGTGTAGGGTGTAGGGTGTAGGGTTAGGGAAAGGGTTAGGGTTAGGGTTTAGGGTTAGGGTTTAAGGTTAGAGTTTAGGGTTTAGGATTAATGCTGTAAGGTGTAGGTGTAGGGTTAGGGTTAGGGTTAGGGTTAGGGTTTAAGGTTTAAGGTTTAGGGTTAGGGTTAGGGTTTTCAAGGAAATTGCTCCAACCAAAGCATGAAGCCGCTTTCTGTTAGGAGCTATAAAGAAATAAAGATTATGATCGCAATAACAGTAGATACCTAAATACTTTAGTATACAACAAACCAATGGTGGAGGAAAACAGTCAGCAAGAAATAAGGTTCCATAGACCTGCAGTTTGTGAGAATAATCTACTGAAATAGTAAGCTGTATAATATCGAGGTATCAAAACAGCGACAAACAAGTAAAACAAGCTGGAACCAAATATCATAGAATTCTGAGGAAACACATGCCATGATATTATTTATAAGAGGGAGACTACCTCTTAAAGCAAGAAAGGATGTATAAACTGTTGCCATTTAATTCAGTTAGTTCGTTCCCTGATAAAATCCAATAATAAAATAGATATTCGTAACACACAACACAATAGGTTCCCGACCTAAGTGATAAAACAACAACTGTATCTCAATCCTATAATATTAACTGATTAACGGCGTTGACGAAAAAACACATCCACGCAACAACATCACATCTAAGAAAGAAATTACATTTCTCCGACAGACCCATTCAGATATCTATATTTTAACACAAAAGAAACAATAATAGAGGGCACTTGATGTGCTCTCAACTACGTCCGCCGCACCTCGTACGATAAAATCACCTTTTCACGCCTAAGCTAAACAAAGGTGTTACTTGGGCCGATAAAACAGACAGACAGACAAACAGAGAACCTGCTCGTTAAATTATAATGGGATAGGATGTATATTATATTTCCCTTTCTCTGTATGCATTTGTGTTTGTCAGTTTGTCTGTCTATTTTTTTCATCTCTTTATCTTATATATTATATTCTTGATCTTTTGTGTAGTTTTTTACTCTAATGTTTAGTATTCTTATAGCAACAAGTGAGGCCCGTGGAAATTCAACAGATGTATTTTTCATGTGTTGCATATTGTTGCCGTGCTTAACAATATTTTCATTCTATGGACGCTTAGCGCGACCGATAATCCCACGATATTATTTTACAACTTTTGCTTAAACTGAGACGTGTTTATGTTAATCCGCTGGTAAATAGAGTCCCAGAATCTATACGGTAATCGGGCTTCATCTACAGGCATCTTGTAGAAGTTTGTGAGATATTTTCTTTTTCATTGATGCCCGGCGCGAACGCAGACCTTACAGTTTCCTCGTACAATATTTGGAAACAAACTGTACTATCTATTGATTTTAGCCAAAAGGCAAATAATGTGTATTTAGTTGAATTTAACGTTCGACACAACAGCGAAATAAATGAAACTTTTTTTTGCATCGTAGGCAATTGGGCGATCCCATGTTTCAAAAAGGTGACGGAGGGTGATAGCCTACGTAAGAACATGACATTTCCTTAATGTATTATTACCTTACGTAAATCACACCTTAAAATAATGTTGGAAAAATGAGCATACCTTTAACGAGAGCATAACGTTTTCTCTCCCTCTCCGCTTTAGGTTTGGGGAAGCTAATCATTTATCAATTTACGCACATGCACAGATACAGAGTCGTACGCTTACCAACCCTGGCAAAAAGCGACACACATAAAAATGCTTACACTGTTGCAAAACAGTAAAAAGACGGGTCATGATTTCATAACGCACGCACAAACATTCATACACTTACGCGCTGTAACGCAAAGCAACACACAGTCACACAAATGCCTACATTGCTGCACACATATGTATACGCATTAATTACAAGTACAAACACATACATTTGAATACTCGCAATATTTCTTAGAAAAGCTCCTTAGAGAACTCGAACAAACAATCACAAAATATCTTGTAATTTTGTAAAATATAGTTATCTACGAATACGTTTTTCGTCGTTATACAACTATTCAGCGTGGCTGAACCTAGCGAGATTCGAAACCAGTAATCCAAAGTCTTAATCCTGAAGCTCGTCCCCATTCTTGTAGATGTCATTTATTTGTTTATTTTACCTGCGATATGTTTGAATGCAAACATTTTTTCCAACATATTTACTTATATTTATTGTTCATTCTTTTAAATTACTGAGACATATAGAAAAAAAATATGCTTTCATTTTTGTTTAGCAGTACAAATGGATCTTAATACTTGACTTTAATTCAAGCCAGAAATAACTTTTTTATTTGGCAGTGTCATGGTTTAAAAGTGACTTTAACATTTAGAAGGGTCACGATAGTAAACAGATGCCAACCATTGCTTTTAAGTTACACACATTTTCTTTCTTGGGAATATTTTTCTCTCACGAATGTGATGCCCCCAGGTGGGAAGCGACATATATATATATATATGTATATATATATATATATATATACATATATATATATATATATATATATATATATATATATATATATTAATATATATATATATATATATATATATATATATATATATATATATATATATATATATATAATTATCCACGGACACGTGTTTCGTCGTTATACTACTTTCCAGCGTTGCTGAACTTAGGGAAATTCGAAACTAGGACCAAATGTCTTGGTCGTTAGACAATGTTTTCTTTCATTGAACAGCTTGCATGTCTTTCTTTGTTTTAAAACATGTATCCCCAATAAAATTGGCAGCGTGAACTTGAGCATGTTCGCGTAAGTCTTAAAGTCAACATCTTAACAAGCTGTGGTCCACGCTGCTACAAGTTCATATTCGGAGACATATGTAAAATTAATCTATATATATATATACGCTAGCGTCTACCTGCCTATGTCACGCTGTGACACCCCTTTTTAAGAAGATCGGATCACCCGATCGTCGGAGATTTTTTTAACGGTAAGCTTAATATATATCGAAGAGGGGAAAGCAGAGTAAGTACTCACTTTTGCTCCAGGCAACGGGGATAGTAGGTTGAGAGTAAGGGGAGGGAAAGGGAAGGGAGGGTCGAGCAAGAGAGACAGTCAGGCTAGAGAAAGAAGTTGAGATAGCGACCGCAGACGACATAGCTTTTGCCCTGAACTACCGGGTAATATACATATATATATATTGTTGTGGGGTACAAATCACCCCTATTGAAGAACTAATGGAAGCAATTATCTATAATAAATACCATGGTTGCAAAGACTCAAACAGAGGACATTCCTATCATGTGAGAGTCCTCGTACCACGTGTGGTATCTGTTCCGATGGATACTACACCCTATAGACCGGTGTTGTCTTGGCCTTCGGGGCATGATTCCGCCGGTCTATGGGTCTGTCCTGTGCAGTTCTAGGAGGTCCACCCTCCCAGGCTTTGCCTCTCCTCTTTGGGGAGGAGTAAGTTGATAGCTTACTGCCTGAGGCGCCCCTACCGGGGAATGCCGACGTGGCTGTCCAGGCAATTTTTAATGGCTAAAGCGCTCACGTTCTCGGGCGCTGGCTTTTCAAATCCCACTTTCCGATATTGTGTCACATACTCCTATAGTGGGTAGGTGTTAAATATAGAGGCCATTCCTATTCATGTTTTACCGCATGGTAGGAATCCGGTCATCTCCTACCACATTTAGTGACGTTACTGTATTGCTATGAATAAATACATTGTATATTTTAACCTGTCACAATTTGTGGTTGTTATCTTTGTGACCCCTAGCACGGGTCTACAACATATATATATATATATATATATATATATATATATATATATATATATATATATATATATACTTCCATCCCGTCACGCAAAAGTTAGCGAGTAAAATATGCGCATATTTCTAGCCACCGGAATATTATTAACAGTTAATTATACCGATTGATTGAGAAGACACCGTGGAATTTCCACGGGTTCAGGCTAGTTGATACTAATATCGCTGTTATGTCTTGCGCATGTCACGAAGTTAATCAATCTCTTTTGGAAGAGACTTTAGTAACTTTGGTGAATATGGAATCACCCATTTATTACCATTAAAACTAGCTGCATTTGAACCTTTAGTTGTAGCATCGACCAGATGCTAATATATGAGTTAAATAGATATAGAAAATATTTACTTACAAAAGTTACGCCGACAAATAAATTTATTATCGAGCTATTCAAGTGTCGTAACGAGATTACATGACCTTACAAGATTGATATGTTGTAAAACCCTACAGTCACCAACTGAAATACCCTGAAAAAATAATCATTATATCTCCTTCCTATTACACTGTAGATAAAATTCTCGGGTAAACATGATCTCCGGGCCTTAATAGTATAAGTGGGCTTGAAGAACCAATAGTTTTTCTTTAAATACCAATAATGTTGTCAGTTGTGTCAGCTGTATGTTAAAACAAATTTCGCTATACATATATTATTGTTTGTGAAACTTACTCCAGATAATAGTATTTTGTGGCCTTTTGGCTAAGAGCAAAGTGTAGTATCTGTTCCGATGGATACTGCACCCCATACTGGTGTTGTCTTGGCCTTCGGGGCTTGATTCCGCCGGTTTGTGGGTTTGTCCTGTGCAGTTCTAAGAGGTCCACCCTCCAAGGCTTTGCCTCCCCTCTTTGAGGAAGAGTAAGTTTATTGCTTACTGCCTGAGGCGCTCCTACCGGGGAATGCCGACGGGGCTGCCCAGGCATTTTTTGTAGGCCAGAGTGCTCACCTTCTTTGGCGCTGGCTTTTCAAATCCCACTTTCCGACCTTGTGTCACATCTTACCGCTGTGGGAGGGAGATAAATAAATAGTATTATTGGCCTTTTGGCTAAGATCAAAGTGTAGTATATGTTCCGATGGATACTGCACCCCATACTGGTGTTGTCTTGGCCTTCGGGTCTTGATTTACGCCGGTCAATGGGTCTGTCCTGTGCAGTTCTGGGAGGTCCACTTTCCCAGGCTTTGACTTACCTCTTCGGGGAGGAGTAAGTTTATTGCTTACTGTCTGCGGCGCCTCTACCGGGGAATGCCGACGGGGCTGCCCAGGCAATTTTTAAACCCCACTTTACCGACCCGACCTTGTGTCACATCTTATTTGTGAGAGTAAGATAAAAACTGGCCTTGTGCCTAATTCCTGGAGAGGAGTAAATCAATACTCCAGATAATAGTATTTTTTAAGTAGACTTCACTATTTAGTAAAAGCTTTGTAAAGAGATATCAGAGATATCATAGTAATACTGCAGTCAAAATCTAATACTCGGGAAATACAGTTCATTCAGCAAGTATATGAAATAATAGTTCGCCGATTAAACTTCTAGGTACACATACATATGTGCGGTTATATAAAATCGATTTTGCCATAGCTTTTTCCAAACGTAGGAAGATTATATATGTATACGTACTGCCAACTCGTCTGTCATCATATTCCTTTTCAGAAAGAAGTTATTATTTTGAGGAAATTAACAAGAATAATCGTGCCAGCTCGATTTAAATCGCAGGCCCTCAAAACATCCATCGTATATTTTACTCATAGAAAATATGTAAATACGTATTTCTCATACATATATAAATGGGGAATAATAATTCCAAGCGGATTAAGTTGTGTGTATGTTCTTTAAGGTAATTACATCGTGAGGTATCAATATAGAAGCTTTGGAAAGTTCCCATTATTTTTATTGCTCATAGGTCAATTCTCAGCTGGTGTGGTGTCGTGTATGTCTACGTTTTATCTATGAGTTCAAAATGATCTATCATTTAAAGATTATTTACATAATATATACCTACAAAGGAAAGTTGTATATAAACTAATCGTACACAAAATATGCATTTAATACATATGTATTTGAAGTTAAAGAACAAAATGAAAGCATCTGCATCTGATCGTGTGACGCTTTATTTGAAAATGACCTGTTTCACTTTTTCTACACGATTGCATATCACGTTTTAAATATCGGATCATCAGGTAATTTTGATCTATTTCTGTGGTTAGCTTTTATTTCTATATTATTAAATCTATCATTCAGTTTACGTCCAAGTTTTAGTGGGGATAACGCCCAAAATATGTGGAGCAGAGATTGTTAGCAAAGTGGATAATTGTGTTTTCTATTCGTTGGGTAAATGTGCATTTAACGTGGAATACGTTGACAAAATAAAACATTGTGGTAATTTACTTGTTCTGTTATGAAGAATAGTTTCATGCTTATGTATAACATATTCCTAAATACACACATACGATCCCCTTTTTGACTATGTACCCATTGAACGTCCACTGCTACGCAGGGATATACCATTTTGCCCAATTGAAATTCTCTTACATATACAAACACAGCATTATCTCCACCGCCGACTACTGCTCACCAGCCTGGTGCAGGAAGTCCCACATTAAAAGGCTTGACATAACGCTCAAACCGCTCTACGCACAAACTCTGGCTGCCCGTGCACAACGCTGATAAACAAACTACCGATAGTCGATACCACCAACCATGCGCCGTGAAGCAGCTCTCCTTGCAATGTCACGAAAAGCCACCATCCATTGGGAGCACCTTCTCCAGAAGCTCGTCGCAGAGACCTCTGTAGAAGCTCGCCTGAAATCACGACTCCCATTCACAGAGCATGCCTACCAGCATTTGCTTTCAACACCTGGTGACGTCACAAAACGAATCTGGCTCTAAGGAATAAATATATACAATAAAGATGAACGATGGTTATATTTTACAATATATTATTATATCCAGTTCAATGTAGATAGTAATAAAATACCTTATTTACCACTAGACTTTTATAACTTCAGAAAGTAGTGTATTCACTTAATCAGTCAATTTTGTAATTGTCGCTGGTGCCACAAACTTTCCTTAGGTATTAATGGCTTCCCATGAGTCCGTTTTAGACGAAAATTGACGTCCATTGACATAAACATCTCGATTCATAATAGACCAAAAGTGTTCTATTTGGGTTTTTATCCGGAGAAAATGGTTGTCAGATCATCAAGTTCTACTTTTGATGTCCATATATTCTAAGAATACTTGAGTGGCATGGATAGAGAGAGAAGGACTTTTTTATATAACAAACAACAAAACCATTATTTTTAACTAATTTCTTTTTGTTTTTCTCCCTTTTTTACAATGTTTTTTTTCTTTTAAACATTATCTGGTTTACGGTTTAGGGTTAGGACTTATGTTAGGGTGAGAGTTAGGGTTTAGGAGTTCGGGTTAAGAGATTGGGGTTAAGGACTAGTCTTTCGCTAGAAGTAACCGTTGTTGACAGAACTTAATTCGTCCTTCGGGAGATGCAACGCGCTTACACAGATCGTAGAAATTCATTTTTTTAACGTGCTGTATATCGTAGAAAGTAATTTCTTTCAAAAGTTATCATCTGCTTGTTTGAAACATTGATTGTCTAATGCATGGTACAACCTGATTAGGTAATAGTTCGTCAACACTCGGGCGCTTCCGAGATCTGCCCGAACGTCGACGACGCGAAGTGCGTCCTCTATAAGAGTACCAAAAAAACAATAAAAGAGTAATGCTTGGTGCATTTTAGGTTAGAAAGCCGATATATTCAGACAGCCTGATTTTGATGTACCAGAAAGAAATTTAGAAAAAAAACATGTTTGGAATCATGTAATCAGGCGCAGCAATCATTACGCATATAAAAGTATTGGCTATATCGAGCACTCTTTACATTAATACCGCATAATCGACGCATGCTTTATACATGTACTTCTACACGCTCTACAGCAAAAATGACAGAGAAAATTATGCTTCTCCAACGTTTGCACTCACTATTTATGTTGCTAAGATATTCATCTAAAGTTGCACAACTGTGTCGTTAATTAAATCTTTCATATATGAATTATAAATATCATTTCGGAAAACTGCAGGAAAAATCCATCCACAATTGAAGTTTTATAATGGAGTGAAGGGTCTCTTTCCGAATTCACTTCAGGCGGCGGGGTAACTTTGAGGTTTGTTGTGATCTGTACTTTTTATTTCCTTCACTACCTGACAAACTTACGTGTTTTACTCGCTTAATTTTATGTGACGAGATGGAAGTAAAGTTGTGTATATATAAATAAATACACAGGTCTCTATATTGTAGAAAAAGGAAATTAACATATAACTAGATATGTACATGAATCAATATTAAAATTGCTATATATATATATATATATATATATATATATAATCTTTGAAAAGCCTTGGCTTAAGGAAAGAATAATAAAAATAATGTTATTACAGAATATATCTTGCATTGAACAATCACAGTTTAAAATAAATCTGGGGATTCGTACATGTTTATCACTCTTCTTTCATCTATCTTCTTAATTGCTCTATCTCGTATATTGAGCTTAAACCATTTCACTATAGGTTCTATCTACTAAAGGTTTACTTTTAATTCATATTTGATTCTATATATACATATATATATATATATATATATGCTTATATGATAGATATATAGAATAATATAGGTATACACATACATGAAAATGTAAACATATATATAGAGATATACATATACATGTATAAATAGTTATATACATATGAATACACATATGTACATATGTATATTTAAATAGAGATGTACACATATATTTTTGTAAGTATATAAAGACATGCATTATATATGTATTCGTGTGTATATATAAAGATGTATACCTATGTAAATATGTATATATCGACATATATACTTATATTCATAGTTACAAATATAAGAATATGCATCTGTTTTAACATATAAAAGCATATCTGTGCGTGTTTAACAAACATATATATATATATATATATATATATGCATGTACATGCATAAATACACGCACCTAGACACACACACATATATATATATATATATCAACTTACCTTATATATATATATTTATATTTATATATATATATATATATATATATATATATATATATATTCACACGCGCGTCTTTATGTAGATGTATGTATGGATATTTGTATCAGAAGGATGTATACCTGACCTGTTGAAATCGATCATGTTGATGTATCTTGTGACCAAACGCGTTAATATGTACCTATCCATAGCCAGATCGTCTGTCATCAAAATATTCTTTTTATCAGAAAAAAGTTATTACTTTGAGGAAATTAAAGAGAAGACTTTTGCCAGATCGATTAAAAAATCTCATAGTACAGCTCCAAGACATCGCGCCGTTTTGATAAATAGAATACATAAATCTCTTTCGAATGAGATGATATCAAGTCAATCAGGAATTCGTTTCTTTTGTCTGATCAGATGCCACGAAGCGACTGTTCAGAGCCTCACTGGAAAATCATTCACCTGAAAGAAGATAAAACATGGAGGAAAAAGTATGATGATTTCAACTATCAGTATTGGTAGTACTTGTAATAATAGTAGTAGTAGTAGTAGTAGTTGTAGTAGTAGTAGTAGTAGTAGTGGTAGTAGTAGTAGTAATATTAATAGTATTATTATGTGTACCCACTAGCAGTTATCACACAGGCTATCATCAGTGATTGCTCACCGACAACAACCGGTGGTGTTCCCTTTGAGTCTTCGTGACAACAAGCCTCCCCAGATTCCCAGTACCCTCTACTTTTTTTCGATAAAAACCGCAAATAACTTTGCGGTATCGCAACAGTCGCTAACCATTGATTTCTCGCTGGTAACGACCATTGGTCTTATCTGAGATCCGGTGGCAATAAGCCCCTTCAAAGTTCCAGCACTCTCCGCACTCTCCCAGTGGGTGTCTCGTTTGTGTTGTCTCTCCTCGGTTTTCTCATCTTCCTTGACTCTCTACAAATATTTTGTGTGGTGACAGCCAAATCCGATTCGATTTTTCTTTTTCTTGTGGGGGGCAAACCGGAGTGCAAGTTATGATACTTCTTGCAGTGTCTTGTACTTCCATGTGACTGGTTACCATTCGTAGCTTATGCGGGAGTTGGTTTCCGCATTCGAGGATGTTCCTTAAGATTGCAGCTGTTTTGATCATTCCCGTCCTTTGTATTATCTGAGTGACCTCCTTGTATTCCCATTTCTCCCAGTCTTTTCTCCAGTGTTTAGGGACTATTCCTTGTGTTTCTACGATTATTGGTATTATATTCACTTTCGTCATGCTTCATATTACTTTCACTTCTCTGGCAAGTTCCGTGTTTTGGCTTTATTTTTCTGCTTTTTTGATATTCACTCTGTGGGTGCTGGAACGGCGAAGTCTACGATTTTGCATGATTTTTCCTTCTGTCGATTATTATAAAATTTGGTCCCCTTGCTTGTATGAGTTTGGCTGTTTGTACATCCAAATCCCAGATAGTATTATTATTATTATTATTATTATTAATATTAGCATTATTATTAGTAGTAGCAGTAGTAGTAGCAGTAGTAGTAGTAGTAGTAGTAGTAGTATGTGATATCATCAGGAGTTTTCACAAAAGTCATCATCAGTAATTACGTTGAGTCTTAGCTACAACAAGTCTCCCCAGGTTGCTAGTCCTGTTAACCTCTTTCGAATAACTGTTGCATATAACTTTGTGTTATCACAACCGAGACGACCGTCGATGTCATTCTTGGCAACGACCATGAGAGTGTTCTTACAAGTCATCATATGATGTTCCCTGGATCCTGAGTTGCAACATGTCTTCCAAGTGTTCACCCAATTTAACCTGTTTCAATAACCGTTGCTAATTCTCGTGCGTTATCGTAACAGCTGTTTACCATTGTTTCTTGCTGGCTACGCCCGTTGGTTTTCTCTGAAAGTGTAGAAGCAATCAGCCTGTTTAGTTTCCAGTACTAAGCGCACCTGTTCCAGTATAAGTCTGTTAAGTATCCTCATTCCTCAGTCTGTTAAGTCTGTTAAGTATCCACATTCCTTAGTCTGTTAAGTCTGTTAAGTATCCTCATTCCTCTGTCTGTTAAGTCTGTTAAGTATCCTCATTCCTCAGTCTGTTAAGTCTGTTAAGTATCCTCATTCCTCAGTCTGCTAAGTCTGTTAAATATCCTCATTCCTCAGTCTGTTAAGTCTGTTAAGTATCCACATTCCTTAGTCTGTTAAGTCTGTTAAGTATCCTCATTCCTCTGTCTGTTAAGTCTGTTAAGTATCCTCATTCCTCAGTCTGTTAAGTCTGTTAAGTATCCTCATTCCTCAGTCTGTTAAGTCTGTTAAATATCCTCATTCCTCAGTCTGTTAAGTCTGTTAAGTATCCACATTCCTTAGTCTGTTAAGTCTGTTAAGTATCCTCATTCCTCAGTCTGTTAAGTCTGTTAAGTCTGTTAAGTATCCTCATTCCTCAGTCTGTTAAGTCTGTTAAGTATCCTCATTCCTCAGTCTGTCAACCTTATTGAACCTTCACAGTGAGTCTTTATGTTATCAGCCGATTAAAGATGGTTTAAATATAAACATTTAGAATCGGCGATCTTCATTATTATATTTGTTTACGATAAATATTACAATTGTTGTTGCTTTAATGATGTACGTTGATGACATGCCACGGTTTTCCTGAGTAATTCTGTGTTTGACTGTCTGTTGTGTTTTCTAATAGTCGAATCTCCATATCTGGTGTGTTGTGGCAAAATGATAGCAATGAGTGAGGGATTGGGGGGGGGGAGGAGGGCGGTGATTGAAAGGGTGGGTATGGAATATTTGAGATATTTGGAACATGAGAAAGTTTATTTGGACTGCAGTATTAAAAGTGTGAGGAAAATTAAGGAGAAAATGAAGATTCAAGGAGAAAAAGAAAGTGAAAAGTAAATGGGAGAGTGTTATAGAAGTTGGAGATGAAAAAAGTTTAACCATGATCAGGCAAGAGTCTTTGTTCTGTGAGGATTATCTTGCTTATTAAGGGTGATAGGTTAAAGAAACCATTACGTTGCTTGATGGTGGTGGAGGCGGTGATGAGGGCAGTTTCTAATAATCTTCGCCGAGATTTGTTGTGGATATATTTAGTGATTTTGGCTTGTTCAAATTTGAACGCATGACCATGTTCTAGTGCATGGGTTAAACTTTTTTCATCTCCAACCTCTATAACACTCTCCCATTTACTTTTCCCTTTCTTTTTCTCCTTGAATCTTCATTTTCTCCTTACTTTTTCCTCACACTTTTAATACTGCAGTCCAAATAAACTTTCTCATGTTCCAAATATCTCAAATATTCCATACCCACCCTTTCAATCACCGCCCTCCTCCCCCCAATCCCTCACTCATTGCTATCATTTTCCAAATATTTCAAATATTTCACACCCTATCACAACAAATCCTCCCTCTCCCCCACTCAACTATTTTCTCCCATACCCCTTCTTAAATTCCCTCATTTTCTCAAAACGCTCTCTAAGACCATAACTTTCGCCCATCCACCAAAATCACAGCCCCCCTTCCTCTCTACCCATCCTCCTTTCCCTGCATACACCCCCCATACACAAACATTCCAACTCACTTTTTCCCCTTCAATCTTGAACCGCAGCCATCTGGTCAAACACCCCCCTCCCCCCTCTTCCTCACCTCCCTCTCTGCCATCCACTTTACCCCTGCTCATCCCCCACCTCTTTCTCTTACCACCAGCCACAGTAGTCCTGGCTCACCCCATCCTTCCATTTTTTCCCTACTCATTCTTTTCTACATTCATTTCTATTTCTCCAACAAATACGGACGTCCACCCAGCAGTTGGCCCCTATTTCATTCTATTTTTCCCAATATGTCTACCCTACATGTATCTGTGCTTGCATGACATTTTTTCTCTATGTTATCATCCTGATGAAGTCTTATAAATAAAGACGAAACGTTGATGTACACATAAAAAACATCCATTTTTTGGTTTTCCTTTTTCATTTTCCCATATATATATATATATATATATATATATATATATATATATATATATATATATATAACATATCAAGTAAATATATATATATATATATAACATATCAAGCAAATATATATATATATATATATATATATATATAACACTCGTTACCTTTTGAATTTTATTTTGTTTTATTTTATGTAAAATTTTCAAAGTTAAATGTTGCCGATAATATTTACAATTACATTGTCGGTTTTCCCCTATCCTCTGATGAAAGATGTGTATCTTTGAAAATCCATGGATTAAGGATATCGGGCTCTTTGCTCTGAACTTTGATGTTCTAATAAATATTGTATCTTTACAATGTTATATTCTCATCTTTCATCTCTAGTATATATATATATATATATATATATATATATATATATATATATATATATATATATATATATATATATATATATATATGTGTATATATATAGTAATGAAAGTAAAGTAAACAACAACAGACTAATAAATATGATCTGCGTTAAGGATCGGTGTCCTTTCTTTCTGGTGAGATTTCAGAATGGTTTATATATGGTGAGATTTCAGAATGTGTTATATATGTTGTGGGTGTTATTTTAAATATATTTTTGTCAGTGATAAACACTTTTATTTTTTAATTTGTTTGTCAGTGTTGTTATTTGAGTTGTTTATATCGTTTGTAGTTTAATTATTATATTTTTATTCATTTTTATTTGTATTTTTTTCGCTTTTTCTATTATTATTGTCTCTATTTTATTTGTTATTGATAAGTTTTATTTTTGTAGTTAGTTCCGTGTTAAGTTAATATTTATTTGTCATATAAACACTACAACAACTACTACTACAAATAATAATAATACTTGAAATCATCATACTTTTTCCCTCATTCTTTATCTTCTTTCAAGTGAATGATTTGCCTTCCAGTTTGATTTTCATATTTCATTTCAGTTTTCTTTTCAGATTAATTCTGATATTTCTTGTAAGTTTCCTTATTTTGTCTTTTTTCTTAGAAACTCTAATATATTTTAGCAGATCAAACTCAGAAAATCGTAATATATTTGAAAAAATGTAACTCATAGAAATCGTTCTATATATGATCAAATACAACTCATAGAAATCGTAATATGTTTGATTAGATAAAACTCATAGAAAACGTTATATATTTGATTAGATAAAATTAATAGAAATCGTAATGTATTTGACTAGATACAACTCATACCAATCGTTATATATTTAATTAGATAACACTCATCAGAATCGTTCTATATTTGATTAGATACACCTAATAAAAATCTTAATATATTTGAATAAATTCAAACTCCTAGCTGTCGTAATTTATTTAATTAGATAAAACTAATAGAAATCGTAATTTATTTGATGAGATAAAACTAAAATAATTTGTAATATCTTTGAATCAATTAAACTCATAGAAATCGTAATATATTTGTATTAGGGTTAACTTATAGAAATCGTAATATGTCTGATTAGATATAACTGATAAAAATCTTGATATATTATAATAAATTAAACTCATAGAAATGGTAATATATTTGATTAGATAACACTCATAGAAATCGTTATATATTTGAATAAAATACACTAATAGAAATTGTTATATATTTCATCATATAAAAATCATAGAAATCGTAATATCTTTAATTAGATACAACTCATAGAAATCGTTATATATTTGATTAGATACAACTAATAGAAATCGTAATTTTTGTGATTAGATAACCAAAAATCGTAATATGTTTGATTTGATAAAACTCATAGAAATAGTCATATATTAGATTAAGTACAACTCACAGAAGTCGTAATATGTTTGACTAAATAAAACTAATAAAAATCGTGATATATTGGTATTAAATAAAACTCATAGAAATCTTAACATATTCGATTAGATAAAACTCATAGAACTCGTAATATACTTGAATAGATAAAACTCATAGAAATTGTAATATATTCGATTAGATAAAACTCATAGAAATCGTAATATGTTTGATTAGATAGAACTCATAGAACTCGTAATATACTTGAATAGATAAAACTCATAGAAATTGTAATATATTTGATTAGATAAAACTCATAGAAATTGTAATATATTTGATTCGATAAAACTAATAGAAATCGTTATGTATATTATTAGATAATACTCATAGAAATCGTGATATATATTTGATTGGATGAAACTATTAGAAATCGTTATATATTTGATTAGATAAAATAATAGAAATCGTTATATATTTAATTAGATGAAACTCATAGAAATCGTAATATATTTAATTCGATAAAACTCATAGAAATTGTTTTATATTTGATTAGTTGAAACTAATAGAAATCGTTATGTATTTTATTAAATAATACTCATAGAAATCGTTATATCTTTGATTAGATCAAATTATTAGAAATCCTTGCATATTTGATTAGATAAAATTAATAGAAATCGTTATATATTTAATTAGATAAAAATCATAGAATCGTTATATATTTAATTCGATAAAAGTCATAAGAATCGTTATATATTCGATTAGATGAAAGTGATTGAAATCGAAATTTATTTAGATAAATGAAACTCATAAAAATCATTATATATTTGATTAAATAAAACTCAGAAATCGTAATATATTAGATAAAAGAAAACTCATACGAATCGTTATATATTTCATTAGATAAAACTCATAGAAATCGTAATATATTTCACTATATAACACTTATAGGATAATGATATGTTTCATTATATGAAACTCATAGAAATCGTAATGTATTTGATTACATAAAACTCATAGCGATCGTAATATATTTGAATAAATGAAACTCATAGAAACCGCTCTATATATAACTAAATACAACTCATAGAAATCGTAACATGTTTGATTAGATAAAACTCATAGAAAACGTTATATATTTGATAAGAATTAACTAATAGAAATAGCAATGTATTTGATTAGATAAAACTCATACACATCGTTCCATAATATATTAGATACACCTAATTAAAATCTTAATATATTTGTATTAATTCAAACTCGTAGCTCTCGTAATTTATTCAATAAGATAAAACTCATAGAAATAGTAATTTATTTGATGAGATAAAACTAAAATAATTTGTAATATGTTTGAATAAATTAAACTCATAGAAATCGTAATATATTTGTATTAGGGTTAACTAATAGAAATCGTAATATGCCTGATTAGATAAAACTGATACAAATCTTGATATATTTGAATAATTTAAATTCATAGAAATCGTAATATATTGGTATTTGATAACACTCATAGAAATCGTAATACATCTGAATAAAATAGACTCATAGAAATCGTTACATATTTCATTATATGAAACTCATCTAAATCGTAGTATATTTAATTACATAAACTCATAGAATTCGTCATATATTTGATTAGATAAAACTCATAGAAATCGTTGTTTTAGTGATTAGATAACAAAAATCGTAATATGTTTGATGTGATAAAACTCATAAAAATCGTGATATATTAGATTGAGTACAACTCATAGGAATCGTAAAATAGTTGATAAGATAAACTTCATAGAAATTGTAATATATTAGATTAAGTACAACTCATTGAAATCGTAACATGTTTGATTAGATAAAACTTGAGAAATCGTAATATAATTTTTTAGATAAATCTCATAGAAGTCGTTATATGTTTGAGTAGATAAAACTAATAACAATCGCAATATATTTGATTAAAAAGAACTCATAGAAATCGTTATATATTTAATGAGATAAAACTCATATAAATCGTAATATGTTTGATTAGATGAACCTCATAGAAATCGTGATATATTTGATTAGATCAAGCTCAGCGAAATCGTAATATATTTGATTAGATAAAACTCATAGAAATTGTAACATGTTTTATTAGAAAAAAACTCATATACATCGTTATATACTTGAATAGATGAAACTCATAGAAATCGTTATATATTTGACTAGATAAAACTCGTAGAAATGGTAATATATTTGATTAGATAACACTCATAAAATCGTAATATATTTGATTAGAAAGAACTCATAGAAATTGTTGTATATTTGATTAGATAAAACTCATAGAAATCGTAATATATACGATTAGATGAACGTCATAGAAATCATAATATATTATGATAAATGAAACTCATAGAAATTGTAATATATGTGATTAAATAAAACTATAACATCATAATATGTTTAATTAGATCAAACTAATAGAAATCGTTATATAATAGATTAGATTAAACTCATAGAAATCGTAATAGAGTGTATTAGATAAAAAATTATATAAATCGTTATATATTTCACTATATAACACTTATAGGATCGTAATATGTTTCATTATATTAAACTCATATAAATCGTAATATGATTGATTAGATGAAACTTAAAGAAATTGTAATAAATTGTATTAGATAAAACTCATAGAAATCGTAATATATTCTATTAGGTTTAAACTCATAGAAATTTTAATATATTCAATTAGATTAAACTCATAGAAATCGTAATATATTTTATTAGATACAACTCATAGAAATCGTAATATATTTCATTAGGTTTAAACTAATAAAATGTTAATATATTTGATTAGATTAAACTCATAGAAATCGTAATATATTGGGTTAGATAAAACTCATAAAAATCCTAATATATTTCACTATATCACACTTATAGGATCGTGATATGTTTCATCATATAAAACTCATATAAATCGTAATATGTTTGATTAGGTATAACCCATAGAAATCGTAATATATTTTATTAGATACAACTCATAGAAATCGTAATATATTTCATCAGGTTTAAACTCATAGACATTTTTATATTCGATTAGATTAAACTCATAGAAATCGTAATATATTTGGATAAATTAAACTCATAAAAATCGTAATATATTTGATTAAATAAAAGCCATAGAAATCGTAATATTTTTGATTAGATAAAACTCATAGAAATCGTGATATATTTTATTAGATAAAACTCATAAAAATCGTAAGATATTTCGTGAGATAAAACGCATAGAAATCGTTATTTATTTGATTAAATAAAAGCCATAGAAATCGTAATATGTTTGATTAGATAAAACTCATAAAAATCGTAAGATATTTTGTGAGATAAAACGCATAGAAATCGTTATATATTTGATTAGATAAAACTCATAGAAATCGTAACATATTTCATTATATAAAAATCATATAAATCGTAATTTGTTGAATATAATAAAACTCATAGAAATAGTAATATATTTGATTAGATAAAATCCATTGAAATCGTAATATATAACTGATGTTTTTTTTAATTTCAAAAGATGATTCCAAACGTGCTAAAACGTTCAAATTATCTTTAGATGAAGAATTTAGTCACTGTTTATATCGTTTATAATTTGGGTTAATTATTTTCTCACGTAAGAATATTGCTATACTTATACGTTTGTGTTAACAGATCAGGATTTCTGAAGATATCGCCTTCCGGACCTAAAATGCACCAAACATTGATGTATTAGTGTTTTTCTTTCTCTTTGCAAAACTCAGTAATGTTCTGCAAAATTCTAAACCAAAACAACCATTTACTTCCCTCCTCTACGTCTTCTTCCTGCCCCGATCTCCCTTCCTTCTTTTAACTTAATCAAACACCATAAATAAATACTTGAACATATAAAGAACTTGAAGCATAAAAACTTTTACCAAAATTACCGAATTTGGAATTGAATTACTCGAAAAGGGTCGATTTACTGTAAAACAAATAACGAAACCGTTTTTATAATTCACTTTCGGGCTTTATCTTTTGCATATCATCATAGTTTATCTGATTCAAGTAATCTGACATTATACAAACATGTTTACGGGTTTTATCCGTGAAATATTGAAATTATCCTAATGTAAAAAAGTACGTTTAATTCTCATTTTAATTAAAATAATGTTATTTTATGGATTAAATCCTAAGACAATTTTCATGCGTATTTACTATCAAACTAATATTCTGATGGTATACTCATTTTACATGAGCGTAAATATGATTCTGTAATTTTTCAATATTACATATTTTCTTTACAATGAACACCAAATTATGTGACTAATTGTTATGGACTCAACCACCCAAAGAATTTAACTAATAAAAAGACTATTGCAACGTTATTTCATGTTATCGCATTGTTGCTGGTTAATAAGAAGTGGCCATATATATTCGGTATTTTTTTAATCTAAATTGCTCCAGACAAAGCATGAAGCCACTTGATGTAAGGAGCTAACAAGAACGAAACATGATTATTGCAAACACTTGGTTGCTTGCTGGTCTTAGTCTTGAAAATACGATGCCTATAGGTAAAAGGAAAACAGTCGGCAGAAAGAAAGTTCCACACGCCTGAAGTTTTCGGAAAGGGGTTCTAGGAATAGAAAGCTGTATTACAATAAGGTATAAAAAAGGGAATCGATTGAGACAGCTAGACCAACATGGCACACGTGCTGGAATAAAAGAAGATCACACAATTATGAAAACACATAATAAAATTGTATTTATCGAAAAGGCTTGCGAAAAGAGGAGAAGAAGAAAGTATATATATATATATATATGTTGCTGAACGTTATCAAGAACCCTTAAATGTGAGTGGGAGTTACCAACCTAAATATGACAACAGTACTTCACACATGATTTGATTGTAGATGTGTAGAGACAGCGAATAGCTTCATGTGTGGGAAAGTGATGTGAGCAATAGACAGAACTGACTTTACGAGTATCAGAATGTGTAATGGAATCAATGTATGCACTCCAAGAAAGATGTTATGAGAGAGAAAGACAAATATGTTCCTCTAGAGCAAAGCGGTCAATGAGAATTTAAGAATATTCTCGCTGTCGTAGTTGAGCACCATGTTTCTTGATTGTAAGAGTTGATAATAAAATGCCTTTGTCCGATGCTCTCTTATTTTGTTGTCTTTAAGTGAGACGAAAATTTACTGTTTTTCATCTGAGTCCCGCTGCAACATGAGACGTCTAAATTTATGAGAACGTACATTCGTGAAGTCACACAGAAAGTTTGAATTACCTACTAGACACTATCCTCGAGTGTCTTCGGTCTCTCTGTACAAGGGTTTGCCAGGACAACCTGACATGAGGATGCTTACCCCTACAAGTAAACCCTGACCAAATATTCAAAATTACATAGTATCCGCAGCACAAATACGATCCCCTCATATGAGGAATAGTGCATCTTCTCCTAGTGATGTTACCTGTAGTAACCCCACGTAGCTGGATACTCCACCAGACTAGAGGAATTCCTGTCCTGGAATCCGGTAAGACCAACAGACCACAACCAAAGATATACTATGACATACTTGACTGGTCAGTTGAGGAGAGAAGAAATTTATTATTCTTAACTTTTTACTAACTCAATGTTTGAGAAAGAAAAGAGAATTTTAATAGAATATTCGGGTATCTATGTATCTCATATAGAGATCAAGTGTTAGCCCCAGGAAGGGGCCCCTTGATTTCTGAGAACTTCGACTGAAGTAAAATTAAACATTAAAAGTCATATCAATTAAACACAACACACGTTTCATTACGGTTCATAGATGAATTGATTTTATATCTCCGTTGGCAAGATATCGTAAAACTGTACTTGGTAATCCGCAGATGTAAAGACCTTCAATCCCCACCTATTTTCCATGCTGGCTTTTCGTAGAGAGGGGTTATTGAAACAAGTCTAATTACACCTCTGCCTCAGATCTTCACTGCTGGGAAAAATTCAACCATTTCAGCTTCAAGTCTCGTTCTAAGGTAACACGATATTACGTCTCCTCTCAACTTATACAACATGAAACGTAAAGTGTTACTGTTCATATCAAACATTACAAATACTAGAAAAGCACTACATAAAAAATAACAGGATTACTGAAGCAACCTTTCACTATGAAAACGTTTCATTTTCGTCATTGTTAGTTTGTCCCTTTTCAATTTACCTGTTTGTCCTGGCCGGAGAAATGCTTTACAAATTTAATAATCAGTCGTTTCAATAAGATTTTTGAAGTATTTCTTCCATGAGAGTTGTTATTATTTTTTAAAGTTTAGTTCATGAAATACTCTGTTTGGATTCTTTCTTGTTATTTTGTAAAGCCAGTAAACTTTAACTGCCAAAGTGAACAATATTTAGATGCAACGACAAATTTTAAGCTTTCTTCTTTTTTATTGTTTCGGAACAGTAAAACAAAATGAAAAACAAAACTTATTTTATTTCTATCATTGCTGACTTTTTTCTTCTTAAATTATTTAACGAAAACGGCCGTCTAAATAGGATTGATTGGCAGATGCCAGACGACATCGTCAGTGTAAAGCCTTTGAATATTTTATATTCATTATAAGAGTAATTCAATGAGAACAGCAGTGAAGTTATAAAAATAAAGACGATACGTACAATCTTTTTTAATATTTATTTTATCAAAAGAATGACACTTATTGATTGTATTATCATAGCTTACTTTATAGTTATTTTTTAAATGTTTATGTCACATTTCAAAATGAAAAATATATAATATTTTTTAAAATTTTTTATTCAGACCAAAATAAGATAGAAATGTATATGTTAAATGTACAGATTTAAATTAATATTCCGTTTCGACGAAATAGATTATAATGATAATTATAAATTAATACATTATTTAGAATATGAGGACACATTAAACGAAAATTAATTTAAAAATACAACACGAAATATTTAATTTCAAATTGTTTTCTCATATAACAAATAACTTATTTAGGTGGTATATATATATATAACAAATAATACAACAATCAATTATAACAAATGTCATACGTATATGGTATATATAAAAACAATAACACCACGATTAGTTATAACAAATAACACATGTGTGTGTTCCATATGAATCAAATAACACAACGACTAATTGTAACAAATAACATATTTATATTTTATATATGAAAAAATAACACAACGATTTATTATGACAAATAACATATTTATGTTTTTTATATGAAAAAAATAACACGATTTATTATGACAAATGACATATTTATGCTTTATATAAGAAACAAATAACACAACGATTAATTATAACAAATAACACATTTCTGTATATTTATATATAATAAAAGGATTAATTATAACAAATCGCATTTTTATGTTTTATATACGAAACAAATAACACAACGATTAATTATAACAAATAACATATTTATTTTTATATATGAAATAAATAACACAACTAGAATTTATAATAAAATAACATATGTCTCTATATTTATATATGAAAAATAATAAAATGATAATTTATAACAAATAACATATTTATGTGTTATATATGAAACAAATAACACAACGATAAGTTATAACTAATAACATAATTATTATTTATATATGAAATAAATAAAACAACGATTAATTATAACAAATAACATATTTATTTTCATATATGAAATAAATAACACAACAAGAATTTATAATAAAATAACATATGTCTCTATATTTATGTATGAAAAATAATGAAATGATAATTTATAACAAATAACATATTTATGTGTTATATATGAAACAAATAACACAGCGATAAGTTATAACTAATAACATAATTATTATTTATATATGAAATAAATAAAACAACGATTAATTATAACAAATAACATATTAAAGTGGTATATATGAAACGATTACTTATAACAACGGAGCAGAATTGGAATTCGTAGAACGTATAACTCATTTTAGCGATGATGTATACGAGAATGTATACATCATCTCAGCGATGATGTATACGAGAACGTATACATCATCTTAACGATGATGTATACTTTCTAAGCATGCTAATTCTTATCATAACTCAAACTCTAAAGTCCTCAAAAAATAAAGATTACAAACTAATTATTTTAAATATCATAAATAGTCCAGTAAAATATGATAGGTTGTGTTTATGATACGTGCTATCTTTTTACTGAATACTAAGGCTTGAATGAATAAAGTTAAACATGGCCCAATATAATATATATCCTAATATGAATAGTATCAATTAATTAGACATACGTTTTTAATTTTACTTATGTTTCTTCCTTTGAGGTAAGTAGTACGGTTTAGGTCGACTTTTCCTACATGGTACATATTAATTAAAAAAATTAGGGGCCCACTTTTCTTATCCTGTTATCTACAAAACTTATTCTACTTTTCATAATGATAGGTTCAATAGTTATCAACTTTATAAGCACACACATATTATTGACGCTCGTGCCCGATCTCAAATCATTTTAAATACGTATTACTTGATATAACACAAAATCTATGTAAAGCATTTTTGTTCTCTATTAATTATGTTGTATGTAATTTATGTAAAAGCTATTTCGGAGTGGTTTAATATTTGGATCAGCACACTTATTAAATAGCACAGTGTACCAAAAATTAATGTGCCATATTACTCACTTGGTTGCTGAAAATATATATTAAAACATTCATCTGCGTATTTGTTTAAGAGATTACACTGTACACAAGCACACACACATAACTCTCTCTCTCTCTCTCTCTCTCTCTATATATATATATATATATATATATATATATAAACCTTACACAGTGATATAGGACAAAAGGGAGAAAGTAGCAACCTTAGTTGGAGTCAGTGTTCCTAATTACGCTGGCTTACACAGAGCTGAAAGGGAAAAGGTTACGAAATACTAAGGTATTATGTACGACATGAAAAGAAACTGGAATCTTAGGAAGATATCCATCATCCCAGTAATTATAGAAGCAACACGACTAATGACAAATAAATTCAAAAACTATTTGGCGAATATACTCGGGGAACCGAGTGCAAGACAGATACAAACAATTGCACTTGAAACAAAGGTTAGAATCTTAAAAAGATGTATCGGCTGGAGTGTCTAAAATAGCGGGTGAATGTCTCGCATCCGGTAGTAAGCCCCATCTCTAATCTCTGGCAAAATAAAAGATATATATATATATATATATATATATATATATATATATATATATGTATATAATATTTAAGTGTAGAATTATAACGATAATTAAATTATCGTTTAATAAGGATATAAGGCTCCTTTTGATGTTTTTAATAAATATTGTATCTTTACAATGTTTTATTCTCATATTTCACCTCTAATATATATATATATATATATTAAATAGGGAGGTGGTGTCTGATCAACACTGCTTGGATGCAATGATAAAGAAATACTGTTTTGTTTTTAAAATCCCGAAACAGTGTCCATGGTAAACAACTGACGATCCCTTATATAAAAAACATATAAAAATATATTTATATTAGAGTAAATTCTTGGAAGTTAACTAATATAGTTATTGCAGTAGATTGATTGACTTACTAGACAAAAATCTTTCAACCAAAAAAAAAATTTTTTTTTCCAGTTTTGAAGGTTAAAATAACTTCCGAGACTATATATATATATATATGTATATATGTATATATATAAATATGTATATATGTATAAATATATATATATATATAGAATGGTAGTTAGCTTGAAGCATTGATGGGTATAGTAGTAGTAAGTTTTTGAAATGCTCTGGGCAATGCAAGTTCCGGGTAAGATGCCAGTTGTAAAGAACAAAAACAATTAAATTTCATTGTAATAATTTTTTTAAAATAAAATTTAATTTACATTCCCTGCGAGACTGTTTTCGTTTTCGCTGCGGTCTACATCTGGCAGCCATTTTGTTTTGTAGTATTCTCTACACAGTCGGAGAAAAAAATTCTTCTGGTTTAATTATTTTTGACAAAGGGATGTCTTTTCCCGAAATATCAAATAGTGATTTTTAATCCCCCGGACATCACACGAACAGCTAAAACACTCTTGCTGTTATGTAAGATTTTAGAAAAAAAGGACAAATACATAGTAAGTCATATTTTGTATTCGATTTATTGTTATTGTTCCTTACAACTTGCATGTTACCCGGAACTTGCATTGCCCACAGTTTTTCAAAAACTTACTACTATATATATATATATATATATATATATATATATATATATATATATATATATATACATAAATATATGCATATATCTGACTTTTATACACATATATATATATATATATATATATATATATATATATATATATAATATATATATATATATAACTTCTTTGTAATATGGATGGAACACCATAATATTGACTCACGGGAAATTTCTTTTATATCTCTTTTTTAATCTCCTCCGGTTTAAATCTCAACTGTCATTTTTCACCCTGCCCCTTTTTTCAAACCGTATAAAACCTTCCTTACACTAAATTTAAACAAACATACATAACACTCTAAGCAAATAACGCGTCAAGACGAGAGTGCCACGTGACTTCACATTTCCGAAACAGATGGCAACAGAAGCTGAAGAGAGCCGGAGTGCTAAGATATATATATATATATATATATATATATATATATATATATATATATATATATATATATATGTGTGTGTGTAACTGTATTTTTGTAACTATATTTCCATAGTCTAACTCAATGCAAGACAAGTAAACATAATTAATGTTGTTATCATGCCTGGTCTCAATATCACATCATAGTAAAAAAAAATCGACTAATTATAAGGCGGGAAAGCAGCGAAATATATCACAGTAATTTGTATGTTTTTGAAACCTTTTACCGTTGGATATTGATTATCTTAATATTAGATTCCGATCACGCATATTTCTCGTTCAAACAGCCTCTATTCTTGCACTTAATCACCTGAAAAGGGTCCGCGATCTCTCATTTAAATCTCTTCAAAACACTTTGTCCAACTTAATTTTAGTCCATTGATTTATTCTAGTGGCCCCTTGTAACTCGGGCTTTTCAGTTAGTTCGAGGCGCATACGTGTGGATTTATTTGTTTCACTTTCCAACGGACAGCATCTTTTTCATCTTAAATAAGCAGGAAGATAGCAATAATCGTGTTGTGACCAACGTGCAATTAAGTTTTAATGGCGTGTGCATGCAATAATCTAATGTTAAGGTAATTTGTCGAACACTCTATAGTCGCATTAAGTATAAGTGGTAGTTTTATGCCAAGCCTGTAAACGCAAATGCACTCTGTTATGAGCGCATTCTAAAGAAGTTCAACACTTAGCGAATAAATCTATTCTCTCTCTCTCTCTCTCTCTCTCTCTCTCTCTGCACACACACACACATATATATATATATATATATATATATATATATTTATATATATATATATTGTGTGTGTCAAGTTATATTGAAAAGAAATTAATAAAGTACTCGATCGCAGAATAGTAAACTTATTTTAAAACTATATGTTACATATTTTAGAATCGTACCGCGGTTTCATCCAAATGGGCAGATTTTTTTAATTTTTAAAAAGTCTATACCTAAGAGGAATCGTCAGCGCACTGAAATGAGATGAAAAAAAGACAATGAGGAATGGCGTTTGTGTTCATCGTTCAAAGACTGATGCATTACTGAATTTCTCTTTGGCAATAATATATTGGTTGGGATTCATTGAGTTTTATTTCATTTATTATTTATAGTTTTGTGTTTTAAAAAAAGGTTATGATTTAATGTGTATTCATGATTATTGAAAACTACAAATAAATGATGAACTAAAACACTTAGTAGAATAAAAGGTATGTAATTTATATATATATATATATATATATATAAATATATATATATATGTATATTAAATATATATATATATGTATATATTTATATATATATATATATATCCATACATATATATGTATATATATATATATATTTATATATATATATATATATATACGATAACTGTTAGGATAAAATAAATCCGATGCTATGAATTAAAAGAGAAGACCAGAAGATCTAAAACTCAACGTTTCGCCCAACTGTAGTATGGCCTTTATCAAGTTGTGTATGCATATATTTGCATGACTTCCCACTCCTAGATTTACATTTTATTAAAACAATCACTAAATAATTCGCATTTTTGTTCCGCTTTTGATACAGGCTACACAACCGTTAGGCGAAACATAAAGGTTAAGGCCTTCTGCTACCTCTTATTAATTCATATACATATTTTAAAAAAATTTTTTTTTTTACATGATTCACCCCAAACAAGGCAGGACGTCACTGTAAACGTAAGGGGCTACTGAGAAAAAGGAAAAGGGGAGAAGGATTGGTGGTTCAGCTTAAATTGGGATCTGAGCAGCGAGATGTCTGTTTACATTAGTTTTAAATTTCTGCATGTCAGTACTGTCGGGGAAACAGGGGGCAGGGAGGGAGTTCCAGAGGCCAGCAGCACGAGGAAAGAAGCTATTTGAGTAGAATGCTCTCCGGCATCTGGGGACCTCCACAGTGAATGAATATATGTATATCACGAGAGTGAGTATGAATAGGAAGCCAGATCAATAAAAAAGAAAGATATACCAAAGAAATATGATTTAATTATATTATATATTGGGATTTTGTATAATTCCTCATATAATCAAAATAATTTTCCAATGTTTCAAAGTATAATAAATGCCTTAATCTCTAAGTCTTTTGATAACAAATACAACTTTTTTTTAAATGTGATTAATCAGTAACAGTTTTCTATTGGTTTGGATAACCGTTAATGTTTTTCATATATTTCCGTTGGATATTGAGTATCTAAATATGAGATACCCATCACGCATATTTATCGTTCAAGTATTATCTATACTTGCCATTAATCATATATATATATATATATATATATATATATATATATAAGTATAAAATTATTAATACTTACAGACACTAGCGTTTCAAGCTTATTGTTCTCATCAGTGCAGGAAAGTAACACTTTCAGAGATAAAAGAGGGTAGTGCAGTATTAGTGCAGTATTAGTGTAGTTCCAACGAGAGAAAAGTATATATGTAAAGGAGTAAGGCTACCAACATTTGTAAAAAGATTTTTTCCACATTTATTTATTATTTTGTTATTTTATCATTTTTACAATTTTATATAGTTTTATTTAGTGCATGAAAATTTCAGAATTTCTAACCATTTTATATTTCTAATTGACACGTGTTTTTGAAAGCAAGTCTGATTATTATTGAATTTAAATCGGAAACAAAACAACGCCTATGATAGTTGCAATTCAGTATTTCTCATATCTTGAAGACTGAAACGATTTTCATCATCAGAATCAAATTATTTTCCTCGTAAACAATTGGTCTCTTGATGTGTATCATTAGACAGTTCATGGCTATATCAATATACAAATTATTTAAAACATTTCAAAGCTGCGGGTCGTTCAAAATGGCGGCAATTTGATTATTAATAAAAAAAAAGGTTATATAATTTAGAGTATGAGAGAACAATGTAGACAGTGAGATAACTTTACGAATTATTAAATCTCTAAGTTTATATCAATTATAACAATTATATCAATCATGGCAAATTTAATAAATAGTATCTATCGTAAATTTGGATACTTCAAACGGCTAAGTTATTTTTTAGAATTATCATATTTTATTTTATTTCAGTGGAGATATAATTAATTAAAAAATGATTATGTGAAACTAGTATTGCAAATTATTGGTTCATCTAATATTCGTCCAAATAATTAAATTCTAATTTCAAGTGAAAAGAATTAAGCACATCAGAAACGTATATATGTAATCTAATAATACATACATACAAAGAAGTACTATTAACTTTCAACATATTACTTGTCATCTTAAAACTATGAATTTATATAACTAATTAGCTATACTATTAATCAGATAAATATATTAAACTAGTTACAGAATTATAATAGAGACGTTTACGGATGTTTATCCATGGATAGTTCAAAGTAAAGGATACCTAATATCCTAAGCCTAATAGAAGGAAATTCTATTGAATGTACTATTCAATGAATTCCTAACTTTAACACTTTAGAAGATTTGATTAAATACTATTTTACTATAATGCTATTAGTAAAGTTATTACACATACTTTTTAATTAGATGTTATTTAGTTATTAAAATTGCAGGGTTAGTCTAATTTACCAGTGTAACTAAGTTTAAATTGTTCGTATTTTAATTTACTTTTAATGCAAATAGTAAGAATTAATTACTTTTCTTAGAATTTAAAAATAGCTATTCCGCCAGATACGCATTTATTACAGTTTTTGACCCAGTATTGTAAAAGTTTGCCCATTTTTATTATCAACTAATGTATATTGTGTTGAGTCTTACTTCGCTTGAGGGTCCAAATACGCTTAAATATAATGGTAGCGTGCGCTATTGTTAAAAAAACATTTACATGTGAAACCATTATCTGCTAGATATGTGTTGAAGTCATATATGTGGATGTTTACGTCTTTATATCACAGCTACCTGTATAATAAGCTGTGCTATTCTTATTAACATTACTATTGATAGATTTTTAAAAGTACAATAATAGAACTACGTACTTTAAAATATTAAATGCTTAATTTTAATTTCTAAGATTTTATAAGATAGAAGAACATATATATAAGTTTGGTTATTTGGACTACATTTCTCATCTTGAGTGTTATCATCACAAACAAATTATGGGTGATAAAACCCCAAGCCAGATATATTTCCCATCACACGTTTATCATTTGTAACATGCATGCATTGCACCATTGCTGAACATAACATGCATTTCAATGTATCTTCTCACAGAGAACCTCTTTTTCTTTCTTTTTTCATTTTGTTTTCACAGAGATTCCCATGGATGCATAAATGTATCAAAAACACATAAATAAGTAATATAAGGTATCTTTTCCGCGTATAATTTTGGTTATTCGGACTACATTTCTCATCTTGAGTGTTATCATCACAACGTTTCAGTCGCTGTGACCTCCGGCCTTCTTCAGGTGTATCTCTTCGAACTCGGGAATATTTCTGTCGAACTCGGGAATCTGGACGGAATTTCGAACAGAACTTTTTTATTAAATCCACGGAGGTAGCATACCTTTGTTCCGTCAGCCATGACTGGGAGAAGTCTTCAGTAATTCGCAATTGTTTTGAAATTCTGTCCAGATTTCCGAGTAAGACAGAAATATTACCGAGTTCGAAGAGATACACCTGAATAAGGCCGGATGTCACAGCGGATGGAACGTTGTGATGATAACACTCAAGATGAGAAATGTAGTCTGAATAATCAAAATTATACAAATTATCAATCCTCATCTAAAAAAATCAGAAATATATTATAAATAATTGTCTGTTCAAGTAAAAACGAAATTAATAAATAAAACCACATAATAAACGTGTTTACAGTTTACATTTAATTTGTAAAAATGTATAACATGCACAGCAAAAAAAACATGAATCCCATATTTACACTTCAATTGACTTCAAAATACGTAAGCGAAAACATCATCAGAATTTAATTTGTTTTATTCCACGTACAACTGGTATCTATTATATATCTGTGTGTCATGCTAAAAGTCAGAAACAATTTATCAGACCCTTTTAAAAACGTATGTCTTTGGATTCTATATGATCTCGAGCTGTGCATTGAAGGATATACTGTAATATTCATTCGTTTGGGAGCGTCTAGGGGTCGAATTAGTATAGTAGATCAAAAATATAATTATTTCATTTGGGCTTTAGTGTGGCGTGTTCAGCTAATTTTGTTTTGTCACATGAATGTTATATTCACATTCATGAAAAATGCATAAATTGAGAGCAAACAAGCGCAAAGGGAACACAATAGAAATAAAAATAGCCGGGTCAATAAAAAACAATTTCGAAAAGCTCTAAGTCTGTTACATCCGGTGAATTTAGAAATGGTTCAATAAAGATTTGCAGAAAATGTAAATTCGTTACTAAAGTTAACCTGCTGAAATTAGATTTCTTTCCGATTCGAGGAACTTCCCGCATCCGATTTTTAAGCACCGAAACGAATTAATGTGTGACAATGATAATGAAGATTTACCAGCTGAAAAGCGAATGAGATCGTTTGCATGTCGTGCGTGTCCATCAACTTGAGGAAAACTGAAAAAATCTGCTATTCACAATTGTATATTTTTATAGTTGGGACTGATGTTCACATGTTATCAAGAAATTTACATGGGTGGAGACTAACAGACTTAAATAGAAAAGAATAGAATGAAAGCAAGATTTTGGTTTTTGAAAGAGCAGATCGAAATTGTTGGTGCCTAAAATGTTCAACTATAGACGAGCAGCCGTGTTACCCGGCCCCGTTGGTCGCACGGAGACATTACATATTGTAAACGGCTGATGCGATAAAATTTTCAATATATATATATATATATATACAACACATATGAACCTTATCACAAGCCCAACCACACACTCTACTATATCGACGCTAAATCGAATCACCCACCGATGGTGAAAAGAGCCATTATTCCTGCAATATCGAGTAGGATATCTAAGCTGTCCAAGAATCAACAAATATTCGACAGCAGTAAGCAATTCTACAATGAGGCTTTAAACAGATCAGGATACAAGGAAAAAATTAATTACCTTGTGCCTCCTTCGGTTGGGAATGGGGGACTAAACGGGAGACCGATTGCCTCTCGATCAATGGTTTCATATAATAGGGCAATGGGCAAGGCTAGATATAGGGGACCTGGTGTATCCCACGGTAATGTAAACCAGGTAGGGTGGGAACCGGTTGATGATAATATTCGTGAAGTTGGAAGTAACGAATTGAACTCACATGCTACCCAAACCGGGGGGGAAGGTAGGAAGAAAAATAGGAGAAGGACCACTACATGGTTCAACCCCCCCTATAGCCAGCATATTAAGACTAATATCCCAAAGATTTTTTATAGCATAGTGGAAAAAAACTTTCCAAGGGATAGCAGATTGGGGGGAATCATTAACAAAAATACTGTAAAACTCTCTTATTCAACCTGTAGAAATATAGCCACATCCATCATAGGATATAATAATTCTAAGATAACTAAAACAAGGGAAGCCATGTTCTCTTCTGGTGTTGATCCCAGTAACACCAGTTCAGTGAGAACCTCCATTATAAATAACCATAGTAGTAGAACATCCAGCAACGGCCCAGCACACAACTGTAACTGCAGGGCTTCTAACATCTGTCCACTGGGGGGGAACTGTAGAGTTTCAAGCATTGTCTACAAATGCGATGTGATAACAGAGAGTAGTAGGAAATCATATATCGGTTCAACCGGGGGTGAGTTCAAAGATAGATTCAGAAACCACATGAGTTCCTTCAGGGGAGGCCAAAGGGAAGACATAGATAGGCCTAACACTTCTGTTGGCCGTTTTGTGAGAAACCTCATTGCTAGGCAAGACCCTTTCGAACTGAAATGGTCAATTTTGGGGAGGGCTAACAAATATAAACCGAACAAAAAGAAGAGATGCAACCTATGTGCATTGGAGTCGTACCACATCATGACATCTAGAGATAATTTACTGAACGCTAGGCAGGAAATACTACAATGCTGTCTGCATAGAAACCGTTACCTGTTATCAAGCCTAAAACATGGATAGGAGGGGAATTGGGGGAAGTATAAACTTACAGCAGAGATAGGCAAGATGGACACTTCCTGAGGCAATCTGGGGCAATAATTAGTGTATAATAGGGAGGATGAGAATTAGTAACACGTACTTATGCTAAGATATGTCTTAATTCAATTATTAGCGGATACTCGAGACTTAGGTTGGGGGTGATAAGGTAGGAATATTCTATCGGAATAAGGCCCAGTGATAGTCAACTATAGTAAATACTTATTCAGCGGAATAGAGGGGGGAAATTGTGTTACATATAAAAAGATAGTGGAATAATAAATAATAAATCACAATTTATTCTCAGAAATAGATATATTATACGAAATGCATTGGGGATTTCAAGTAATTTTAAGTGAAAAATAAGAAATAGCAACCTGGATGCTATCACTATTTAATTAAATTAGTTTTTAATTAGATTAAAATAAATAAAACAATTTGGTGGCAGGAATGGAGAAAAGTAATTAAGGAAAAAATAATTTTAAAAACATGCATGCCGACACGGACTTAATTTCTAAAAATAGAAACAATTGAATTTTATAAAAAAAAGTATTTTGTACGGGATTTTAAATTAGTAATAATAAAGTCTCCTGTCATTTAATGAGTAAGAGTGATATTTTCCCGTAAAGTTGACAAAAAAATAAACCGGTCCATTAAAAAAAAGTTTGTTTTTTTTCAAAATAGAAAATAGATTTCTGATAACGATATTCCGTTGTAACATTTATTTATGGAATATAGAATAATATTCTCCACAGAGAGTTACAAACAGACACAGCCGTTAAGGAAATATTTTAAATGATTTAAAATAATAACTAGATTTTTGTAGAAGGCCTTTTTATAATAACAGTTTATTTTTGATATATGAATAAATTTTTTTTAAAAACAAATTCTGCGGGATAGGCTTTTTTCGCTTCGTTAAACAACAAAACGATAACAATTCGGCAGTTAATTAAATGAAGGATATTTTCACAAAATGTAAAATGACGTCCCAGACACTAGATGATTAATTTCTATAAGGAATAGGTTTAATAATAAATATTTTTAGAAACAGTATTTTGAATAAATAGTTTCTATATTAAGATTTTTTCTTGATGGAAGGGAGTTTTCTGCGGGATTGACATTCAACTCGTCGTGTGTTTATTTCGAAGGGTAATAAATCAACAATTGAAATAAGACTCTTTGAACTCGGACGAACATTTGTGTTGACTTTTCTTTGTGAGAAGTTGGATTTAGAATTCCCATACTATCATTGGATTGGAATGGTAACTTGTGAGCGGTATCTTGAATGATTTAGTTCTTTTGTTTTATTGTGTGGGGGGGGGATTTATTCAGCTAACGTGAAAGTGTATTATCGCACATTGTTCCGGTTTTGTGGTTTTATTGAATGTATTTGGGACCGACTACTTGCTTGTTGGCTTGGTGGAAGAAATAATGCACAAGCTACTTTTCTAAGACTTTTCTAGGACTTTCTTTTCTTACCGTTGTTCTTCCTTGCTTTTTAAGTTTGACTTTTATTTTTATTTTTATTTTTATTTTTCTTCTTCTTTTCTTAAGTGACCTCAACTATTACAACGCCACATTGTGTTTTGTCGGCAGTTGAAACCAGTATTCCAGACATTTAATTTCCCTGATGATCTGCCAAGCAAGTAACTGCTTGGTAGTGAAACACGTGTAGGAAAAAACATTTAATTTGAATAAATAGTATTTGTAAGAAAAAATATCTTTAATGGTGATCATTGGTGTCTTGAAAGGAATGCTTTGGTAAGCCTTCATAAAATCACATATATATATATATATATATATATATATATATATATATATATATATATATATATATGTGTTAAGTGAGTGAGTGAGAGAGAGAGAGAAAGAGGGGAAACTAGCTGTATTTACCTGCCCATACCCAGGTTGGAGGGGTATTTTTAGAGAAAGCTTATTCTAAATATGTAGCTTACTTGCCATAAGTATATTCTAAGGAACTCATTAAAGCGTCTGGGGAAAACGAATTTTGTTTAAAATTTTGATCATCATTGTGACCCTATTTCCTGAGAAAACGCATATCTGTACATTGGGTTCAAGCATCTTTTCCGACACTGGCAGTAATAGATAACTAGACTGGGAAACAAATGGAATACGTCTTCTCATAATAATCTACACAAAAATTGTCGAGATTATCCGATGTTTTTTTTAATAAAAATTAGTTCATTGCGAACCAAATTCAGTTCTTCTCCAGCCTCTTCGAGAACACGCAGCTTAAACGCTTGCCAACCTAACTACTTTACTCATCAAAAATCAAGTCGATACTTTGTGTCCTAATCTCCGAAAAATAAACATGCGAAATCATCCAGACCGGATAAACCGTCGTTTCCTTCAACGACACACTGTATGTTAATGTATATGCATTTCTACTATATCCTATCATAAAAATCGAAAATTGATGATTCTAAATTTCATAAATATTTTTTTAAATGCATTTATTTCATTCATGATTAAATAAAGACAAATATTTGATTTGATAAGTGAAGAATTTTCAGCTACACCTGTTGGTATTCTTACAAGAAGAACTTTGCCATCAATAAAGATGTGAGTTGAGTCAGGTTCAGGAAACTAGTCAACTGAACCGCAGACAGCCAATCAAACTACAAGTGGTTTCCAACATTGTAACAATTCTTCATAACAACATATAACTCGGAAAAGATAATGGTATCGACAGGTGGACGCAGTTACCATGGAAACATCCACGTATTTATATTAAATTGCATTGTAATTATCTTCTAGTGAGATTAAATTCAATGGAGAATAAACCTATGTGACAATTATATATGCGTGTACTTTATATGTCTTTATAATCATAAATAATAATAGTAATACCTCCGTGACCCTGTAAGCGTCACTAATTGTTTCATATATTTGACGTTCAAGTTGCTTTGAAGGAACACGACGGGTACCCTCTTTCATGATTATTTCCAATAGCGCTATTTCAATTAACAAATTGCAGGGGTTCCCACTCAGGATCCTTTGTATAAAGATAATAATTCAGTTCTTGAAGATAGTTTGGCAAGGTGATGACATTTCGCAGAGGCGTAAGCAGTAAGTATTCGTCATACACATACTATCAGGAATAACTGTTTTAAGTCGTGTTCATAATGCTGAGTAAACCTTAGACCCTTTAATAAATGCAGGATAGACCTTAAATACTGAAAATCAATAAAACATACTGCTATTCTGAGAATATATAAAAGGAATTCAGTAGCTTAGAGTACGATGAAATGTTTGTTTTATTCTGTTCATTTTTAATCTCATTATAAACTTTGAAAATGGCCGGAAGTGCTCAAATTCTGAGTAACTATTCGAGACGTTCAACAATTGAACTATTTAGCATAATCTCCGGTTGAAACACAAATATGGAGCCGTTTTAAACCCGTAATGACTTTTCCGCGGAGACTAGGAAGAACTAACACCCGGACTATAAATCCTTAGGCACAAAATAGTATACAGCCTTGCCTGTGCTACAGCACGGACCTTTCAAGACCAAAGTAATAACTAATTTGGATCACGGTACACGTGTGTAAATTAGGCCCAACATAACATTAAAACAATATGCAAAACGCTTTTCCTGTAAGATTTTACAAACATACACAGGTTTACATGCTCCCATGCAAAATACAGATTTGCTTCGTCTCGCGGACATATGTTATTCTTTATCGCCCGTTATTAAATATGATATGTCTATCAAATTATCACTATCTTGGATTTGTTCAATAATTGAGTGTACGATAAAAGGTTTGGACACTGACTAAGCGTACCTTGTTACATCTATGGTTAAAATACTATAAACATCAGATATAAAAACAATACCAATACGAACACATTAATAGGGAACAGCAGTGTTCAGAGAGTAGACAAGCTAATAGACAACGGTTTCTATAGTGTTATAGATATACTAACCAACACCAATAAAACACACTCTTTATATAATTAATACAGAGATTTGCAATTTAAATTGATTTACAGAATTGTTATTTTGAATAGTAAGTATGAAAAAGATGATATACATACATTAATGTAAAATCATGTTTTATTCAAACACATTAATTTCTGAATAAATTTTCTTAAGTGATTCAATGATTCGTATCTTATCGGAACGATCAGAGTTAGTTACACTAGTAAGCTCTGAAGCAAGCAAAGAATGTCCAACAAATATATAATGGAGCGTCGGCTGTATGTCAGTTAATAACGTATAAACTCCAAATATACATACACCACAATATGATATTGGATAACGTTGAGATACTCGTATCGAATCCGTAAAATATATACACCTATTAGTTGTAGATCGACAACGGTATCCAATAACTCTAACCCTTAAACTGAGAGGAATGTTTTAATGAAAATCGCTCCAGACAAGGCATGAAGCCACTTGATGTAAAGAGCTTAAAAATATACTACTTCAAGGTCAAAAACTATCCTACAATAAGTGTTAGATGGAATGATTTCCAGCAATTCTTCCCTCTTTGTCAGAAACATCGCTCATGGAATGTCAGGACTAAAGGACGAAATTAGGGAAGCGAGTGTTACGAGGCTGCCGAAAGTAAACCCATTGATTGATGAGTATTATCCGTAGAATTTGGTGTGATACGTCGTTCGTATGACGAATGATTTATTAGGGATTACACTACTATAAATAATAGTAGTAGTAGTAATAGTAGTAGTAGTAGCAACAGTAATAGTAGTACTGCTAGTCGTAGTCGTAGTAGTAGTAGTATTAGCAACAGTAATAGTAGTAGTAGTAGTAGTAGTAGTAGTAGCAGCAGCAGCACAACAACTGTTGATACTAGTGCTGCACATCGTATTACTGATAATAATATACACGCAGATACTCAAAAGTTGTATTTAAGTATTTTTGCATGCCAATTAATTAAGAATATCTCTACCGTCTCCTCCCCCGGCGACTTCCCATACTAATTATAATAGTCATTGTTATTTCTTATTAACCAGATGAGCTCATACGAGTAATTATCAACGATCACTCACTACTCTTTCCTATATCTGCTCAGGCAGTATAACTCCCCGTGCATTTGCCTTAATATGTTTCTCGTTAATAACCGGCTATTTTAATACAATTTACCTGTGGTTCAGCATCTAGCTATAAATCGTCAGACGATTCACTCCGGAGATGAAACGCGGAAGCCTCTGTGTAGCTTAATTGAGACAAATATATTTTCAGAACTTACTACCTAGTTCTGTTCACGTATTGAGCACAGTTGAAGCAAATACTAAAACTCGATACATAAAAGAGTATATCTCCTAACATTTTATGTGGATACATAAATAATAATAATACTGTATATATATATACATATATATATATATATATATATATATATATACATATATGTATATATATATATATATATATATATATATATATATATATATATATATATACATATGTATATGAACGAAGAAAAAATAAACAAAAATAACAGATGAAGAATAAAAAAGAAAATATGAATCAAATATGAAACGCTAAAAATGTAATAATACATTTCCACCCTTTCCTCTGGCACAATCTCCAAAGAACCCAATTGATTTTAAAGTACGCGCGAGCTATTTGTCTGACGTTAGCGATGGTTTGTCTCTCGTAATGTGTCCAGTTTACATTGAATCAGTTATGCATATATCAAATAAATTTTTATTTGGTAGTTCCCAAAAAAATAAATGGTAACTGTATTTATTTAATTATTCTGTAAGCAGATTTTTTCAACTTAGATAAAACTGGTTACTTGCTATTCATTGCTAGAATGCATAACCAGTCATTGACAATCATTCATTGATAATCAGCCATTGACAAGCATTCATTGATAACCAGTCATGAACAATCATTCATTGATGACCAGTCATTGATAAGTATTCATTGATAATCAGTCATTCACAATCATTCATTGATAACCAGTCATGAACAATCATTCATTGATAACCAGTCAGTGATAAGCATTCATTGATAATCAGTCATTGACAATCATTCATTGATAACCAGTCATCAATAATCATTCATTGATAATCAGTCATTGACAATCATTCATTGAAAACCAGTCATTGACAATCATTCATTGATAACCAGTCAGTGATAATCATTCATTGATAACCAGTCATTGACAGTCATTCATTGATAACCAGTCATTGACAATCATTCATTGATAAACAGTCATTGACAGTCATTCATTGATAACCAGTCATTGATATTAATTTATTGATAACCAGTCATTGACAATCATTCATTGATAACCAGTCATTTATAATCATTCTTTGATAACAAGTTATTGACAATCATTCATTGATAACCAGTCATTGACAATCATTCATTGATAACCAGTCATTGACAATCATTCATTGATTACCAGTCATTTACAATAATTCATTGATAACCAGTCATTGACAATCATTTATTGATAACCAGGCATTGATAATCATTCATTAATAACCAGTCATTGACAATCTGATCGAAGGGGCGTTACCTGGTGGTGTTTCAAAGGTCTTTGTATTCATAACTTTTCTGATCTTTTTACGTAATTTACATTGTCAGCATCAAAAATCGATGCAAAACAGGGTGGTCATGATCGTAGAAGATAACGTATATAACAGTAAATGATGCCGGTTTGACTACAAATTTAGCTATTCACGATGTAATACGTGTTTCCTCGATAAGTTGATACTCTTAAAAATCAGCTAGTGAAATTAAAATAAAGATAACTTTCATATATCGGATTATTTTTATAAAGTACTGAATGACATAGAAATTACAAAAAATTGTTGGAAATAGTATTGTGTGTGTATAATATAAATCATATATCAAAATAATAAAATCATTCAAAATACCACAGACACATGTTGCACATTGTTGAGGTCGTTCCCATACGAATCTAATGATGAGTATATGTGTGACAGGGCTAGAACACGAAACGATAATTCATTAGTTCTCATTCGTACGCATTCCCCTACTGCCACCTCGCAATTTTAAATGAAAAAAGGAGAGCTGGAGGTAGTTGTACAAGAAGAAGAAGCTAAAGAGGGGATTAAGTAGTAGATATAATTAAATAAAAGACGTAAATAAAAAAGAAACAGAAAAGAAAATGTATGTACAATCTATCAAAGTGGATTAATTATTCGTAAAATATCGCTAAATTCTGTAAAGTTAAAAGTAGACATGAACATTACCCTATAACTTCCCGTATGTACTGTTAAAATATGTATCAATAGATACATATTTTAACAGTACCTTCGACATAAATATAACAAGAAAAATAACAATTCTTGCTTTAAATGTTGGTACATTTTGAGCAAAATGTTATCAATACAAAATAGCAGCTCCCTACCCGTAAATGTCTGTTAATGTTAAATGTAGCAAATCTTTGGTTTACTATCGATTAAGTATTGATTATTACAAACAGTTATAGCTTGTTTGATTTTTAAAAAGTTAAAGATGTTTCTGACTGTGTGGTACTTTCTTTTCATTTGTGTCTAAGAAGCATTGTCCAGGGAGTCTCATACAGGTTGTGAAAATAAGATTCTATATGCTGATAATGTATAGTGCTGGCCTGTGAAGCAATGGAACGTCTACATGTTACTCCTTAAATGCTTTATTTTTTATATTGGTTTGACATCAAAGATAGTGATTAGGCATTTAGCGGGTGTGCTGATGCAACATCATACTAATACCTACTCACACTTGCCAACAGGCTCGTTGCAGATGTGAAACGAGTTGCAGTTTTACATATTTTCGTTGAATATATAATGTGCCGATGCAGTGTGCATTAGTGTATACGTTCTATTATATGTTCGTAATCGTCTTATTTTACGATGTTGCTACTACTACTACTACTACTACTACTACTACTACTACTACTACTACTATTACTGCTACTACTAAGTATAGTACTAATGATACTATTACGACTACTACTAATTATACTACAACTAATACTACTACTACTACTACTTCTAATACTACTACTAGTTCTACTACTTCTACTACTACTACTACTACTAGTAATACTACTACTACTCTACTACTACTACTTATAATACTAGTAATACTACTACTATTTCTTGTATTACTACTACTACTCCTACGTGTACTACTACTGCTACTACTTCTACTTGTTCTACTACTTCTACTACTACTACTACTTCTACTACTACTACTGTTACTTCTACTTTAACTACTACTTCTAATACTACTACTACTCTACTACTCTACTACTACTACTACTACTACTACTCTATAACTACTACTTCTACTACTCCTACTTGTACTACTACTACTGCTACTACTACAACTAATATTACTACTACTCTACTACTACTACTACTACTCTACTACTACTACTACTACTTCTTCTACTACTACTACTTTTTCTACTACTACTACTAATTTTACTACTACTACTACGTATCCCTATATTTTGTTCCTTCTCTTGAATCTCTTCCTTTTCTTCCACGGTTTTTCGTCTAATCCTTTCTTCCCGCCGCCATTTAAAACTTGCAAGTAAGAAAGGTTATCAGAGTTTTAGTATTATATAGATATACAATATAAGTATTGATTATGAAAAGCAACATGACTCTTCCACCGCGTCGGCTAAACAATTGATTGCTAATATTCCATTTCCTTATATACAACGGAGGCTAATTTATATTTATTCCCCACGGCGAGAGCGCATTTATTCAGGACCAAAGGTTACCGGACCAAATTTCCCGATAAAGATAATGAAGTGCTTCCCAAAATTAAAGTGACTCAGTTTTGATTTTCTTTCACAACAAAAGCATTTACTTACCTTGTAAGCATTTCAAGCCAAACAGACGAGAACATTATGCCTATAAGTCACATTCCACGGTTACCATATCCAAGGAAACTTAAAAGCCATACTAATTATAAATCATCTCACTCGAGTGTTTATTGGAAAACGAATTTCGAAATTGCATGCCCCTGCCGTGGCATTGATCGCTTTTCTATCTAAATAATGACGTTAGGATCAGCAAAGTGTAAAGATATTATTTCTTTATTTCAACTCTACGGAGAAAATTTTTTTATTTTCATTTAATAAATACAAAATCATCTCATCAGGTATGTCTAAATTTGGATTCTCTAAAATGTGAAGTTGTAACAGAACGCTGGATAAGATTCCTTAGAATAAAATGCGTTAGAACATGATAGAATTCAGGTAGCATTTGGGGCACATACTGCCTCAGAAATTGCTCGCGAGCAACTGTAGACTACGAGTTGACATTTTCAGACAAATGTTCAAATCTTGAGAACGTTTCAACATTTTCAAACAAATGTTCAAATCTTGAGAACGTTTACACATTTTCAGACAAATGTTCAAATCTTGAGAACGTTTCAACATTTTCAGACAAATGTTCAAATCTTGAGAACGTTTCAACATTTTCAGACAAATGTTCAAATCTTAAGAACGTTTCAACATTTTCAGACAAATGTTCAAATCTTGAGAACGTTTCAACATTTTCAGACAAATATTCAAATCTTGACAACATTTCAACATTTTCAGTTTATCGATCACCATAACATAACCTTAAAAAAAATCTTTAATCTACATTTCTGCGAGCCTGGTTTTCGCTGCTGTTCTGCTTTGCCAGCCATTTTATTTTGTCAGATTCTCTTCATAGTCGGGGAATTCTTCTGGTATTGATTATTTTTTACAAAGGGAAGTTTCTTTTCCCGAAATATTAAATAATGCTTTTTTTAATCATCCGGACATCACACAAACAGCTAACGACACTCTTGCTATTATGTAAGATTTTAGGAAAAATAAATAGTAAGTCATATTTCGTATTCGATTTATTGTTTTTGTTCCTTACAACTTGCATCTTACCCGGAATTTGCATTGCCCACAGCCTTTAAAAACATACTACTACAATACCAAGCAATGCTTCAAACAAACTACTATTCTCTATAATATATATATATATATATATATATATATATATATATAAAATTTCAGAGGATTACAATCCGAGCAGAACCCATAAGATTAAAAATACTGTACATATAAAAATATTTACATGAATTTTACGGTTTACTTTGATAGCGAGAAAACCTACAAAAAACTGTTTCCGTTACCGATAAACAAAATATATTCATATGCTTGCCCACAAGGTTGATTTTTTTTTTATCTGGGGGCAATCAAAATTCCTGAAAAGGTTCACTCTGTATTTGTACAACAACAAATATTGAGCTAGTTAAGAAAGATTTCTTCACATCTGATGGAAGACAGCAGAGTAAAAGGTTATTCAGAAACCTCAAGCGAATTATGTATTTAATGTTCAGAACCCAGATTTAAACACAACGAGAATTAATACTTTATAAACTGATCGTGGGTTACATTAAGTTTCAATTTGACTTTCTTAACTTGTTTATTGAAGCTGTAAAAAATAGCACTAAACCAAATGTTTACTCATATTTATCATAGTTGCTTATAAATATATCTATATTGTATCATGTGATTTAGCCGGAGATATACACTAGCAGAATTAACGACAACATATCTTATTATTAAAAAGACAAGTTGTTAGACAAGCAGAAGTACGTATGAGAGGCAGGATAATAAAATAATTGACGAACATAGAGTTTAACTATAACTACGAATATAAAACAAGAACATATTTTACAAAGTCGACTATATTGTCGTTTAGCGTTACAATTCTATTCAAAACCAAAGCGTGACATTTCGACGGACAGACCGACAGAACTTCTTATTCAAAAGCGTGGACGCATCTAAAAATGGAATTGACATTAAATGAGGCAGCTCGACTAAAATGCTATTTCAAACGTTGCTATGACAAGCTTAGCGGTCGTGTTCCATTACTTGCATGCTTAGACAATCATAAGTAATAAAAAGATGGGTACACAGATGAATTAAAATTAAGTTTAGAATAAATAGACAAAAGAGCAGGAATTTATTAAATTTAAGAGCGAAGCACTTATTAATATATGTAATGGATGTGTACGTAATAGTTTGTATTAGACAATTTCAGACCTATTAGAAAGAAATAGGCCTTCATTATTACCAAAAAAAGTTTCTTGGAAATGTTGCAATGCCCCACTATCACAGATTTTAGGAGTGAGCACCCACACTTTTTTGCTGTATTTCAACATCTACTATCATCCGGAGTTGTCATACATGTCATATCTATAGGTTAAATAGAAATTCTCCTGGTCACGACATTAAAACGCCTTGGACACAGTTGGGCAATGCGTTACCTCCTAACACACCTCATCACTCGCAATCTATCTGGCCCATCAATTTCTACATTTTGTTTTGACTAACCAATGTGCAAACCCTATCAAGTGCAAAATGCTTCTCAAAATTAGTCCAACGCTAAATTGTATCCGATGGTGACGTCCAAATTTTGGAAGGTGTGGCTAGTGTGGGGTAATGCTTACGTTTCTAACACTCAGCTCTAACCTGATCTGGCTTGGTAGTCCCTATAAGACCCCATTTATGTGTTACATAATGTGTATTCAATTAGATAATATTCATTTAAAAACCTAATGCGTACAAACCGGTAATACCTGGTATGTGCCAAGTTACAGAGAATATCAAATAAACAAGCGGTCCTCAGTCGTATGTATATTCCGGTCATGGGAAAAGTACATACAGCCCCTAGCATTCCCAAATGGTCACCACCCTGGTATTGGGTAGGTTCTACGTCGCCTTACTTCGGTGATCTTACAAAAACCGGTGTGTCCACGCGATTATGGTGTACTGAAAAATTATGTTTTGAAATTCTAAAAAAAAACATTCGTATATAAAATAGAATCTATTTAGTATTTGAAAAAAATAAAGACTTTAAACATTTAAAATATTTGCCAAAAAAATAGGTTAATTCGTAATTATATAGTACTGAAACGTGTTGATATGCCGTAAAACAGAAAAAAACTGATTTTCTTTTAAATGGATGCACAATTTTACTTAAAATACTTACGATCAAAACAAGCGATAATTGAATTTGTTAAAGATTTTCAGTGCGTATTTAATGAGAGACTGATGGTTTACATAAAATATTGTGCTTTGTATTTTTGCAAAGCCATGTTCGTTGTATATTTTAAAAAATCAAGGTTTGTATACGCTAAACTCTGATCGCTAACCTTTTTATTTCGAGTTTAACATTCGTCAAAAATGATACTTTTTACAGAATTCTTAAATAATCAATGTTGTTCAAATGTCCACTAGAAAGCGCTAAAAAGATAATTATCTATGATGCCTTATTTTATGGAGTAAAAACGAGAATAATCGAATTAAATATTCATGTGTAACACACATTTTTACTGTTATCTTCTAATTTGCTTTGTTAAACTATAGTTAAAAAATCAGAAATAGAATAATCGCAAGATTTAAGATGTCTTTTTTAGATCTTAACTCTTAACTCGGTTAATCTGAAATGGAGAAATCACGCAATCATTGTATTATCTTTTAAAGAAATGCCGATTAAGAAAATGCTGCTCTTTGACCGCGTTAATGATCAAATTATAAAAACATTAAAACATTGCTAATTACCATATCGATTGTGTTCTTAGATTTGGAATGCCATTGGGATTTTATTTTCAATTGAATATCATTAATTTGCGGTTTCATAAAAAAAAAACGTTTAAATATCCGATATTGATTGATACAAAGCTGGTCGATGAGAACGTATAAAATAAGGGGCATGAACTGATTAGTAAAAACAAACCGAGAGTTCCCTTTTTTCAGCCCATTTTTCTTTGACAACAACTGAAACACGAATAAAATTACAAGTTTTAATAAATGGAGTTAGGGTTAGGGTTATGGTTAGTAATCCATGTTGCTTATGCTTCAAGATGAGTAACGGTTAAGAAAACACCGACGGATGATATCATAGTATTAGTGGCGAGTCGTGGATTAGAAACAAGGACATTTTGTAGACGGATTTGAGATCAAAATAATAAAACAAGTTTAATTTTGAAAGAAGAAAACACAGCTGATAAGTTCCTTTGTCTGTGATGCAAGTAAGTTGAAAGCACGAAATGTTATAACATGTAATTCTCCCAAAGAGATTAGATGGAAATCAGTCACAGACATTGACAACATAAGTCATGTAGAATGACGTAAATAAATATTATTTAACAGGTAGACTTATAGTGCCGACAAAATAACGGGACTAGTAGACGGGCAGATAAGTCAAGCGGAAATGGAGTATGAGACAAATAGAATAGTTGGAAGTTTATAGACGTACAATATGTCCAGGTATGTTTCATCATCGACGTATGTCTTTAACGGAAATATAAAAGATTTCATGAGAATTATTCCTTCTAGATATTTTTATAAGAAGTGAAGCAACTAAATTGGATAAAATTGGATATTAGATAAATTGTAAGTATCGTATGGTGATGATTAACTGTTAGTTTTGATAATATATATTCTATTGTTTATTTAATTTTATTTATTTTTTATTTGTTTCTCTGTGTTTTATTTTCGTTTTTTTTTCGTATTTAAATTATTTCTTTTTTTAATATGAAGTAAATAATTAATCTCTCATTTTATATATTCAGAAAGTATTATTAACTGTGAGTTTCATTAAATTATCGAATTAATGTAATATGTTATTTATTATACGATTATATCATTATAATATTTTCGGGTGTGAAGACAATGTAAGGGGAATAACTCCTCATGTTATTCTGGTCTTTAATGCGAATTAATTCATAGAGCCATGTTATTTTGTGCTAATAAATAAAGTTTAAATAAAGTTTAAATAAAGTTTAAATTTGTTCAAGACGGTGTTATATTGTTTTTATGAAATTGTTCTTTAAGATGAATTCAAAAATGTTTATATAAAACAAATACTTGCTAAACTACAAAAGAATGCACACTTTAAAAGCGAATTATATAACGTTCTCTTGATTAATATTGAGATCAGGATCCAGTGGTTATATTGTGAAAATTAGCTAATGCAACGACGAGGAAGATATTCGACCAAATGCAATTAAAATACAGTAATTAAAATGGTTTTGATACACTTTTCCAAATTATTTTTTTTTTAATCTGACATTGTGAAATATTTCGCCGAATATAGAGACAAGACTCCCGGGTGTTGAATAAAATTGTCTTGTCTTAGATAAACACTTTTGATGATAACACACAGGCAGTATGTTTCTTGTATATTCCCTCGTGAGTGGAAAGTAAGTCGAGTAAATATGATTGTGTTACATGTATCTTAACATCCTTATATAAGAGACTGTACCTGTTTTGTTGTCAATCAATTTTTTGTGAAGGTTGAAATTGCAGTTTAATCGTTAATGTACAAACACTATGAACTAATTAATTAATTTACTAAAGTTTAGTTAAGCAATGTTTATTACCTAATGTCCATAAGATTAACCAACAGAAAATACATGCTAAAAGTATTATCTTATATCTCTACAAAGCCACCATCCACCCATGCATCGAGTATTGTTGCCACATCTTGGCCGGTGCTTCATCCACTAGTCTCTCCCTCTTTGACAAAGACCAAAAAAGAGTCGGAAACTTAATAGGTCCCTCAGTATCTACAAAACTCCAGCCCCTGTCGGATCGCTACAATGTTTCATCCTTGTGCCTGTTTTACAAGTACTTCAATGGAGTGTGCTCCGATGTACTTGCTGTCCTGGTGCCCGACTCTGACATAAATACATTAGACGGACCCGACAATCAGCTAAGTCACATCTATTCACTTAGGAGATCCTCAGATGGCAGAGAACCTTCTACTTCAATAGCTTCTTTCCTCGTGCTGCCGACCTCTGGAACGACCCCCCTGCTCCCTGTTTCCCCGACTCTACCGACATGCAGACAAAGTTAAACTAATGTAAACATACATCTCGCTTCACAGCTCACAACATATGATGACATCCAAAACCTACACCCTTAATCTCAGTAGCCCTTTACGTCTACAGTTGCGTTCTGCCTTGTTTGAGGTGAACTATGTTTAAAAAAATATTCGTAAATATTTGAGAAAACCCTTTCCTGTTACTTGTTCTAATTCGTCGTGATTTGCAATTGAATCGCCAACTGGCATATTCTGCACTATATTTTTCTATATACTTCTATTTTTACTGTATAGAGTTCGATTCAAGAAAAGGATTGAAATAGTATTTTCTAAATGAGCGAAAATATCACCAAATATAGTAATACTATTTAACAAGAAGTGTGAAATGGAAAAACATGAATGAAAAGATGTTCATTTATAAAAACACATTTTAGAATACATGTTTAAGCTACGATCCCATTCAGGCTATAGCATATACGGTTGGCAAAGACAATTCTGAAAAGACAGATCGAACAATTGGG